>OZ024730.1:31391294-32591294 GCA_964016875.1 Fallopia convolvulus
GAAGCCTTCGTATCTTAATGCATGTATTTAATTTATTCGGAGCTATTAGAGCGGGATCCACTTTTTGGGGAATATGAGTCGAAGCAATAACAAGAATATCTCTAGTGGACCGTCTTTCACAATCCCCGGAGAGATAGTTCAATAATAAACCGAGGGACTCCGACTCATCCATATACAGATCATGAATGTTTTGAATCCATACTATGCAAGGAGGCATTGTTCTTGCCAATTCGAATTGCAAGTTGATAGAAGCTAGGTCTATTTCCAACTCGATGATATACCTAAGCATCTTATCATCCACCGTATACTCTTCCCTCAACTCCGGGTCCGAGTCCAAGTTCGAATAAATAGAGTCGTGATCATCAATATCGTCCACATCTTTAAGCGCACCCATATAGTCCTTAGCAGGATCGCTATCATCATCAATACCATCAATATCCACACCATCAAGCGCTTCCATATAGGCCTCATGATCGAGATCATCAATAACTATTTTCAAATCCAGCTTGTTTAGAAATACCGTAATGAAAGGAAGATAGGAGTTTGTCGCTAGGGATTTGACCAAATAGGATCGTCCAGTTCCTATAGGACCTATCACTAAAATACCCCTAGAGGGGGATAGGGCTAGGCGGAACGAAAAGGTTTTTTGTTTTCTATGAGATGGGAAATGAAAACTATTAGCCCTACATGAGATTTGTGAATAAGTGATTGTCTGATAATGAGCAAGGAATATCCGTCTTTCTGCTAAACAGGATGTATTGAACTCATAATTCATTAGATCCTTTTGATGAATGTCAACTACGTATCGTAAGTAAATTGCTCCCGCTTGTTCAAACATTTGATAACCATAGTCACTCTTTACTAAATGATCAATATGAGTCAGACTCCATAAAATTTTATCAATCCCTTTTTCTGGCCTTAAGGTGGAGAAATGAAACGAGTAAACTCTCTCTTTAGCCAAAAACCAATCACAGGTCTCGATCCAGGATTATATTTCATCATGAGTCTGAAACCTGTGTCCTTTTCTTATCCATGAATAGATCTCTTTACTTGTATGACTTAGATGTCTCGTATTTCTCGAAAAAGTGATTCGATTGGTGGGATTTGGTATGTTACTTATGAGATCGATGAGATCGAAAAATATCTTCTGTATAAATTTGAACCCATAAGCGGGACCACCACCAAATAGCGCAAAACCCAGTATTTCTGCTAGAAAATCTTCTAATTGTTCCCGAGCAACTAGAAAGAGATTATGTAACCAGAAAGAATTCGGTTCAGGTTTAGGATACCCATCCACAAGTTTGTACACCCCAATCATGTATGATGGAATCGCCAAAGATTTGATCCTCTCGAACTCTGTCTGTAACTCACTAGAGTCTAGGGAAACTGAGAAAAGAAGTACCTGAACGAGACATCCAGCAAGAAGAAGAAGTAAAAGGCTTGAATAGAGGAACTCCTGAACATTTGGCGAGCTCGGATGTGTCGATATCAACGGTGACTCATTATTTCGATGAATCATTTCTTCGAACCGAAGAAGCCTACGGAAACACTTCCACGAAATATCACTTGAAATCTCACTTATCAGTGCCCACAATCCCCACAATTTTAGCTTACGAGCTCGCCATTTTAGCTTAAGAATTCGCCATCCTGATCTGTGCATAATATAATGAAAATTGGATACAAATTTGTAACTGCTACTTAGCATCGACAATAGGTCTGAAAAAGCATCTAAAAATATCAAATTTAGATATTTGTACCCTGTCGAAGTAAAGAACCATGGAATATATGTTTGGAATAGATTCCATTTTGAGAGAGTTGAAAAAGCACTATCTCGTTGAAAGGTTTGCCCTTTCTCAACGCCTTTCTTTAGCCAATTTCGCCAAAGACGCAATTTTTTACTCGTTTCGGATGGTAAATATTTCTCAAAACGTGGAGTGTGAATCAAACCCATGTTTGAATTGAAATTCAGATACTGATGCAAGTTCTTCCTTTCTGAATCAGATAGATTCATATCGGAAAGAGGTTAACAATAAGTTCTTTCCAAGTTGACTATTTCTTCCTCTGTTAGAGGTGTTCCAGAAATGTCTACGATCGAGTAAATAGTTCTACGAACGAATAGATCAGATCGAATTGGAAAATGGAAAGATTTGTACAAGTTATACCTTTCGCTACCCCTTTGTGCAAAATCGTTAGGTATGATTATGTTAGATACCTGTGACTCGATTGGTGAAATAGTATCTCTCTCCAAAAAACCATGTTTTTTTTTATCGACGCACAAAGAAATTTTTTTGTTGCGAATGAACAAGATATTGAGGAATTGTCTATACGTAAAATCATAATTCTTGATACGAGCCTTTTCCATATAAAAAGAGAATCTTTTGTTACAGTTACAATAGAAGAAGAAGTGATGTGGATTATTCAAGAATCGAAGTCGATTTGCTTTATAAAAAGAAGATATCAATGAACTTCTATGAAATGCTTTTATGGGATTCAGCCAATTGTCTTGATCGCAGGATATCATTGAGAAATAGGAATCCGTGTTATCAAAGGATTTCCTGCGATTCTTTCTAGTATGGGAGTCAATCATCCACTTCCACTTTGGTATCTTATTGAACAAAAAGTGTGATATTGTTCCTCCATTGATCAATAATTTCGATTATTGGGAAGTATCATGATCATCCGCTTTCCATTTTTTCAAATGAACGGTTGGAAGACCTAGTGAGTTTAACAACGGATTGCAGAGTTGATCATTCGGACCTTTCAATTCATAAATGTGGATCTCAGACCTATGAAGGGCATATTCCCTAAACTCACAATGACTTAGGAAGTGAGTTAGACAAAAAGAGAATCAGCTTTGACAATGACTTAGAATTTTTTTTTTGTTGATAACCTTAGACCAATCAATCCAATATTGATTAATACTTGAACTTGAAAACGACTTTTCTGCTCAGAAACGAAATGTTCATGGAAATTTTTGCTCCCGTTGAACCCTTTGTATCTATATGCATCAGGATCCCGATTCATGGATCTCTCGCTTCGAGAAATCAAAATAAGAGAATCGAACCGTTTCTTCATGGAAATTTTTCCTATTTGATCCCTTTGAATTCCATATTCGAAGTTGCGATCGGATCCATTTATTAAAAAGAATCGATTCAATACATTTCTTATGTACCCATAAGTGCTATATTGGATTTGAATCAGATTTCGGATCAATCTATATTGATTGACTGCCTCCATTATGTTGTTGCTAGCAAATACCACTATTTTTTCTTTTGTATCTTTCAAATAATTCCCGTAGGAGATCCGAAGCCATTTTTTTTCAGATCCTTCGATAAAAAGATTCATTCTCTTCATAAAAAACAGGAGGTAAAACCAATAAAGATTTCTTTTTCGATTCATCCCTGCAGTTGAATACCTCATTCAAGAATTGTTTTTGATCCAATCCGTAGGAATCAATAGAAAAGGCAAATCCCTTATGATACACCAGATCCGGCTCGGTTATTGATAGAGTGAATAGATCTGCCATTTCTTGAAATCTCTCTTCGGATTCAAAATCGTGGTGTAACACGTATCTCCCCGTGTTCCGGTCATGGAATAGATGAAATAAATCAAAAAATGGATTTTTGTTCAAGAACGAAATCTTATTGGAACTGTCCATATTCGGTTCATCCTTCGGAACCATATCACATCCCCGATCTGATGAAATAGGATTCTTTCTTTGCTGGACGGGAAGATGCGAATTGTGAAAGCCTTCCCACCACGCGAAGTTCAAACCTCGCCGGAGAGAGAGAAGCGAATTGAAAACCGGCCTCAAATCCCTTCATGACAAAAGAACTCTGTAGCTAGTCTAAACATCAGACAACTCAACATACCCAAAAGGTTCATTGTCAAAGCATAACTACTCAAGTCTAACAAACCAAAGGACTAAAACGCTAACATCACTCTCATAGAACACGTCACGTCAAGACCGAGCTCCACCATCTGGAATGCAATCTCCTGGCACATTTCCCAAGCCGGAATCCTTACCTAAAACGCCACAAGTTGATCACATTAGCCTACGATCCCGGTAGGGGCCAAACAAGCAAATCAAACATGTAACAAAATATTTTTAGTAAAATAAACTTGCATATATACATATACTTAAGGTACACACAATTACAATCACAATATAAATATAATAGTAGCCAACAAACATAGTCAAATGTGAAATCATCCATAGCAATGTCAATAAGGATATTAGCAACAAGTAGAAGTATATTACCAAAGCACATATAATCACACATACATTCTCTTAGGTCACCACTCAAGCATTTTAGGCCTTTTAAACAAAATCCATCAAATACAATAGCAATCAAACATCCTCCTTAAATGCATTTGGCACCCTCCGGCTTCTCATCGATGGCGCACGGTCAGGGCGCGTCCTATACACGTGCCCATTTCCCCATTCACCCTTCTTTCCTCGGCTAAACCTCTACTAGAGCGTTTGCCAAAACAATTTATTTATTGTTAGAAGGGGTCTCTTCCAGCCGCATAACCATGCTCGGGGGCCACTTCATCTCCAACTTATCTCGTGATCCATGGTCATACCGGTGGAACTCAGTGCACACATAACGAAAACATTTGAAAGCGATTTCCATAATTTAAAATATATATATATACAAGTACGTAATATGGAATCATTCCAAAATAGGGGCTACACATTCAATCTACTTATTCAACACATAACGAGTCGTAAACCAAGTAAGTCGGCAAGCGACTTACCTTGAAGGCGAGACACAAACACGTAGCGGAAGAAAGGAAGCTCGTGCAAGTTACACACGAGAGTTATCAAATACTAACAAATCAATAACTGAAACTATAACATTCGAAAAGAAACGAAACCCAACTTTACGTCCTTAAAGCTAAAAGTTCTTTCTAAGTTATGATTATCGACATAATCAATTTTACTTTAACACTTACGATTTTCGACATAATCAATTTTAGTTATGATTATCGACCATTAAAATATGAACTTCAAGCCCGAATATTACATATACCCCCGCTTAAGAAAGTTTCGTCCTCAAAACTCTAGTAGAGATAAGTAACTATACGAATAAGAATGGGGATTGGTTAGAGTCTAATAAATCCCCACCCGCTAAGGTAGGTTCGTCCTCGAACCATTTACCAATTACCACAAGAAAGAAAGTACAATATTCATCAATAAATGGAGTACTTTCAAAGCATACAGTCAACATAGTAACTACTCTAATATGTCAAAGAGTCATTGAATTCACATAAGCAGCCAAGCAATCAAGCACAAACAAACAATCATCCAAGCAATCCAACAAGTAAGCAACATGCAACCAAGCAATTTAACAATCGAGTAATTTAAGGTGGTGCAAAAAAAAACTCAAGTACTAACCATTCCCCACGGACTCTATCAACTTAGAGTATAACTCGGGATAACTCTCTAGTATACTTGCCTCGGTCTCCCAAGTAGCCTCCTCAACTCCACGCCTAGACCATTGCACTAGGACTAAAGGAATCTCCTTGTTTTGTAGTTTCTTCATTCGACGATCCAAGATAGCTATCGATTGTTCAACAAAAGTATGATCTTGCTCGATTCTCAACTCTTCATAACTAAGCTTGTGGTTGGGATCGGGAATGTATTGCCTTAGTTGAGACACATGAAACACGGGATGAACTCCCTCCAAGGATGGAGAAAGTGCCAAGCGATACGCCAATTCCCCGGCCCTCTCTAAGATCTCAAAAGGTCCGACGAAACGAGGACTCAACTTCCCTTTAATTCCGAATCTATGTACCCCTCGAGTAGGCGACACCCTCAACCACACATGTGCGCCGACATCAAATTCCAAGGGTCGTCTTCGTTTGTCCGCATAGGATTTCTGACGACTTTAAGCGGCTAACATGCGTTCTTTTATCAAAGCAACTTTATCAACTGTCTCTTGGATCATTTGGGGCATCTCACCCACTCGGTCAGAGGGGTCATCCCAACAAAGTGGAGTTCGACACTTTCGACCATACAACGCCTTATAAGGAGCCATCTGAATCGAAGTGTGCCAACTGTTATTGTATGCGAACTTCACTAACTCTAAATTCTCTGACCAACCACCACCCCAGTCTAAGAAACAAGCTCTTAGCATATCTTCAAGCGTTTGAATCGTCCTCTTTGACTGTCCATCTGCTTGCGGGTGATAAGCTGTCGTTAAATGTAGTCTTGTACCCAAAGCTTGGTGCACCTCATGCCAGAATTTCGATGTAAAACGACCATCTCGGTCGGATACAATTGTTTTTGGTACTCCATGTAGTCTCACTATCTGTCTTACAAACACATCTACTAGTTTAGGAACCTGCCACGCCTCCCTAATCGGAAGGAAATGTGCCCTCTTCGTCAATCTGTCCACTACTACCCAAATGGCATCATGACCTCGACTAACGCGCAAACCTATGACGAAGTCCATCGATATGTCTTCCCACTTCCATTCTGGAATGGAGAGGGGTTGGAGTATCCCTCTCGGTCTCTGGTGTTCTATCTTAACTTGTTGACAAATCTGGGATCGTGCTACAAACTTGGCCACATCCGGTTTCAGGCCATCTCACCAGTAATGTTGTTTGAGGTCCTTATACATCTTACTTGCTCCAAGATGTATAGAATAGAGCGTAGCATGTGCCTCTTGAAGGATTTTCTGTCTCAACTCTTGATCACGGGGTACGCATACTCTCCAATGCAACCTCAAAATTCCATCTTCTCGGATTTCAAAATCGGTTGCTTCACCTTGACGCACCTTTTGACAAAAGTCCTGAATCATCGGGCCGGTCCTTTGTTTTTGACTGGCCTTGATATCTCTGAATCCATACCTCAATCCCATTTCTGATCAAATCCCTTTGCAAAGCGGGTTGAGCAGTCAAGTGAGACAACATCTGCTCCTGGGATGATTTCCTACTGAGTGCGTCAGCGACGACATTTGCCTTGCCTGGGTGATAAAGGATCTCCAGATCATAATCCATAATCAATTCAAGCCATCTGCGTTGCCTCATGTTGAGTTCTCACTGAGTGAAAATGTACTTGAGGCTCTTATTTGGCAAGTTGTCCCATATAAATAGTGTCGCCAAATCTTCAATGCGTGGATCACAGCCGCTAACTCTAGGTCATGTGTTGGGTAATTTAGCTCATGAGTCTTAAGTTGTCTAGAAGCATAAGCAATCACCCGATCCTTCTGCATTAACACACAACCCAAGCCAAGTTTCGTCGCATCACTGTAGACCACATACCCTTCTGAGCCTTGAGGAAGTGCTAAGATGGGCGCAAAAGTTAGCCTTCTTTTCAACTCTTCAAAGCTTCTCTGGCAAGCCTCTGTCCATGTAAACTTGGTAGTCTTCCGGAGTAAATTTGTCAAAGGTTGAGCTATCTTTGAGAAACCCTCGACGAACCTCTTGTAATATCCTGCGAGTCCCAAGAAACTGCGTACTTCCTTTACATTCTTGGGAGGTTTCCAAGAGGCTACGGTTTCAATCTTCATTGGATCAACTTTCACTCCATCTGCAAAGACGACATGCCCTAGAAATGTGACCTCAGGCAACCAGAATTCACACTTTGAAAGCTTGACAAATAAACGGTGTTGTCTTAAAACTCCCAACACAACCCTTTGATGATTAAAATGCTCATCTTGGCTCCGAGAGTAAACCAAGATGTCATCGATGAACACTACCACAAACTGATCCAAGTATTCAATAAAAATCTTTTTCATCAACTCTATGAACACTGATGGAGCATTTGTCAAGCCGAACGACATCACTACAAACTCGTAGTGTCCATATCGTGTCCGAAATGCTATCTTGGGAATGTCTTCATCTCGAATCCTCAATTGATGATAGCCAGACCTCAAGTCAATTTTGGAGAACACCACTGCTCCTTGCAATTGGTCCAGCAAATCATCGATACGGGGAAGTGGATACTTGTTCTTGATAGTTATTCGGTTGAGTTCTTTGTAATAAATGCACAACCTCATTGATCCATCCTTCTTTCTTACAAAAAGTACCGGAGCACCCCAAGGCAATGCACTAAGACGAATGAAACCTTTTTTTGCCAACTCTTCAAGTTGCTTTTTCAACTCTTGCATCTCTACTGGCGCCATACGATAAGGAGCTCGTGAAACAGGTCTAGTGCCCGGCTCTAACTCAATGCTGAAATCCACCTTTCTATGAGGCGGAAGCCCTGGCAACTCATCAGGAAAAACATCTTTGAATTCTCGCACGACAGGAATGTCCTCAATTCTCGGACTATCCTTGGTTTCTTGAAGGGCATAGCACCAATATCCTACACAACCCTCATTCAACAACTTGGCAGCTTTCATAGCACTAATCATAGTTCCAAACTTTTTAGGGTCATGCCCCCAAAACACATGTTGAGTTCCATCATTAGCGGTTACTGTCACTGTACGACTATGAATATCTAGAACAACTTTGTATCTAGTCATCCAATCCATACCTAGAATTACATCATCATTTGGC
Organism: Fallopia convolvulus; assembly: GCA_964016875.1. Taxonomy (NCBI): domain Eukaryota; kingdom Viridiplantae; phylum Streptophyta; class Magnoliopsida; order Caryophyllales; family Polygonaceae; genus Fallopia; species Fallopia convolvulus. Next base: position 31,399,806 of record OZ024730.1, read on the forward strand.
AAGGCCATGACGATGAAATCTGTAAGCCAATCCTCATCCCCAATGCGAATTGGACATTGAAGAATCTCTTTGTCTGCACTTATCTTACTACCATCCGGCAAACCCACAACAAAGGGAGTACCCACAAAACAAGTCAAATGCAATCTATCTACGCATGCAGTTGCAATAAAAGAATGAGTAGCACCAGGATCAAAAAGAATCTTAACAGGCTCAAATCGAATCCAAATCGTACCTGTAGCTGTCGGAGTATTTGGATCTTCAGCTCTTCTTATCTTGAACACACGAGGTGGGTGGTTGGCTCCAGGACCCACAACTGTGCTACCACGACCTTGACCAGGAGTAACATAAGTCTGAGGGGTAGGTTGGGATCGAATTCCTCCAGTTGGCCTAGAAGCAGGTGAGGATCCTTGAGATGGAGCAACTCTTTTGTTGTTACACAAGTCAGCACGGTGGCCCTTTTGTCCGCAAGTAAAGCAAGTTCCTAATGGTCAAGTACATGCATACTTTAGATAATCATAGCCTCCGCAGTTGAAGCACTGCTTTTGACCCGTTCCACCACTCGACCGTTGAGATTGGCCTTGTTGGTTTTGCCTCATGCCTGAGTTGTTACATCCTCGAGGCATGGAACTCGGCCTCCCGTCACCTTTGAATATTGTTGTCTTCTACCTCTTGTCACTACCTTGAGTGACATCAGTTCGCTTGTAAGCTGGGTGTGCCATTACTTTGTTCTGGTACGCTTTCAAGGTAGAGCATTCGAACCCAGCTACATACTGCCTAATCTCTGGTCTCATCCTCTTAGCAAAAGCATGTATGCGTTGCTTCTCTGTGGTCACAGTGTGATGTGATCAAGCCCACCTGAACCCACCTTCCCGGCCTGCCTCGAGTCGGCGTTCTGACCAGTGGGCCAGCCTCCAGCCTGCCTCCCGTCGACGATCTGACTGGTGGCGCTCGATCACAAGCCATGGGTTGCAGCCCATGGCTTGTGATCGAGCGCCACCAGTCAGATCGCCGACGGGAGGCAGGCTGGAGGCTGGCCCACCTGTCAGAACGCCGACTCGAGGCAGGCCGGGAAGGTGGGTTCAGGTGGGCTTGATCACATCACAGTGTCAGCCACATAAGTTAAATCTCTCTGAAACTTCAAGGCAGCTTCTGCCACTAAAATGTTCTTGGGCTTTGCATCAGCAAATTCTTGAGCTCGAGCGTCCCTTAAAGCAGTAGGGCAGAACGCATCTATCAACATCTTAGAAAATTCTTCAAAGTTCACTTCGTGGTCCAAAATTTGCAAAGACCACCAATCAAAAGCATTATCTCTTAGCAAGCTCTGAGCTAGCGACACCTTTCGATCCTCCGATGCCCTGATCGTGTTGAGAGCTGAAGTGACTTGCCTCAACCACAACTCCACGTCTTTCCCATGAGCTCCATTGAAAAACGGAAGTTTCATGTAACTGAACTCACGCAACCACTTGTCAGGTCCGGAGTCTTGACGACCCCTTTCAACTCGAACTGACTCTTCAGTTACTTCTTGAACGGTTTGGGAATATTTGGCACCCTAGCTGGGGGTGCTGGTGGAATTGACATCCTAGAATGGGACGCTCTCACAGCGGACCCTTGGGGGTTTGGTACCCTTGAACCAGAGAGATGGGAAGCGGCAACGGCAGGGTTTGGTGCTTGACCACCCCCAAAAAGAACTTGTAAAAAGGACAAAACTTGTTCTTGTACCAAAGACTATAGCCCAGGTGGACCAGTGGGAGGTGCCTCTGTAGTTGGAGCAACTCGCGGCTCTTGAACATTGACATTAGCTTCAGACCTAGGCCCTACAGGCTCTTGGCCTCCAAATCTAGCATTGCTCAGCGCGACATCAGATTGATCATCACCTAGTCCTTGATTAGCATTTCTGACTGGTCCCAGACACTCTGCAGTTCCCTCAGCCAGGGGATTAACACGATGCTCGACAATAACCCCTCTTCCTCTACCCCTAAGCCTTCCTCTACCTCTACCTCTTGCCATTACTAAGTGATACCTAAACATAATAAGTCACTTAGATTTTACAAGTAATAACTATAATAAAACAAACAAAATGCTTACAAAGATTCTTCCCAGATGATGTAGCGGTTCCGACGCGTTTTCCTACCTAAAATGCAACATCCCTAAGTAAAAAGGTTTTATAGTTTTCACAACTATAAATTGTTCTTCACGAGCTCTTTTGTTAGAACCTAGTTCCCTTGTTGCCAACCTCGCTCTAATACCAATCTGTAACACCCCGTTGGTGGATACCTGGGGCGTGACAAGGTTGTAGACGTCACAATGGGTCTACCAAAACAAACTGACAACAAACGACTATTTTGGACCTTGCAACAAAAGCACTACGAGTAAATTCACGAAATCATCCAATCTAGAGTTCAAGATTTTATGTCATAAAATTCATGCATGCAAAAGCCAGAAATCTAACAGTCATGACAAAAGAACTTTGTAGCTAGTCTAAACATCAGACAACTCAACATACCCAAAAGGTTCGCTGTCAAAGCATAACTACTCAAGTCTAACAAACCAAAGGACTAAAACGCTAACATCACTCTCCTAGAACACGTCACGTCAAGACCGAGCTCCACCATTTGGAATGCAATCTCCTGACACATTTCCCAAGCCGGAATCCTTACCTAAAACGCCACAAGTTGATCACATTAGCCTACGATCCCGGTATGGGCCAAACAAGCAAATCAAACATGTAACAAAACATTTTTAGTAAAATAAACTTGCATATATACATATACTTAAGGTACACACACAATTACAATCACAATAGAAATATAATAGTAGCCAACAAACATAGTCAAATGTGAAATCATCCATAGCAATATCAATAAGGATATTAACACCAAGTAGAAGTATATTACCAAAGCACATATAATCACACATACATTCTCTTAGGTCACCACTCAAGCATTTTAGGTCTTTCAAACAAAATCCATCAAATACAATAGTAATCAAACATCCTCATTAAATGCATGTGGCACCCTCCGACCATACACGTGCCCATTTCCCATTCACCATGCCCGGGGGCCACTTCATCTCCAACTTATCTCGTGATCCATAATTTAAAATATATATATACATAACGAAAACATTTGAAAGCGATTTCCATAATTTAAAATATATATATACAAGCACGTAATATGGAATCTAACCAAAATAGGGGCTACACATTCAATCTACTTATTCAACACATAACGAGTCATAAACTAAGTCGGCAAGCGACTTACCTCGAAGGTGAGACACAAACACATAGCGGAAGAAAGCAAGCTCGAGCAAGTTACACACGAACGTTATCAAATCCTAACAAATCCTTAACCGAAACTATAACATTCGAAGAGAAACGAAACACAACTTAACGTCCCAAAAGCTAAAAGTTCTTTCTAAGTTATGATTATCAACATAATCAATTTTACGTTAACACTTACGATTGCCGACCCAACCCAACCTTGTCACCCGTTCGAATCCAATCTAGGTTCCTAGTTACCATCAGTCTTCAAAGTGACAATCCCCAATCTAGACCAAGACATCCATTCAAACCACAACAATTCAGTAATCAACTAAATGAACAATTAAACAATTCTATTAACAACATCACACTTGATAATTAAAGCCAATATAACCAACAGTGGTTCGGTCAACATTACATTCCAATCCAGTAGCCACAAAAAGAAAAATTCAACATTAGATACAACAATTCAAATTGATCCCCACAACAAGACGCCATTAAGCATCTTATATTTTAATCCTAATTGATCCACTCATCAAGCAAAAATGCACCCAAACCCACAAACCTAATTGTTTAAACTTGACTAACAAGACCTTAGTTTGAATTGAAGACCGGATTTCTCGTGTACAACAAATCCAAACCCTTACTGTAAAACTAACAACAACTCTAACCTAATTAAACATTGATCAAATCTTGACACAACAGTAACAACATTTATACCTATTTGAACGGATCAGAAATTTGGGCAGGAACACAATCTCCAACTGGAAGTCTGTAACGTACGGCGGACTCGCAGAGGTGGCGGTCGTTGACGACGACGAAGAACAGCAGCGATGAACGGTGACGACGTCCTTGACTGGAAACGGAACGCACGACCAACGACGACGACTTGGTGCAGCGATTTGCGAGGTCGAGCTTGAACGGTGGTCGGAGGGTGGGGCGTCGGTTGTAGAAGATCACACTTCAAAAAAAGGGACGAGGCTTGGTGTGGGAACTCACGACCGCACAACAACAGTGACGCTTCTTCGAGGTTGAGGCCGGTCGTCACCGGGTTAGCGCTCGAACGGAGACGAGAAGGAGATAAGAACTGGAGGCGAGAAAAGCAGGTTGAACGCGAGGGCGAGAGAGAGGAACAAGAAGAGAGGCGAAGGGATTGTGGGAGTTCGATTGAGGAGCGAGTGAAAGTGAGCGGTGTAGAGCTGGGGGTGATGAATAGTAGCTCTCAACGTACCAAAATTAGGGATAGAAGCTTGGGGAAAGAAGACTTCGGCCCAACTCACAACCATGCCTATATTACAAATGGGCCTAAGCAACCATTAAAATATAAACTTCAAGCCCGGATATTACAAAACCATCACAATAATACCTATTGCAAGCATCCAACTATCAATACTAGGAACGCCACACATGAAACAGTAAATAACCATTACTACAAAGCAAAGAGACGTGATATAGAAGGAATGTGGTTGCATGAAAAATATAGAAATTTGTTCTAAATAGCCAAATTATAGAGGAATACAAATTCATGCTTAAGATATATATTTTAAAAACTTACAATGTATTCTGGTGCATCAGTTTGTCTGCACATGACCCAAGGAACTCCAGCATCGAGCCCAACGACCATATTAGCAGCCCATTTAAGATATTCCTTTCACCCTTCTCCATAGGAATTCTCAACATCACCATACTCATTCTCAATCTGGAAAAACATTCATGAAAAACGCAAACCTTACACCCTGAAATCTGCACTGAAGTTGAGCAAAGGGAAGGAACAAAAAGAAGATTAATAAGTAAAAAACAGAGCCTCTGAACAACCTGCAACATTATATTTGAACCACCTTGCCAAGAGAAAAGCCCCTCCTGTCGCATAATTTCAACAATCTTCTTAACGAATCATTGCATTTCCTTCTGGTTTTGTAACAAAGCTGAACTAACTAATAAACGCCTTAAAAGGCTAAACAAAGTCATACCAAACATGCTCAAATGTATAGACTATGAAGAACTAAACAATATTCGTACCTTGAATGGTGCATTATTAGTCCGAATTTTTATGCCATGAACATCACACAACCATATTGAAAAGCCCCTATATTTCAAACAAGATGCCATAGGACAAGAAGTGGTGGCATAAGCATGGCTGAGCATATAACTAATTTTGCCAAAAATGCACATCAAGAACATGCTCAATACTGCCTGTACAAGTAGTTACATAAATTCGTTGTGATTTATTTTCCAAGCAACACAATAAATTTGACATTTTTGAAGCATACATCTGAAGAAAATACCTTCAGATCTACTGATGTACACTGTTTTTAAGTCTCAAGACATACATGTGCTGATAATGATCTCAGGTTTGCATCAAATAAAAGCCGACAAAAACACAAATGTAAGAGAGCAATACCCAAGGTTCCACTCAAAACGGACATAAGGCCCGATAAGATGGAGATAGAGTCCATTGGCAGCCACCAATTTCACAAACTTGACAAGATCGTACCTCGAAGGCTAGAGAAAGCAATGTCGATCGGAAGGTTCGGAATATCATCCTGGTTTAACATTGGTAAATACTGAATTTAAACTGTTCCTGAAAGAAATCAAGGGAAGTTTCTTACCGATTGAGAAAAACAATGAAAATTTGGATCATTCTCGATTGAGATATAAGAACCATAGTTGACATAAAGAGACTAGGAAAGAAAATCCTATTGAGAAGGACATCTTCAAACCGATCATATTTGGAGATGAATTTGTAGACTTTGACGAGACAGAGAAGATTTGTCTGCGATGAAGGATTCTTTCTCTGGAGCCCGTCGTTCCGTCCTTATTCTCTCTCTATTCCTTCTCAATTGAGAAATAGGAACCACACTTGACATAAACACATTAGAAACAAAATTCAATTGAGAAGGAAAAGTTCAAACCGATCAATTTTCGAAGACGAACTTGTAGACTTTGACGAGGTAGAGAAGATATGATGGCGGCGAAGAATTCGATGTTTTCTCCTAAGCCCGTCTTTCCTTCTTGATTCTCTCCAGAACAAGGTAAAAATGAAGTACCCTAGTAAATAGAGTGAGAGAGGCAATAAAAGAAAGATAAGAAAGGAGTATAGAGGAGAAGATAAGAGAGAAAGGAGGAGATAAGGGAGGAGGGCAGAAGATAAGACAGAAAACAAGCATGAGGTGGAGAACTGGAGAGGAGTTCTCTAAAGTAGGAGGTGGAGGAATGCATGTCGGCTGGCGAACTGGGGAAGAAGCGAAGACGGAGGAAGAACAAGGGCCACATGTTAGTAAATTTGTAAGCACTGTAAAATAAACGGTTGGGATTAATTAGTTAGTCGTGCTTTTATAATAATGTAGACCAAAAATGCACATCAAGAACATGCTCAATACTGGCTATACAAGTAGTTACATAAATTCGTTGTGATTTATTTTCTAAGCAACACAATAAATTTGACAGTTTTCATGCATACATCTGAAAATACCTTCACATCTACTGATGTACATTGTTTTTAAGTCTCAAGACATACATGTGCTGATAATGATCTCAAGTTTGGGTCAAATAAAAGTCGACAGAAACACAAATGTAAGAGAGCAATACCCAAGCTTCCACTCAGAACGGACATAAGGCTCGATAAGATGGAGATAGAGTCCATTGGCAGCCACCAATTTCACAAACTTGACAAGGTCGTACATCGAAGGCGAGAGAAAGCAATGTCGATCGGAAGGTTCTGAATATCATCCTGGTTTAGCATTGTTAAATACTGAATTTAAACTGTTCTTGAAAGAAATCAAGGGAAGTATCTTACCGATTGAGAAAAACAATGAAAATTTGGATCATTCTCGATTGAGATATAAGAATCACAGTTGACATAAAGAGATTAGGAAAGAAACTTCTATTGTGATGGACATCTTCAAACCGATCATATTTGGCGACGAATTTGTAGACTTTGACGAGACAGAGAAGATTTGCCGGCGATGAAGGACTCTTTCTCCGGAGTAGGTCCTTCCGTCCTAATTCTCTCTCTGTTCCTTCTCAATTGAGAAATAAGAACCACACTTGACATAAACACATTAGAAACAAAATTCAATTGAGAAGGAAAAGTTTAAACCGATCAATTTTCGAAGACGAACTTGTAGACTTTGACGAGGTAGAGAAGATATGCTGGCGGTGAAGAATTCGATTTTTTCTCCTAAGCCCGTCCTTCCGTCTTGATTCTCTCTGGAACAAGGTAAAAATGAAGACCCCTAGAAAATAGAGTAAGAGAGGCAATAAAAGAAAGATAAGAAAGGAGGATAGAGGAGAAGATATGAGAGAAAGGAGGAGATAAGGGAGGAGGGCAGAACATAAGATAGAAAACAAGCATGAGGTGGAGAACTGGAGAGGGAGTTCTCTGAAGCAGGAGGTGGAGGAATGCATGTCGGCCAGCGAAAAGGGGAAGAAGCGAATACGGAGGAGGAATAAGGGCCTTGCATTTCTTTCTGGTTTTGTAACAAAGCTGAACTAACTAATAAACGCCTTAAAAGGCTAAACAAAGTCATACCAAACATGCTCAAATGTATAGACTATGAAGAACTAAACAATATTCGTACCTTGAATGGTGCATTATTAGTCCGAATTTTTATGCCATGAACATCACGCAACCATATTGGAAAGCCCCTATATTTCAAACAAGATGCCATAGGACAAGAAGTGGTGGCATAAGCATGGCTGAGCATATAACTAATTTCGCCAAAAATGCACATCAAGAACATGCTCAATACTGCTTGTACAAGTAGTTACATAAATTCGTTGTGATTTATTTTCCAAGCAACACAATAAATTTGACATTTTTGAAGCATACATCTGAGGAAAATACCTTCACATCCACTGATGTACATTGTTTTTAAGTCTCAAGACATACATGTGCTGATAATGATCTCAAGTTTGCATCAAATAAAAGCCGACAGAAACACAAATGTAAGAGAGGAATACCCAAGCTTCCACTCAGAACGGACATAAGGCCCGATAAGATGGGGATAGAGTCCATTGGCAGCCACCAATTTCACAAACTTGACAAGATCGTACCTCGAAGGCGAGAGAAAGCAATGTCGATCAGAAGGTTCTGAATATCATCCTGGTTTAACATTGTTAAATACTGAATTTAAACTGTTCCTGAAAGAAATCAAGGGAAGTATCTTACCGATTGAGAAAAACAATGAAAATTTGGATCATTCTCGATTGAGATATAAGAACCACAGTTGACATAAAGAGATTAGGAAAGAAAATTCTATTGAGATGGACATCTTCAAACCGATCATATTTGGCGACGAATTTGTAGACTTTGACGAGACAGAGAAGATTTGCCGGCGATGAAGGATTCTTTCTCTGGAGTACGTCGTTCCATCCTGATTCTCTCTCTGTTCCTTCTCAATTGAGAAATAAGAACCACACTTGACATAAACACATTAGAAACAAAGTTCAATTGAGAAGGAAAAGTTTAAACCGATCAATTTTCTAAGACGAACTTGTAGACTTTGACGAGGTAGAGAAGATATGCTGGCGGTGAAGAATTCGATTTTTTCTCCTAAGCCCGTCCTTCCGTCTTGATTCTCTCCGGAACAAGGTAAAAATGATGAACCCTAGAAAATAGAGTGAGAGAGACAATAAAAGAAAGATAAGAAAGGAGGATAGAGGAGAAGATAAGAGAGAAAGGAGGAGATAAGGGAGGAGGGCAGAAGATAAGAAAGAAAACAAGCAGGAGGTGGAGAACTGGAGAGGGAGTTCTCTGAAGCAGAAGGTGGAGGAATGCATGTCGGCCGGCGAAAAGGGGAAGAAGCGAATACGGAGGAGGAATAAGGGCCACATGATAGTAAATTTGTAAGCATTGAAAAATAAACGGTCGGGGATTAATTAGTTAGCCGTGCTTTTATAATAATGTAGATACTTTCTTTTATATTACTCAGTTAAGTGCCCCATGCTACTCTAAATTTAATGGGTACATTAATTTAAAGAGAAGACCAATTTTCGTATGAGATAAAGACTATAGATAAACAACGTAGAATGGATTACAATAATAGTTACTTTATCCTAAACACTGGCTAAAGGTACATGGAAGATTTGTATACCAAAAAGTTTAGTTACAAATCTATTAGAGTATCACCATGAAGATTAATACACTGAAAAGCTTTGTGGTTCAAATACACTCCCAATAGTCTGCATGAAACCAGAAATTATTTGTTGCTTAAGTGATATTTCCATGTTGAGACAAGTCCTGGGTAAGGTGCTTATTGAGATAAAGATCTCTGCAAACTCTCTTCGCAACTATATCATGCATTTCCATCATCATTAATATGAAGCTACAATATTCAAGGCATAAATGGTCCATTTGTTCTCTAATCCTTTAGCAATTGCATGACTTAGAAGAGTTGAACACATGTATATAATTTCATTGATTTGCACAACCTAAGAGCTGAGATGGCCCCTATTTTTTAAATTATTCATGGTTGTCATGTTTAAAATGAGAGAGCCTATGATAAAGATGCCAAAACATACATGGTCCTTTGGTATTTTGGTGAACAGGTTATGTGCATACAAAAAGAAGCCATAATAAGAAAGGATTTGACAAATGGAATGTAGCATACTAACATCACATCAAATGTTGTATTTAGTGGCTTAATCCCTGCTGAAATAGGCATTGAATATGCCCTACTAAGCCGTCCACAATGACTGAAAAAACATGCAAAAGGAATAAAAACAAGATAAAAATTATAAGACGAAAAGAAAAGGTAGTTTAAGAATGACAACTTAATGAAGGGAATATCAGTAAGGACGTGTATAGATGACATAGAATGGGACTATAAAACAAGTGTACAAGCACCATGAGATAATTCATTGCAATATTAAACAAAGGCAGTTCCAACCATATGATAATAAATAAGAACAATGATAAGTAATCAGCATAGCAAAGCATCCAACACATGAGATATTACTGGAAGCCTACCTCTAAGATACAATTAGCTCAATATTGAGTGTGCAAACATGTACCCACATTTGAACTACTAAAGTTAATAATACGAAAGCAGGCAAACCCTAAAACACAATGCAAGTAAAGTCCACTTTAAGATGCATGACATTCATTGCACTGTCTTTGGCTTCAATAGCTTGGTAAGCATAATGTTGCCATAAAATAGTCTTGTATGAAATTTCAAAGTTCAAATACAAAGGAGTGAATGAAGCATTTATCCTACAAAATAATCTAATATTTGAATACACTTTTTGCATAACCAGTTATGTAAGAATCCTTTAAGTTTGGAATTGTATGAGCACATACCTGAGTAGGGTAAAAACAGGCTTTGTCTAATAAGGCAAGGCAAACGAGGAATCCATTTGAACAAAAATGGATCCCTCAAAATCATAATGACAGCACCACATTAGGCAAAACAGGCTCTATCTGAAATTACTAGAAAACACAAAATCAATACACTGGCAAGCATTATAAGATATAGCACATTGAAATTGGTGTATTTAAAGTTGAAGTTGAGAATTTAGTTGTAACAACATTGAATGCGTGATTATCACATAACAAGAGTGAGAAAATACATTGTTATGGCAAATAGAGGCATCATTTTTCGACCAAAAATTAAAAATAAGGCAACATTTTGGTGATATTGATGATAGAATTTATAATAAAGCATTTAAAGTTATTATTTGGCTTTGTTTTGTTTCTGCACAAGAAGCAATACGGGTGGCTTCATAAACAATCTGGAAGTGCATCAACATGTGCCTGAGTACCGCAAAAATAGGCTCCATCGCAACAGCACATGCAAATGAGGAATCTTTGTGAGCAAAAATGGATCCCTCAGTACTGCAATGACAGCACCTGTTGCATAATCAGAAAAAGGTAAGTGTACTCAATCATTTGGAATTATGTATTAACAGTATATATAGATAAAAGACAGAAAATGACCTATTCAATATAGTTATCAGTAATAATGGCGGCTCTTTGCAAAATATGAAAAGACACAACGTTGAGAACCTCCTTGTCATTGCCTTCATATGCAGGCAAAAATACTTTAAGGTCGGCATGGTTACGCACCCTTGAAAAGACGACGTAAAGTTGGCCATGGGAATAATAAGGTTGTCGTAAATACACACAAACTTTGTCCAATGTCTGACCTTGGGACTTGTTAATAGTAATTACGAAACACAGTTTGATTGGGAATTGTTTCCGCTAGAATTGCAAAGGATTAGTGCCCTCAAGTGGCCTGAGATGAATTCTGGGAAGTATGACCTTAACACCTTGATCGCTCTCGGATTGCGAGGGTCTAGAGATACAATTTATAACCCGACCCCGTTGTAGTACGTGGTGGGTGTCGAACACTCGGGAAGTCTACTCGATCGATGTGCCTAGATACTAGGAAGCTAGAAAGGAGAGCATAAAACAAAGGAAAACAAAGAAATCAGTCGGGACCGACACTGAGGTCACGTCGGGCCCGAGGTTGGCGACAAGAGGAAGTCGGGACCGACACTGTGTAAGTCGGGCCCGAGGTATCAGGGGATGTCGAACTCAAGGATTTAAAAGTAGATCTTGGGCTTTTGGGTTCCTTCCCTAGTAGATTAAGGCTTTTCCTCCCCAATTCAAGCAATGAGTGACGATCGGACTAGGATCGAGTGCTTTCGCCCTCGTTCCAACCACTTCTACACCTCGATCATTGGGGAAATCCCCTTCGAAGCAAGGTCTTGAGATTGGCACATGTTCACTTTCGCTACTTTGCCAATCTCAAGCCTTGATTCCCAACTTTCGCAAGGAATTGTAGCTCTATGTAGAGTGGGTTCCTTAGATCAAACACTCAAGGCTATGGAATTGGGGTTTCTAGCCTAAACCTAGCTAGGGTTTTCCTCCATAACCCAAGATCAAGGAGATCTACTCCATGTGACAAGCAAAGAAAGCAATCAAATCAAAAGGGAAAGCAATCATCATAATCAATCTCAAAACAAAACAAAGTTTCATTCAAATCCAAAGCAATCCACAAATTCCAATCAAGGGTTTTCAAATCCACAAGAACAAAGCAAATCAAAGCAAATCTACCAACAAAACCTATCAAGTCTTCCTCTCTTGGCCGATTCTCTCTCTCTTCCTCCTTCTCTCCTTCCTCCTTGCTCTCCAAGTATCTTCTTGGTTCCGTTGGAACCCCCTTTTGTGTGTATGAGAGGAAACCCCTTCTTAGAAGACAAGAGGGCCTTTTATAGATTAGATGAGGGGCAAAAGTGGAAGTCCACAAATTCGTGCCTTGGAGCCCAAGTAGTTCGGTGACCGACTCGGACCGACACGGAGGACCTCGGGCCCGAGTTACTGTGCAACTCGGTCCGAGGTTGGAAACTTCAAAGTCGGGCCCGACGTGGTTGCAACTCGGTCCAGACCTCGTTCCACCTTCTTCTTGTTGGCTTCTCTTGTTCTTCTTCATGGCTTGCACCTCTCTTTCCCGCTTTAGCTCGGCCTTTGCTCCATGTCTCGACCCTCCTTCAAATCGATCCTCGATTCATGCCAAATTACCTACAAAACACATAAAATGCGCATAGTCTCCGAATCTCATAGAAATACGGGAACTAAGCTAAAAAGGAACAAAACGCACAAGAAAAGGGGAAAAAGAAACATATTTACAAAGGAAATCACATATGAAAACACCACCAAATAGAGAGACATCAGAATACCCCATACTTAAACTTGCTTGTCCTCAAGCAATAACAATGTAAGCAAGACCGAAACATAATCTTCAAGTAAAGCCTCGTATATATGAAAACTCATTTTAAGCACAAGTGATTGATATTCAAGCGAGATTACATCATCACACATGATTAAGTGTTCTAAGGAATAAAGTCAATGCAACTAAGCCTCACTTTAGGGATATGTGAATGTGTATCACTCATCATGTGTTTGGGTTTAGCAATGAACACTCAAGCTCAAAATTCATGCAAGTAAGGACTTTACTATTGAAGCTAATATCACCAATTCCTCCACCTAGAGATGCCTAATGCAAAGTACACAAAGAATTTCGAACTTGGCTCAATGGAGGTCCTCAAAGAGGTTCCATTCGGCCGGGTTGTAATGGGGCTTTTGGTATTTCTCAAGGTGGGAATTATTTGGTCTCGTTGTGCTTACAATGGGGATTGAACGACCTAAACTCTCACAAACTTCACCAAAATTCCACAATTACTTTCACACTCACCCAAAAGACTTAACATTTTCCTTTCAACCCAAAATTTCACTTAACATTCCACTTCATCTTTGCTCTTATGCTTTTTGTTAGATTTTCAACACTTTCTACATTTGGACCGACTTTCTTATGACATCGGGCCCGATGTTGCTTGTAACTCGGTCGGACCATTTTCTTCACTTAAGTTTTTTGCTTTATTCCACTTTACATTTCCAACATTTTCTTTCTTTCTTTTCTTTCTTTTTTTCATTTTTGTACAACAAAGATGCACTACCCACATGATTCATAACACCATTCTTTTCCCTTAAACCCAAGTGTTGGATCGTAATCGGTTAGCAGTGAGCTTGGGAACTGGCAATTAAGCTGTTCCCAAGGCAGCGGAAGTAAATAATCGCAAGTAATAAAAACAGTTAAGGGGACAGTTCCTTTATAGAGGAACCCCACTACAACCAACTAGTTGTATGGGTAAACCTCTACCTCCGCTTGGAGGATTTTGAATGACTTACTTATATTGATTGCTTTGTTCCTTAGTTACACAGCCGGATTTACACTTCTCTGTTCCTACAAGTTCTTCCTAACTCTAGCAACACTAGTAAATCCTCTCAACTGAGTTCCTAAGCTCACAACAGCAAAACACAAGTAACTCAAACCTTACGCTGACTTCTCAGTTCCCTTGCTCCAGGGAACTTCAGCTTCACCGTCGTCGAGATCACACACTCGCCGGCGGGGACTTCTCTTCCTTTTCTTTCTTTTCTCAGATGTGGGTGTTTTCTAAGTTCTGGGAGAAGTACTCAGACCGAGTACTATTCATTTGGCTTTATAGTCCATTTGTCTTGGGCAGTAGCATCTTTCGTTTGTGTCCAAAATGCCCTTTTCTTGATGCCCAAGTTGTACTTTCTTCACATGTGACTTTGGTTTGAACTAGGTCAACTTCTTGAATCAATCGGACCGTTGGATGAAGCGTGACAGTCTGATCCTCAGACTGTTCCCTCTGGCTGTCTGAGACAGGATCTCGCGATCTGCGCTGAACGGTCGTTGTCTTCACATGTGAGTTCCCATTTCATGGGAACTGACTTCTTCAGAGTTCCCTTGATGGAAACTCTTCATCGTTGTAAGCTTGTGTCTTCTTGTTTGTTTCTGGGAGTTCCCACTTCATGGGAACTTTCCTCTTCAGAGTTCCCTTGATGGAAACTCTTCATTGTGGCTAGCAGTGGCTTTGTCATTCATAGGGGTTCTTTGTTGTACCTGTGTTCTTTAGAAATACTTGAACAAACCACATTAGTTCCCTATGGTGTTTGTCATTATCAAAACTTAAAGAGGAGTGAATCGTTGATCCATTGCTTAGAACCAGAGGTCCCAACAACGTCCCAACAATTTCCCCCTTTTTGATGATGACAAACCCATCACAAAAAAATGCAAATATTTCAATGAATGATATGCTGATGAGTTGCTAAGTATGATTTTGGGAAATCACTCTTAGTGAGACATTTAGATTTAGGGAGCCACTTCTGGTGAGACACATAGTTCCTATTAGGCTTTTATGCAATTGTTCCCCCTTAGCTTATGCGTGGTCTGTGATGACTTAAACTTTGAACTCATCTCACATTTTTTATCTTTCCCCCTTTTGACATCATCGAAAATCAAGCAAAGCAATATTAGGAAAGAATGGAACACGCAATCAAAATAAAGACCATTTCATTACTTAAGAGAATATGTACAATGGGAACCCAAGTACAATTTTGTGGTCATTTTTTGGATTAAGGGAACAAGAAGGGAGAGATCATGGGCTCTGAGGGAACAAGGCGTCACAAAGGCGCGTAAGGACTTGTGTAAGTTTTTCTTGTCCTCTGGCCAATACGGCCTGGTCCCTAGCAATCTGATCGAGGGTGTTGGCGATGCGGAGCAACACTGGAGAGTTCCCCTCTCGTGTACCAGACTCTAGGGGAGCCGCCTCCTCTACAGGCTCCGAGTGCCTCATCTTCTGGGCAACTGTAATGTCCAGTTCCCTTCCAAGCTCGATTTCTTCTTTAGAGGCATCGTAGAGACCCTCTTTTTGTAGGAGCTTCTTGATCAGCCCGGAGTAGGGGAGGGAATGGGACTTGGAGGCCATGCACTTTTCCATGTGCCCAAGGATAATTCGGGGAAGATTTATGGGCTTCTTGAGGAGGAAGTGGTAGAGGATGATGGCATCGGGGATGTTGACGACCAGACGCTTTTCTTGGCGGGGGACCACCACGTTGATAATGAATTGGTGAGCGAGCTTGGCAACCAAGGACAGATGATGCGTCAAGTGGACCTTAGAGGGAACCCGACCCTCAAAAATTGTGTTGTACACCTCGGCGCTGTTGAAGTCGCCCCAGAGCTTGCTGGGCAACTCGTTAAGCCCTTGACCAGGGACCTGGAGTTGAAGGCGGATCGTAGACGTTGTAAAAATGAACTCGTCGCCTTCGTGGGAGAGAGTTCCCTGAGTGCCGTCGTTGGTGATAGTGAAGTTGTTATAGAATTGACGCACTTGTGAGGGATCTACGCTCACAGTTTCTTGGCAGAGTCTCTCCCAGCCCTGGGCCTTGATCAGTTCCCATAGTTCCTCCAGACCATTTTCAGTCAGCGCCTCTTGGGAAACTATGAGGTGATGGAGAAGCTTTCGGCGCTCACTGACATGATGCTTGGTGGTCCCCTTCCCCTTTTTGGACTTGCTTTTGGATTTGTTCCCCCTAGAGACCGTGCGAGGTCCTTTCTGCTGAGGGGGTGCAGCCGCTTCGATCATGAGCACGCGGTCCCTAGGTGGTGGGGAACTCGCGGACACCACCATTTGGTGTCCAGGTGTAGGGATGCGTGCTGGCTCCTTTGAAGCTGGAGCTTCTTCTTCTTCTTCGACCTCATCATGGGAGGTCCCTTCTTCCTCGGAGGAGCTCGAATCCGAGCCCTCCGCGTCATCTCCAGGATGACTTGTTGTTGCCTCAGCACCTCCAGCTGGTGCGAGGTCCCTTGTCTCTGTTGGCTCTTGAGGAGCAACCTTTTCTGGGGACTTTGTCCCTTGGGAGACTGTGTGCTCAGAGGGACCCCTGTTGAGTTCTTCCTCGATGTCCTTGAGCTGGGCTTCCTCCTCCAAAGTTCCCATGATGATCGGAGGAGGGTCCTTGGTCATTTTGCCGATGACCACAGAAAGAGGAAGATCGCCGTCGTTTGAGGAGAGGGCGACGGTACTTTTGGATGGTGAGGGAGAGGGGAGTTTGGTGGTGGTGGGAGACGTGATGGAAGAGGGGAGAGGAGAAGAAGGAATAGGGGTTGTGAGTTGAGTGGAGATGGGTTTGGTGGAAATGTGTTTTGGGGAGGAAGAAGAAGGCGTTTTGTGAGGTGAAGATGGAGTTGGAGATCCCGTAGTGATGGGAACGGGAGGAAGTGAAGGAGGTTGGGATGTTGGAGTTCCCATCGTGGCGGGAACTGGAGGAGGTGGCGGAGGAGGTCCCTTGATTTGAGGAGGAGGGATGGAGGAGGAAGAGGGAAGTAGACTCTGGGGTTCGGAGTTCCCATCGTCGGAAGGAAAAAGGTAGGGAGGTTTGGGAGCACAAGAACTCTCCTTGGAGCAGTTCAGGTAGTCCTCAAAGCGGAAGAAAGCCTTCTTTCTGGGCTCCGAGAATTCAGAGGCCTCAGAGTGTTTACGCTTTTTGGATTTGGAGGGGTCGTGGGAGTGTTTGGATTTTTTGGATTTTGAGGGATCTTTTGATGAGTGGCGATGTTTGGATGAGTGGCAATGTTTGGATGAGTGGCGATGTTTGGATTTATGGGGTTTTTCATTGATGGAGGGGCGAGCATCTCCGAAGTTGTCAACGATGACAACTCCGGAGGAGGTGTTGGTGGTTGGAGGTGGAAGAGGAAGAGATTCGGAGGAGGAAGAGGTCCAGGAGACGGTTTCATCAACCTGAGGAGGAGGAGGGGGCAAGAAGGGGCTTACTTGATTGTATAGCCCTTGAATGAGGACATCCTTCATGGTTGGGTCCTGTTCTTGCTCGATCTCGTTCAGTTGAGTGATGAAGAGAGTGCGAGGATTAGCAAGTACCCACTCTTTGATTTGTGCGAATGTGTGTTGAGGGGCCATTTTTGTAAGAATTTGGGAGGTTTTGGAGGTTTCTTGAAAAGAGAGTGAAAGGGATTTGGGGAAGACGAATGACAGGGATGAAAGATGGAGTAAAGGACCTAAAAATGGCAAAGAGGGGTTTTAAAGGAGAGAGGAGGTGAAGGGTAGAAGGGGAAGGGGAATAACCTCGATAACCGTTGCCCAATGAACGTGGGGCGCCGTTTCAACTTCTCAAGCACGCTTCTGGACACGCGTCACAATCTCTTGGGAAGTCCTTTTCAAATTTTGAATACTTGGCCTGTAACGCTTCAGAGCTTCTGACACGAAAGTCCGCTTCCCAAGTGACGGTTTTTCTTTGAAGATTAGTCAGTGTTCCCTTTGTAGATGCAGCAGTTCCCATGATCCTTTCAAGGTCAGGGAGAGTGAAGTGGTTGAGAGAACTTCACACTCATCTTTTTTGTGGGGCTAGGGAACTCAAAGGGAACCAGACGATTTGCAACTCGATAAAGGAAATGTTTTGGCTCATGAGAAGCATTTGTCTGGTCCCTAGCTTAAGGTGGGTCATATGATCAACCGTCATGGTGGCTTGTAATGAGGGATAAAGGGAACTCTGGTTGATCATTTTGGGCCAAAAGAAATAGAGTTCCTTTGTACACATTTTTCTCTAGACTAGTAATCATGGCATAGTGAAAGCAATGAATCCAAGTTCCTTATCATGCAATTTTAGATAAACTAGTCAGGCATTGGGAGAGAGATAAACAGGGACTTGTTTAGTTTAGAGTTATCATCCCTAGAAGCATTCGAAAACGCTGGTAGGGACGTCTGTCTAAAGCTTTGGTAAGAATATCCGCAATTTGCTCTTCAGTTCTACAGTGTTCCATCGAAATGTTCCCATTCTCAACATTGTCACGTAGAAAGTGATGTCTTATATCAATATGCTTAGTTCTAGAATGATGCACAGGATTTTTGGAAATGTTTATGGCACTAGTGTTATCACAGAGTATGGGAACTGGGCCAAAAGACATACCGTAATCCTGGAGTTGTGACTTAAGCCATAGAACCTGGGAACAACATGATGCGGCAGCCACATATTCAGCTTCAGCTGTGGAGAGTGCAACTGAGTTTTTCTTTTTAGATCCCCACGAAACTAAGCAGGATCCTAGGAACTGGGCCATTCCTGAAGTGCTCTTTCTGTCAACCAAGTGCCCTGCAAAGTCAGCATCTGTGTATGCAATGAGCTCAAGGGAACTGTTCCTTGGATACCAAAGGCACAAGTTATTGTTCCCTTTGAGATACCTGAAAATTCTCTTCACCTCTTTCAGGTGTGATTCCTTAGGGTTAGCTTGAAAACGAGCACAAAGACATACGGAGAACATGATATCAGGTCTACTAGCGGTTAAGTAGAGAAGGGACCCGATCATACCTCGATAGTTCCTTTGGTCCACACTGATACCTGTTTCATCTGCATTTAGCCTTGAATTTGGTGAGATGGGAGTGTCAATGGGCTTTGAATGTTCCATCCCATACTTCACGAGCATTTCCTTGATGTATTTCTGTTGATGGATCTTTGTTCCCTCCTTTGTTTGGGATATTTGAAGTCCCAAGAAGAACGTGAGTTCCCCAATGAGACTCATTTCAAACTCACTGCTCATGAGGTCCTTAAATTTTTCTACAAGAGTTTCGTTAGTTGCTCCAAAAACAATGTCCTCAACATATACTTGCACAATCAAAATGTCTTTAGACTCTTTCTTTAAAAACAAAGTCTTGTCTATGGAACCTCGAAGGTATCCATGGGACAAGAGGAATTGAGCAAACCTGTCATACCAGGCTCGGGGAGCTTGTTTGAGTCCGTAAAGGGCCCTTTCCAGGAAATAGACATGGTTGGGCATTTTCTCATCTTCGAATCCTGGAGGTTGGGCCACATACACTTCTTCCTTGAGATGTCCGTTTAGGAAGGCTGTTTTCACATCCATTTGATAAAGTTTGAATCCCTTGTGAGCAGCATAGGCGATGAGAAGTCTGATTGCCTCTATCCTGGCAACTGGTGCGAAGGTCTCATCGTAGTCAATCCCTTCCTCTTGCTTGTACCCTTGTGCTACTAACCTAGCCTTGTTCCTTGCTACAGCTCCAGTATCATCGAGCTTGTTCCTAAAAACCCATCGGGTTCCTATGATGTTCTTGTTTTTGGGCCTAGGAACTAGCTTCCAAACTTTGTTTCTCTCGAATTGGTGGAGTTCCTCTTGCATGGCTTGAATCCAATCCGGGTCCTTTAATGCTTCTTTGATATTTTTGGGTTCCACCATTGAAACAAACGCGTTAAAAGCACAAAAATTATTGAGAGAGGAGCGAGTTAGAACACCTTTATCAAGAGGGGAGATGATGTTCTCAAGGGGGTGGTCCTTCCTTTGTTGAAAGGTTCTTGCATGAGTGAGTTCCTTTGCATGTGTACTATCCTCAGTTGGTGTTTCTTTGTCATGGGAACTCTCATCTTCAGCTTCTTCATTTGATGTTTCTTCAGAGATTTCTGGCAGGTTCCCTCTTTGTTCCCCTTGAATACTTGATTCTGGCAGTGTATTGTCTTGGGGGACAGCAGAGTTGTTCCCTGAAGAGGGGACCTCGAGAGAGTTGGAGGTTTCTTGTAGTTCTTCTGAGGAGGGAGCCTCAAGGGAGGTTTGATCAGTGAGGGTTGGACCTTCGTCGTTGTTCCCTGGTTGTGGGATATGGCTTGCACTTGGATAGTCTTCATCCCTTTTCCTTGGCTCATCCTCGTCATCATCATCGTCTTCATGTCTGACTAGCTTGAACAGAGTTCCCTTCCCTTGGGACTCGGTTCCCATCTTTACAGACTTTTCATTGAAGACGACATGAATGCTTTCCTCTATCTTCTTGGTTCTTTTATTGTAGACCCTGTAAGCCTTGCTTTGTGATGAGTATCCCAGGAAGATCCCTTCGTCGCTTCTGGGGTCGAATTTGCCAAGATTGTCTTTTCCGTTGTTGTGAACAAAGCATGTGCAACCAAATGTTCTCAAGTGTGAGATGTTTGGTTTTCTCCCTTTGATGAGCTCATAGGAAGTCTTGTTGATCAGGGGCCTTGTCATGGCTCGATTCAGGATGTATGTAGCTGTGGAGATTGCTTCAGTCCAGAAGTACTCAGGAACTCCACTTTCGATCATCATGGTTCTAGCCATATCTTCCAGAGTTCTGTTCTTTCTCTCGACCACTCCATTTTGCTGAGGAGTGCGAGGAGCTGAAAAGTTGTGAGAGATCCCATTTTTCTCACAGAAGTTTAGGAACTCTGAGTTTTGAAACTCAGTTCCGTGATCAGATCTGATTGCTTTCAGTTTCAGCCCCAAGCTTACTTCTGTTCTTTTGATGAATGGCTCAAATTCTTCAAACGCTTGTGATTTTGCCTTCAAGAAAACAACCCAGGTGAATCTTGAAAAATCATCAATTAAGACATACATGTACCTTTTTCCACCGTAGCTGGCTGTTCTCATGGGACCACAGAGATCCATGTGAATCAACTCCAGGGACCTGGTTGTGCTTACCACCTTCTTCGGTTTGAAGGAGGTCCTGGTCTGTTTCCCTCGAACACATGCTTCACACATTTTGACTCCTTCGAGATTGATCCGTGGAAGACCAATGACCAGATCCTGTAGATAAAGCTTCAGGATTTGATTTACACCAGCATGTCCCAATCTTCGATGCCAGAGTTCCGTGTCATCTTGGGAACTCGCAAGGCACAGCTTCATTGGTGGTTCAAAGTTGGTGTCCACCACATACACATTGTTGTATCTTCTTCCTCTCACAATTACTTTGTTGGTCTTCTTGTTGATGACGAGACATTCATCTGAGTCGAAAGTGACGATGTTGTTCCCTTGATCACACATCTGGGAGACACTCAGCAGATTGTATCCCAGATCCTTTACCAGATTTACGTTGCTAACTTTAATAGATGTATTGAGCAACACTTCTCCTTTTCCAATAACTTCTCCCTTGTTCTTGTTGCCAAATGAGACGTGGCCTCCTTCGGCATGAGTGTGGAGTGAGATGAGGATATCCTTGTTCCCTGTCATATGGTTCGAGCATCCACTATCTATGAACCATGTACTGTTCCCTCTCACAGCCACCTCACTGGGTTGTTCCCCAGTGGTTTCTCCTATGGCCATGCCACACATGTCCGGGAGTGTCCATGCTTCAGGATCTTCGTCTTCATCATCGCTCCAAGTAGCGATGTAAGCCTTCTTTCCTTGCTTTCTGCCTTCAGTTCCTTGTGGACATTCCTTCGCAAAATGTCCTTTCCTGTTGCATTTGTAGCAAGTCACTTCTGAGAGATCCTTCTCTGTGGGCTTTCTTTGGGAACTCTGTCCCTTTCCCCAGTTCCCACTGTTCCGTTGAGACTTTCCTTTGTAGAAATTTCGAAGAGCCTTTGTTACAAGAACTAGCTCTTCATCCTCTTCTTCTTCAGAGTCTTCATGTTGTTCTTGGGTTGATTTGAGCATCTTTTCGATCTTGAGTGCGATCCCTCGATGAGCTCGAGTTTGTTCCTTATCATCGATCTTCCTCTTCTCATGTCCCACTAGCTTTCCAAACACTTGATGAAGCATAAGTGTTCGATTTTCTGGGTTTTCCTTGAACATCGTTCTCTCGTTTTCCCATTCTCCAGTCAATCCATTGAAGAGCTGTTGGACCTTCATTTTGTGGGTGATTTCTTCTTTTGTGATCCCCAATCCTTCCATCTTAGTGCAAAGTCCTTCAAACCGGGATTGGTAGCTATCGACGGACTCTCCCATCTCCATTTGGAAGTTGTAGAACTCCCTCTTTGCGTTCATTTGAAGATCTTCTCTGAGATCTGAGTTCCCAACGTGCATTTGTTGGATGGCTTCCCACATTTCCTTGGCTGTGTCAAGGTTTGCAACCCTGTCACAATCTTGTACGCACATGGACCTCTTTAGGTACTGTTTGGCTTTGTAGTTTGCCTCCATGCACTTGTACTCGTTGGGACCCCACTTTGAGAGGTCGTTGACAATAGCTGGATCAATTTCGAAGTTCCCCCTTTCGATGACGCACCAGGCTTGGTAGTCTTGGCCACGCATCCAATCTTTCATGTCTCGTTGCCAGCTTTCAAATCTTCCTGTTATAAGCCTTGGCGGCTTGCTGGTATTGTTCCCCACCTGAGTAAGTTCCTGAGCCATTTTGACACCTGCGATGCTAACACAAATCTAGAGCGCTCGCTCTAATACCAATTGATGGATCGTAATCGGTTAGCAGTGAGCTTGGGAACTGGCAATTAAGCTGTTCCCAAGGCAGCGGAAGTAAATAATCGCAAGTAATAAAAACAGTTAAGGGGACAGTTCCTTTATAGAGGAACCCCACTACAACCAACTAGTTGTATGGGTAAACCTCTACCTCCGCTTGGAGGATTTTGAATGACTTACTTATATTGATTGCTTTGTTCCTTAGTTACACAGCCGGATTTACACTTCTCTGTTCCTACAAGTTCTTCCTAACTCTAGCAACACTAGTAAATCCTCTCAACTGAGTTCCTAAGCTCACAACAGCAAAATACAAGTAACTCAAACCTTACGCTGACTTCTCAGTTCCCTTGCTCCAGGGAACTTCAGCTTCACCGTCGTCGAGATCACACACTCGCCGGCGGGGACTTCTCTTCCTTTTCTTTCTTTTCTCAGATGTGGGTGTTTTGTAAGTTCTGGGAGAAGTACTCAGACCGAGTACTATTCATTTGGCTTTATAGTCCATTTGTCTTGGGCAGTAGCATCTTTCGTTTGTGTCCAAAATGCCCTTTGCTTGATGCCCAAGTTGTACTTTCTTCACATGTGACTTTGGTTTGAACTAGGTCAACTTCTTGAATCAATCGGACCGTTGGATGAAGCGTGACAGTCTGATCCTCAGACTGTTCCCTCTGGCTGTCTGAGACAGGATCCCGCGATCTGCGCTGAACGGTCGTTGTCTTCACATGTGAGTTCCCATTTCATGGGAACTGACTTCTTCAGAGTTCCCTTGATGGAAACTCTTCATCGTTGTAAGCTTGTGTCTTCTTGTTTGTTTCTGGGAGTTCCCACTTCATGGGAACTTTCCTCTTCAGAGTTCCCTTGATGGAAACTCTTCATTGTGGATAGCAGTGGCTTTGTCATTCATAGGGGTTCTTTGCTGTACCTGTGTTCTTTAGAAATACTTGAACAAACCACATTAGTTCCCTATGGTGTTTGTCATTATCAAAACTTAAAGAGGAGTGAATCGTTGATCCATTGCTTAGAACCAGAGGTCCCAACAACGTCCCAACACCAAGAGAATCTCAACTCTTCAAATACAATCCAAACCTCTCTTCTAAAGTCCAATCCCATAAGGGTCAAGTCATATAAGGCTAGGAATAACATTTTTGAGGAGTTTCAAACAAAGGCTTAGGCTAGAACGGGGCTTCAAACAAAGGATTAACTTCATGGTAGGATATGGAACATTTATGTGACTAGAAGAATAAAGTTCAAAATCAATGTGACAATGCTAGGACAAATCTCATGACGGTCTTGGAAAATAGATAAACACCGCAATAGCAAGTTTAACTAAGCATGAATGAGCTAATCACACAAGAAAAATGAGGGATATGCAAATATGAACAAGAATCCCTAAAATGGCCAAAAATAAATCTCACAAGGGTCACTCATACTTAGTTGCATAAAACTCATCCTAGAACTCACATGTTCAATAAAACAAGCAAGATATCATGATCACATCAAAGCAACATCATTTTAGAGGCTAAACTATCCAAAAATATGCAAAGGAATTTACATGCTCACATCATCATTAGCTTTTATTTTGGCAATCTAAGATGGGAATTTCTAGTCCAAAACCTACAAAACACAAAATCTTTTTGTTGTTTTTAACACCATTTTTTTCAAAATTTTTATGGATTTTTGCAAAAATTTCTCTAAAACCAAAAACTCATCCATTTAAGACCAAATCAATCATCCATGTCTTTCATCAAACCACAAACCAATAAACAAAAATCCCACATACAAACTAGAAACACAAACTAAATATCCTCAAAATAACAAACAAACATAAACAAGTGAAATCATGAACACACTTACCCCCACCCCATACTTAAAATTTTGATGTCCCCATCAAACAAGGAAATCAAAACTTAAAAGCAAGAGAGAAGAGTATGAAAAGCTCACAATTTCTTATTCTTCAATGGCATGTATAGGATCACTCGAAGGGGTTGTCACGTCTACGTCCTCTTTGGAGCCTTGCTTGCCGCTCCCTCTCGTACACTTGCTCTTGGTAGAAGTCTTGTGGTGGTGGTTGGAGTTGAGGCTCCGGGCGTGTCCATTGGTCCTCACGGGAAGGGAAGTTCCCTCTCATCCACGTGTTGAAGCTATCTTGGACCGGCCACCTTTGGTCTTCCACCTCCCTAAGCTCTTCCACCTCTCGTCTAGTGTAGTCGAGGGCTCGGTTCATCTCTTGTTGGCTAGCTTGGAAAGAACTTTGTTGTTGAAGCATTTGTTGTTGTTGTTGTAACATTTGTTGTTGATGTTGGTACATTTGTTGTTGTTGGAGATTCACTTGATGGACCTCTTGGAGAACATTTTCTTGTTGAAGTTGGAGATGAGCCATTTGGTTGGCTAAGAAGGACATGTCCACCGGTTGTTGTTGCTCGGGAAACACCATTTCCGGACCGTACCATTGGGCATAGCCTTCATAACCGCCACCTTGGGATTTCTCTCGCCTTGCACCGCTCCCTTCTCCTCGTTCATAATGCCTCAGGACCTCACCACCATGGAATGAACTGGACCGACGTTGAGGGAAGTCGGGCCCGACTTGGTGTGTACCTTGGTCCGCCAGTGTTGGAGCATGGTGCGTGGCTCGGAGGTCGGCCATCAAGCCTTGGAGGCGCTCATCTTCTTCACTTTGCCCTTGATCGACATCCATGTCCTCCCCACGAGGTGCAAACACGAAGTTGTCTTGGTCGGAATCCGCTGTAGATGGAGGGGAGGTAAACCGAATGTGTTGAGATTGTTGTCGCCTCCCTTCTCTTGCACCTTCGGGGTCACCAAATGAGTGTGGCTTGCCGGCTCACACTTGGTACCAATTTTGATACCGAGAAAGATCATAGAGGTTGTGCACTAACCGGATCGACACACCATCATAGTTTGAGTGAGGGGCCAAGGAAATCATGTAGAGCTTCTCCTTGATGATGTTGGCCTTCTTGAAATACTTCATGTTCATGAACTCAACACCATTCGGAGCCGGAGAATACTTGTCAAGATCAACTCCTAGACGCATGGCGAGCCTTGCTATCATCCCACCGAAGTAGATCCAAGAGGAGCTTTGGAAGTCTCGCACCATCTTGACCCACTCCCATGCAAGGTTCATGGGCTTCTCGGTGTTGAAGAGCATCTCATGGAGCAACATGATCTCCTCCTTCATCGGCTTGCTTAACTCATGACGAGCATAGATTGCACACCCCAAGACTCGCACCATGACCCGAAAAAGAGGGCTAGCAATCTCGGTTGTGGAGGCGCCCTTTCTCATCTCACTCTTCTCGGCCACATGACGCCACACTTGGTTCACCTTCTCATTGTTGACGCCGGTCTCTTCTCTTGGGCATGGAAACCCGAAGTAGGTAGCCAAATCCCTAAGAGTGAGATTGTGGTCCTCGTTGCCCAATCGGAAAGTGAGCGCCCCTTCCTCATCCTCCACATTATCATAAGTGCACTCGAATGTGGCCATGAATTCCGAGGTGAGGGCGGGGTAGTGAGTGTTGTCCCACCTTAGCATCCCATTAAGACCGATGTGGGAGTAGCATCTTGGAAGGGCTTGATCCATGTCCATCTTCCTCACGGCTTCCCAATCAAGCCACCTCGTGTGGTGCTCAAGCGCCATATATCTTTCATAACTCTCCACTTGCTCATCATCCTCCAAATAGACATCATCCAACTTCGGCTCTTTCCTTGACTTCTTGGACTTCTTCCTTGGCCTTTCCGCATGAGATAATGAAGCTCTAGTCTCCATGGTACCTACAAACATCCAACCAAACAAAAGGGTCCAAGATAAACTCCATACAACTCAACAAAAGCACTCATCAACACACAACAACATTTCAACACAAAGGGAACCCCATACTTAGTCTCTAGACTCACATGCATCTCAATCCAACATAAATCATCATGGACATCTTCTAACAATGGCTAAGCAAATTATCATTCTACATCATGATTAGGCTATAGCCAACAATTAAACACATGAATCCACATGATATCACAAGAAGAGAGCAAAAACAACTAGGATCGACTTCCAACCTATGTCGGGCCCGACTTACTCAACCTCGGTCCGACTTGTTGGACCGACTTCCTCACCTCGGGCCCGACTCTCCTAGGCACGTCGATCTCGACCTAGTTCATGCTTCGACTCTAACCTCAAATCAACCCAAATCATTCTATCATGCACTTAAATTTCAAATTCAACCATCAAACATCCCTAATCGAAGTTCTAAATGGATCTAAGCATGCATAAACAACTTTAAAGCTCAATTTCACAAATCATGCAAATCCACCATTGATGCTCAAGCTCAAGCTCTCAATCAAACATGGCATTACTCAATCTACGCAATGAAAGCACAAAATTTTCAAAGAAATAAGTAGAGATCGAGTAACACATACCGGATTCGATGAGTATTGAACTTTTGAACAAATAAGCAACTTAGAACTCAAATTTCCTAGATCTGGATCTAGATGGGGGACGAAGGACTATATTGAACTCGAGATTTCTACTTGGATTCGGGTTTGGGAGGCCTTTTTGTGGTTGGAACGAGGTGAAGTAGGGAGGATGTGGATCGAGTATGGTGAGGGTAGGGGCGGCCGACTTTGAGAATTTTTGAGGGAGAGGGGTTGTATTTTGGGAATGGTAGTTGATAATGAAGATGGTAGGTAGGTGGGGGATAATATTTAATGGGGGAAAGGGACAAATTTGGTCAAGGGCAAAATTGGCATTCTAACTAGTCGAATCAAGTTGGACCGACTTCATGGACCGACGTCCCTATGTCGGGCCCGACTTACCTGGGCTTGATGTGGGAGTATTCGGGTCGCCAATTTTACTCCATCCTCATGCAACTTCTTTCCCATATTTCCATTTAAATATTTCACCTCAAATCCTACACAACTTTGAAGGATGCACAACACCATAAATCCACAAAACACTAGATAGGGATCGGTTAGAGAAAAGCTAAGCTAAACAAAGAAAATCAAACTAAAATTACGAAAAGAAAGCTACTAGCTCGGGTTGCCTCCCGAGAAGCGCTCGTTTAGAGTCACTAGCTTGACTTCCTAACCTCAACCTTATGGCGGGTGAAACACGGTGAATTGCTCGCCATTGTTATGCCCATTCCCATTGCCTTCATACCCATAAAACCACCAACGATGGTCTACATAGGCATGGCTCTCCGATCTCGGGCCTATCTCATCATACTCCTCCAACGGATGAGATTTCTCCTCCTTACTTGCTCCATCATGTTTTCTTTTCCTACACCAAAGTTATCCAAAGTATTCCTAGGAGATTCTACCAATTCATCTTTTAAATCACTAAGGCAAATGTAGGAGTCTCCTAAGTCATCGTTCAAATCACTCAAACAAATGTAGGAATCAAAATTTTGGGAAGAATTGTGGTCTTCACCAACATTAAAAGAATATAAGTAAGGATACTCTTCATCTCTTCTTGAGCTAGCATTGATCCTTGACTCATCTTGATCCTTAAGTTGCTCCAACAACTCCCTTACTTGTATTTGTTCATTGAAGCTTTCATCACCCCTTAATGCAACGACCTCTCTAGCAACTTCCACTTCTTCACTTTCTCTCTTGGCACTCTCTTCAAGTTTAAGGATGGCCAAGGCGTCCGACTCATTCAAAGCTTTGTTGAAGTGAAAATCGACCTTCTCTTCCCCAATCTCAAAGGAAACCTTGCCGTTCTTGACATCAAACCTTGCCCCCGTCGTAGCTAAGAATGGTCTTCCTAAGATTATTGGGACCAAGGGATCCTCATGCATGTCCAAGATCACGAAATCATCGGGGACAAAGTACTTTCCAACTCGCACCGGAACGTCATCCAATATTCCCTTAGCCTTGATGATGGAACCGTCGGCCATAGTTAGGGACATATCGGCCGGCTCTATTTCACCCAAATTTGTTCTTCTCCAAATGCTAGCGGGCATCACCGAAACACTTGCCCCAAGGTCACATAAGGCTTGGAAATTTTGAGACCCCACACCAATAGTGATAACAAAACGACCGGGATCTCCTAGCTTTTGTGGTAACTCCAAGGTCTTGACCTCATCTTGCATTTCCACTATGGACCTCTTCTTGCTCAAAATCTCCTTTAAGAACTTGGCATAAGATGGCATCTCGCTCAATGCATCGGTGAACGAGATAGAGATGTTCAAGCCTTGCAAAAGTTTGAGAAACCTCTTGAACTTGTTCTCAACAACATCTTTCGGCTTCTTCGAGGGATATGGAAGAATTGTTGCACCTTGAATCTTGCTTGGATCAACTTCTTTGGACTTCCCCACTTCTCTTGCAACATTTTCTGGTTGGACCGACTTGGGCACCATGTCGGGCTCGATGTTGTGGATCTCGGTCCTGGGCAGAGGAGTCGAATCGAGGTATGGGTACGTCGGTCCCGAGTTGCTCTCAACCTCGGTCCGTGGTAAAGGAGTCGATCTTCTTGCTGGGTCGACTTCGGGGGACGTCGGACCCGACTTGCTGGGTAAGTTGGTCCGACTCTCTTCACTCTTCTTAGGCACGTGTGGCTCGGGTAGGTTTCGGCCACTTCTCAATCCAATTGCCCGGACTTCATTTTGATTGTTTTGAGCTCGAGGATTCTCCTCGGGTCGGCCCGGAAGTCTCCCATTCTCTCTCGGGGCTTGAGTCGCGATTTGGGCAAATTGATTGTCGACTTGCCTCCTCCATGCACCAAACTCATTGAATTGGGTCCTCATCTCCTTGAACCCATCTCTCATCTCTTGAGCAAATGTTTTAACTCATTGAATCCCGGTGGTCTATATGGTGGTGGTGGCGCCCTTGGCTCGTTTTGGTTGAAGTTGTTGTTGTAACCTTGAGCTTGACCGTTGTTCCACCGGCCATTGCCACCATTGTTGAAGTTGCCTCTTCCACCGAAATTTCCTCGAACATAGTTTGCCTCCTCAATTCGCTCGGCCAAGCGCACTTGGCTCTCATTCGGACAAACTTGTGTAGCATGTGCAAAGGATCCACACTCCTCACAAGCTCTAGCATTTTGCTTGTAGTAGTGGACTTGCCTTTTAAGCTTGCTCACTTCACCTTCAAGGAATTGGAGCTTCACATCCCTATCAATGTCTTCTCCCTTTGGATCATATAACTTCCTTGCACCTTCACCTTGAACTTTCACCTCCTTGCTAGCTTGACTCACCCCATACATGGCCTCATAATCGGATAGCTTGTCAAGTAGCTCCCAAGCTTGATCCGGTGTCAAGTCTATGAACCCACAATCGGTGTGGAGATTGAGCTTGTCCTTCGTTACCGGATTGATGCCTTGGAAAAAGATGTCTTGAAGAACATATGGTTGTTGGCCATGAGTAGGACATTGGCGCAACATCTCCTTGAAACGGTCCCATGCTTCGAAGAGAGGCTCATTCGGACCTTGTTGAAAGCTTGCAATCTTCCTTCTTAGCTCGGTTGTCTTTGAGGGCGGAAAGAACTTCATCAAGAAGGCATCATAGAGTGTCTTCCAAGTTGTGATTGACCTAGGAGCTTGGCTCTCGAGCCAATGTGCGGCCTTGCCCCCAAGTGACCATTTGAACGCCTTTAGAAGCACATACTCCAATGTCTCCTCGTCGGTAGAGATCGTCTCACACATATCCACAAAACGTTTGACATGCTCTATGGGACACTCATGTGGACGGCCCCCGAATTGATCACGCTTGATGAGGGAGATGAATTGCGTCTTGATCTCAAAATTCTTGGCAACCTCGGGAAGCACAATAGCCGGCTCGGGTACCCTCAACTCCGGATGCATGTATTGGCGTGCATTCCGGGGTAGAGCGTTGAGTTGAGCCTCGGCTCTCATCCGTTGCTCCCGTTCTCTTCTTGCCACCTCCTCTTGATTGTCCCTCTCAAGTTGCAATCTAGCCATTTCGGCCCTAAGTTGAGCCAACTCCTCATCAACATGGAGAGCTTGATTCGCCATCCTTTTCCTTCTTCGGGCTTCCTTGAGGATACTTTCCGGATCACTCACAAACTCAAGCTCAAGTGTTCCTCGGGAGGAACGAGCTAGCATACACCTATGAAACAAAAACACAAACCAAAACAAATCAAAAACAAACAAAGGGTTTGGGCTATTCCCTAACCCAAATCACTACCAAAACACAAGAAACTCACCAAATTGGCACTCAATGCACTTAGACTTCCCCAGCAACGGCGCCAATCTTTTGATCGCTCTCGGATTGCGAGGGTCTAGAGATACAATTTATAACCCGACCCCGTTGTAGTACGTGGTGGGTGTCGAACACTCGGGAAGTCTACTCGATCGATGTGCCTAGATACTAGGAAGCTAGAAAGGAGAGCATAAAACAAAGGAAAACAAAGAAATCAGTCGGGACCGACACTGAGGTCACGTCGGGCCCGAGGTTAGCGACAAGAGGAAGTCGGGACCGACACTGTGTAAGTCGGGCCCGAGGTATCTGGGGATGTCGAACTCAAGGATTTAAAAGTAGATCTTGGGCTTTTGGGTTCCTTCCCTAGTAGATTAAGGCTTTTCCACCCCAATTCAAGCAATGAGTGACGATCGGACTAGGATCGAGTGCTTTCGCCCTCGTTCCAACCACTTCTACACCTCGATCATTGGGGAAATCCCCTTCGAAGCAAGGTCTTGAGATTGGCACATGTTCACTTTCGCTACTTTGCCAATCTCAAGCCTTGATTCCCAACTTTCGCAAGGAATTGTAGCTCTATGTAGAGTGGGTTCCTTAGATCAAACACTCAAGGCTATGGAATTGGGGTTTCTAGCCTAAACCTAGCTAGGGTTTTCCCCCATAACCCAAGATCAAGGAGATCTACTCCATGTGACAAGCAAAGAAAGCAATCAAATCAAAAGGGAAACAATAATCATAATCAATCTCAAAACAAAGCAAAGTTTCATTCAAATCCAAAGCAATCAACAAATTCCAATCAAGGGTTTTCAAATCCACAAGAACAAAGCAAATCAAAGCAAATCTACCAACAAAACCTATCAAGTCTTCCTCTCTTGGCCGATTCTCTCTCTCTTCCTCATTCTCTCCTTCCTCCTTGCTCTCCAAGTATCTTCTTGGTTCCCTTGGAACCCCCTTTTGTGTGTATGAGAGGGAACCCCTTCTTAGAAGACAAGAGGGCCTTTTATAGATTAGATGAGGGGCAAAAGTGGAAGTCCACAAATTCGTGCCTTGGAGCCCAAGTAGTTCGGTGACCGACTCGGACCGACACGGAGGACCTCAGGCCCGAGTTACTGTGCAACTCGGTCCGAGGTTGGAAACTTCAAAGTCGGGCCCGACGTGGTTGCAACTCGGTCCAAACCTCGTTCCACCTTCTTCTTGTTGGCTTCTCTTGTTCTTCTTCATGGCTTGCTCCTCTCTTTCCCTCTTTAGCTCGGCCTTTGCTCCATGTCTCGACCCTCCTTCAAATCGATCCTCGATTCATGCCAAATTACCTACAAAACACATAAAATGCGCATAGTCTCTGAATCTCATAGAAATACGGGAACTAAGCTAAAAAGGAACAAAACGCACAAGAAAAGGGGAAAAAGAAACATATTTACAAAGGAAATCACATATGAAAACACCACCAAATAGAGAGACATCACACCTTCATAGTAGCAACCGGATATCTCACACAATATGACATCTTTATGGTACTCTCTACAGATCAACCTCGTACCATTCCACAACCCATTTGCAGGGTCCTAATTGCGCAGCAGAATAACAGGGCAATCTTTCTTCAATTGTAACTCATGAGGGCTCATGCCTGAAGGACACAAAGTGTTCAGAAATTCCACGGGATATAGGTTACAGTTGTCGTCAATTACAAAGTCAAAGCTTTTGTATGAGCACATCATTCCTGGCAATGCAGAAAGCATAGAACCATTTATGTTATCAACACCTTCATTAGTAGGAGTGAGAATTGCTCGGCCGTTGAAAATATGCGGATCAAAATCAGGCCAATGCATTTCAGGAAACATGACCTGTATTAAAAGATCTGCATCATTGTCTTACACAAGAAAACACTCAATAAAGTCAAGCAGTACAACAACAAAGCTGCTAGTTTTCTACATACTACCATTCCCAAGTTGTAATAAAAAGGATGCAAATTCTGAGTCTTCTTGTGCTCTGATATTGGTGGACAATCTAAATTTCTATAACTGAGGCCACAACTACGAACTGACTAAACTCGCATTGACGATTTCCATTTCAGATTTACGAGGAAGAATTGGGAGAACCTGCTTGAAATCACCCCCGAATATTACAATCTTGCCTCCAAAGAGATGCTTGCAGTCGCATACGTCTTGCAAGAAGTAATCTAAGGATTCAATATCCTCTTTTTTCGCCATAGAAGTTTCATCCCAATAATCCTACAGCAGCTTGCATCAAAGTAGCTAAACTACTTTGTTTACACATGTTACAAGTGACTCTACCAATCCGCCCTATTGAAATTTTGAACCTTGAGTGCGCGGTCCTTCCGGTAGGTATATTTGATGTGGCAATACTCGATGATGCCGTTGGAAGCACAATCTTGCCCATCCCTTAAAGTGTGGC
The DNA here is from genome assembly GCA_964016875.1 of Fallopia convolvulus. Lineage (NCBI taxonomy): Eukaryota > Viridiplantae > Streptophyta > Magnoliopsida > Caryophyllales > Polygonaceae > Fallopia > Fallopia convolvulus. Next base: position 31,433,156 of record OZ024730.1, read on the forward strand.
ATAAAGAGTACAGTACAAGAATGTCTTACCAATCCCGCCAGGGCCGTGAATAAAAAATGCACCTGGAATGTCACACACAACATTATCTATTATTACATCATATGCAACGCGCTGTTCGGTGTTGAGAATCATGTGTGCATCAACGTATTTGAGTGGAACGGTTGCCTTAAGGGCGTCGGTGATGTCTCTAGTCATTCTTATTCCAACCATGTCCGGATAGATGGGGATCTTGAAGTTTTAGGATGCCATGCTTCTACCCATGCCCTCAAGAAATCTATCAACTTCAGATTAATTCAGTTGTAAAATCTTATACTGTTGAGCTTTGTAAGTATGAGCAAAATCTTCAGATAAAGAAGGATAGAACTCATCCCACAATTCATGGGGGTTAACAGTTTAACAAAATACAAGCAAAGTTGCGAACAGTCAGCGTAACGCACATGACATTTGCACATCAATAGCCTCTAGCATGCACTCACCAGCATAATTGTCCTTTTCTAACAGAGAGCACAGCCCTGCAGCCTCTTTGAAATTTGCATAGACAACGCCATCAACATTCAACAGATCATCAAACGATGTTGGTCCTTTTATAGTTATAAGCAGCAAGCATAGGAAATATCGTTCATCTTCACAAGGGCTTGTATACGTCAGTCTACCCACACACTTAGGACCCTTAATTGTTTTCGGGCCTTAATTTTTTTTCCAGGTAAAGTACTACAGGAATTCATTGTACAAGTAGTCTTTTTCCTTTTCAGGAACACGATTGGCCGTGAAGAATTCAGTCAGCATTGTAGCATGTTGGGTAAGTGAACTTGCAATGGGAAAACAGAGGGCTTCATAGAGTACAAGGGAAAGTTATATAGGCGCCAAGCTGATTCGGGTAGACTGATCCATCAGCCAGATTGATATGATGCTACCTCATTTTCAAGGCCACCTCGGTTCTTGTTAATGTCAAAACGAAATCTGTCGTGGCCCTTGTATACTTACTTGTGCATGTACTTGACCGCTTGAATGGTTGAGCAGATTTCAACATTAAGGTGACAGTCAAAGGCCGCTAAAAGATAAGGATTTTAGGGGACAACAAAACGGTTGTCGAGATTAGCACGCCTAACTTTAACATTATCTCCATTATTACGCCTCATGTAGATAGGGTATGCGTCTTTAGTGCATGCAATTACATTGACAAATGGATGGGGGTAGTCGACCTTGCACTTTAAAACTGATCCCGTCTTTTTATACACGAGCAAGATGGGAATTCCTCTCCACAAGGGTCGTGTAGCATATGTTGTATCACCAGCTTACGCAGATAAGGGTACTCCTCAGAAGGAAGCTCTGCACAAACGTACTAATCGAAAGTTTATGGACAAGTAATTTTAGATCCCTTTGCAAGAATGATCAGCATATGCAAAAGGGGCAAACCGCGCTTCTGAACTTCAATTACATCAATGCAGGCAACTAAGGGCCCAAATAACTTCTCTAGTAGTATTTTCTTCTTCAACAAGCGCACTTTAGCACGGAAACGCGAGCAATTAAATCAAGCTTATTCTCGGGCCTCTTACCTGGCCCTAGATGTGCCATTATGTCCAACCAATTTGGATTGCATGTCATAGTTAAGAATAAATCTGGCTTCCCAAATTTCTAGACAAGGGCCATCACATTCAAGTAGCAACGTTTCATGTCATGAGGCCCACCAATGAACAAGGTCGGTAGAATTATACGACACCCAATTTCAGAAGCTTTGCGACTGCCGTCATTCAGGCTATCAACTATGCCTAGGTATAAATCGCTTCTAATAAGGGCCTGATTCATGCGGATGAAATCTAGGCGTGTGTTTTCCACTTTGACATACACATCAAGGATGTATTGTAAGAAGATATGTCCTGTGTTGACAAGATAGTCGCCAGGACGAATCTGGAATCTGTATGCATAGTACTGCCTACAAGACACCTCTTTACCCTTCTTTCGAGGGCGGAGGCTCGACGCTGTAGGATAGTTGAGAAGAGGTTAAAAGTGGTCTAGTGAAATATAGCATATAAGGCAAAGTAATGGACAAAAGCCTTTAAAGTTGATTGATTTTCCTCGTACTATAGATTTCAGTAGGATTGTTAAGAAGAGGTTAAAGGTGCTTTGATAAAATGTTGGAGATAAAGCAAAGTAATGGACAAAATCAAATATAAGTGGTTGTTGGTACCTTCAACCTCCCTCGATAAAACGGCTTCAGCATTCTAATATGTCGTGTAGGAAGCTGGGAAATCTTTGTCATCACAAGGTCGGGCGGTGAGAAGGGATATACATTTAATTCCTTGACGCCAACCAGACTTGCCTCTATTAAACAGAATGGGATATTGCAAAGGGTCATAGCAACCGCAGTAATGCATAATTCTGTGTTCGCGATCAGCTTTGCCATAGACTAAGATATTTGGGCTGTTAATACAATCGAACGAAAAGTCGTTAGCAATAATAGCAGCTACCTCATTGGAGGTCGGTGTGTTGTAGACGCGCTGATCTAAATCTGGGGACTGAAATGTCCTAATCTTAGAAGTTGCAAGCAGCGGGAACATGTGCAGAGAACGGAAGAAAGATGCATAAGGATTGGATGTCGTTAAAGAAATCAAGGATTCTATTATGTTAGGTTGAAAATTAGAGAATTGATTGCACCGCGAGATAAATTTGGATGCACCGTCATAGAAATAAAGCTGAAGGAACTTAGGATGATCATCCTCGGCCAGGAGGTTCGGCACGAAGTGATAAATCTGACCCTTTAAGACAAATGTGAACAAGCCCTTTCCATAATCTTTTATAAAATCTCCCCCAAGACAACTAAAAGCGAAGTAATTATTGTACGCCCTCGTATGTGTGCGAAAATGATCGCCTAAAGAGTCTTGCCTCATAAACAAATCTAATAATGGCGGCGGAATTACTATAGGAACCAGCCTGATGGCGCCTTTTTTACAACAAAATGTAGCACTTTCAAAAGGGAATTTAGTAGCACTACAATACATACAGACAGTAGGAGAAGGCAAAGTCAAGGGGGAGGACCGAACATCACGCATACCTAGGCCTTTCAGGACACGAGCGCAAGATTTAGTAGCATGCGCCTGTGGACTACTATAATGGGCATGTGAATTCGCAACAACTTTAAACTGCAAGCAAACAACATTAAGGATCAAAGAAAAACATCTACATGGACAACCAAGGAACTAAAACCATATTACATAGCTATGTTAACATCAAATTTAAAGTGAATTTGTGAAGATGCAAATATGGCATTGTTACTACTTCAATACGAGTGCGACTCTCCCTACGCGACACGTTGCGGGGAAATGCAATGCCATGTGCCTGAATTTAAATAGCATAATGAGTGACAGGAAAATAGACACACAATAGCAAGCACCGACGTATGAATGCACGTTTACTAATAAATGCCAAAACTAATGGTTTTGTAAAGTAAGGAATGTTGACCAATACTTCATCAGGACAAAGGGCATTAGCCTATTGCGAGGACGTTGTTGACGGCAGGGCGGCCTCCGGGTTGAGCCAGCAAATGATGTCTAAGGGATGTCATCGACGGTGGATAGCTACAAGGAACAACGTGTACGAAATGGATAAACAAAATTAGGTGGAGCGCTCATTTCAATTCCATTTTGTAGACATTACTCCAGCAAATTGGAATCACGTTGGATCATACATACTATACAAACTGAAAACACAATGGAGTGTTTCGGTACGCAAAGCGCTGACCTTAGTATAAGGATGATTAGGTTGGAGCAAGTGAGGAGAATGCAAGGTTGCTGCGTCAGCTGCCTCCATCTACAAAATGGAGCAGAGAATAAGAATGCGAAAGAAAATGAAACTACAAGCACAAAAAATTGTTTTGGGGTAAATAAGGAGGCGAAGAATTATTCTAACTTGAACACGAGTTCTCCTTCGAGTGTGTTGGACAGGTAGGATAAAGACAAGGTGTGACATGTGAACATTGGAGGAGGGCTCAACAACATGCACCTACAAGACAAGCAATTGAAAGCACATGTGCACAACTGTCAATAGACATAGATATAAGAATAACGTAAATCAATCACACAAAAGGGCTCAAATATGTCAAATTGAAGCCAATCAGTTTAGAATGCAAGGGTTGACATCTGATTGAGGCAAGCTGAGTAAAGTCAGCAGGTTGAGAATAAAAATATTCTTAAATAGGCAGAAGGCAAGGGCAAAAAAAAAAACAAGAAAATGTAGCGTAAGGGGGAAAATGTATATAGTTTATGTAGAAAGAAAAATTCAGGTATATTGTGCAATAATGTTTAGGATTAAGCAGGACTATTGTGAACCATCAAAGTTGTTACCTCAATTTGTTGGCATGCACGACTCATTGGTGGGAGCTCCATTGTAGAAGTTATGTTGGCAGCAACAAGCTGCAACACATGTCAAGTAAATAAGAACACGGAATAATATGAGAGATACCACAACACACATGGGTAATGAAAAAGCATGAGAAATAAGTCTAAATATTTGACTGAGCAGGAGTCTGGCGACCACGGCATGGTCCACGCGGAGTAGGTGTACGATTTGCAAGGTTTGCTTTAGCTAATGAGGCAGCAACAATCATCTACCAAATAGGAAAACGAAGTAAAAACATCAGAACTTGTGTATGCAATGGGTAAAAATTAAACAGTCCACAAAATAAAATACAAATCGAGATGGGGAAAGAACATAAATAAACACCTCTGCATGTGTGCTCCGACGGCGACTTGTAACAGGTTGAGTAAGCTCAGAGATCACTACACCGGATGCAATAACTGAGCTAGGACATAGAAAGGACACCTCCGGACGAGGTTGCTGTTGTAGTCTGCTGCAAAGCGGTAGAAGAAAAATTGTATGAGCATTCTTCTATGTATACACCTACGAGCTATGAAGAAGATGAACATAGAGAGATGGTTGTCACGTAAGAAATGATAAGATTGTTACCTCAGCATGACTTTGTGTTTGCCCGCGAGACACGAGATCAATCCTAGTGTGTGCATTGGCCATTAAAGGGAGATTGAATGTGTAGAAAGAAAGAGCAGCACCGGTTTGAGTTCCACAAAAATTAGGAATGCAAGAACCTAATGGTTGTACGACAATTAGAGAAAATTCAACATGTACAAGACGGAGCGAATTCCCACATTTAATAAACTTAAGCAAGAGCATACTTGATTGATAAGAAGCCTAAAATCATAATAAACTAAATAAGGTTCTGCGTGCTTCAGAAGCAGTATAAAATATATCATCGCCTTAATTTCTCTACATTTACATAAAAACATTAGAAAGCAAAAAAATCAACAATCTAACACTAAGCTTTGACATTGACAGACATAAGAAACGGTAAAAATTTCAGCCACAAAGAAGCAATAAAATCCATTAACAAAAATAACTTAAACTATAAACCCAGAACAACAAAACCAACCCATATTTCACCATACATCAGGGAATCGACAAAAGAATGCACTAAAAAGGGAAAAAAAAAAAGGAAAGATGCATAATAGACACACCAGAAGCAAGGTAAAGCAAAATCTAAGTGAAAGCAAACCAGAAAAATAACAAAAGAAGTAAAAAAATGACCCAGCTTTGAGAAAAAAATGAAAACCCTAAAATGTATCACAAATCAATCCATTGGAACTCATGTAACAACCATGAACACAAAAAATCAGAAAATCAGATTGAAACTAATCAAAATATCATAAATCAACTCATCTAAACTCAAATAGGAATATAGTCCCAACCCTCTTGAAGATATCATCTCAACCCTATTGGAAAATCATGTTGATCAGTTTACCTGTGAAAACCAAACCGTTTTCATTCAACCTCTCGACCATTGTAATGACACATGATCTTTGTTCAATACACCAACGCTAGCAGGGGCATTACACATACAATAATAAAGGCCCTAAAGAAGAGTCATATGGACTTCAATGCGGAAAAAGTATGAACATGTAGATAGTATATGGTAAAAAAAGAAATAAAATTAGCAGGACTAGATAAAGTGGAAAACATTCCTAACAATAAGAATGTGGACAGATTACGTAAAATAGCAGAAGCAATTGATGCAATTAAATGACAATCATCTATTGGGTTTGTCCTTTTCAACAAGCAGCAACAATGCAAAGCCCTCATCATTTACCTTAATAAAGCCTGCACTGTTCTAAGAATCTGCCACGACGAGTCCTTTGTTGATAAAGCCTTCACTGCTCACTGTTGTAATAAGAAGGGAAACACAAACATTGATTCAAAACTACAACCGTAAGTTAATAAATCTAGACATATGTAAGAGTGAGGCAGAAAAGCAGATATCAAAAAATTAGAGAAAAGAAAATTCTATAACAACAGCTTAAAATGTCAAGAATCAATACTCATAGGAAGGGTCCCCTACAATGAGGCATTCTTAAGATGCAAAAAACACATAAAGTCTTGATTTCCCAGCTCTAAAGTATATAAAATTATAGGAGAGCACCGAATAATCCCGGTAATGTTTAATCAATAAAATAATTGAGATTATGTTGGGAAGGTTTTAATTAGTAGTGAAGAAAGAATAAACACTTTAAAACCAGTCAAGAATCCAGACCCACCTTTCCCACCTCATTGTTACCTAACTAAGTGCAATGATTAACATGTGCCTAATCACACAATAGAATCTACATTTGCAACTTTAGCGTGTCTTCCATTAATAATGGAATTAATGGAACAGCTAAGAAAACCATTATGTACCCTAAGAAAATCTTGCACTGAACTCAAAACCGACCTGTTTTGACTACCAAACAACTCACATGAACAGACCTAAATGGAAATCTCAATCAAACTTATTCAACAGATTCGCATTTTCGTTTTAAGCCATGGATCACCAATCGGCATTCCTTGGCTCTATAATCTATCCTACTTGACAAATCATTATCTCAAAAACAATTGCATACATATGGAAACTTGAGCAACTGAATAATATCAGCATCTATTAGTCAAATTAATCCACAATATTCACATATATCAGTAACATTGACAACTTATGATCTTTCTTAGCCAATTCTTGAAAATCTAGGATTAGAAAGCCTCCCAAGAATCATAAGAAAATCCTATTGACTAGGAATTATTGATAGAGTCGAAACAAGTTAAAAAAAATATGCTAAGTAGTACATGTTTCAGTTTTATGCACAAGCAAATTATAAGAACCAACCAATAGGATCAAACAAGACAATTACCAAATTATAAGAATTCAACTCAATTTATTCACGTTGTATACTATTAAGCCATAACAAATTCATAAATGACTAAAACGAATGTGGATTAGAAATCCATCACCATCATCTACATCTGACTAGTCCTAGTACTACTACGATATGTGAAGATAAGAATCAGGTTGTCAAGGTTGATTTTGACAGCAGGATAAGAAAGGTAGTGATCTCCTCCATAAGCCTAAAGGCAAGTAATATGAAATGCAATTTCTATCAAATGCATAACAAAAACAGCAAAACAAGTGTGCACAGGTGTGTATATTTCTGCATAGACGTAAAATGGGAGATTTCTAGACACAAGAGAAAAAAAATATTGCACTTCCCTTGGAAACAATGCATCTGTGTTGAAAGGTCTTGTAAAAAATCAACAAATGTTGCCATCAGATGAAATGGAGATAGATAGGTATCGATGGCCTTTTCTTAAATAGGTATGAAAAGAGGTGAACAAATCAAGAAAGATGCAAACAGAAAATGAAGTAAATGTACTATAAATATATAGACGATCACATTATTATCCTTGATGTCGGGAATTGACTATCTCAATAAAATCCACAACAAAGAGTTCAATGAGGAAAAGCAACATGTTTTCTATTATTTAAAAAGGATGAGAGGGAGGAAAAATTGCTATAGCACTACCTATTAGATACAAAATAAATTGCTTATTATTGTAAGATTGTGATAACCAACTGCTAAATTAAGTTTATATCAATAAAATCAAGGAGCTATTTCATATGATACTAATGAAAACAGAAAGTGAAAGAATGAATTTAAGAAATAAAAAGCTCTAGATTCATATCAGCTCAACCTTCAGAATCTCAAATATTAGTAGCATTGAGCTAAAAGCATTAGGGATCTTATTTAAAAATGTCACCTGCCTGAAAATGGGTTGGATTGAAAACAACAATTTGAAATATTGGAATAAAACAGAAGACTTTGCTATTGTGTACTGAAACTTAAGCCAATGTAAAGAAAATATTTAAAAAGTCCTCTAAAATCTAACAAATAAAGTCCCATCCACATACAAGGCATCGGTTTAAAAAATCACAAGAAATGCACATATCTATTATTTATCATATTACACGCAAAAAAAGGAAGTAAAACAAGTACAAAATTTCAGATGTGTTGATTTAGAAACTGACATTCAAATCCCCTCAAGCAAAGTGATGACAAATGTGTACTCCACATATGTAATTTCATACTACTACTACTAAATTTGACCAATCCTAGTCCTACTACTAAATTTGAAAGTAGGAAGGTCCAACATGGTGGGGGTCACATGGGACTGAAAGAGGTAAATGAAATCAAATTAAGGAGTCATGGGTAGGTCTATGTTGGGGCAACATTGTCATATTTCGTGTGTACATTTTGGGTAGGGCCAAAATCAAGAGTTGGGTTTGGTGTGTGTTGGGAATTAGATGGCGCTCAATCTGAGGTTGTTGGGATTTTTGGATTCGGGTGGGTGGAATTATGGGGTTTAGTGGAAATGGGGAGGCGAATAAGAGATGGAATTAGTGTACGCTTCTTGTAATACATGAAAAAATGGAAATACGAACAAGAAAAAATGTAGTATATTGAATCAAGCTTTGATGCATTACAAGAGAAAATTGAGAGGAATGAATTTCATGACTATCTGATCTCTATATCTTTACACGAACAAAATAACTATATTTTTTATTTTAATGTTAAGGGTATTTTAGCTGAACTTAGCTGAGCCAACCTAAATTCTAAGCATAAGAGATTTTATTTCCTGTGACAGAAAGGTTCTCTAGAGGAATGTAATTATTTGTAAATCCCAAAATAAGGTTTCACAAGCAAGTATTTGCAAATTTCATTATAAAAATGTGAATAAAGCAAGCAAATCTAAGATGGATTACTCACCACTGAAATGGAAGTATAGTCAAAAGCATAAACTCTTTCATCTGTCAACCACAGGTCAACAAATGGTCCCAATAACAGTAGAGATGCATCCTGAATTGGAGCAGTGTGCCCCAAAAGGTTGAATGATCCAAGAGAATACTTCCGTCGAAGATGATGCAAGTACTACAAGAAACAATAGAAGCACAGATTTCATAAATGAGTCATATGATGGTCAACTTGATGAAGGAGTTGTGTCCTTAATCTAATGTGCAATGACTAAGCTTGGAATAGGACAATTAATAAGAGATATTTAATCCGATTATTTTAGGAGTCCTAGTGCTTTGCTAGAAGTCAACTACGACTAATAGGGTTAAACAAGTTAAACTCATGGCTATTATAAACGGGTCCTATTCGGTCACACACTTAGAGTTGACGGACTAGATCAAAACAAAATATGGTTTTATTATTAATGTATATTAGATATATACTAATAATAATGAGATACGATTTATTTGTAAAATAAATAATTAATGAATAAAAAAGGAGTTGCATTTTGGATGAAGGTTACAAATGAAAGAGTTTTGTAACTCTCCTCCAAAATTCATTATTCCTTATCTAAAAAGAAGAGGTTACAATTGGGGTGAGTGATATTTAAATGTGATTGACTCTCCTCATGTTGGGATGATTCCTTCTAGCTTTTATCCTCTTCTTTTTTTCATGCTCTCCATTGTTCTTCGTCCTAGCAGTCGAAGTCAAAGGCGATCTTGACCGGGCTCGTGTGGACCAAGTAAAGAAGTCGCATTTGAGACTTTATTTCTATTTTGTTTCCTCGTTTTGTTCCGGTTCACGCATCAACAAGTATCTTCTATGAACGATGATTGATCTATTGATTATGCATGAAGATCCTATGATTAGATGTTTAAATTTGATCTGAAATTCCTCTTAACCGCATATAATAAACCTTCAATTGGTATCAGAGCTTCTTGTATATTTTGATAGAATCAATCGATCAATAAGTAGATCTTGATGCGAATTTGGATTCAAGTCAAGGAATTTGATATATAGATCTTTGTGCTTGATTGAAATTGAGATTTCAATATTTTAGACTTGATATAAGTTTGACTATCCTGTTATTTGTATGATTAAACTTAATTAAAAATAAATAATTAATGGTGTCGAAGTATTGTAAATTTTCCTCTTACGTACATATGTTGAAATGTGATCTCAGTTAAGAAGAAGGAAAAAAGATATTTGATCGCTTTTAAGAATTTTAAAAAAAAATTGTGATCATGTGTAAATCGTAACTTTTAAGCATGCAGAGATATTGATATTGGTTTTTCAATTCATATTTTCGAGCCTAGCTTTGTGTGGGATTGAGCATTTATATATAATAAGATAAAGATATTGTTTTGTGATTTTACATGAAAAAAACGTTAAGAGTCGACGTTTAAAATTGTTTTGTACGGGTGAACATGTGTAAGATTTAATTTGTAATCTCGATCAGCACTGTATGAACAATTGAAATTGTTTCACAAAAAGAAAGAAAACAATTAAAATTGGTTTTCGAATTGTTTTTAATTTCGACACACCGAGTTGGTACAATTGGATTTGATTCATGCGTACAAGAACTGAACTAAGATAGATTATAATTATGATTTATCTTGTTTGTTCTTGTTTAATATTTATTAAGATAAGATCTTATTTGTTTAATTAGTTGATATTATGATATTACCGATATAAAGTTTCCTAATGATTGAGTTAGGAAATCCCACTAAAAGAAGACAAAATATTAGATTTTATATTTTGATCATACAATTTTGTCCGGTTAGATGCACATTGATGATTAATTTTAGATTAATTCTATATATTAATTTCTTTTGAGTTAAGATTATCTTGTTAATTTTCATAAGATGAATTATTTGATTGATTGCATGCTTGTTTTATAATATGATTTTAATTCTTGCATGAGATTGTCTAAGTCAGTTTTAGTTTAAGTTGTGCATAAGTTAACTATTATGTTTTATTTCACTAGTAATAAATAACCATTCCATGCTTAAGTTCCGAATAGAATATTGGGGCAATGTCTTTCCATTTCATAACCCATGATGTTTTTGGTTTTGGTTGGATGTACTTCGCAAAAGCGAGGGTGTCTTTCTTAAACCTCGAACTAGTGAGGGTGAATATATACAAGGATTCATAAACTTTGATATGGTTGTACCCAACAAGAGACCAAAAGGCAAAGTTTTGGATCTTGAGGCATGGTGATGAGTCCAACATTAGATGTGGACCATTAACCAAGAATTATAAGGAGTTATAATTAGTAATTGTTATTTAACTTGAACACACATAACTTAAGGCAGTGCAAAAGTACATTGAATCTTGTTTGGAATAGGATCTTGGAATCTTTTTATTCATTAGGAACATAAATCGTTTATTTGAATAAAATACGCATTTACTTGTTTAAAGCTTGTTTAGTATTAAGTATGTGTGTGTATGTCAAACATAAACTTTTGCATGTTGTTTCATTTTGTAGAAATCACGTCGAATGATAATTTGAAATTCACTCTGCGCTCAATAGTTGAGAAGAACAAATTGAATGAGAACAAATTTTCTCGATTGGGAAAGGAATTTGAGAATTGTTCTCAGGTCTGAAGGGTGTGAGGATGTCCTAACAACCCCTATCCCTAATATTACTGACACCTCATCAGATGAGGAGAAGAAAACAGAAATGGAGTTAAGGAGTAATTCCTTGCCTGTCACTTGTATGATGCTAGCTGGCATGGACCTGACCTTTAAAAGAGGTTTAAGCACCAGGATGCCTACACTATCATCACCAACCTGAAAGTGTTGTTTCAGGAACAGGCTAGGATTGAACAATATGAAACTCACAAGGCTATACTGGATAGCAATCTTGTGAAGGGAAAGCCAGTATGCCCTCATGTTTTTGACATGATCGGTCTTTTTAGTCGTATGGAGTTGTTGGGCACCCCATATGACCAAGAGTTAGCCACATATATCGTCTTGCACCCCTTACATGATGGCTTTGCCTCATTCAGGGTGAACTACCATATGCATGGTATTAAGAAGAACCTGAACGAACTCCATGGTATGCTCAAAGTTGTTGAGCAGAATACTCCTACTCACAACAAGAAGGAGGTTCTTAATGTCAACAAAGGGAAAGGGTTCAAGAAGGTGGCCAAGAAGAAGAGCAATTTCCAAGGGAAAGGCAAGCAAGTTGCAAAACCTAAGGGAGGTGAAAAGCCAAAGGTGGCTGCAGACCATGATTGTTTCTACTGCGAGGTCAAGGGACACTGGAAAAGAAACTATCCTAAGTACCTAGAAGACAAGAAGAATGAGACTTTGGGTTCTAGCACTTTAGGTATTTGTGCTATTGAAAATATGACAACCAGTGTTCTCACATTAGATAATGTCCTACTTGGGTATTAGATACCGCATGTGATGCTCACATTATTTCATATGTGCAGGGACTAAGAAATAAGAGACAAGTTAAGAAAGGGGAGATAGACTTGCACATTGGAAATGGAGCAAGTGTTGCTGCACTTACCGTAGGAGATTTTAGTTTACTTTACCTTCTGGTTTAATCTTAGAACTGAATAATTATTATTTTGTTCCTTGCATTACAAAGAACCTTATTTCGGTTGCATTATTACATTATAAAGGTTTTGATTTTAGCATTAAAGATGGATATATATCCGTTTTTAAGAATGATATTTTCTATACTCGTACTCCAATGAGTAATGGACTTTTTGTATTGGATCTTTCAGAATCTTTTAACATAAACACAAAAAGGTAAAAGGTAAATAGTTTGAGTGAAGCCTACCTATGGCATTGTTTTAGGTCTTGTTATCCTTCTAGATTTTATTTCTATCTTTTAGGGTTAATTTCTATCTTTTAGAAATGTTTTTATCTTTTAGCCTTTTCTATTTTATTGCCTTATTAGTATAAATACCCTTCTATCTAGCTTAGAAAGGGGGGATTCGATTGGAAAAACAGAAGGAGAGAAGGAGGACGAGCCGAGAGAGAGAGAGAGAGAGAGAGAGAGAGAGAGAGAGAGAGAGTCGAGTCGGAAGTCGAGACTGAGCCAAGGTAGACGAGAGTTACCGGGGTCGTTAATCGGTTTTTTGATTCGGTGCTTTGTATTTTTCGGTTTCCTCTGAACTTCTGTAAGACATATTTTCTTATTAATTTGAGTAGTATTTTGTTTTCAATGTTTTCTTTTGTTGGAGTTATTTGTTTCATAGTTATGAATAGTGAGTAGTTTTCTTATCTAGGGTCGGGGTTGAAACCCGGCATAGTTATGCATTGTTTGATGAGTGAGATGATGTGTTGAATGCCTTCTATCTATTTTTGAGATTGTTTGTTGTGCTTATACCTAGAAGAAAGTTAAGGTAATTTGAGTTTTTGACTTAATTAAAAGAGAAAGTTATAAACTTGAAGGTTGATATTATTTGAATACGAAAGTTTCAAACTTTAGATCCAAAGCAAGCAATTGAGTGAATTAGTTTATGAAAGTAGATTAATTTACTTGCTAAGTCAATGAAAGTTGATGCATTTATCCATTTAAAGGCATGATATTTATCTTCTTACGAGCTTGTGTGCATGACTATGTTGTGGTAACCGTTGTCCTAGATCTTTGTTTTATTTGAATTTTTCTAGGTTTTATTCTTTACTGAGTTCGTAGCCTCGGTACCGAACCTGTTTAGTTCGTTAGTATTGGTCATTTTTCTGCGGTAGTTCGTTAACGACCCTGACAACGTTGTTAACGAGGCTGCTTGTGAGTGATTTGCTTGCTTTTGTTTGATTTTTAGTAGTCGATAGATAAACAAACCTTGCATCTCGTGGAACGATCCTGACTCCCTTATACTCAGCGGGGTCTTGACTTATAAATCTATTTGTTGTCCACAGTAAAGGCCCGTCAACACACTTCGATCAGATCGTGGTGGTGAGTACTTGAACCTTGAATTTGATCATCATTTGAAAAATTGTGGGATAGTAACACAACTTTCTACTACAGGAACACCACAACTAAATGGTGTGTCTGAAAAGATAAACAGGACCTTGTTAGACATGGTCCGATCAATGATGAGTTTTGTTGATCTTCCGGTATCCTTCTGGGGATATGCCCTCACAACTGCCATACTTACACTAAATAGGACTCTGTCTAGGACTGTAGACAAAACTCCATATGAGGTATGGACCGGGAAGGTCCCAAAATTGTCTTTTCTGAAAATATGGGGATGTGAAGCTTATGTAAAGCGTTTACAGACTGAAAAGCTAGCCCCTAAATCAGATAAGTGCTATTTTATAGGGTATCCAAAAGGTAGTTTTGGATATTACTTCTACAATCCCACTGCGCAAAAAGTGTTTGTTGCAAGGGATAATGTCTTTTTGGAAAGAGAATTTATTTCCAACTGTAGGTGTCTTGGACTCTTGCTTCGTAGTTTCCACCGAAGATCTTGAATCTGCTGGTACCAAGGGAATAGTGTGTTACTAAAGCCGAGAAGTTCCTCTTTGTGGATGTAGTTGAAGACGATAAATCTTTTGTGGATCAATCATATGCAATACTTGATATAGGTTTGAATCACGTAGAAACGCTTTCCGAAATCAATATTTCGCCCCCTACATAGCCTTGAGGAATCCACGAAATTTGAAGTGAGATAAGATAAACCAACCGATCTCTAATAAGGCTCCTGAAAGAGATCGAACATTAGAGTTCATGTAAAATGGATATTAGACTCTATTTGAAGTTCAATCATGGAGTGAAACGTTCTCCTATGATTATGTGAACCACGTGAACCAAAAACCGACACTAACCTCCCAATAGCCATTTATATAGGCAAATGAAAACTGTTTCAAGGAACGGTTACCAGCAGTTACTAGCGGTTACTGGAAGCTAACGATGGTTACCAAGTGCCACAAAAGGTTATCATCAATAACCCACGTCACCCATCAGTTATTAACCCATTAAGGAAGTTACAATGTAGTTATACAACAGTTACATGACCATTATCAACAATTAACAACGTGTCAAAATTTTAGGCATGCGTCAGATAACTATTGTTCCCACTACTGTTCCCTGCAAGGGAACATACATTGTTTCCTCCAATAGGGAACAAACATTGTTCCCTTTCAGGTAATACAACTTCTCCTTAATGTTTCCCTCTAGACCTCAACTATGCTTACACGAGAGCACACTCCGCACACCCAAACCCGTGACATAGCAAAGTAAGATCGCATAGTGTTGTATGAACCCCGATCACACTAAAAGGCATTGTTCCCATATAGCGAACAATCACTTGATGACACTAAAATCACCAACACCAACAAGTCAAGTGGGAAGAATATTCATATTGAACCAGTTCAAGATGAAGTGCAACAAACTCAACAACAAGATGACATAGATGATGTCGAGGAAGAGTTGATAGTATTTGAAACAAAACAAGAGGATCCACAAATTATTCCCGATCCAGTTGTTGAACCAGTTGAACCCACTCGTAGATCGGAAAGGCCAAGGGTACAACCAAGACGTTATGATGATTTCATCTTGAATGTAAACTTTGATGTTCTTATGTTAGAACATAGTGAGCCTTCTACCTATAAGTAAGCAGTGACGGGTCCAGACTCCAACAAATGGCTTGAGGCCATGAGATCCGAAATGGATTTGATGTTTGCAAATCAAGTATGGGACTTAATAGATTTGCAAGATGGGGTAAAACCCATAGGAAGCAAATGGATTTTCAAAGTCAAAACTGACAAGGATGGAAATGTATCTATTTACAAGGCAAGATTAGTTGCCAAAGGTTTTAGATAGATTCATGGTATAGACTACGACGAGACATTTTCACCAGTTGTCATTATTAGATCCATTAGGATAATCTTAGCTATTGCCGCATATTATGACTATGAAATATGGCAAATGGATGTCAAAACCGCCTTTCTAAATGATTTTTTAGAAAAGGATGTGTACATGATGCAACCTACAGGTTTTGAAGATCCAAATGGCGTTGAGAAGGTATGCAAGCTTAAGAAGTCCATTTATGGACTTAAGCAACCATCTAGGAGTTGTAACTTTCGATTTGATGAGAAGATCAAAGAGTTTGATTTCATTAGATGCGAAGAGGATCCTTGTGTTTACAAGAAGTTTAGTGGGAGTAAGGTAGCCTTCTTAGTCTTGTATGTGGATGACATACTACTTATTGGGAATGACATTCCGATGCTAGAGTCCGTAAAAGAATGGCTGAAGAAATGTTTCTCAATGAAAGACTTAGGAAAGGCCGAGTACATACTTGGAATAAAGATCTATAGAGATAGATCTAAGAGACTGCTTGGATTAAGTCAGGGAACGTATATAGATAAGATTCTTGATAGGTTCAACATGCAAAATTCCAAGAAAGGGTTTTTAGCCATGCAACATGGTGTACATCTCAACCAGACACAGTTTCCTAAAACACATGCCGAGCTTGAGAAGATAAGCAAGATTCCTTATGCTTTTACTATAGGATCGATCATGTATGCCATGGTATGTACATGACCTGATGTAGCATTTGCTATGAGCATGTGTAGCATATACCAATCAAATCCAGGAGAGGCACACTGGTGTGCAGCTAAGAACATCCTAGAGTATTTAAGAAGAACCAAAGATGATTTCTTAGTGTATGGAGGTGATGACAAATTAGTCGTTCAAGGATATACTAATGCTAGCTTCCAGACTGACCAAGATGGTTGTGAGTCTCAATTGGGATATGTCTTCATCCTTAATGGAGGAGCAGTGAGTTGGAAGAGCTCCAAGCAAGATATAGTACCTGATTCTACGACTAAGGCTGAGTATATCGCCGCTAGTGAAGCGGCGAAGGAGGCCGTCTGGATGAGGAAGTTCTTGGATGAACTCGGTGTAGTCTCTAGCATTTCAAAGCCTATCGACATCTATTGTGACAACAATGGTGCCATAGCTCAAGCCAAGGATCCAAGTTCGAGCTCCAAATCTAGACACGTTATGAGGAAGTATCACCTTATTCGATGCATAGTCTCTAAGGGTGACATTAAGATGTGTAAGGTGCATACATATGACAACATTACAGATCCATTGACCAACCCTATGCCTAGGCCCAAGCATCATAGTCACACTAGGGCTAAGGGTCTCAAACACCTTGGAGAATGGCTTTGAGATTGCTTTGTATTATATTTTTTGTTGAGAGTGTTAGTAAATGTTTTATGTTTGACTTGATGATTTTATGATATATGATATTTTATCCTTATTTATATATTGTTTTAATCGATATTAAATAATATGTCCAAATAATTCATTATTAACAAATGGGATCATCTTAAGTGTTCTGGTGAATGAAATCCCATTAAGTGAAATGAAGTTTTGAATTATTGAAAATCTATAGTTCGAAATCATCAAATGGACATAAATGATTTTATTAGTCACTATATTGTAAGTTCACTGATAGCGCCAAGTTTCATGGGCTATATGGACATGGAGATTTCTAGTCTTTTACATATATATGTATGGATGATACATGTAAGACTAACCCACCTTAAGACTCTCCAAAAGAGATTGTAGAGTTTTAAGTTAAACCATGATTAGTAGATTCCTCATACATGAGTGTGTTATGGTCTCTCTTGATAATTTGTATTTGTTTGACATTGTTAAACGCTTTTTGTAAAAGGGAGTTATAGAGGCAGTAGTTGGGATTGCCAAAAGTTGAGTGGGAGCCATAGTCATACAAGACTGGAGAAGTCCTCCTAGTTCATGTACACAATGATACATTGATTAGGATTGGTGTCTCGGCCACTTGAAGAGCGATAACTAAAAATGCATGGCCATGCTCGGATGATTATTTTTCATTCATTTAATTGACAATTCAAACTCGGAGTTCAAGAAACACATATAAATCCCATTATAATATCAACTCCTTTATATGAAGGACTTATGTCTCTTAATTTGTATGAGGTTGAATTTGAGTGCTTTCTATTCGTCCTAGTGGGCATGAAACTTTATGTTGAAACCTATAGTAGAAACATTATAATATCACCACATGATGTTTGGCAAAAATTTTGTTCACCTTCAATTATAGTTGTGGTATAAGTGGGAGTCTCAGTTATTGCAGCTTCAATGGCTTAATTCTCACTTGTGCTACACCTTAACCAACAATTATACAAGCTATATTTTTGCCCCTAGGTTTGAGCTAATGTTCCCTTATTGTCTTACTTCTTCATGGCATATAAGGTTGAGGAATTTAGTTCTCAAGGGCTTGGGGAAAAAACAATCTATAATGATGAAATTTTGAGGAAGGAATTCAGATTAGTTAAGGTTCTAAAAGATTGTTGTATACTGATCACATTATTCTTGCTGGAAAAACTTTCCCATGACATTAATCAAAAGCTCCCTTGTTGTCTTTCTTTTTTGAAGTTAGTCAAGGTTGAGGTATTGATATGTTCTTGGGATATGAAGCATACAAAATATAATGATGAAAAATTGTGAAAGGAAGGTTGTGTAAATGTTGTTTTGAAAGTTTGTAAATTACCCTCTCGCTCAGATAAGGTAAATATGACTATAATTTGTTGGATGAAACTATATTCTGCTAAGTTGTATATTTATTCTTCTTTATCCCAATGATTCATAATTTTACAAATTTTATTTCAGAAAATGGATATGTATATTTCGAATTTTCTTTGCTTTAATTGCCTAAGGCTTATGTGGAAGTTCTTGTTGGTAGCTTGCCACATTTGCATTGAGGTGTCAATTTCTTCCTTCGAGTTCTTTTCTTCTAAAGAGTTATTTATTGCATATCTTTGTGATCCTAATCTAGTAAGATTATCATTTCTCAAGTATATGCATGCTATTCATTTCTTGATAATAAATACAACTACTTCCACTTCCTTTCTAATCAATACTTGTTAGTTGTCATCAATTCTTGTTTATTTTTTGGCTTCACATGTTCAGGTTTTGCAAGAACTTTGAGGCTGCATTTCTATTTTTCATTGATTCTCTTTTGAAAATATATGGATGTATGTCTCGTTGGACATTAAACAGTTCAAGATGCTTAATTCCAAACAATCTTAATTTTGTTAACAATGTAATGTTTCTGCATTGTTCTCATAATTATAGTTCACATATGATTATTATATATCAATTTCTTTTTTATTTTTTCATGTATATATTTCTCCATGGTAGTTCTGTTTCACTTTTATTTTATTCCCCTACTCTTTCTTGTTAAAGTTACTTATTAAATAAGGTTTTTTATGACTATTGCCTATTGGTAGGGGTGGGCATGGTTGGTTAACCGGAGTTTTGGCTAACTGGACATCGGTTAACCGGAACTTTGGTTAGTAAATTTCAATAACCATAACTGTACAGTTCATTATCGGTTAACTGTGAAACTCGATACGGTTTATCGGTTAACCGATTTGTTTTACTTTTTTTTTTAAATTAAAAAAAAATTCTATTAAAAATTAATAAGCCAATCAGTTTTATTTTTTTAAATTAAAAAATCAAAATTTTGTATTAAACATTAATATGCCAATGCTAAACAATTTACCCGCTGAAAACAAAAACAAAACAAAACAAACATATAATATGCACAGTCAATAAAAAATTAAAAACAAAACAAACAATTATATGCACAGTCGATGTTTCCCATTGAGAGAAAGGCTTTGACTCATTTCATCCTTTCACTAGTACTGATTAAGATTACTGAGTTTAAGTATTGAAAGTAAACAAAAAAAACAAAAAAAAAATTAAGGGAGTTCGTAGATCCAATTTCTGGAAAGAAGTTGGATTTATTAGAAAAAGAAATAAGCTGCATATTCTTTGTTTAGCAGAAACTAAAACTGATACTGAACCTTTTATTAATTCCTGGCAAAAATGTGGTTTCTAGAACTTCATGAGTTGGGGGAATTGAGGTTGAAAGCCTATGAGAACTCCAAGCTATACAAGGAGAAGACCAAGAAGTGGCATGATAGGAAGTTGATTCCAAAGACCTATCAAACCGGTGACAAGGTTATCCTTTTCAATTCACGGCTTAAACTTTTCCCGGGGAAGTTAAGAACTAGGTGGAGCGGACCATTTGTGGTCCACCATATCTATGCTCATGGTGCGGTAGACTTGATTGATGAACAAGGACATATTTTCTAAGTAAATGGTCATCGAGTGAAGAAGTTCTATGACAAGGCCGGTCCAAGCGAAGAAGTTAGAGCCTCATGGGCTCTCGTCCTCTCCAATTGACCTAGACATGCCATTGAAGAATAAAGAAATTGTGAGCTCTTTATACTCTTCTCTCTTGCTTTTAAGTTTTGGTTTCCTTGTTTGATGGGGACATCAAAATTTTAAGTATGGGGTGGGGGTAAGTGTGCTCATGATTTCATTTGCTTGTGTGTGTTTGTTATTTTGAGGATATTTGGTTTTCGATTTCTAGTTTGTGTTTGGGATGTTTGTTTCTTGGTTTGTGGTTTGATGAAAGACATGGATGATTGATTTGGTTTTGAATTGATGAGTCTTTGTTTTTGGTTTTAGAGAAAATTTGCAAAAAAATCCATAAAAATTTGAAAAATTGTGTTGAAAACAACAAAAAGATTTTGTGTTTTGTAGGTTTTGGACTAGAAATTCCCATCTTAGATTGCCAAAATAAAAGCTAATGATGATGTGAGCATGTAAATTCCTTTGCATATTTTTGGATAGTTTAGCCTCTAAAATGATGTTGCTTTTGATGTGATCATGATATCTTGCTTGTTTTATTGAACATGTGAGTTCTAGGATGAGTTCTTATGCAACTAAGTATGAGTGACCCTTGTGAGATTGATTTTTGGCCATTTTAGGGATGCTTGTTCATATTTGCATATCCCTCATGTTTCTTGTGTGATTAGCTCATGCATGCGTAGTAAAACTTGCTATTGCGGTGTTTATCTATTTTCCAAGACCGTCATGAGATTTGTCCTAGCATTGTCACATTGATTTTGAACTTTGATTCTTTTAGTCACATAAATGTTCCATATCCTACCATGAAGTGAATCCTTTGTTTGTAGCCCCGTTCTAGCCTTAGCCTTTGTTTGAAACTCCTCAAAAATATTATTCCTAGCCTTATATGACTTCACCCTTATGGGATTGGACTTTAGAAGAGAGGTTGGGATTGTATTTGAAGAGTTGAGATTCTCTTGGGTTTAAGGGCAAAGAAGGGTGTTATGAATCATGTGGGTAGTGCATATTTGTTATACAAAAATGAAAAAAGAAAGAAAAGAAAGAAAGAAAATGTTGGAAATGTAAAGTGGAATAAAGCAAAGAGCTTAAGTGAAGAAAATGGTCCGACCGAGTTACAAGCAACATCGGGCCCGATGTCATAAGAAAGTCGGTCCAAATGTAGAAAGTGTTGAAAATCCAACAAAAAGCATAAGAGCAAAGATGAAGTGGAATGTTAAGTGAAATTTTAGGTTCAAAGGAAAATGTTAAGTCTTTTGGGTGAGTGTGAAAGTAATTGTGGAATTTTGGTGAAGTTGGTGAGAGTTTAGGTTGTTCAATCCCCATTGAAAGCACCACGAGACCAAATAATTCCCACCTTGAGAAATACCAAAAGCCCCATTACAACCCGGCCGAATGGAACCTCTTTGAGGACCTCCATTGAGCCAAGTTCGAAATTCTTTGTGTACTTTGTATTAGGCATCTCTAGGTGGAGGAATTGGTGATATTAGCTTCAATAGTAAAGTCCTTACTTGCATGATTTTTGAGCTTGAGTGTTCATTGCTAAATCCATACACATGATGAGTGATACACATTCACATATCCCTAAAGTGAGGCTTAGTTGCATTGACTCTATTCCTTGGAACACTTAATCATGTGTGATGATGTAATCTTGCTTGAATATCAATCACTTGTGCTTTTCATACGAGGCTTTAGTTGAAGATTATGTTTCGGTCTTGCTTACATTGTTATTGCTTGAGGACAAGCAAGTTTAAGTATGGGGTATTTTGATGTCTCTTTATTTGGTGGTGTTTTTATGTATGATTTCCTTTGAAAATATGTTTCCTTTTCCTCTTTTCTTGTGTGTTTTGTTCCTTTTTAGCTTAGTTCCCGTATTTCTATGAGATTCGGAGACTATACGCGGTGTTTTGTAGGTGTTTTGGCATGGATCAAGGGTCGTTTTGAAGGAGGATCGGAACATGGAGCAAGGCCCGAGCTTAAGAGGGAAAGAGAGGAGCAAGCCATGAAGAAGAACAAGAGAAAAGCCAACAAGAAGAAGGTGGAACGAGGTCCGGACCGAGCTGGAACCAACGTCGGGCCCGATATGAATTTTCGACCTCGGGCCGACTTGCACAGTAAGTCGGGCCCGAGGTCCTCCGTGTCGGTCCGAGTCGGTCACTGGACTGCTTGGGCTCCAAGGCACGAAATTGTAAACTTCCACTTTTGCCCCTCATCTATAAAGGCTCTCTTATCTTCTAATTAAGAGGAGGTTCCCACACTTAGCAAGGAACCCAACCCTCAAAAACTCTCAAGAGGATACTTGGAGAGCAAGGAGGAAGGAGAGGAGAAGGAGAAGAGAGAGAATCGGCCAAGGAGAGGGAGATTTGATAGGTTTGGTTGATAGATTAGCTTTGCTTTGTTTTGATTTTGTGGATTTGGAAACCTTTGATTGGAGTTTGTGGATTGCTTTTGATTTGTGAATGAAACTTTGCTTTGGTTTGAGATTGATGATGTTGATTGCTTTGCCTTTTGATTTGTTTGCTTTCTTTGTTTGCCATATGGAGTAGATCTCTTTGATCTTGGGTTATGGGGGAAAACTCTAGCTAGGTTGGGCTAGAAACCCCAATTCCATAGCCTTGAGTGCTTGATCTAGGAACCCACTCTACATAGAGCTACAATTCCTTACGAAAGTAAGGAATCAAGGCTTGTGATTGGAAAAGTAGCGAAAGTGAACATGTGTCAATCTCAAGACCTTGCTTCGAAGGGGATTTCCCCAATGATCGATGTGTAGAAGTGGTTGGAACGAGGGTGAAAGCACTCGATCCTATTCCGATCATCACTTATTGCTTGAATTGGGGTGGAAAAGCCTTAATCTACTAGAGAAGGAACCCAAAAGCCCAAGATCTAATTTCAATCTTTGAAGTTCGACAAACCCAGCTACCTCGGGCCCGACTTGCTCTACGTCGGTCCCGACTTCTCTCTTGTCGCCAACATCGGGCCCGACGTGACACTTGTGTCAGTCCCGACTGTTCTCTTTGTTTTCCTTTGTTTTAAGTTCTCCTTTCCAGCTTTCTAGTGTCTAGGCACCTCAATCGAGTAGATTTCCCGAGCGTTCGACACCCACCACGTGCTATAACGGGTTCGGGTTATAAATTGTATCTCTAGACCCTCGCACACACGAGCGATCAAGGTGTTAGGCAACAACCGTTATGGACTAATTGGACCGTCGGTAGGGGTCTTTAGCAACAATATTTCTATCTACTCTCGGACTTTTAACAACAAGTTTCCCTCTTGGAGACTACATTGAAGATTAAATGATACCAATGAATGTGTAGAGCTCATGGAATATGATTTTGGGTAACCGAGATGTCTATGACGAACAAGTGGCCTAAGTCGGGAAAGTAAGGCTTGATAAAGAGGGAATTGATGTGGTGTCATAGTAGAAGTACCCTTACAAATGAGAGTGTGTCGCGTAATTTCGAGGATTAAAATGGTATTACTGGTTTGGCATAAGGAAGGCTTCTAGTCTAAACCTCCATTAACCAGTTAGATTGAAAATAATAAAATCGCTTGGATTGTGGGTTACTAAAAGAGTTGTGGCTATTCAAAGGGTAGGTTGACTTGTCTACACAAACCACTTACGATGAAATTTTTTTGAGTAATCGCCAATGCATACAGGGAGATAAAGTCATGGGAGCCATGCGAGCAGAAAAACAAAAAAAATAGGAACGTGTGATCAAACTCAAGGGATTGGACACGACCGAATTCGGTATATGTTAAGTTTGGATAGACAAACACCAACTAAAGAACGTCATCATAAGAAAAAATTGAAGCATAAGATGCTAGGATGGCTCAAGCTATGGAAGATCGTGACTTGGAAGATTAGTGATATCCAGAAAAGAGAATGATGAAGGAGCCATTACTAGGATGATAGTTGAAGTTTGTTGTCCTGATTTAGTGACTAGAGGTATTGGGTATTTTGTAATTTTAGTTGAATATGACTTAGAAGCAGATGTTGTCTCAATCAAATGATCCACACTTATAGGAAAATTCGATGAAGGATCACAACCATAGAAGCGGTTCAAGGGTATTATGGATAAGTCATGTAAGAGAGAATCAGTCGTTCAGTCGGAGAAAATTTACTAGCAATAAGACACGTGGGGTTTTGAGAACCACAATGACGACCTGAAGTGCACAAGATGATGGTAACCGTTATAGAGGGGAGATTCATGGTTAGATTTTTGATGTAAGGGCACGAGGCAATGAGATGAGACTGAACTTCACGAGTACTTACTACTCACAGTCAATGGAATAGTATGCGAAGACAATTCAGATGCTAGAGGGGATGTCGTTGTGTGCTGGTCTAGGAGGCAACTAGTTAGATCAATTGGAATTAATGGAGTTTCGTATAGTAGCAATTAGCACATCTTGTTTTGAGAGCGCTTGTTAGCTATCACAAAATCGCCAAAAGTCCTACGCAGACAAGATCGAAATGGTGGCCATTAGAGTGTGAGATATGTGCACATGTATAGTTGAGATTGTCACCGACTCGCGGAGTCAAGAGGTCTGGAGTGAAGGAGGAGTTTAGGCCCTAGTATGTTGGTACGATTGAGATTATCGAGAGACTAGGCAAGTTAGCTTACATGCTGGCTTTTGCACCAGCCATGAACAAACTTCACCTCATGTTTCACGTGCCTCAGTTGAGATAGTATGTGCCTGAACCTATTCACAGGCTCAACCCCGGGGAATTGAAGGTAGAACTAGATCACACTATCCGGGAGTAGCCGTTGAAGATTCTGGACCGAGGAATGAAGTTACGGAACAAGGAGAATCCTTTGGTGCTAATTCAGTGGTCTCGATGGGGAGTCGAGGAGGCCACTTGGGAGATCGAGTCTAGGATGAGAAAGAGTTACCCGAAGCTCCACCCGGGTTTAGTAGATGCGTTTGAATGGAGAACTAGTAGTTAGTGAGGGTGCAAATTCGATGCTTGCGTGTAGGACAGTTTTCCTTTTAGCCTGACTGTTTGATTGTTTGGTTGTCGTGCTACGTATATGTTTGTTCAGTGTTATATGTGATCCTTTATCTGCAATTTTCGAATCAAGGACGAACCCCTTGAGGGGGAGAGGTTGTGAAACCTCATGATATCTTTTCTTCTGTTATAAAAGTTTCGGGACGAAACTTTCTTAAGGGGGGTAGTATGTAATATTCGGGCTGTTCTTCCCTTTTAGCTCGGGAACTGAAATTTCTTGAAAGACAAGTTATCTAGAATTCTTGACCCGCAAGTTAACCTCAGGTTTGAATTCAACGATTAATAAGGATTTGGTAAGTTTAAGCAAAAGTGAAAATTAACATTGTTAATTAATTTCCTATTGATTATTCAAACCTAATCTAAGCATGTTAAGAAAAGAGAAACAAATAATAAATAAATTAGTAATTAATTCCTTTTTATAATCTATCTTAACCTATAAAACTAGATACGTTTCCTAGATCAACCCTAATTAAACAACACGTACGCTGCCTCTGTTGAAAACACGAGTTGGTTCAACAGCCATCGCCTCGTGTCACTATGATCGTTTTACCGACTTTTGATCGCCCCTATAGTCGGGTTGTACCGCCAATTGATCACGGTCGAGTTCACCAACGTAGCCGCGCCACAGGGACGCTCCACCGCAACCGCCTCGATACTCTTCGCGTCGTAAAGCCGTCGAGTGCGCCGCTCCTACGACGTCTCTGGTTCAGAAGAACTTCCCCTGCCACGATCCAATAATCACTGTGGTTCGTCATCGATGAGTTTTTTTTCTCCCTCTGGTTTCTTTCTTCTCGTTTCCTCCAATCAGACGAGTTAGGAGCGCCCGCCGACCGAGTTTATGGGTCTGTGGTGGTACGGGCGGGAATAACGTAGTGGGTTTTGTTTCCGCTGTTGGAGGTGACAAATGGTGCCTTGCTGAGGGTAGAGGCATAGTTTTTCCGGCTAGTTGTTAAATTTTTATCTAATTGGTTACAAGAAGGTCAAGTATACGATTATCTTGTTCACTAAAATATAATAAGTGCTTGTACATGAGTGTATGACAAGTACTATTCCTAATCGGCGTACTATGCAAATTGTTTATATTAAATTAGCTAGCTAGTAGAGATAGAGTTAATCACTGTTAGTTTAGCAAGTGTAGGCGTAAAGTTAGGTTAGTATTTGTGCAATCCATTATAGGTTAGGAGTTAACATTTATTTTGATCGATCGATACGGTTTAGGTTAATGGAATTTGTGTATCTATATATGAGTTAAATTAAATATATTCGGTCCAAAGCCTCTTTGTTAAGATAGTTAAATTTTAAACGAATTGCATGGTAAACTTATATAGCTTTACTCTCTTGGGTCGGATATTAAGTGGGGTTTGCAAAACGAGTATTTTTCGTTAAAAGTATTGTTAGAGGAAGTGTAGGTTGAACCTAGTTCAGTTTGTTGCGATAATCTCTTTTCTAGGGAATCGTTTTGCTCACACTCTTAATTTTCGTCTTCATCAAAGGATCCTTCGGTCCTTCGTTTAGAGGTAAGTGGTTTTCGACTTGCTCGGCTCTTTTCTGTCCTGTTAGATTTTGTGCCGTTGTTGTGGGATTGGTTTTGGGAACTAGTCCCAAATATATTTTTGAAGTGTTTTGGACTTGCTTGTATTGTTGTGTGCAAATTGGTTTTTAAACGGGTTTTATTTGAAATGAGTTTTCGAACATTTTCTCTGTGTTAGTACCATTTCCGGCACGGCCATCGTAGCTGGCGGAGAGGAAGAGTTGTCTATGTATGGTCCGTGTGATAGGGAAATTCGTGCCCCTTCAAAATGAAAAATATTATCTATGTGTTTTAGCAAGTGCTCCAGTGGAGGCTTAGCCGGGGTTAGAAGGGAGATTGTGAAGTAGAGTTAGAGGGCCTGCCTCTGCACTCGTCGCGGGGTTGAGCGCCTTGGAAGTCGGATTGTGAGATGGAGGAATTGCATTGTTACATGGTTGTATTTGTAAACGTGTATGTGGCTATGTGTGATTAATTATGACTAATTTAGGTATTGGCCTTTAGAGTTATGTTTGCGATTGTGGACTTGAATGCTGAGTTTAGAAATGCTTTTAAAAACGTCTTGCAATTTCCGTATTCTCTCTAACTTGATAGATTGGTAGCTGACCCTTCGAGGAATATTTTTTTTAGTCCGAGGTATGAACCAGGGAACCGTGTAGGAACCGAGGCCAGATGGCGGGGCAAAGCGGTGAAGGGAGCGTGTCACAGTGGGTTCGGGTTACGTTAGCTTATTTATTGCACATTAGGATGTTGGATTTGTTATTTTGCTGGAGTTAAAACCATGTCTTATTTATTATGATTTCTAGAATAATTCAGTATTAGTAAGTGTTCTATCGGGTTTGAATATTTATGTTTTCGGGAATACATGCATAATTAAGTTTTCTATGCTTTCATTAAAGAAAAGGTTGGATGTTTTTATTATGTTTTCTCGTCGTGCCCACGTGGCAAGATCCTAAAGTGTAGTTGTCAACCTACTTAAATAGTACCTAGTAAGGTCTATTTCTAAATAGCGTCCCGTCGGAAGACGGGGTGTTACAAACAACAACAAGAGTTGTTTGATGGAGAAACACATTAACATTAGGTTTTTTGTTAATGAAGAAAGAAGTTCAGGATGGTCAAGTATTTTATAGAATACATAAGGACAAACTCCAAGACATCGGATCCGTTCACCAAGGATTGCCTCCTGAAGTCTTTCATGAGCATTCTGCTCTTAAGTGTTGGCATTCTTATGGTACTTTGGTTTAGTGGGAGTTTGTGTTGATATTATATGTTTGATTTATGCATAATAAAGTTGTTATGATTTTAGTCATAATAAAGGTTACTAAACTTTTTTAAGAATTTTTTGGATTGATCTCCAGATAAAGTATGACCAGTTGAAAATAGGCATGTTTTTGAGATCACATTGCATGTAATTTCCATGTCACTCATCCGTACTTGATCTATGTCATTGATTATACTAGTTTGGTGAACACGGAAGGTTTAGTTACGATGATCTGTGACGAATGCCGCCGTGATCTCATATTAGTATAAGAGATGGACCAGATTGATATAAAGTTGAAGTCTATAGAATTAGCCAAGACGTGTACACATAAGGAATTTGGTTAATATAATTGTTCTTTTGGTCATATGTAGCCCAAGTGGGAGATTGTTAGATTTTTTAATTTCCATTATGTGGGATTACATATTTAAAAGAACAATTATATTATATGGCTAATTTTTAGTGGGTTTATTTTAAGTGATTCAATTATGTGAAATGCCCTTAGACTTCTAATAAATGGTATGGGCCCAATGGGTGGATACCGGATTTGACCTAATAGGCTTAATGGGATTCTCTTAGGTTAAATAAATAGAGATTTTAGGTTTTGGTCCCCAATAAGCTAAATCATTCAGGCTTTCTACAATACTCTCCCCATCAGAGTGAAAGCACAAACCCTAGATCTGTCTGAGGAAGATCACATACCTGCGGTTCTCGTTCGTAGTTCCGCATAAGGGTTGATTGCCATTAGGATTAAAGGTATGTCAAATTTGGTGTTTCTTAATAACCTAGTATGATCGATCTTGGCGTTTTATGTCTAAAGAAAAATTAATTTTCCAACAATTGTACCTATACTTGTCTTTCGCAACTATATTTAAGCTATTTTAGAGTAACAAAAATTTCAATTCTTGAGTCAAATTGAACCCTAGAAGCGAGACTTGGTGGCCTGATATTGAAAGGGAAAACAAAACCCTAGAAAGTGAAAATTTACGGCTGCCTATGGAGATTGTCTGCAATGAAGGCGACGGAGACAAGATCCGACCAAGACAAGATCCGAAGGAAGTAGACAAGATGGTTCGGGGCTCGGCAATCGTCGATGGCGACGAACGGGATGGGCACCAAGCTACAATAGGAGGTGAGAATGGAGGTGGATTCTAGCTACAAACAGGTGCCGAAAATAGGAAAGAAAATGGGGAAGAGACCAGGATGGTGTGGCTAGAGGCAGGCGGTGCCGCGATCAACGATGGATTTAGTGGACGGGATAGATGAGAAGAAAGGTGAGCATGAGCGAAGGAACATGAGATGGCAAATGATCAAGGTATAGAAGCAGATGGGGGAAAGCAAGTAAAATAAGGAAAATAAAAATAATCAAATTCATATAAGTTTAATTTAACGGGGTGCAATTTTTTATGTTGTTACTATTCCTAAGAGGGGGAATTGTTCACAAGCGTTTAGGCACATTTATAGGTTTTTGATGTAAAAAACGAACAAACTTGTATTACTCCCTTTGTCCCAATTTTTCCTTCTCGCTTCGTTTTATGCACAAGAATTAAGGAAGAGTAATGGAAAGTGTTGAAGAGGGAAAAAAGTGTTGGAAAGTGAGAGAAAAGTGTTGAAAATTGAGAATTAAGTATTGAAAAGTGCGAAGAAAGTAAGGCATATGAATATTCAAAAATTAAAAAAGTAAAGGCATTTGGATATCCGAAAATTAAAAATTTCAGAAGTGAAAAGATTATTTTGGGACGGTTTAAATGAAAATTTGGAAGGAAAAATTGGGACGCATAGATTTTATAAACCGTTTTTTTTTTTACAAAAAAAAAAAGTAACAAAAAAAGGAGGGCATAATAGTCATTCCGCTCACAACCCGAAAAATCATCGCTATCCTCTCTTTTCCATTTCCAAATTCCCATGTCCGTTCCGTTTCAATAGCAATTTTCCGGTCTATTCAAGTTTTGAAAACCACAGTTTTCTTTTCTCACAAAACGAAGAGAGAAAAGTTGCCCTCGAACCACCGCGCAATCGCCGCCGGCCACCACCTCTAACAACTTCGAGAGAAAACAGAATGGCTAAAAAATTGACCGATGACCAGGTTAGCTCAATGAAAGAAGCATTCACGCTCTTCGACACCGACAAGGATGGCAAGATCGCACCATCAGAGCTGGGGATCCTCATGCGATCCCTGGGCGGCAACCCTACGGAGAAGCAGCTCAAGGAGATAATCGCTCAGGAAAAGCTTACTTCTCCGTTCGATTTCCCGAGATTCCAAGACCTCATGGCCAAACACCTCAAAGTGGAGCCATTTGATCGCCAGCTTCGAGAGGCGTTTAAGGTTATTGACAAGGAAGGTACGGGATACGTCGTCGTTTCGGATCTGAAGCACATTCTCACCAGTATCGGCGAGAAACTCGAGCCTGCCGAATTTGATGAGTGGATCCGAGAGGTCGAGGTTGGATCCGATGGCAAGATCCGCTATGAGGATTTCATCGCTCGAATGGTCGCCAAGTGAAATCAGGTGAGATTTTATCACCTGAGATTGTTGTCTAATTTATAAATTTAATTTTGAATTTCCGTTTGAAGATTGATTTGAAATTCGATTTTTTTTTCTTGCACTAGGGTTGAGAAGCATGGCAGGGTAAATTTGTTTTGATTCTCTGTGATTTTAGGTGATCCATTGCGAAAGTGGGTGTTTTCTGTGTACTTCTCTTACTTAATGGGCAGTATAGAGGTTTAAGTTTTGGTTTTCATAGGAACCATTAATAAATCTCTATAATCGTGAAAGTTGCTGGGATGATTAAGATTTTTTTATGGTCGGATCTGGGATGATTAAGATGTTGGAGTTGTTTTGAAATACTTTGTATATTTTTTTTATTTGAGATTCTGTTAAATTGACACATTTAGAATATGGTTCTATTTGTAGCTTGGTCTCAAAGGTTGTTTCTTGATCTTCTTTGTTGCTGAAGTTCCCAGACTGCGGGTTCAGATTCTAGGTTCAATATGAAATTTTGGCACCTCTTCAATCTTTTTTCAGGAATAATTTGAAGCTGTGAAGAAAATCTAATTAGGATTTCTTTTGTATTTGGTTCTGCACATATTGCAGAGGCTATGATTTTGAGTTTTGTGTGTTCTTTTGGTATTATTTGAAACATTTTAACATCTAGAGCCCTCCTAGTGATTTTACCTTGATTTATGAGAGCCTTGAGCTTGTAAAGTCAAAATTAAAAATTTGTGGGTGGTTTTGACAATATGATATGAAATTTAACTAGAGCCCAGAAGTAAGAATGGGATGGTCATAGTAGATAATGAGCAAAAACTCTTATTTTTGAATGAATGCTAATTCATTCGATAAAGGTAAAAAAGTTTCAAAAAATGAGTTCATTGAATTTCCAAGATCCCTATGTTAGCTTGGACAATCCATAATATCCATTTCCTCGCCTATCCATTGAATTACGTCGATCTAGCCTTAATACAAGATTCTTCATGATTCATTGCAAGTCTAGCACACCATTGAGGTTCCATTCTAGTACCCAAATGAATGGATGTTATCACTGTAGTAATCCAGGCCTTGAACATGAGCCCCTTCTTTTCTTTCTCCAGAAGCATGATCGTTTAAGCTCTTGTAATTTCTTGTTTATGTTTGTGCATAGTTGGGAGTCATTTCAGAAAAGGGCTATTTGTTGTGGTGGTCTGTTTGACCTGCAGTATTGCTCAACGATAATCGGTAAAGGATTACCATTAGTTCTTAGAGTTGCCATTTCATATGGCTGGTTCATGCACCAGTATGCCAAAAAATAGTGTCTGGAAAGGAGGTCTGGACATTTTCAATATTCGTTTCCTTTGATTTTAGATTGGACGGTGCCATGATTAGTCCTATATCTGACATGCTTTTTTATTCATGAAGATTGTGATTTTATGCTTCATTTCACAACTTTCCAGATGGATACATTTAAAAATTATTACCTTATGAGAAAATTAAGATTTTTATTGTATTTTTTTTTCCAATGATAGCATTTCCTAGGTTTGAAATTTTGGGTTTGACCTTGTTTTTTTTTTCTTTTGAGTAGATTTATCAAACCAATGGAAGTCTGTAAAATCTTCTTTAAATCCATGAAAGCTATTGGCTATGGCATATGGCCTATAGGTATCTGGTAATCATTTCTACATGATTGCTCCTTCTCCTTCTCCATGTCTTTGGGCTGCATGTGATCCTTTAAGCTTGCGAAAATGACTACATAATTATGGCTGTCAAGTTAAGAAAGAAAAGCACCTAAGTGGAAATGGAATAGAAGAAATGACCTTTCCATATGTATACAACCACATGATGCTTTCAAACATAGAAGAAGATAGGGAAATGTGTAACAAATACGAATAAAAACGGGATGGTTAAGATTCTTTTTTATTTGGGAAATTCTGCCTGGTATCATTGTGGTTTTGCCTTTTCCATAGTGTCCAAGAATATTAAAAACTCCGTGTGGCCCCTCTGTTTTTTTTAATTGGGCGTATCCTCATACTCATTGGCTTTTATACACTACTGCCTTTGAGATGGATTTAGTCCCTATATTAATTTTGGTGCATTCTAACTAAATTCAGTTATTATTGTCATATAGATGAATTTCAGTTTTTCCTGGGTCTTCTATCGGGCGTACCCCCTTTCCCTTGGGCAAGGGTACCCCCATCTTGACCCCCCAGATTCCGCTGTAGCGGAGCCTCACTGGGTCAATGATGATGATGATGTAATTGAGTCTTAATACTCCCCTGGATCATTATGATTTCAACTTAATTGATGGTATCAAAGTACCTGAAAATATTACAACTCGGAGTAACCTAAAGAATCTTGAAATAATCTAATGGAGAAAATATGACAGTAAAATACATGACACATCACTCTGTGGACATAAACTGGAGCAGAGGGTCACCACTTGGATTTTTGATGAACCTTGAACATCATATGGGAAAAGCAAAACTATTCGAGTATCGTGCGGAATTTCTTTAATTTTCTTTTATGTTTTATCATCAAAATGTGAATTTATAACACTTTTAATCTCTGCCCTAGGATGGACTGGGTTGTTTGCAATTTCACTTTTCAAATAGATTTTTTTTTCGAAGTATGATAGCAATGAAAGCATGTGGTGGATTACATTGGATATATGTATGCATAACATATTTGTAAGATAAATATTAGTATGTTATAATGTGGATTTTTGTGTTATATATTCTTGATGTTATTTATGATAGATTTTTAAAGCATGTATCCATACCATATCCCATGCTCATTATATCCATGCTACATACATGTATCATATGCTCTTAACCAACAATCTGTTTATTGATAGTGGTGCTGGGCGCAACAGTTGTCTAACTTTTACTGACTTCATGAAATGAGCATGGCTTACTTGATGTTATTAAACCGAATTGCAAGTAAGCATGTTGGAGTCTAGGTGACAAACAATTGATGAGAGAATATTGAACTAGTATATGTGGTGTCATCTGTATGCTCCAAGTATGATGCTGCCCAATGAGTTTCTAATAGTGTTGGACATGCTCTAGCTCTGCGATGACTAAATATTGTTAGATTAACATTCCTTGGTAACCAAACACTAGCATACTTTTTAACAGCTCTTGTTGTTTTGTACGTTATGAAGTGTATGTTTCCTGCCTTCTTTTTTCTGTTGGTTGTTTCATTTTAAAATCATTCCATCTTGATAGTTGCAATACCTTGTTCACTGTTAAATCATTCCATCATGTTAACGCTTCGTAACCAGTCTTTGAACAGTTTCCTGCATTCCTTGTTATCTTCTATGATGTAACCTATGAAAAACTCTACTGAGTTTGTCTCTGCTTGCAGGAAATTCAACCTGATGCGGCTTCATTTTTTCGTTTGTGCTTGGAACTTGGAACTTGGAATTAGCCTATGCATATAACATTCTTGCTTTTGTGGTTGAATGATGTTATGCAATCTTGTAATTGCGTCTTTTTTTTTTTAAATCTCTGCTTTTTTTTATAAACATTTATCCAGCCTAAAGCTCTACCAAAAAATTTGTATTTCTGTTGAAGCTGCTGTGCTTATTGTTTGTCTTAGAGTTTGGATTTAGTAAACAAGCTGTATGTTTGGGAATGGAGTTTGAATGATCTTATAAGCTATTTTGACACATTACTGTACGTAATTTCTTCCCAAATGGGATTTATATTTGTTGAGATACCAGAGTTTATAAGTTTGCTCTTCTGAAGATTTTGCAAATCAGTTTTTGGACAGGTATCTCCCTATCCGGTCATCTGGATCTACCTAGACGTTTAGTCCAAATTAAGTCTCTGGAAGTTCTTTCTGTGCGTGCACGTTGGTGCAATCAATGTATCTCTAGACTTGCAGATTTGTACATCACATATGAGTGACTAAATTGGAACTATGGACTCTTGCGTCAAGTATAGATGAAAAATTCAAGTGCTTAGTTGTGAAGGTCAAATCTATCATTTAATTTCGGCTCAAAACATATACAGTCCCCTGTACTTTTGTAAATTGGTCATTTAGATACTCCATCTTTGGTTTGGACCTATTGAGCACTAGAACTTAAACTTTAACATTTTATCCCTAGAGAGAGTCTAGGCGGAACGACAGACTCGAAAGCTCCAAAGGTATCTCCCATAGCTGAAGGCTTTGAAGCTCGTCTCCAACTCTTCGAAACTAGATCTAGAGAGAGTCGGGACGGAACGGCGGACTCGAACCAGACCCAGAGATAGTCGGGACAAAACGGCGAACTCGAACCAAACCCAGAGAGAGCCGGGACGAAACGGTGGACTCAAACCAGATTCAGAGAGAGCCAACGGAACTACGCACTCAAACCAGATCTAGAGAGAGCCGGGTCGAAACGGCGCACTCGAACCAGATCCAGAGAGAGTCGAATCGGAACGGCAGACTCGAACTAGATCTAGAGAGAGCCGGGACGGTAGCGGACTCGAACCAAATCCAAAGAGAGTCAGGATGGAACGACGGACTCGGAGAACCAGATCCACCGTTCTCATGGCACGCAACCCATCACCGGCATCGATGTCGTTCGGCTTGTTCAGAAGGTTTTTCGTCGCCGTCGATATTCATCATATACAGCCCATCGATTTGTGGTCGGGCTCGCCGGTGACAATCGCTCTATGAGAAATTGGAGAAGTTGAGAAATTGAGGCTTGGATTGGCAATAGTCTGATGTGGTCTTAGCATGGAGAAATTGGAGCAGAGAAGACTGTCGGCGTGGATCGGCATCAACGATGGAGAAGAGGACCTAAAAATAGGTTTTCCTTTTATTTTTTACTAGTTGTACCCGTATGGTACGACTACGATTCGATATTTTATAGACATTATAAATAACAAATTAATAAAAAAAATATAATATAAACTTTAATATAAGTAATTTATTGCTTGTAAAATGTATAATTTTTATAATCAAATATTATAATATTCATATTTTATTACTTTCTATGTACATAAATTTAGAGATTTTCAAATATTTCAATACATCTATTAAATATTATATCACCTATTTTTATTATTTTTAAACATTATAATTATTTATCATTATTTTTATTATTATAAAAGAATATATATATATACATATTCGTGAAAATATATTATGTTATAAGATAAAAGATATTTATACTTATTTTAAAATATTTTAAATTTGTTATCTTTAATTTTAAATATTTGTATAAGGAAGTTTTCAAAAGATATTGTTATACTAAATAGATATTTGTTTGATGTTAAAGATAGATTTAAATAGTTAGAGAAGAATTTAATAGAAAAAAGTTAAAATATTAAAAATAAAAATTAATTTTATAAATTAGAGGTGGGGCCAAAATCGTTCTGGTGGCTCGAAAAGGGACAGCTTTAATATATAGTTATAGATATCAAGTTTCCTTTTAATTTTTTTGATATCAAGTTTACTTTCATTTTTTGGCATTTAATGATATTATAATATTTCACTCACTCATTTGTACGTTACTTACACGCGCACAACCACGTTAGCGACCAGGTGCTTAATAGGTCCAAAATGTTAAGTTCAAGTGTTCAATAGGTCCAAACCAAAGGTGGAGGTGTCTAAATGACCAATTTGCACAAGTATAGAGGGTTGTATATGTTTTAATCCATTTAATTTCTCCTCTACCTATGTGATGTGGCCTCATATTCAAGATAGCATCTCAATAGATCTTTTGAGGTTTTTGGGTAGTTTGAAGTTTTTTTGTTTTTTTAATTAGGTATGAATTAGGGCGTACTCCTAAGTCAAGGAGGTCAATGTAGAGCATCCTTTCGGATGAGAACACTAAGTTCTGACAATGTTCTAATAGTACTTGAGGGTAGACTGTGACCCATTTTGGCATATTTATCGGCCACAACGTTACAGGTCCTCTTAGAATGAACTAATCGAACCTTCTTGAAACCGTGCATTGAAGCAAGAATATTGAATATAATCATCTCTATTTTCCAAGGACAACATCGGCTACCTTGGGCAACTTGTATGACTGTTGAATTGTCCCCTTCGACTTCTATGTTTAAGAGTTTCCTTGTTTTTTTTGCCCTGATGGCATCCCTGAGCACAAGTGTTTCTGCTTTCAAGGCCGAACATTTTCCATATTTCTGGATCGACATGGTTATCACTTGTCCTTTGTGATCTCGTATTACAATGCCCCCAGTAGCGTGGCCATTGGTTAATTTGGATCCATCAAAGTTAATTTTAGTGACACCTCGTTCGGGTTTTCTCCATTTTCTCTTTCCCATTTTTCTTTCCTGGAACACACTTTTTGGTTCCTATCTTTTCTTCGTCCTCCTCCAACAGTTTGGCTCGTTCCCAATTTAGTAGTTGGTTAAGTATGTAGAGGTTTAGGTCGGGAATTGGGTCACGAGGAGTTTGTTGAAAAATTAATTTATTTCCCTGATGCCATTGATCGCCTCGGATTGCGAGGGTCTAGAGATACAATTTATAACCCGACCCCGTTGTAGCACGTGGTGGGTGTCGAGAACTCGGGAAGTCTACTCGATCGATGTGCCTAGATACTAGAAATCTAGAAAGGAGGGTTTAAAACAAAGGAAAACAAAGAAAAAGTCGGGACCGACACTGAGGTCACGTCGGGCCTGAGGTTGGCGACAAGAGGAAGTCGGGACCGACACTGGGTAAGTCGGGCCCGAGGTGGCTGGTGATGTCGAACTCAAAGATTTAAAAGTAGATCTTGGGCTTTTGGGTTCCTTCCCTAGTAGATTAAGGCTTTTCCACCCCAATTCAAGCAATGAGTGACGATCGGACTAGGATCGAGTGCTTTCGCCCTCGTTCCAACCACTTCTACACCTCGATCATTGGGGAAATCCCCTTCGAAGCAAGGTCTTGAGATTGACACATGTTCACTTTCGCTACTTTGCCAATCTCAAGCCTTGATTCCCAACTTTCGCAAGGAATTGTAGCTCTATGTAGAGTGGGTTCCTAAGATCAAACACTCAAGGCTATGGAATTGGGGTTTCTAGCCTAAACCTAGCTAGGGTTTTCCCCCATAACCCAAGATCAAGGAGATCTACTCCATGTGACAAGCAAAGAAAGCAATCAAATCAAAAGGGAAAGCAATCATCATAATCAATCTCAAAACAAAGCAAATCCACAAATTCCAATCAAGGGTTTTCAAATCCACAAGAACAAAGCAAATCAAAGCAAATCTACCAACAAAACCTATCAAGTCTTCCTCTCTTGGCCGATTCTCTCTCTCTTCCTCCTCCTCTCCTTCCTCCTTGCTCTCCAAGTATCCTCTTGGTTCCTTTTCCATGTGTGGGAACCCTTTGCCCCTTTTTGTGTGTATGAGAGGGAACCCTTTCTTAGAAGACAAGAGGGCCTTTTATAGATTAGATGAGGGGCAAAAGTGGAAGTCCACAAATTCGTGCCTTGGAGGCCAAGTAGTTCGGTGACCGACTCGGACCGACACGGAGGACCTCGGGCCCGAGTTACTGTGCATCTCGGTCCGAGGTTGGAGACTTCAAAGTCGGGCCCGACGTGGTTGCAACTTGGTCCTGACCTCGTTCCACCTTCTTCTTTGTTGGCTTCTCTTGTTCTTCTTCATGGCTTGCTTCTTTCTTTCCCGCTTTAGCTCGGCCTTTGCTCCATGTCTCGACCCTCCTTCAAATCGATCCTCGATTCATGCCAAATTACCTACAAAACACATAAAATGCGCGTAGTCTCCGAATCTCATAGAAATACGGGAACTAAGCTAAAAAGGAACAAAACGCACAAGAAAAGGGGAAAAAGAAACATATTTACAAAGGAAATCACATATGAAAACACCACCAAATAGAGAGACATCAAAATACCCCATACTTAAACTTGCTTGTCCTCAAACAATAACAATGTAAGCAAGACCGAAACATAATCTTCAAGTAAAGCCTCGTATGAAAACACATTTTAAGCACAAGTGATTGATATTCAAGCGAGATTACATCATCACACATGATTAAGTGTTCCAAGGAATAAAGTCAATGCAATTAAGCCTCACCTTAGGGATATGTGAATGTGTATCACTCATCATGTGTTTGGGTTTAGCAATGAACACTCAAGCTCAAAAATCATGCAAGTAAGGACTTTACTATTAAAGCTAATATCACTAATTCCTCCACCTAGAGATGCCTAATACAAAGTACACAAAGAATTTCGAACTTGGCTCAATGGAGGTCCTCAAAGAGGTTCCATTCGGCCGGGTTGTAATGGGGCTTTTGGTATTTCTCAAGGTGGGAATTATTTGGTCTCGTGGTGCTTTCAATGGGGATTGAACAACCTAAACTCTCACCAACTTCACCAAAATTCCACAATTACTTTCACACTCACCCAAAAGACTTAACATTTTCCTTTGAACCTAAAATTTCACTTAACATTCCACTTCATCTTTGCTCTTATGCTTTTTGTTGGATTTTCAACACTTTCTACATTTGGACCGACTTTCTTATGACATCGGGCCCGATGTTGCTTGTAACTCGGTCGGACCATTTTCTTCACTTAAGCTCTTTGCTTTATTCCACTTTACATTTCCAACATTTTCTTTCTTTCTTTTCTTTCTTTTTTCATTTTTGTATAACAAAGATGCACTACCCACATGATTCATAACACCCTTCTTTGCCCTTAAACCCAAGAGAATCTCAACTCTTCAAATACAATCCCAACCTCTCTTCTAAAGTCCAATCCCATAAGGGTGAAGTCATATAAGGCTAGGAATAATATTTTTGAGGAGTTTCAAACAAAGGCTAAGGCTAGAACGGGGCTACAAACAAAGGATTCACTTCATGGTAGGATATGGAACATTTATGTGACTAAAAGAATCAAAGTTCAAAATCAATGTGACAATGCTAGGACAAATCTCATGACGGTCTTGGAAAATAGATAAACACCGCAATAGCAAGTTTTACTAAGCATGCATGAGCTAATCACACAAGAAACATGAGGGATATGCAAATATGAACAAGCATCCCTAAAATGGCCAAAAATCAATCTCACAAGGGTCACTCATACTTAGTTGCATAAGAACTCATCCTAGAACTCACATGTTCAATAAAACAAGCAAGATATCATGATCACATCAAAAGCAACATCATTTTAGAGGCTAAACTATCCAAAAATATGCAAAGGAATTTACATGCTCACATCATCATTAGCTTTTATTTTGGCAATCTAAGATGGGAATTTCTAGTCCAAAACCTACAAAACACAAAATCGTTTTGTTGTTTTTAACACAATTTTTCAATTTTTTTTTATGGATTTTTGCAAAAATTTCTCTAAAACCAAAAACTCATCCATTCAAGACCAAATCAATCATCCATGTCTTTCATCATACCACATACCAAGAAACAAACATCCCAAATACAAACTAGAAACACAAACTAAATATCCTCAAAATAACAAACAAACATAAACAAGTGAAATCATGAACACACTTACCCCCACCCCATACTTAAAATTTTGATGTCCCCATCAAACAAGGAAATCAAAACTTAAAAGAAAGAGAGAAGAGTATGAAAAGCTCACAATTTCTTATTCTTCAATGGCATGTATAGGATCAATTGGCGAGGACGAGAGCCCATGAGGCTCTAACTTCTTCGCTTGGACCGGCCTTGTCATAGAACTTCTTCACTCGATGACCATTTACTTAGAAAATATGTCCTTGTTCATCAATCAAGTCTACCGCACCATGAGCATAGATATGGTGGACCACAAATGGTCCGCTCCACCTAGTTCTTAACTTCCCCGGGAAAAGTTTAAGCCGTGAATTGAAAAGGATAACCTTGTCACCGGTTTGATAGGTCTTTGGAATCAACTTCCTATCATGCCACTTCTTGGTCTTCTCCTTGTATAGCTTGGAGTTCTCATAGGCTTTCAACCTCAATTCCCCCAACTCATGAAGTTCTAGAAACCTTTTCTCACCGGCCAAGTTGATATCCCAATTCATCTCTTTGAGTGCCCATTTTGCCTTGTGCTCAAGCTCTACCGGAAGATGACATGCCTTGCCATAAACTAGATTGAAGGGGGTAGTTCCCAAAGGTGTCTTGAAGGCGGTTCTATAAGCCCAAAGTGCATCATCGAGCTTAGAGGCCCAATCTTTCCTTGATCGAGACACGGTCTTCTCCAAGATAGCCTTGATTTGTCGGTTTGACACCTCGACTTGCCCGCTTGTTTGAGGATGATAAGGAGTAGCAACTCGATGAGACACCCCATACTTGATCAACACATTTTCGAAGCACCTCTCAATGAAATGAGGTCCGCCATCACTTATGAGAACCCTAGGCACACCAAACCTTGCAAAAATGTTGCTTTTCAAAAACTTCATCACCACCTTAGCATCATTGGTTCTTGTTGGTATGGCCTCAACCCATTTTGAGACATAGTCCACGGCTACCAAGATGTACTTGTAAGGCCCCGATGTGGGAAATGGTCCCATGAAGTCAATACCCCATACATCAAATAACTCAACTTCTAGAATGCCAGTTTGAGGAGTCTCATTCCTCCTTGATAGGTTCCCCTCTCTTTGGCACTCCTCACACTTCCTCACATAATCATGCACATCCTTGAACATGGTTGACCAATAATAACCACATTGAAGAATTTTTGAGGTGGTTTTGGAACTCTTAGCGTGACCCCCCGTAGGCAAGGAATGGCAATGGTGAATTATGCTCTCAACCTCTTCACTTGACACACACCGTCTATAGATTTGATCACGCCCTTCCTTGTAGAGATATGGATCATCCCAAAAATATTGTCTAGCATCATGTAAGAATTTCTTCCTAGCTTGATAAGACAAATTTGGTGGGATCACTCCCCCTACGACAAAGTTAGCAAAATCCGCAAACCAAGGGGAAACCCTTCGTCTTACGACACTAATAGAAAGAAGGCAAGTGGGGGAGAAAGAATTAATTAATTGAGAACGAGAAGGAATGGAAATCGAGTTAGGAAACTTACTTTCTTCCACGGATCGACATTGAAGTGTACCGAGCCCGACATGGTTGGACGCTGGTCTAGCTTCGCAGACACACAGGTCACTCGGGCCCGATGTTGAAGACCTCGGTCCCGACTCACTCGTACTTGCCTTGCCTTCGGTCCGATGTTCTGGACCTCGGGCCCGACTTACTTGGTTCGTCGATCCACCTTTCCTTTCCTCCTTCCCGCTCATGAGAACTTCATCTGCTCTTGAATCATCTATAGTCAAACCATTCTCCATCTCCAACATGTATTCAATGGGCAAACGGGATAGATGATCAACTACCACATTTTCCGCACCGGTTTTGTCCTTGATTTCATGGTCAAACTCTTGGAGAAGGAGCATCCACCTTAGAAGCCTCGGCTTTGCATCTTTCTTCTTCATGAGGTATTTGATTGTCGCATGGTCCGTGAAGACCACCACCTTTGATCCCACAAGATATGAACGGAATTTCTCAAATGCAAACACTATCGCAAGAAACTCTTTCTCCGTCGTTGTGTAATTGCACTGAGTTTCATCCAAAGTTTTGCTTGCGTAGTAGATGGCATGCAACTTTCCATCCTTCCTTTGCCCAAGGACGGCCCCTACGGCGAAATCACTAGCATCACACATTACCTCGAATGGAAGATTCCAATCGGGTGCCGCCATTATTGGAGCCGAGATCAAGGCATCTCTCAACATACAAAAAGAACTCATGCAATCCTCGGAAAATTCAAAGGGCACATCCTTCATCAAGAGGTTAGACAATGGTTTTGCAATCTTAGAAAAATCCTTGATGAACCGTCTATAAAATCCCGCATGACCTAAGAAACTCCTAACATCACGAACACAAGAGGGAGGAGGTAGTTTTTCAATTATTTCAACTTTAGCTTTATCTACTTCTATCCCCCTACTAGAAACTAGGTGTCCTAGCACTATGCCCTCCTTCACCATGAAGTGACATTTTTCCCAATTAAGCACCAAACTAGTCTCCTCACATCTAGTCAAAACCTTGTCTAAGTTAGCTAAGCAAACATCAAATGAGGAACCATAGACGGAGAAATCATCCATAAACACTTCTACTATATCCTCAACCATATCGGAGAAGATAGACATCATGCATCTTTGAAATGTTGCCGGCGCATTACATAAACCAAAAGGCATGCGTCTATAGGCAAAAGTCCCATAAGGACATGTGAATGTCGTCTTCTCTTGATCATCGGGATGAATAGGGATTTGCCTAAACCCGCTATACCCGTCAAGGTAGCAAAAATATTCATGTTGTGCTAATCTTTCTAGGACTTGGTCTATGAAAGTAAGAGGAAAATGGTCTTTGCGAGTGCCACTATTAAGCTTACGATAATCAATACACATACGCCATTTTGTTGTGGTTCTCATAGGTATCATTTCTCCCTTTTCATTTTGCACAACGGAGAGACCTCCTTTCTTAGGAACTACATGCACGAGACTCACATACTTTCTATCGGAAATTGGGAAGATAATTCCCGCATCCAACATCCTAATTATTTCACTCTTTACCACTTCTTTCATGTTAGGATTTAATCTTCTTTGTGGTTCAATAGTGGGTTTATGGTTATCCTCCATATAAATCCTATGCATGCAAATTGAGGGAGAGATTCCCTTTAGTTCCTCTAGTGAATACCCTAAAGCTCTTCTATGTTTTCTTAGAACCTCTAACAACTTAGACTCCTCCTCATCATTCAAGTTGGCATTTATGATTACGGGTAAAGAAGAGTTGGGACCAAGAAATGCGTACCTCAAATCTTTTGGAAGCTCCTTGAGTTCTTGAGATGGTTCCGGTGGTGCTTGAACTTCTTCTTTCTCGGCCTTGAACACCTCCAAATAAGACATCCTTTCCTCCAATTGCTCATGCTCAATCATATTGAGGGCTAGACCTTGGTGCTCTATCTTAATTTCTCTAGGTGGTGGGGTGGCTTTCAACCTAAGCTCCCTTGGCCTTGACTTCTTAGAAACGGCTTCCCATTGCAATCCAAGAGGAACTTGGATCATCTTAGCTTCCTTATGTACGGTCCCTTTTGAAGTTGGCCTAAAGAAAAACTCAATCTCTCTTCCTCCAATGTCAAGAGACAAGTGGCCCTTTTTTACATCAATGATTGCCCCAACCGTAGCAAGGAAAGGTCTCCCTAGTATAATCGGTTCACCCGGCACTTCTATCATGTCCACCACAACAAAGTCGATTGGGACATAGTGGCCTTCAATGCAAACGGGATAATCCTCGACGATACCAATTGGCTCGATGGACGACCCATCCGCTATCGTTAACCTCATGTTGACCGGAGCTATGACACCCATGGATGTGGATTTCCATATGGTGTAAGGAATGATGCTCGTGCTTGCTCCAAGATCACACAAGGCTTGGAAGTTTTGAGACCCCACACCAATAGTTATAGCAAAGCGACTGGGATCTCCTAGCTTTTGTGGTAACTCCAAGGTCTTGACCTCATCTTGCATTTCAACTATGGACCTCTTCTTGCTCAAAATCTCCTTTAAGAACTTGGCATAAGATGGCATCTCGCTCAATGCATCGGTGAACGGGATGGAGATGTTCAAGCCTTGCAAGAGTTTAAGAAACCTCTTGAACTTGTTCTCAACAACATCTTTCGGCTTCTTCGAGGGGTATGGAAGAATTGTTTCACCTTGAATCTTGCTTGGATCAACCTCTTTGGACTTCCCCACTTCACTTGCAACATTTCCTGGTTGGACCGACTTGGGCACCACGTCGGGCCCGATGTTGTGAATCTCGGTCCTGGGCAGAGGAGTCGGATCGAGGTCTGTGTACGTCGGTCCCGAGTTGCTCTCAACCTCGGTCCGTGGTAAAGGAGTCGATCTTGGAGTCGACTTCGGGGGACGTCGGACCCGACTTGCTGGGTAAGTTGGTCCGACTCTCTTCATTCTTCTTAGGCACGTGTGGCTCGGGTAGGTTTCGGCCACTTCTCAATCCAATTGACCGGACTTCATTTTGATTGTTTTGAGCTTGAGGATTCTCCTCGGGTCGGCCCGGAAGTCTCCCATTCTCTCTCGGGG
This sequence comes from Fallopia convolvulus, assembly GCA_964016875.1. Classification (NCBI taxonomy): domain Eukaryota; kingdom Viridiplantae; phylum Streptophyta; class Magnoliopsida; order Caryophyllales; family Polygonaceae; genus Fallopia; species Fallopia convolvulus. The sequence goes on from OZ024730.1 coordinate 31,477,795, forward strand.
CTTGAGTTGCGATTTGGGCAAATTGATTGTCGACTTGCCTCCTCCATGCACCAAACTCATTGAATTGTGTCCTCATCTCCTTGAACCCGTCTCTCATCTCTTGAGCAAATGTTTGTAACTCATTGAATCCCGGTGGTCTATATGGTGGTGGTGGCGCCCTTGGCTCGTTTTGGTTGAAGTTGTTGTTGTAACCTTGAGCTTGACCGTTGTTCCACCGGCCATTTCCACCATTGTTGAAATTGCCTCTTCCACCGAAATTTCCTCGAACATAGTTTGCCTCCTCAATTCGCTCGCCCAAGCGCACTTGGCTCTCATTCGGACAAACTTGTGTAGCATGTGCAAAGGATCCACACTCCTCACAAGCTCTAGCATTTTGCTTGTAGTAGTGGACTTGCCTCTTAAGCTTGCTCACTTCACCTTCAAGGAATTGGAGCTTCACATCCCTATCAATGTCTTCTCCCTTTGGATCATATAACTTCCTTGCACCTTCACCTTGAACTTTCACCTCCTTGCTAGCTTGACTCACCCCATACATGGCCTCATAATCGAATAGCTTGTCAAGTAGCTCCCAAGCTTGATCCGGTGTCAAGTCTATGAACCCACAATCGGTGTGGAGATTGAGCTTGTCCTTCGTTACCGGATTGATGCCTTGGAAAAAGATATCTTGAAGCACATATGGTTGTTGGCCATGAGTAGGACATTGGCACAACATCTCCTTGAAACGGTCCCATGCTTCGAAGAGAGGCTCATTCGGACCTTGTTGAAAGCTTGCGATCTTCCTTCTTAGCTCGGTTGTCTTTGAGGGCGGGAAGAACTTCATCAAGAAAGCATCATAGAGTGTCTTCCAAGTTGTGATTGACCTAGGAGTTTGGCTCTCGAGCCAATGTGTGGCCTTGCCCCCAAGTGACCACTTGAACGCCTTTAGAAGTACATACTCCAATGTCTCCTCGTCGGTAGAGGTCGTCTCACACATATCCACAAAGCGTTTGACGTGCTCTATGGGACACTCATGTGGACGGCCCTCGAATTGATCACGCTTGATGAGGGAGATGAATTGCGTCTTGATCTCAAAATTCTTGGCAACCTCGGGAAGCACAATAGCCGGCTCGGGTACCCTCAACTCCGGATGCATGTATTGGCGTGCATTCCGGGGTAGAGCGTTGAGTTGAGCCTCGACTCTCATCCGTTGCTCCCGTTCTCTTCTTGCTACCTCCTCTTGATTCGCCATTTCGGCCCTAAGTTGAGCCAACTCCTCATCAACATGGAGAGCTTGATTCACCATCCTTTTCCTTCTTCGGGCTTCCTTGAGAATACTTTCCGGATCACTCACAAACTCAAGCTCAAGTGTTTCTCGGGAGGAACGAGCTAGCATACACCTACGAAACAAAGACACAAACCAAAACAAATAAAAAACAAACAAAGGGTTTGGGCTATTCCCTCACCCAAATCACTACCAAAACACAAGAAACTCACCAAATTGGCACTCAATGCACTTAGACTTCCCCGGCAACGGCGCCAATCTTTTGATCGCCTCGGATTGCGAGGGTCTAGAGATACAATTTATAACCCGACCCCGTTGTAGCACATGGTGGGTGTCGAACACTCGGGAAGTCTACTCGATCGATGTGCCTAGATACTAGAAAGCTAGAAAGGAGGGTTTAAAACAAAGGAAAACAAAGAAAACAGTCGGGACTGACACTGAGGTCACGTCGGGCCCGAGGTTGGCGACAAGAGGAAGTCAAGACCGACACTGGGTAAGTCGGGCCCGAGGTGGCTGGTGATGTCGAACTCAAAGATTTAAAAGTAGATCTTGGGCTTTTGGGTTCCTTCCCTAGTAGATTAAGGCTTTTCCACCCCAATTCAAGCAATGAGTGACGATCGGACTAGGATCGAGTGCTTTCGCCCTCGTTCCAACCACTTCTACACCTCGATCATTGGGGAAATCCCCTTCGAAGCAAGGTCTTGAGATTGACACATGTTCACTTTCGCTACTTTGCCAATCTCAAGCCTTGATTCCCAACTTTCGCAAGGAATTGTAGCTCTATGTAGAGTGGGTTCCTTAGATCAAACACTCAAGGCTATGGAATTGGGGTTTCTAGCCTAAACCTAGCTAGGGTTTCCCCCCATAACCCAAGATCAAGGAGATCTACTCCATGTGACAAGCCAAGAAAGCAATCAAATCAAAAGGGAAAGCAATCATCATAATCAATCTCAAAACAAAGCAAAGTTTCATTCAAATCCAAAGCAATCCACAAATTCCAATCAAGGGTTTTCAAATCCACAAGAACAAAGCAAATCAAAGCAAATCTACCAACAAAACCTATCAAGTCTTCCTCTCTTGGCCGATTCTCTCTCTCTTCCTCCTCCTCTCCTTCCTCCTTGCTCTCCAAGTATCCTCTTGGTTCCTTTTTCAAGTATGGGAACCCTTTCCCCCCTTTTGTGTGTATGAGAGGGAACCCTTTCTTAGAAGACAAGAGAGCCTTTTATAGATTAGATGAGGGGCAAAAGTGGAAGTCCACAAATTCGTGCCTTGGAGCCCAAGTAGTTCGGTGACCGACTCGGACCGACACGGAGGACCTCGGGCCCGAGTTACTGTGCATCTCGGTCCGAGGTTGGAAACTTCAAAGTCGGGCCCGACGTGGTTGCAACTCGGTCCGGACCTCGTTCCACCTTCTTCTTGTCGGCTTCTCTTGTTCTTCTTCATGGCTTGCTTCTTTCTTTCCCGCTTTAGCTCGGCCTTTGCTCCATGTCTCGACCCTCCTTCAAATCGATCGTCGATTCATGCCAAATTACCTACAAAACACATAAAATGCGCGTAGTCTCCGAATCTCATAGAATTACGGGAACTAAGCTAAAAAGGAACAAAACACACAAGAAAAGGGGAAAAAGAAACATATTTACAAAGGAAATCACATATGAAAACATCACCAAATAGAGAGACATCAGCCATATGCACCGCCAAGGCACCAACTAACAACCAGTTTCGTAAATTCTTTGTTTCCAATGTGTCCATAGATTTCATTTAATATAGTTTGAGGCCTTTTTTTGTTATGTCATAGGCATGCAACATTTGCACGGTCTTTGGCCTTACTTGTTGTATTATTCGGTGTGTGTGTGTTGGCATTTGATAAATAGGTGTCTGATATCTTCCAGTGTATAGTTGCACACAACACAACTCTCAAGTGTCATTACATGCATCTCTCTCTCTTAACCTTGCCTTTGTTGGGAGCCCATTAGAATGAAATTTCCATAGGAAGTTTTTGACTTTCGGAAATGTATCCAATTTTCATAACCATTGGGTAGTTTGAAGTTAGATGAATTTGAAATACAGCTCAAACTGAAGAATAAGACTGACTTTGCATAACAAGGGATAAGCAATTAATCTACCGCTACATTTTACACTTGACGAAGTTATAAACATTATGTCTAGTCACATGAAATATATTACATTTGGTACTTATGGGGAGAGTTGTTTATGGTATTTGAAGTGGCACCGAACATGCAATTCTTCTTCAATGATGTACCTAATCACGTGCCACATACTTTGTGAGCCCTTGAGACCCCCTATAAACGTCTAATCCCTTGGTCGATTAGGAGAATAATATGTTAGGGATAAAACGTCTATGGTGGACATAGTTTTTTTGACGTAATTATGATCTATTAACAATCCACTCAAAGCATCTAATAGAGTTGAATTTTCTCTTCATTGTAGTGGTTGAGCTCATTAATAAATTTAAACTTTTAAATTTAAAAATACATTAAGGCAAATCCATTAACTCAAATCCGGAAGACCACGACAAGCATGCAACGAAGGTCGAAGACCCCAGGGAAGGGCTCAAAAATCTAATCACCTAAAATACAAACCCCTTGAACCCCCAACCAGCGCCCAGAGCGTTACTCCCTTCAAAGGCAAACACCACACATAGAAGTAAAAAAGAAAGAAGGGCGCCACACATTTATGCCTTGTGGTTCTCTATAAACGAACAAGTCATGGGGTTGTGATGGCGCGCGGATTTAACTGCCCGCAAACAGACAAAACCAGCTGAGCCAAGCTGAAAAAGATAGGAGCTCGAGCGAATGACACAAGGGAAAGATATCGAAGGATAGATTCCAAGAAATTCCTGCACCCATCAGAAAAAACCAAAGGGTCATGCACACCTAAAGGCCAAACAATGCACACATTCACTTGCAAAGAGAAGTGTCAAGTGGGAGATCCTAAGCAAGGAAGGCCGTAAGGCCAAACACCGCGCACTTTCAACTGCAAAGGGAAGTGTCCAGTGGGAGATCCTAAGAAAGAAAGGCCATAAGGTCAAACACCGCACGCGTTCAACGAGAATCTGTGCGGCACCTTGTCCCACATCAGAAATATCAACGAAATGGCATGACCGCCTCCTCGACCAATCAAAAGTTGCCTCCTCCTCAACCAACCAAAGGCCACCCGTCCTTCGACCAATCAAATGAGGACGGATCGCTCGTCCCACATCGGAATCACATGAAAATAACTCTCCCCAAACGTCTATAAATAGGGGAAAATGACGAAGGTTACAAGGGTCGAAAAACAACTTTAACTCAAGATATATCTTGCTTACAGAGATCGACGTATTGAAACAATCAAAGAGACCGCACTATAATCAAGGAAAGGTCAATAAAAAGACCTCAAGACATCAAATGGGGTTCATAGACATCAAATGGGGTTCATAGACATCAAATGGCGTTCGTCGACGAAGTCCATGCGAGCCAATGTCCAAGGGTTTCCATAGACATCAAATGGGGTTCTATGATGGGAGCGTGAACCCTGAAGAGCATGTTAAGCACTTCGTTGTCCAAATGAATGTGAACTCCTACAACTATGCAATCTTCTGCCGCGTGTTCCCAACCACCCTCGAGAAGGCCGCCATGATTTGGTTTATCAGTCTTCAGTCCGGAACCATATCATTGTTCACCCAACTGACTAAGGCCTTCGTATCCCACTTTAGTGGTTCAAGGAGGCATAAGAAGAATATGCGCGGCCTTCTCGGGGTTGATCAAGGTGAAGAGGAAACTCTTGGTTCCTTATTCACGAGGTTCACAACAGTAGTAGCCGAAATCTCGCATGTCGATGAGGTGTTGGTGGGAGATACCCTGATGGGGAACCTACACCCCAAAGCCTTCAAGAATTAAATCTTCCTGAAATCTCCGAGGATGTATGACCACCTTTGCACTCGAATCACCACCCATGTGTACTTTGAAGATGCGGCTAACCAAAGCTCCAGGCCAAGAATAGAAAAAGAGGTGGCTACTAAAGTGAAGGGCGAGTCTAAGGTTGCCGCGCCGCCAGCCAAGGCGCGTACATGACACAAACTCAAACTCCCGCTAACCGACAATCCCAGGCCAAACAACAAGCTACCCTAAATGATGCAGTGAAGCCTGCCATGTCTCTAACCGACGTCGATGAGTTGATTCGAGTGCCTTCTGACGGACCAATCACAAGAAGTCGAGCTAAGAAGATTGCTCAAGGCACAACATCGATCTTGGTTCGATTGGCAGCGGTTATTGAAGAGCCTAGCAAGGCGAAGTGGGTCTCGTGCATTCGACATCAATTGATCCCGGATTCCATGGATTAATTATATGAGGGCCGAAAATCACTATTTCTTTATTTAGAAACATGTATTAATTTGTCTCACTTTAGGGCTGAATTTAGTAAGTGACCGGGTGAGATGAATTGGTATATGGGTCAAAGTCAACCCTTTGACTTGACCATTCTAAATTGAAGAAAATATCTTATTTATTTTATTATGAACAATTTCTATCTATTTTAATAATGTAGAGAAATCAGCCAATAGGCTTATGTTAGTTGCTTGATCTTCTCTCTCCTGGTTGTTAGAGATATTTTTAGTTTGTTAGAGATATTTTGAGTTTGTTAGGATTATTTCCTTAAATAAATAGATCAGTCATGATTTATTTTATTTAAGGGAATCTAGTTAGATTTATTTAGATATTATTATATCTTGGGAAGCAAGCAAAGGAGACCTAATCTCCCCTTCTAGGGCCGGCCACTCTTTCTCCCTTGCTCCCCAAGTATTAGCTTTTGTATTCTCTATAAATACTTTTCAATTTCATTAATAAAAATTAGCTTGAGAGAGATTAAACCCAAATTGGTTTAATCTATCTCTTGGGCCCAAAAACATATGTGTGAGAGCTTTTGATTTCTGCATTGATCGATCATCATCATCACCGACTTCTCTCTCTTTGTTCTTTGAGTTTAATTCAATTTGTTCATTCAAATTGATCAATTGATTAGTTCTAGTCTTGATTGTTAAAGATCAAACTAGTTCATCAATTGGATTTAGCGTTAGAGCCAATCCAATTGAACTATCCCTTTTGATTCAATCTTAAGTGTTCGAACCAGATTTGACTCCATTCAATTTCGATTTTCTCTTACTTGCGCAACAAGGAATCTGAAGTTGAAAGCTTTTGTAGGTTGGAATCATAATTGCTGGCAAGATCGGGACTTTGTGGGATTACTACGAGATTTCTAAGGAGGATTCCGAGGCAATCACGTATCAAGTGGTATCATAATCCAGTGTCTCGCCAAGTAATTGTTTCTTTCCTTAATTTGCTTTCTAGTTAATTTAATTCAGTTTTTGATCCCAAAGTTTGAACCTTTAACCAAGTTACAACTTTTGAGATCCAAAGGCTGAATTTTCACCACAACCACCACGTAATTCCGCCAACATCACCACCCCGCCACCACCTACCACCACGACCTGGTGTCGCTCTCACCAGCCGCACCACCCACCACCACCGTCCGATCACAACCCCACCAACCCCACCCAGATCGGAGCATCCAAACCCTAAATCGCCCACCCTCATTCTCGAAACCCTAACCCTAATTTTTCGAGAACCCTAGCCTAACCCTAACCCTAATTTGGCGGCAGCCCTAATCCCAAACCCTAACTCTAGTTGCGAGAAACCCTAGCCCTATTCTCGTAAACCCTAAACCGAAACCCTACCATACCCCAAACCCTAGAACCGAACCCTAAAAGCCCTAATCCAGCCGTGAGCTTCCAAACCCTAAATTCCTTAGTTGTTCCTTGCCCTCCAAGCAAGTACCCAATTAGGAGATTTTTATGGGATTTGTGCATGTTTATTTGCTGAATTGGTTGAGTTGTGTTGCAATTAAGATTAGCAATTGCCTTCCTACAATTTTTATGAGTTTTTATTTCATGTTGCATGATCAATAGAGATTCATATTTCTTGATTGATATTTGATGATTTCTGTCATTGCATCCCATCAAAATTCGACCTACCCCTTCTTCTTTTATTAATTTGGCTTCTAGTTGGTTTCATTGGTAGCAAAAGTCACTTAGTTAAAAAAAACAAATCAGATTAGTTTCGTTTTTACTTGCATTCAATTATTGCATTGCTTGTTTGTTTCTCAATTCTAGCACAAGAGTAGATTGTGCATAAAGTCAAAAAAAAAACAGAAAAGAAAAGTGATCTACCCCAGCTAGTTTTAAGCCACTTTCAACCCTAGTGACTGCTTGCTTAAAAAAATAGCTAAGTAGAAATCACTTTGAAGAAAAAGAGTGATGAAATAAAAGTCACTTAGCCCACCATATTTTCTGTCCTTGCATGCTGAAATTTGGCTTTATTAACTTGCATAGAGTCAATTGAGAGATTGCATGTGTTTTAGAGCTCATAGAGGGATTATTTGCATTGCTTGTCTTATTGCATACTTACCATTTGCTTAAGTTGCATATTTCCTTTATTTATCATTAGTATTCCATACCTACGCTATATCTACCCATTTTACTCCCTCAAATCAGCCCAAAAACTGAATTAAGTTGATCGGATTGCTTTGAGGCAAGTTTTGGCTTGATCAAGGTGTGGTATTGCTTGTTGTGATTTGCTTTAGAACACACTACTCTCTCTACTTTCTTGCTTGTTTCAGGAACAATGGTGATTCCATCAGAACCTAACCCAACTGAATTGAACCTCACTAAGGAGGCAATCAACTTCATTAGGTTGTCCATTAGTGATGGTGTACGAGAAGGCCAGGCTCGAGCTATAGAACTGGCCAAGGCTGCATTGGCTCCACAAATGAAGCGTTTAGAGGACCAACTTGCAACATTGATTGATTCATCTCAAGCAAGTCAGAAGAGCACCCCTGCAGTCGATCTTACAAGTGACCCAAATCAGGCCTCGGGTAGCGACAAAGGCAAGCAACAACTAGTTGATGAAGAGCATGATGTGCTTGCTAGCTACAACAAAGATAATGATCCCCCGTCTCACTACTCCTCACAGCAGGCCGAGGTAGAGGAAGAGGCATCGGGTTGAGGACTCCACCGGTTACTCATCAACAATTCTATAATCAGCCACAAAACCGGTATCCTCAAGCCACTCATCAACAATATCAACAATACAACAATTCTTTTGACGATGTGACGTATGGCTATCCCGGGGAAGAAAGGCGCCCATGGCATCCTCCCCTAGATGATTTCTATAACCAAGCTGAGGTTGTAGAGGATCTCCCACCAGCTTATGGAGTACAAAGGCCGAACAACAACAACAACGTTAACCAAGCTGTAAATCAGATTGGGAAACGTGATATAAAGATCAAGATAGAGCCATTCAATGGAGAGCTTAATACGGAGAAGTATCTAGAGTGGGAACAAGCTACAAATTTCATTCTAGATCACATGGGATATGAAGAATGGGAGAAAGTTGTTGTTGTTGTCATCCACTTTATTGGTACCGCTAGAAATTGGTGGTTTAGAATGAAGGAGGATCGAATTAGAAAGGCCTTAGCACCAATTGAAACTTGGGGCCAGCTGAAGTTTGTAATGAGGAAGAAATATGTGCATGAAGAGCATACCGAGCACATGAGATTGAAAGTTGTAACTTGCAAACAAGGCACCAAGTCTCCCACCGAGTACTTCAATGAGCTAGAGGATCTGAGTTTTATAGCGGGAATTCATCATTCCAAACGGTCTCTAAGGACCCAATTCATGGCTGGACTGAATCAAAGCCAAGATACATTGGAGATTCAACAAATCAAGGATCTCAATGCCTTAGTACATTCAGCCCAACTACTCTATGAGCAGCAACAAAGGAAGAAGAAGGAAGCTTGTAATGCTCCAAAAAGGTATGGTTCTAATCCTAGTTCAAATTCCAACTCTTATTCTTCTAACCCTTCTATGCAGCAAAAGGGAGCTTCTAGCTCACCTAAACCAACAGGTTTTCAAGGCCAAAGGCGTCCCACCAATGGACCTCCAAACCAGCCTAGGGCACGTGATTTAGTGTGCTATAAGTGTCAAGGAAGAGGTCACTATGCCAAGGATTGTCCAAATCTAAAGCAAGTGCTTCTCACCACCAATGGAGGATATGTGAGTGATGAAGATATACCTCCAAATCAAGTGGAGGAGGACAACAATGGACAAGAAGAGGAGGGCGTAGAGGCCATTGAACCAGATTGCACCGAACAGTCTCTAACTTCGGTAACAATGCGTACTCTTACTTTACAAGAAACACCTAGGCTAGATCAAAGGGAAAACATTTTTCATACTAGGTGTACAATAAAGAATCAAGTGTTATGCATGATAATTGATAGTGGTAGCTGCTGTAACATTATTAATGCTAAGGTAGTTGATCACTTGCAATTAAAAACCCAACCTAGGGCTACTAGTTATGGTCTCAATGGAATTAATGATTCAGAAGGTCCTAATCTTGTCACCCATCAGTGTTTAGTCCGTGTTGCTATTGGTACTTATGTTGATGACATTATGTGTGATGTAGTAAACATGGAATGCACTCATATCTTGTTAGGAAGACCATGGTTATTTGATAGGAGAGTGATTTATGATGGTATGTTAAACACCTATTCCTTTAACTATGATGGGAGGAGAGTTTCTCTTCTACCCTTGTCTCCCTAACAAGTTCTACAGGATCAGGTACGTCGAGATCAAGCTAGGGCACTTAGGCGTGCCAAGGAAGAGAAAGAAGAGGCTGATTCAATGGCCAAAGCTGCGGCCCGGCGTTCGGCGCCCGACGCGTCGACAAAGCCAAGCGGCGTTTCCCAGTCTCCACCCGAGCGTTCTGGCTCAAATTTTAGGAAAACATCAAACACAGGTGGAGCTACTGTTTGGGACGAAAAACGCCGAGAGAATGTCCCTAAAACGTCCAAAGTGCCGAGCAACACTACCAGCAGTGCATCTGGGACGAAAACAGGGCTAACTCCCAATCCACTTGAGCGTTTTGGCTCAAATTTTGGGAGCACTTCAGAGACTCAGAGAGATACAAATCTGGAAAAAGAACGCCTACAGAAATAGCCAAAAATCGGCTTGAAAGGCAGTGTAGAAAAGCGCTCTCTTGTGACTCAGTCTAGTATTTCTTTCCCTAACTCTTATTGTTTACTTCTTATGAGGAAAGAGATACTTATTATTAGTCAAGATATTTCACATCTTCCAAAGTGTCTACAGGATCTATTACAGGAGTTTGAAGATGTGATGCCTGAAGAGTTGCCAGAAGGCCTTCCACCAATTAGAGGCATTGAGCATCAAATCGATTTGGTGCCCGACGCTTCTTTACCAAACGGTGCAGCCTATAGAGCAAGTCCAGAAGAGACCGCTGAGCTTCAAAGACAAGTGCAAGATCTCATGGACAAAGGCTATATGCGTGAATCCCTCAACCCATGCGCGGTTCCGGTGATTTTGGTGCCAAAGAAGGATGGCACATGGAGAATGTGTGTTGATTGCAGAGCGATCAACCAAATAACAGTTAAGTACCGTCATCCCATCCCTAGATTAGATTATATGCTTGATGAATTGCATGGTGCTAATTTCTTTTCTAAGATTGATTTAAGAAGTGGGTACCATCAAATTAGGATGAGGGAAGGGGATGAATGGAAAACTGCCTTTAAAACTAAGTATGGCTTATATGAATGGTTAGTAATGCCTTTTGGATTAACTAATGCACCTAGTACTTTTATGAGGCTTATGAACCATGTTTTAAGAAGATACTTAGGCAGATTTGTTGTAGTCTACTTTGATGATATCTTAATCTATAGCAAAACCATGCATGAACATGTAGATCATCTTAGGGCTGTTTTGGACACTTTAAGGTTAGAAAAGCTTTATGTTATCTTGAAAAAGTGTTCTTTTTGCTCGGAGTCTACTATTTTTCTTGGTTTTGTTGTGTCTAAAGGTGGATTGAAGGTAGATGAAGACAAGATCAAGGCAATCAAAGAATGGGCCCAGCCGACTACACCAACAATGGTCAGATCATTTCTCGGCTTGGCTGGCTTTTACAGGAGATTTGTGCGTGATTTTAGCACAATTGCAGCCCCCCTCCACGAGCTTACAAAGAAGGATACAACCTTTAAATGGAGGGAGCAACAAGAGAACGCCTTCAACACTTTGAAGGACAGATTATGCCACGCCCTAGTGCTTTAACTCCCTGACTTCTCCAAGGCATTCGAGATAGAGGTGGACGCTTCTGGACATGGCATAGGAGGCGTGCTCTTGCAAGACAAGAAACCCATTGCTTACTTTAGTGAAAAGCTTAGTGGGGCTGAGTTGAATTACCCTACTTATGATAAAGAGTTGTATGCTTTGATAAGGGTTTTGAAGACTTGGTCTCATTATTTGTGGCCTAAGGAGTTTGTAATACATTCTGATCATGAGGCCTTGAAGTACTTGAAAGGCCAATCAAGACTTAGCAGGCGACATGCAAGATGGGTTGAATTTATGGAGACCTTTCCTTATGTTGTAAAACATAAGAAAGGCAAGGAGAATGTGGTAGCTGATGCCCTTTCTCGGAGGTATGTGCTCTTGAACCAATATGATGTTAAGATCCTTGGATTTGCAATGATTAGGGAATTATATGCTAGTGATCCTCACTTTGCTGAAATCTATAAGAATTGCATGTCTAGGAGTGAAATAGATACCTACTTTATTGATGATGGATACTTGTTTAAAGCTGGTAAATTGTGCATTCCTTCATCTAGTATACGTAGGCTTCTAACTAAAGAGGTTCATGAATCAAGAGGACATAGGGGTTTAGAAAAGACTTTAAGAGGTTTAAAAGAACACTACTATTGGCCTAAAATGAGTAATTATGTGCTGAGATTTGTCAAGAGTTGTGTTGTTTGTGCTAAAGCTAAGTCTAGACTTCACCCCATGGTTTGTATCAGCCTTTACCTATTCCTAGTTCACCTTGGGAAGGCATTTCTATGGATTTCATTGTAGGTTTGCCTAGAACTAGGAAGGGTAGAGATTCTATCTTTGTAGTGGTAGATAGATTTTCCAAAATGGCTCACTTTATTCCATGTCACACGACTGATGATGCTGTGCATATTGCTGATTTGTTCTTTAGGGAAATTGTTATATTGCATGGCATTCCTTGTTCTATTGTTTCAGATCGTGATGCTAAATTTTTGAGTTATTTTTGGAAGAGTCTATGGTCTAAATTGGGAACTAAATTGCTGTTTTCTACCTCATGTCACCCACAAACTGATGGGCAAACTGAAGTTACTAATAGAACGTTAGGGGTTTTACTTAGAACTATGCTTAAAGCTAACCTCAAACGTTGGGAAGATGTTTTGCCTTTTGTGGAGTTTGCTTATAACAGGTCAATCCATTCAGCCACAAAAATGACCCCTTTTGAGGTTGTTTATGAGCTGAATCCGAGGACACTAGTGGACATGACGCCTCAACCATACAAGGGAAAAGAGAGCTTTGAAGCTAACAAGAGGGCTGAGTTTGTGAAGAAGCTGCATGAGAGGACTAAGATGCATTTGGAGCGAAAATCCTTGAAGTATAAGGCCCATGCTGATAAGGGTCGGAAACAGGTCATCTTTGAAGAAGGAGATCTCGTTTGGGTGCATTTTAGGAAGGAGAGGTTCCCAAATCAAAGGAAGAACAAGTTAGATCAGCGAGGAGATGGACCGTTCAGAATTCTTAAGCGGATCGGCCCTAATGCTTACCATGTCGATTTGCCTGGTGAGTATAATGTCCATCCGACGTTTAATGTGGCTGATCTATCTCTTTATGTGCCAGATTTTGATTCCGACGTCGAATCAGAGACGATTCGAGCTCAAGTGGAGGAGAATGATGCAGTGAAGCCTGCCATGTCTCCAACCGACGTCGATGAGTTGATTCGAGTGCCTTCTGACGGACCAATCACAAGAAGTCGAGCTAAGAAGATTGCTCAAGGCACAACATCGATCTTGGTTCGATTGGCAGCGGTTATTGAAGAGCCTAGCAAGGCGAAGTGGGTCTCGTGCATTCGACATCAATTGAGCCCGGATTCCATGGATTAATTATATGAGGGCCGAAAATCACTATTTCTTTATTTAGAAACATGTATTAATTTGTCTCACTTTAGGGCTGAATTTAGTAAGTGACCGGGTGAGATGAATTGGTATATGGGTCAAAGTCAACCCTTTGACTTGACCATTCTAAATTGAAGAAAATATCTTATTTATTTTATTATGAACAATTTCTATTTATTTTAATAATGTAGAGAAATCAGCCAATAGGCTTATGTTAGTTGCTTGATCTTCTCTCTCCTGGTTGTTAGAGATATTTTTAGTTTGTTAGAGATATTTTTAGTTTGTTAGGATTATTTCCTTAAATAAATAGATCAGCCATGATTTATTTTATTTAAGGGAATCTAGTTAGATTTATTTAGATATTATTATATCTTGGGAAGCAAGCAAAGGAGACCTAATCTCCCCTTCTAGGGTCGGCCACTCCTTCTCCCTTGCTCCCCAAGTATTAGCTTTTGTATTCTCTTCAAATACTTTTCAGTTTCATTAATAAAAATCAGCTTGAGAGAGATTAAACCCAAATTGGTTTAATCTATCTCTTGGGCCCAAAAACATATGTGTGAGAGCTTTTGATTTCTGCATTGATCGATCATCATCATCACCGACTTCTCTCTATTTGTTCTTTGAGTTTAATTCAGTTTGTTCATTCAAATTGATCAATTGATTAGTTCTAGTCTTGATTGTTAAAGATCAAACTAGTTCATCAATCGGATTTAGCGTTAGAGCCAATCCGATTGAACTATCCCTTTTGATTCAATCTTAAGTGTTCAAACCAGATTTGACTCCATTCAATTTCGATTTTCTCTTACTTGCGCAACAAGGAATCTGAAGTTGAAAGCTTTTGTAGGTTGGAATCATAATTGCTGGCAAGATCGGGACTTTGTGGGATTACTACGAGATTTCTAAGGAGGATTCCGAGGCAATCACATATCAAGTGGTATCATAATCCAGCGTCTCGCCAAGTAATTGTTTCTTTCCTTAATTTTCTTTCTAGTTAATTTAATTCAGTTTTTGATCCCAAAGTTTGAACCTTTAACCAAGTTACAATTTTTGAGATCCAAAGGCTGAATTTTCACCACAACCACCACGTAATTTCGCCAACACCACCACCCCGCCACCACCTACCCACCACGACCTGGTGTCGCTCTCACCAACCGCACCACCCACCACCACCGTCCGATCACAACCCCACCCAGATCGGAGCATCCAAACCCTAAATCGCCCACCCTCATTCTCAAAACCCTAACCCTAATTTTTCGAGAACCCTAGCCTAACCCTAACCCTAATTTGGCGGCAACCCTAATCCCAAACCCTAACTCTAGTTGCGAGAAACCCTAACCCTATTCTCGCAAACCCTAAACCGAAACCCTAACCAGTTTCTCTGTGGACATCATGTACTTCGGGTCTTTTGAACAACTAGGGATATCTGCCATGTCCTTCAAACCGTACGCGGGGAAGCTGACATCTTTTTCCGAGGACGAGGTGGACGTCGCAAGGCTCATCGATCTTTGGATGACTCTCGGGACGACTTCGACTAGAAGAACTGAGATGGTAGAGTTCACCATGGTGAGACTACCATTGATGTATAACACGATCATTGGGAGGGTGACGAGCACTTTTACGTCGCTATAAAAGCACTGTCAAAGAAATACCTAACTTCCTAACCTAAGTATAGTGGAAGCAAGGGTCGAACCCACAAGGACTCAGATTATTCGTATTTATATAATATTACTAAGTAGAAGGGGGGTTTTTGTGATTATAAATTAAAATCTAAGTAATTAAACTAATTAAAACTAAACAAGTAAAGTAAGTTGAGATTCAAATATGGAGAAAAGCGTCAAACTAGTTTCATATCCATTGCATACATGAGTTTTGATCATCGATTATCCTTATTTCAATTTCCCTTGACTAATCAATTGTGAATTTATGAATTCAAGCTTAAAGTGGTTGTTAATATACACCGTCTTTAACAACCTTTTAATCAATTAACCTAGAAAACCTTCTATGTCAAGTTGATCATGCAATTAAGTTCAAAGCATTCAATAGAAACAATATTCATGAATTCTACCGTCTATTCACGAAGTCCTGTGATTAAATTCTCCGCCTTTGATTAACCTTAATATACACAGTCTTTAAGTTTAATCAAAGGATTCATCCATGAATAATCAAATTCCACCGTCTATTTAATTATTCTAGTTGTAATTCAACCTAGAAGTAGAATAGGTGATCAAGCTATTATAATCCTATGTGAATTTAATCAATCAAGCATGGAGAGATTCAATTAGTCAAGGCAAACTAAAATAATTCAAATCTCACAAACAATCATGCATACAACTTCAACTAACTAATTGGACATGGGAAATTTAGCTAGAAATCGACATTAAAGAGAAATCAAACTTACAAAAGTCAAATTGATCTTCAATTGCAAAAACTAGGGTTTGTCTCCCACAAATCTCCAAATTGCATCCACTCCAAAAGATAGCATAATCCCAATAATAAAACTAAGGAAAGTATTTATATCAAGCTAAAAATATCTAAGAGATCCGAAAATATCCAAATAAACACTTATAAAGTCGGCCCATAAGATCTCGCGGAAGCCAAAATCCACGCCGCACCGACACCGCTGAGCGCGGTTTGAGCCGCCCCAGAGCGCGGTCGCGCTCTCCTTGGACTTGCCCGCGCTGACGCCGCAGTGCGTTTCTCCACTCGACGCGGTCTTGACTTGTGCTCCACGGTTTGGTCCCTTCATTCATTTCTTGTAGTTCTTGCCTCGGGTCTTCACTTCCAATGCTCCTTCCACGTCCCGAGATCCGTCTTAAGCTTTCCATCTACCGTCTTCCACCATCCGACCTGCAATTACGCACAAAGACTCGTAGATTCCGAACTAAACGAAAATAAAACCTAATCTAAACTTAGAATGAAATCCTAGCTAAAAATGCATAAAACGAGAATAAAAACATGCTCTAACAACTACATCTATATGCTCTATCAAATTCCCCCATGCTTGAACCTTGCTTGTCCTCAAGCAAGACATAGAAATCAGTCACACCACAAACAAGCAAGTCATGACTTATTTCATTTTCAAGAAGCACAAACTTAACCATGAAATCTTTGCATACATCTATCGAAAGTTTCAAACCAAGCTATTAATCCATTCCAACCCTCACCAAGATATATGTGTTTGCACTCAACGCTCAAGTGTTTAAAGGTATGTGTTTTCGCTCAAAAATCATCTTTGAATGCCAACTACCATATGCTTGCATCAGTGCACTAAATCTCCACCACGGATGTTCAAATGCACAACATAAATCATGAGGTCTTTCTCAAGGTTGTAATGGGGCCAAGGTATAGACAAGTAGGAAGGGATAATTATATGGCCATGTGGTGCTAAATTCGAGAACTAGAATCAACTAATACCCAAATTACATCAATCACTCACTCTCAATAACTTCCCAACTTGTATTCCCTTTCTTCCATTACTTACTTTTAAGCACTTCTTTCTTTTGCTCAACTTTTGCTTCTTTTTTTTTTCTTTCCACAAACCCATTTGAGATTTGTTCTTTCTTTTTCATTCTTCTCTCACAAGAATACTTTGCAATTTTACACATACAACTCATCTCAATCAACCTTTCAAACCAACTTTACTTAGAAATTTTTCACTAAACATTCCCAACATCCTTAACTTTCCAACACTTTTCATTTTGGACATTCCCTTCTATTACACCTTTTCATCTTGCCTCACAAACCCCAAAATATATCAATTAACCCACAAAATTCCCCTAGTCAAATCCTAATTCCCGGATGAGGGTCAAGCTTATTCGGCTAGGATTAATTTTTGTGGAGCTAATAAACAAGGCCAAGGCTCAAAACAATGGGGCTATAAAAAAAAGGTATAATGTAGGGTGGATAAGGATATAAATGAGCTAACGAAAATTTGCCTCAATCACTTTTATATCATGCATTCAAAACATATAATGTGGTCTCGAAAAAAAATCTAAACGCAAGTTCTAGAGTTAAGACAATCAAAGTGATACACTCAAGAATATCATGCAAAATTGGCATGTAAAGGCTCAAAAGAAATCTCACAAGGCAAATTTTTGGTTAGAACTTCATAACTAGCTCAAGTTTTCACTTTCATGCATACTCCTTCATAATTAAGCAATTCTTATTTAGAACTTTTATCATAAACTTAACAAGTTATGGGATATGAAATCATGCGCACTCTTCAAACAAGTGGTTCCAAGGGGGAAAATGAATCCTAAATGCAAACAAAACACACATTTTTTTTTTCAAATTTTCAGAAATTTCAAATTTTTAGTGGATTTTTCAAACGTTCAATCAATGCATACAAATAAAAATAAACAAGCACATGCAACTATATGATCTAACTAAATCAAGTTCTCATGACAAAATAAATAATCCCCTTCCCCCATGCTTAAACATTACTTTGTCCCCAAAGTAATAAAAACATAAGAGTGAAAGAAAACTAACCTCATCACAAGAACTTGTCAAACTCGGGAATCTACTCTGATGGTGGTGGTGGGTACCCCGGGTATGGCCACTCATTGTACTCGGGAATCTACTCTGATGGTGGTTTAGGTGGATATCTAGGATACGGCTAATAAGCATACGGCTGATTGCCTTGTTCAGGCGTGTAGCTGTCCATCCGCTGATGCAAGTACCGGGTCTGCTCATCAACATAATCAAAACGGCTCGTAGCATAACCCCGGAAATAGTTGAAATCAGCCGCCATGCCATCCATACGAGTGTGCAAGCCACTCACTTGTGTAGACAATCCACCCATCAATTCCACCAAATGATTGTATTGAGTGGTAGACATGTTACCACCTAAACCTTGTTGCTCAAACTCGTGAACGAGTGGCACTTCATTGTGCTCATCATCATCTTCATCATTCTCCCCATCATCATCTTCAGCGGCAATATCCTCAGGAGCAGCTTCAAACTCCTCATCTTCATCCTCCTCATCAACATCCATAGAAGCGCTCTCTTCCTCATCATGACCCCTTGCTTTCTTCCTTCTTCTAATTCCTCCCATCACTTCCGAAACCGGTAAATCACCTTCTTGTGGGTGAATGAGCCATGTGTGAGCATTATCCAAACCAACCTCAATCTTCACCCTCTCTGGATTAGGCAACTTCATAGCAAAGGAGCTATTGCCTAGCACCCAATAGTACCGATTGTTCTTCACATACAACACCTTCATCTTGTTGTAGAAATGCAAGTTCATCGGAAGAGGATCAATCCTACCCACACACTGCTCCAAATCAATTCCAAAGTGTTGGGCGAACTTGGTGATGATACCACCCATAACGATTCGACCGATATTTCTCTTAATCATGAGCTCTATGTTGTGCATCATAGCGGCACCAAAGTCTACATGTTGCCCTTCCAGAATACCTCGAAGGAGAAAAATATCCTTCCTAGGGAAATTTTTCTCACCCTCTCCTCTACCTGTAATAGAGTGAGCAAAGAACCTCTGAAGAATTCAGATTATTGGATGAGAAATTCCAGACGCCTTGGTTCTAGAAGGCAAGTAGTCATCAGTCCCAGAAAGGAGAGCCCATTTTTCATCATCCATAAAAGTGGAGCGGTTTTCCCATCTATCAACATGCATCTGGTATTGGGTAAATCTGAACAGCTTGTTGATATCATTGAGAGTCATGCTTCTCATCACCACTCCTAGCTGAAAATTGCACCGCCCTTCATTAACAAATCTCCCCTCTAAGATATGAGCCTCCAGTGTGCTCAAGAACTCCAACATGAGGCTTTTGTACACTGGCAATCTCATGCTCAACACAATCAAATTGTGATTAAACTCTATCTCCCTCAATTCTCTAGCCAAACCCAACTCCTCCAACAAGTCCCAGTCAATGTATCTCGGAGCTTGGATTTCATGCCCTTTCAATTGATCAAACTGGTCTAGATGCCTCATGTCCCGGAATTGAAGACCATAAGTTCCCGGTGTAATCACATTGCTTTAGGAAGAAGCTCTAGGTCTAGCTCGGGATCGAGAGGAAGAGGGTGTAACATTTTGAGCTCTAGTTGATGTTGCTCGGGTTGCTCTAGTTGCTCTTTGAGGACGACTAGGTCCCGATGAGGATGCATTGGCGTTTACCTTGGTACGACCCATGATATTACCTACACAAAAATCAAAGACACCAAAAACAAGCACAATTCGATTGCCCCGGCAAGAGCAATCCACCAAACAAGTAATAATAGACAATAATTGCTCTCAAAACATTCCCTTCCCCCAGTAACCTAGATTAATTAGCATGAAAATTCATTAATTTCGAAATTATGGATTTTTCATGTTCTAAACATGAAACTAACTCATAAACATGCTAATATTGTTGAATCTAGACTTAAATTGAAGAAATTTGGCCTAAAAATCCCTAAAATTGAGGTTTTTATGCAAAACCTAACTTAGTAAATTTTTGGGTTGAGATCTTCAATTTGGGGATGAAATTTTGAAGAGAAAAGTTATAAATCTTACTTGTTTGATGACTAGGAGTGCAAATCCGGGCTTGATTTGGAGTTTTGATCTTCAAAGGAGCTTGAATGAGGAGCTTCAATGGAGAGGTTTCAATGGAGGCTGCGTGGGTTTTAGGAGGAAGGGGATGAATGTGGCAAAAAGAGGGTGATTTTTTGGGTTTAATGCGCCGAACCCGGCCTCAGCGCGGTTTGGGTCCCTTGAGAGCGCGGTCGCGCTCTCCTGGGTTTTGCCCGCGCTGAGGCCACAGTGTGTTGGCCCTTCGGGGCGCGGTTTCAGCGTGGGAGCGCGGGGGTGCCCTGGTTGGTTCAGCCCGCGTTGAGGCCGCAGTGTGTTGGCCTCGATTTGCTCAATCCCGGGTTCAGAGTGTAAGGCCGTCTTGACCTCCTCGTACCGCGTGTCCCTGGTTTCCGACTTTACCTATAACTAAGAAAAACAAAAACAAACCGAAAACCACACAAAAACAAACCAAAAACACAACTAAATCTAGAAAATAAAATTAAAAAAAAATCAAAACAAAGCTTGGGTTGCCTCCCAAGAAGCGCTTGTTTAACGTCATTAGCTTGACGCATTACCGCTCATGTGTTTGGTTCGTTTAAAACCGTTTCTTCAAGAATAGCCTTGCTAAATCCTTCAAAATACGGCTTCAAACGCTGACCATTCACCTTTTGTAGCAAATGAGTGGCTTCATCATAAATTTCCACCGCTCCATGAGGAAACGTCTGAGCTACTACGAACGGCCCCGTCCATCTCGACCTCAGCTTACCTGGAAAAAGTTTGAGTCTAGATTGATATAGCAAAACTTTATCACCTACTTGAAAACTTTTCCTCCATATTTTCTTGTCATGCAAAGCTTTGGTCTTCTCCTTATATATGGCCGCGTTGTCATAAGCTTCTAATCGTAATTCCTCAAGCTCTTGCAACTGAAGCTTCCTCAACTCACCGGCTTCATCCATCTGCAGACTATAGTTCTTCACAGCCCAATAAGCTCGGTGTTGGATCTCCACCGGAAGATGACAAGCTTTACCAAACACCAACCGAAAAGGCGACATTCTAATCAATGTTTTGTAAGCTGTCCTATACGCCCATAAAGCATCATCTAAGCGAGTACTCCAATCCTTCCGGTTTGGCGACACCGTCTTCTCAAGAATGGCTTTGATCTCTCTGTTTGACACCTCAGCTTGGCCATTCGTTTGTGGGTGGTAGGCCGTAGAAATCCTGTGTGTCACAGGATTTGCAAAAATCATACGCATCCCGAAAGATAGTAGGCCAAAAGAATCCTGCATCCAATACTTTCCTAGCAGTTTTCTTAGCACTAAAATGCCCCCCAAGAGCATAAGAATGACAAAATGATAAAACTGAATTTACCTCATTATCCGGAAGACAACGCCGGATTACCTGATCGGAACAATGTTTCCAAAGATATGGATCGTCCCAAACATAATGCCTTGCCTCACTCTTGAGTTTATCCCTTTGAGCTTTGCTAAAGCTGGGAGGAAATACACTCAAAACAAGAAAATTTACCAAATGAGCATACCAAGGTTGAAGTACACGTACCGAAAACAAGGTATCATCTGGAAATTCTTCTCTAATCGGTGTGATTTGAGCACCTCGTTCCCCCTCATGAACTAAGCGACTAAGATGATCCGCCACCACGTTTTCCACCCCCTTTTTGTCTTTGATCTCAATGTTGAATTCACTCAGCAATAAGATCCATCTAATCAACCTAGGCTTTGCCTCCTTCTTCGTCAACAGGTACGAAGGGCTGCATGATCCGTGTAGACGATCACCTTTGTACCTAGCAAATAAGACCGAAACTTTTCCAAAGCAAACACCACCGCCAAGAGTTCCTTCTCGGTGGTGTAATAATTTTTCTGTGCTTCATTAAGAGTCATAGAAGCATAATGGATAACATGAGAAGCCTTACCAATCTTTTGGCCCAAAACTGCTCCTACCGCATAGTCGTTTGCATCGCACATCAGCTCAAAAGGTAGGGACCAATCCGGGGGCTGAATTATTGGGGCAGTGGTGAGGCGAGCCTTCAACTCATCAAAAGCTTTTTGACAAGCTTCATTAAAGTCAAAGGTCACATCCTTCTTGAGTAGCTCACAAAGGGGTGAAGCGATCTTGGAGAAGTCTTTAATGAACCTGCGGTAAAAACCTGCATGACCAAGAAAAGAACGTACTTCCCGAACATTAGTAGGATAAGGCAAGGATTGAATTACTTCAACCTTTGCCTTATCAACTTCAATCCCTTTAGATGACACTATATGACCTAACACTATGCCCTGTTCTACCATAAAATGGCATTTCTCAGAATTAAGACAAAGGTTAGTTTCTTCACAACGTTTTAGCACAAGTGTCAAGTGAGGTAAACAAGAATCAATATCATTTCCATGAACTGTGAAATCATCCATAAAGACTTCAATGAAGTTCTCTATGTATTCAGAGAATATACTGATCATACACCTTTGGAAAGTAGCGGGTGCATTACATAGACCAAATGGCATTCTTCTGTAAGCGAATGTGCCAAATGGGCAAGTAAATGTTGTCTTCTCTTGATCCTCGGGTACAATTGCTATCTGAAAATAACCTGAATACCCATCCAAGAAACAATAGAAGGAACGACCCGCAAATCGCTCAAGAATTTGGTCAATAAAAGGTAAAGGAAAATGGTCTTTACGGGTTACCGTGTTGAGCTTTCGGTAATCGATGCATACACGCCACCCGGTTTGAATTCTTGTTGGAATTAGCTCACCATCTTGATTCTCCTTCACCGTGATTCCACCTTTCTTAGGAACGACCTGAGTAGGACTTACCCATTTGCTATCCGATATGGGAAAAATCATTCCTTCTTGAAGAAGTTTCAGGACCTACTTCTTCACAACTTCCATCATAGGCGGGTTCAACCTCCTTTGTGGTTGTCTTGAGGGTTTTGCTTCATCCTCCAATAGGATTCTATGCATACAAGTAGAGGGGCTTATTCCTCTAATGTCAGCAATAGTCCATCCTATAGCGGATTTATGCTCCCTTAAAACATCCAGCAACCGGTATTCTTGATCTTGAGTCAGCTTGTTTGAAATTATCACCGGTAGAGTATCTCCATCACCTAGAAAAGCGTACTTGAGGTGGTCCGGCAGTTGTTTTAGCTCTACCTGTGGGGCCTGCACAATAGAGGGAACAAGCTTCTCGCTTGGCATTGTTAGTGGAATGGGCTTTGAGCCCGGTAGCAAGAGTGGTCGCTCATAGTGAGCGTTCAACTCGGCTACAATTTCTTGCATATCATCATTAAGCATAAATTCCACTTCATCTTTATCAACCACAGAGTTTTCAAGTGTAGATTGCAATTCATCATGATCATTAATGTCAAAGAAATCTTGCACAAGAGTATCTAACACATCAATTGAACACAAAGAATGAACATCATAGGGGAATTTCATAGCATCATAAATATTGTATTCCACTTTTTCCCCATCAAACTCCATGGTTAATGAGCCACTACACACATCAATTTTAGTTTTGGTTGTCTTTAGGAATGGTCTACCTAAAAGGATTGGAGCAGCATGCTTGTCATGTTCCATTTCAAGTACGTAAAAATTAGCAGGGAAAATCAACTTATCAACCATAACAAGCACATCTTCTATTATCCCCTTCGGGTAAACGTTAGACCTATCAGCCAATTGAATAACTACGGTTGTTGCATGCAATGGACCTAGCTCAAGAGACTCATAAATTGAATAAGGCAGAACATTGATAGAAGCACCTAAGTCTAGCATAGCCTTTTCAAATTTTCTCTCAGCAATGATACAAGGGATAGTGAACATACCTGGGTCCTCGCATTTTTGTGGCAATCGTCTTTGGAAGACCGCTGGGATTTGCTCACTGGCCTTGATCTTTTGCTTCCCTTTTTGCTTTTGATTCCGCTTGACCGTACCTAACTCCTTCAAAAACTTAGCATAGCGGGGAACGCTCTTGATAAGCTTGAGTAGCGGAATATTCACCTCGCATTTGCTAAATGTTTCGAAGATCTCTTTATCGTTCTCGATCTTACGGGTCTCCTTTAAGGCTTCAGGAAAAGGTGGGGGAGGTTTGAGAACCGACGTCGAAGGAATTGGAGGTTCTTCGGAAATCACCACCGGCGCGGTTTGATCCTCCGGGAGCGCGGTCGCGCTCTGCCCGGTACTGCCCGCGCTCAGGCCGCAGTGTCTTGGTTCCTCGGGGCGCGGTGTAGAGCTTGGGGGCGCGGTTTGATACCCCTGGCTGGGCTCCCTGCGCTCAGGCTGAACGTCCAAATCCGAGGTTTTACCTCCCTCAGTTTCTTTATCAGGCGATGTTTGTGGCTTTCCGACTTTGTTTTCCAACACTTTACCACTACGGAGAGAGATTGCATTCACATTCTGTTTAGGATTGAGTTCCGTCTGAGACTGTTGGAATCTTTAGCTTCAAATTTGTTCATTGCCTGTGCAAGTTGGCTCATTTGATTTTCCAAGTTGGTGATGCTTGACTTGGTATCCTGCTGAATTTGGCTCATAGTTTGCTACATCATGGCCATATTCTGGGTAAGAGCACGGATCATATCATCTGTGGATGAGGAAGGGCCTTGATTCGGTGCTTGATTCTGAGATTGATGTTGAAAAGGAGGTCTAAAACCTGGCGGCCCGTTTTGAGGTGTATGTTGTTGATTCTGATTTCCGTACCTCAAATTGTGATGATCCTTCCAACCTGGATTGTACGAGTTTGAATAAGGATCATATGCTGGTCTTCTTGGACCATAGCCTCCAAGTGCATTAATTTCCTCCTCTTGAACATGAAGAGTAGGACAAGCATCCGTCTTATGAGTAACATCAGAGCAGAAACCGCAAGGCTTGACTTGTTGTGATCCCTTCAGCATGAATTGCCTGAACATTGACTTCAACTCATTCACATCTTCATGTAAAGCTGTAACATCAACATAATTGGCTGCCTTCATTGAATCTCTTTTGCTGAATTGACGAGAGCCTTCAGAAAGTTCATGAAATAGTTCAAAAGCTTGTTCAGGAGTCTTGTTCAGGATGTTCCCTCCACAGGCAGCATTAACATGTCGGCGTTCTTCATCCAGTAAGCCTTCATGAAGGTACATAACAAGATCCATCTTAGAGTAGCCATGATACGGGCAGCTTGAGATTAACTTCTTGAACCTCTCATAATACTCATAAAGCGATTCATTCGGGAGCTGTTCAATATTGCTAATTCTCTTTTTCATACTCGAGAGCTTTGTGGCTGGGAAATATTTCTCAAGGAAAGCCTTTTTCATCTCCTCCCAAGTCTCGATACTGCCAGGAGCCAAATAGTAGAGCCAATCATTCGCTGCATCCTTTAAAGAGAACGCAAAAGCTCTCAACTTGATTTGGTCATCAGTGATTCCATTTGGTTTCATGCTAGGGTAGACAGCATGAAAAACCGATAAATGCTTGTTGGGATCTTCACCCGCCTTCCCATAGAATTGAGGAAGGAGGTGAATCAATCCTGATTTCAGTTCAAATTGGACACCATCAGGGAGTGCAGGTATCTTCACCGCCAATGGTTGTTGTGCCAAATCTGGTGCAGTTAACTGTCTCAGTGTCTAAGCCATCTCTGGTATTTCAGGAACGCTATTAGAATCAGAATCAGAAGAAGAAGAGGAAGATGCCAGATTGAACGGTAGTTCTCGAGAATTCGCACGAGCTTGCCTGCGCAACCTAGAGATTGTCCTTTTGATTTCTGAATCAAATGCAACAAGAGATGGATTAGTAGCACGGGTATGAACCATACAAGTGGTTCACACCCAAA
Source organism: Fallopia convolvulus (assembly GCA_964016875.1). Classification (NCBI taxonomy): domain Eukaryota; kingdom Viridiplantae; phylum Streptophyta; class Magnoliopsida; order Caryophyllales; family Polygonaceae; genus Fallopia; species Fallopia convolvulus. The sequence goes on from OZ024730.1 coordinate 31,503,423, forward strand.
AAGAAATAAAAAGTAACACTAGATAAATACAAATAAATAGCCGAGTCCCCGGAAACGGCGCCAAATTTGACGAACACTTTTACGTCGCTATAAAAGCACTGTCAAAGAAATACCTAACTTCCTAACCTAAGTATAGTGGAAGCAAGGGTCGAACCCACAAGGACTCAGATTATTCGTATTTATATAATATTACTAAGTAGAAGGGGGTTTTTTGTGATTATAAATTAAAATCTAAGTAATTAAACTAATTAAAACTAAACAAGTAAAGTAAGTTGAGATTCAAATATGGAGAAAAGCGTCAAACTAGTTTCATATCCATTGCATACATGAGTTTTGATCATCGATTATCCTTATTTCAATTTCCCTTGACTAATCTATTGTGAATTTATGAATTCAAGCTTAAAGTGGTTGTTAATATACACCGTCTTTAACAACCTTTTAATCAATTAACCTAGAAAACCTTCTATGTCAAGTTGATCATGCAATTAAGTTCAAAGCATTCAATAGAAACAATATTCATGAATTCTACCGTCTATTCACGAAGTCCTGTGATTAAATTCTCCGCCTTTGATTAACCTTAATATACACAGTCTTTAAGTTTAATCAAAGGATTCATCCATGAATAATCAAATTCCACCGTCTATTTAATTATTCTAGTTGTAATTCAACCTAGAAGTAGAATAGGTGATCAAGCTATTATAATCCTATGTGAATTTAATCAATCAAGCATGGAGAGATTCAATCTAGTCAAGGCAAACTAAAATAATTCAAATCTCACAAACAATCATGCATACAACTTCAACTAACTAATTGGACATGGAAAATTTAGCTAGAAATCGACATTAAAGAGAAATCAAACTTACAAAAGTCAAATTGATCTTCAATTGCAAAAACTAGGGTTTGTCTCCCACAAATCTCCAAATTGCATCCACTCCAAAAGATAGCATATTCCCAATAATAAAACTAAGGAAAGTATTTATATCAAGCTAAAAATATCTAAAAGATCCGAAAATATCCAAATAAACACTTATAAAGTCGGCCCATAAGATCTCGCGGAAGCCCAAATCCACGCCGCACCGACACCGCTGAGCGCGGTTTGAGCCGCCCCAGAGCGCGGTCGCGCTCTCCTTGGACTTGCCCGCGCTGACGCCGCAGTGCGTTTCTCCACTCGGCGCGGTCTTGACTTGTGCTCCGCGGTTTGGTCCCTTCATTCATTTCTTGTAGCTCTTGCCTCGGGTCTTCACTTCCAATGCTCCTTCCACGTCCCGAGATCCGTCTTAAGCTTTCCATCTACCGTTTTCCACCATCCGACCTGCAATTACGCACAAAGACCCGTAGATTCCGAACTAAACGAAAATAAAACCTAATCTAAACTTAGAATGAAATCCTATCTAAAAATGCATAAAACGAGAATAAAAACATGCTCTAACAACTACATCTATATGCTCTATCAGAGGGTGTCCCTGATGAAGTTTCAAGCGATCTTCCCCATCTATAATCTCAAGATGCAGTTTCTTATGGAGGGTGGCATTGGTGAAGTAAAGGGCAACTAGGAAGAGGGTCGCGCGTGCTACACAGCCTCCGTGAAATAGAAGAGTCCGGTGTTCATGGTCAAGGTAAAAGAGAGCGTTGAACTCGTAGTGCGGGAACACGCCGTCCAAAATCTGGAATTTGAGAGGAAGGTCCTCGTGCCCTTCGATAATGAGTGGAGAGAAACTTTACATCAGGGAGTGTCTTACTAGTGATTCGGCCTTACAACTAGAAGTCCTTTTTGCCAAGTCGCACAACGTGTTTGCGTGGACGGCCGGTGACTTACGGGAGTTCCATGGTCAGTCACATAGCACTCTCTCAACATCGACCGCGCTACTCACCCTGTTGTGCAGAGGAGAAGGAAAATGAATGAGGAACGGGCGTAGGCTGCAAACGCGGAAGTTGGAAAGTTACTGGCCGCGGGATTCATTTGCGAGGTCCAGAACCCCAAGTGGCTATCCAACGTGGTGTTGGTAAAGAAGGCTAATGGCAAGTGGCACATGTGCGTCGAATTCAAGGATCTTAATCAAGCTTGTCCAAAAGATAGCTATCTACTACCATCAATAGACGAATTGGTTGATTCCACAGCAGACCACACAGTACTGAGCTTCCTGGAGGTGTATTCGGGGTACAATCGGGTTTCAATAGACCCCCAGACGAGGAGGAGACGACGTTCATCACCCAACACAACACTTTTTGCTACAAGGTGATGCCCTTCGGTTTGAAGAACATAGGGGCCACCTTCCAACGTCTTGTGTATCGTGTGTTCAAAAATCACTTAGGCAGGAACGTGTCAATCTACGTGGACGACATCGTCGTGAGAAGCAAAACCCCGGAGGACCACCTAGCGGAAGTCTTTGCTACGCTTAATGATGCGACCACCGGCATGGATGCTAGCCAAGAGGACGACGCATTCACACTTCGCTCGGATAGCCCCATCACTCGTGCCAGGACTCGAGCAATCCAAGACGCGACACGATCTCTCGTGGCGCGCCTCTCCGCAGGCCACGGCGCGCCCCTCGCCGTGCCGACGCACACAGCTTTGTGCGTCCTGGGCGTCGAGGAACCTCAACTCGGGCCAACGGGGACAACCTCCAACCCCTTGCCACCGTCGGACCCGAGCCTTGCACCGTGACATGGATCGCCATTTGAGGTTCACGAGACCCGCACGCCAGTGCCCTCGCCAGTGGCCTCGCCAGCGCCCGGTACCGTGCCATGACCTTGCCAACGCCGAGACCCTGCCGCGACAGCCTTGTCGTGACACTCCCGGCACGGTCACGGACGACCTATCCAATTTTAGTAGTTTTTTGCATACTTTCTATTATAGAACATTACTATTGTTAGTTTGATGCATTTAGAAGCTTAATTATGGGCCTTGCGCCGAACACAATTGGATCGCGCCGTTGGGCCTCTAGCTTGCATGCTAGCCCTAGGCGCGCCGCCTCCTTTTTAGGGTTTCTCTAGTTTTTATTCAGCTGCTCTATATATAAGGGAGATTAGGCCTATGTTTCAGCTTAGCGCACATTTAAGGTTTAATTCAAGTTGAGGTTTCACCTTAATTCTATCCTTGTGCTTGCGCCGCCCCCTTTATTTCTCAAATACTCGCAATTGCTCTCGTGTTCTCGATACTCATTACTTGTTCGTGCCAATTCTCAATCAAAATCAGCCTTCCGCTATGCCAAATTGAGACCTACTACTCAAGCCACCGATCGATCCGAGGCATCCCAAACGAGGGACGCATCAATTGGCATCAGAGCCAAGGTTTGAGTAAGTCTCGTTCAACCCTTCTAGTTCATTCTCACACGTAATTCTGCCACTTGAAACCCTAGAATCCATCCTCCACTTCGCATATCCGCCATCTAGGGTCCCAAATTTTTTTTTCTTTGTTTCGTAATTGTTAAAAAAAAAACATATCAACCGTGACCTAACTCAATCGATCTATTGATTTTGGTGAAGTTGTTGCTTTGTCTTGCTAGTTGCATGAACTTAGGACTTGTTTTGCCAATTTCTCTCGTGCATCTCTTGATTGCTTGCGTGTTGATTAGTTACTTGCTTGAATCGGTTCTAGAGGAGAAAACCTAGCCCGACTTGCTTTGTTACAAAAAAAAACAAAAAAAAAACTTGTTCTTCGACTATAAAAGCCAAAATAAGGTAACATAGTCGATTGGATACAACAACAACAGAAAAAAAATCTCGTGAAGATCACAAGCCAAAATAAGGCAAGATCCTTCACTTTTGTTCATAAATCTCGCAACTTTCATTCATATCATTGCTTGCTCTTGCGATTTTGGTTTCGAACTTGCCTTTGTCTTGCTTGCTTGCATTGTAATTTTCGGATCCATATCATTGATCGAGTTTGGGTGACCTTTAGCCTTGCCAATACTTAAACGTGTGGTTTGAACACAAGGGTCGGCTTGACTTAAGCGAACTGTAACTCATTGTTTAGTTGCTTGTGAACTTCTTACTGCTTCGATGACTGGTGTCACTATAGGTACAATTTCGGACTCGAGAGACGGAGGGAACAACAACCCCACCGAGGGCCAAATCCCTAACCAGAATCAAGAGTCTTGGAACCCCAAAGCCGTGGCGAGAATTGAAGAGCTCGAGCGTCTCTTGGCCGCGAGCCAAACGCAATCCAAACACACCGTGCCGCCGACGCATGGCCTCGCTTCGGAAATTCACGGCATGCCAGGCGTGTCCGCAAACGATGTTGCTCGTGCCAATGCTAAGGGAAAGAAGCACGCCCAGCCTTCATCACAATTCGGCACCATGCAACGCATGGAGTCGATCAAAGAAAGTCGCCAATATGATCAACACGATGGTGGTCCCCAGACCGCAGATCGCTATCAAATGGCGCGAGACTATCGGGACACACAAGTGTATGACGTATATTCCGATGAGGAGTACAACTCCGAGGAGTATAGACGTCGACACACGAGTGGGGATCCAAAGAGAAGAAAAAGCATAGCTCGCCGGCGTATGTGTACGAAACCCCAAAGCGGAAGCACGGGGCCAAGTATTACGACGCCGACGCATATGGAGTTGAGGACGACCTCGGGCATCAAAGTGCTCGGAGTCCGTTCTCGGAGTTTGAAAATGAGTACGATGAGTTCTCGGATTATTCTAATGAGTCATCTTTTGAGCATCCCAATGTGCAGGATCCGGAAGAACTTGACAACCGGCCTTCGGATTGGATCCCGCCGCCACGCCTTGCCAAGCATCGCACCGAGTACGTTTGAGTCTACGGCTCGGGACGCAAACACGACGCGCATGGACGGCGAGACAGGGATCGCGACGCGCGACGTCCTCGGAGGCCTTACGATGGAGACGATCCAGATGACGGGGATGACGATCCGCATCGAGGACAGCCTCGGCATCGTTGCGACAGGCGCGCTTACTCGCCTCGGCGTACAAGCCCTCGGCGCGATCGAGATCACCGCGATGGAAGGGATCCACGCCAACCACGCCGTGATGTTAAGGTAAAATTCGAATCCTTTTCCGGTTCTTATGATCTTGATGCGTTTTTGGAGTGGTTACAGGGCACGGAGCACACGCTCCGACATCTAGGTTACGAAGACGATGAGAAGGTGGAGGTTGTGACGCTTCACTTCGTTGGTGCCGCTAGGACATGGTGGAACCGATTCGAGTCTAAAAGGATTCGGAAAGGAAAACCCCTAATCTGCGAGTGGCATCAACTCATCTATATCTTGAAGAAAAGATACATTCCGGCCGATTACAAGGATAAGATGCACATTGAAATCATGCGCATCAATCAAGGCACAATGACGCCGGAGGAGTACTTTGCAAAACTCGAAGACATGTTCTTCAAGGCGGGCATGAGTGTGTCGCCCTCCGTTATGAAGACACGATTCCTCTCGGGTTTGAGGCAATCCATTCAAGATAGGTTGGAGATCGTTCCAATTAAGGACATCAACAACTTGGTTCACACCGCAATGCAAATCCATAAACAAGAGATGCGAACCAAGTGGGGTTGGTCAAATTCAAGGTATACTCCTAACTCTAGTCAATCTGGTTTATCTACTAATCGGTTTGCTACTTATTTGCCAAGTCCTTCGACAGGTTCCAAAGCAAAGGCCGAAGCCTCGCCTGCCAAGGCGCCAGCCGCGCCGCGCACCAACGAGCCTAGCGCCGATCGCGCCCGAGACATGGTTTGTTACAAATGCGGGGGACGAGGCCATATGCAAAGGAACTGTCCAAATAACAAGAAGGTCTTATTCACCACTCAAGGCGAGCCGTATGACAGCGAGGAGGACGAAGAAGTTGAGGCGCATGAGATCGACGCCACCGAGCTCGAGTGCGATCCATCGGATGCCCTCGGCGTGGCCAAGCTCGGCTTAGTTACGCGGCGTGGCCAAGCTCGGCTTAGTTACTCGGCGCGCCCGGAGCGTCCGCGAGGCACCACGCACGGATCAACGCGAGCAACTTTTTCACACCCGACGTTTGGTCAACAATGTCTCGCTGAGTGTCATAATTGATTCCGGAAGTTGTGCAAATTTCCTTTCAAAGAAGGTTGTTGATCACTACAAATTGCCGACCACACCACATCCTCACCCATTTAAGCTTCAATGGATATCAAATGATGGAGGCGATTGGGTCGACAAACAGGTAATCTTCACCTTTTCTATTGGTCAATATTCGGATTCAATTTTATGTGACGTAACGCCAATGGACGCCACACACCTCTTGTTGGGGCGCCCATGGCAATACGACCGTCGCGTGCTTCACGACGGGTATTTGAACACTTACATGTTCAATTACCACGGGAAGCGCGTGACTCTCTTACCTATGTCGCCTAGTGAAGCTCTACAGGATGAAGTCGAAAGGCAACGACAAAAAGCTAGCGACAGCGGCACCGGCGTGCCAAACAAGACGTCAGCGGCGTCCGAGAGCACAACCGCAGATTCTCCCGGTGTTGCTAGTGCCATTTCTTCTGAACACAATCCAATGATGATCAAGATGCAAAACGCCGACAGAAACTGGAGGAGGGCAGACAGTTTGCCTCACGAGGCCTCGGCAACGCGCCGAACGTCGCAAAGTTTGACAAAAAAGGCCTCAAACAGATTTTTGATGTTTCCCTCGGCGTTCCAAGCTCGAAACCCCTCCAAATTGAGTTTCCAACAGATCTGAACAAAAAACGCCCAGGGATACCAATTTGAGCAAAGGACCGCCGAGCACACCTCCTAGCGTCGCGCAACACGTCGTCGCTGCACGAAAACTCGGATTTCAGGAGGTACGGGACGAGTTTCACAGCGTTTCCAGGGGCAATCTTCCTCAAATTCCAGGGGCTACAACATATCAAAAAATAGCCCCAGAAGTTGATCGGACGAGCACCGACGCCGACCCGCCCTTGCTAGGCACATGCCAGGATCGTCTTCTCTTAGCCAGGAGTCGGGACATCGAGAAGTCCATTCAGGGGAGTCTTTCTTGTTTCATTCTTGTTCCCCTTCTTTCCATTACTAAATCTGAGAATTCTTCACTCCCCTCTTCTATTGTGTCTATTTTGAAGGAGTTTGAAGATATCATGTCGGATGAGCTTCCGAAGGGCTTGCCGCCGATCCGAGGGATCGAGCACAAGATCGACCTCGTCCCAGGCGCCTCCCTTCCAAATCGAGCAGCTTATAGGACTTCACCAAGGGAAACAGAGGAGCTCCAACACCAAGTTCAAGACTTGTTGGACAAGGGTATCGTTCGCGAGTCCTTGAGCCCTTGCGCAGTGCCGGTCATCCTCGTCCCAAAGAAAGATGGCTCGTGGCGAATGTGCGTCGATTGCCGAGCCATAAATCAAATCATGGTGAAGTACAAACATCCAATTCCAAGGCTCGATGATATGCTCGATGAGCTCCACGGCGCCGCCTTATTTTCCAAGATCGATCTCCGGAGCGGATACCACCAAATCCGGATGCATGAAGGCGACGAGTGGAAGACCGCATTTAAAACCAAGAATGGTTTGTACGAATGGCTTGTCATGCCTTTTGGCTTGACAAACGCCCCTAGTACTTTTATGCGGCTAATGAATTTTGTTTTTCGTAAATTTCTAGGACGTTTTGTTGTTGTCTATTTTGACGACATTTTGGTTTTTTTCTAAGGACTTAGGTTGGTGTTAGAATGCCTTAGGTTGGTGTTAGAATGCCTTCGCGAACATTCTTTGTTTGTAAACTTGGACAAGTGTTCGTTTTGCACGGACACGACGAATTTTCTTGGGTTCGTCGTGTCCAAGGATGGGCTGAAAGTGGATGACGACAAGATCCGCGCCATCCGAGAGTGGCCCACCTCTACGACCCCGACGATGGTTCGATCCTTCTTAGGGCTCGCAGGGTTCTATAGGTGATTCGTCAAGGACTTTAGTTCCATCGTCGGGCTGCTCCACAATCTCACCAAGAAGGCAACCACAATCAAGTGGATGCTGATCCATGAGGCCGCCTTTCAGGCCTTAAAAGATGCTTTATGTTGCGCACCGGTCTTGCAATTGCCAGACTTCACTAAGCGCTTTTAAATCGAGTGCGACGCCTCCGACTATGGCGTAGGCGGCGTACTCCTTCAAGAGAGGCGCCCTATTGCCTATTTTAGTGAAAAATTAACAGGGGCAACTCTCAATTACCCGACGTATGACAAGGAATTGTACGCACTCATTCGGGTTCTTAAGACATGGCAACACTATTTGTGGCCAAGTGAGTTCGTTATTCACACGGACCATGCGGCCCTTGCTTATCTTCGGAGTCAAACGACTCTAAACAGGCGCCATGCTCAGTGGGTGGAATTTATGGAAACTTTTTCGTATATTATCGCCCACAAGAAAGGAAAAGAAAATGTCGTGGCAGACGCTCTGTCACGCAGGTATGTGCTTTTAACTCAACTTCAGGCCAATTTGCTAGGGTTCTCCTTGATTAAGGAGTTGTATTTGCATGATCCATATTTTAAACCGATCATGGAAAAACCTTGAGCAAAGTCGAATCCATGAGACATTCTTTTTGGACAATGGATATCTCTACCGAGCCGGGAAGCTTTGCATTCCGGCCTCGTCTATGAGGCATCTATTGCTCAAAGAAGCTCATGATGGCCGAGGCCACTTTGGCATAACAAAAACCCTAGCCGCACTTCGTGAACACATCTTTTGGCCACACATGGCTTCGGACGTTCACAAGTATTGCCGGGGTTGTGTGCCATGCCAAACTGCTAAATCGAGGTTCCAACCTCATGGCCTTTACACTCCGTTGCCTATTCCGGATACTCCGTGGGAAGATCTCTCTATGGATTTTATCACAGGTCTTCCGATGTCTAGGCGCGGTAAAGATTCGATCTTCGTAATTGTGGACCGCTTCTCCAAAATGGCTCACTTCGTGTCGTGCAAAGGGAACAACAATGCGACTGAAATCGCAAACTTGTTCTTTGAGCATGTCGTGAAATTACATGGCGTGCCTCGCACTATTGTTAGTGATCGAGACACGAAATTTTGTATCCATTTCTGGAGAACGCTTTGGGGAAAGCTAGGAACACAATTACTATTTTCTACTTCTTATCATCCCCAAACCGATGGTCAGACTGAGGTGACCAATCGGACCCTGGGCACCCTTCTTCGAACGGTGCTAAAAAATAACCCACGCCAGTGAAAGGATCTAATACCATTTGTTGAGTTTGCTTACAACAGGTGCAAACACTCGGCCACCAAGATGACGCCGTTCGAGATTGTCTACGGCCTCAACCCTCACTCTCCCATGGATCTTACCCCTCGGCCTTTGAAGAACGGCGAGCACATCGACGCCTCCAACCGTGCCGAAGCCATCCGCAAGCTGCATGAGCGGACTAGAGCTCAATTGGAGCGCCGAGCAAATCAGTACGAGGCGCAGTATAACAAAGGTCGGAAACGCATGATTTTCAACCCCGGGGATCTCGAGTGGCTCCATCTTCGGAAGGACAGGTTTCCGGACTCGAGGAAGACGAAGCTTCACCAGCGTGGCGATGGGCCTTTTCGAGTCCTTGAGCGAATCGTAGACAACGCCTACAAGCTCGACCTCGAAGGCAAGCATTCGGTGCACTCCACTTTCAATGTCGCTGAGCTCTCCCCTTATGTTGCACCCGCTTATGAGGAAACGGGGACGTTTCCCAACCACGTGGGGGAGGGTGATGCGACCCCCGGCATGGATGCTAGCCAAGAGGACGACGCATTCACACTTCGCTCGGATGGCCCCATCACTCGTGCCAAGACTCGAGCAATCCAAGACGCCACACGATCTCTTGTGGCGCGCCTCTCCGCAAGCCACGACGCGCCCCTCGCCGCGCCGACGCACACAGCTTTGTGCGTCCTCGACGTCGAGGAACCTCAACTCGGGCCAACGGGGACAACCTCCAACCCCTTGCCACCGTCGGACCCGAGCCTTGCACCGTGCCATGGATCGCCATTTGAGGTTCACGAGACCCTCACGCCAGTGCCCTCACCAGCGGCCTCGCCAGCGCCCGGTACCGTGCCATGACCTCGCCAGCGCCGAGACCCTGCCGCGACAGCGTCGTGACAGCCTTGTCGTGACACTCCCGGCACGGGCACAAACGACCTATCCAATTTTAGTAGTTTTTTGCATACTTTCTATTATAGAACATTACTATTGTTAGTTTGATGCATTTAGAAGCTTAATTATGGGCCTTGCGCCGAACACAATTGGATCGCGCCGTTGGGCCTCTAGCTTGCATGCTAGCCCTAGGCGCGCCGCCTCCTTTTTAGGGTTTCTCTAGTTTTTATTCAGCCGCCTCTCTATATAAGGGAGATTAGGCCTATGTTTCAGCTTAGTGCACATTAGGGTTTAATTCAAGTTGAGGTTTCTCCTTAATTCTATCCTTGTGCTTGCGCCGCCCCCTTTATTTCTCAAATACTCGCAATTGCTCTCGTGTTCTCGATACTCATTACTTGTTCGTGCCAATTCTCAATCAAAATCAGCCTTCCGCTACGCCAAATTGAGACCTACTACTCAAGCCACCGATCGATCTGAGGCATCCCAAACGAGGGACGCATCACTTAAGTAAAGCCATATGAGCGTCCACCTCAAGAAGTGCGTGTTTGGTGTCTCATCTGTGAAGTTCCTAGTTTTTATGATCATTGCAAGGGGAGTAGATGCAAACCCGACCAAAATTAACTCAATCCTAACAATGTGGTCACACCGGTCTCGTATTGAGGTACAATGGCTGAATGGCACAGTGAACTATCTAGGGAGGTTTTGCTCCCACCTGGCGGACCGAGCGCTTCCATTCTTCACGACGCTCAAAAAGAATGAAAAGTTCGTTTGAGATGAGGAGTTGGAGTGGTCATTTTCAGAGTTGAAAGCTCTCCTGTCAAAGCTGCGCACCATGTGACCACCAAGGGCAGGGAAAGACTTTGCAAATGTATGTGACGGTAAGCCCAAAAACTGTCAGCGCGGTTCTGACAAGGGAGTCGATGCACCTGGTCTATTTCTCCAGCCGCGTTCTCTAGCCCGCAGAGACGCGGTACTCCCCAACGGAAAAGATGGCGCTGGCAGTGGGGACCGCATCACAACAATTACGCCCATATTTTCTTCAAAATTTCATTCATGGATTTTTATAATGAGATGATTCAATGTATGTTTTTACTTTTAATGTTTTAGAATCCAATGCCTAATAAAATGGACCCTTGAGTTTAATCATTCATCTCTTTTGCTTGACTTGTATGTTGTTGCATGAGTCGGTCTGGAATATTACGAAGTTGATAGTGTATTGAACTTCATGTGCAGATGGTTCTTCTACTTTTTTCTATATTTTTCGGTAGTCTTCTCATTCAAAAGAATAGAAAAAATATAACAGATTTGTTTTATTCCCATCGAAACATTATAATTGCAGCAAAATAATCTAACCCATTATCTATTTTACAAGTTGTTTATGGATTGATGACTCATAAGAAGCCAATGGACCTAATTGCCAATGATTACTTAGCTCTGGTTGAGAATGGTGTGGATATCTACAAATGTTACATCTTGACTAAGGTACTTAGTCTATCTATCAAAAAGCTTTTATCTAATATAAGACCTATGTAGGTTGCAAACCAACCTTTTGAACTTGTGTAGTTAATATTGTAAAATGGCGATATGTCCATCTTTTCTTAAATATTATATATTGGTGTGTGATGGGTAGGTTTGAGATATCATGTGTCTAATTGATGGACAAGTACCATTACAAGTTATATGCTTGTCTTTACTTGGCGAAACTCAAGCGATAGGAGAGAGTGCAACAACATATCTTAAGGCTAATTGGTTGATTAATCTCGTAAATATCCTAGATATTCCCAAATCTTTTCCAACAAACATGTAACTTCTAGAATGATTTTTCTTTCAATAAACTTTTTGCAGTGATATTTATATTGATATATTTCTTATGAGCTACATTTGAGTGTTTTTCACAATCAATTGTTACGACTAATTTGTTGATGATCATTTTTTAAGGCTTTTAGCCTAATAATTTATTTTGTTGCTTACTATTATGTGTCATTGAATCAGGTACAAGTAGTTTTGATAAACAACATAATGAGAAAAAAAGTAAGTAGCAAATCAGAATTGATTTCGTTGAAGAACATAGTAAAACTTTTTTAGCATAGAAGCATATAAATATGTAACAAACTCATTATGATTGTCATAGGTTTAGGTTATTAGTACTCTAAAATTATTTTTCTAAGCAATTACGGTAACATTTGTATGTTTTTCTAAGCAATTACCAACAAGCATATAACGTAGTGGGAAGGACTATGCTTCCCTTTATTGAGATCGAGTGTTCGATTTTCAGTGGAGGAGAAATGAACTTGTTGGGAGAGCAGATCCCACCCAAAATAAAGGGGCATTCGCGAGACTCGAATTCCAGACGTAAGCGTTTGATGGAGCAAAGCTCTCCATGAACTGGGGTGGCGATGACAAAAAAAAAGAGATCCTCATGCCACATGGTGTATTTCATTCTCGAATTCCGAGTAGGCTTGCTTACCTAGTAAAAACAAAAAGTCATGCAAATTTTTATTTTTTAGGAGTATAAAGAAAGCAGGGCATACTAGTCATTCCGTCACAATCCGAGAAATCAATTCTAATTTCTTCCCCATTTCCCATTTCGTTTCTAAGGTCTGTTGAAAAATTTGAAATTCATATAGAGAAGTTGCCCTCGAACCCATCGCGCAACCATTGCCGCCAGCCACCACCTCTAACAAAAAGTGAAAAAAAATGGCGAAAAAATTGACCGATGACCAGGTTAGCTCAATGAAAGAGGCATTCACACTCTTCGACACCGACAAGGACGGCAAGATCGCGCCGTCGGAGCTGGGGATCCTCATGCGATCCCTGGGCGGCAACCCTACCGAGAAGCAGCTGAAGGAGATCGTCGCGCAGGAAAAGCTGACTTCTCCGTTCGATTTCCCGAGATTCCAAGACCTCATGGCCAAGCACCTCAAAGTGGAGCCATTTGATCGCCAGCTTCGAGAGGCGTTTAAGGTTATTGACAAGGAAGGTACGGGATACGTCGTCGTTTCGGATCTGAAGCACATTCTCACCAGTATCGGCGAGAAGCTCGAGCCTGCCGAATTTGATGAGTGGATCCGAGAGGTCGAAGTTGGATCCGATGGCAAGATCCGCTATGAGGATTTCATCGCCCGAATGGTCGCCAAATGAGATCAGGTACGATTTTATCACCTGAGATTGCTGCCCGATATATGTATATTTAATTTTTAATTTCTCTTTGGCGATTCATTTATTTTTTTACTGTATTAGGTTTGAGAAGCATGTCAGGGTAAGATTAATTTGATTCTCTGTGATTTTAGGTGATCCATTGCTAAAGTGGGTGTTTTTCTGTTTTAATAAACCACTATAATCGTGAAAATTGCTGGGATGATTCAAATGTTGGAGTCGTTTTGAAATTCTTTGTGTTCACTGAACAATATTCTTTGTTTTTTTTAGGTTGTTCAATGCCATTTTTCTAGATTTCCATGGCATTTTTTGCTCAAGTGGTCATGATTAGCTGACAAGACTTGAAAGGTGGTTTCAAGTGCTCTTCAATGAGAAAACTATTAATCTATTGTTATCTTCAAGTTCTCTTCAATGAGAAAACTATTAATCTATCGTATTTTTTTGCATAAAAACCAGAAATGACTAAACAGTCTAAACGTGAGCAGATGAAATATCTCCACATTTGACAGGTGTTTTTGCTCAATGTTTTGCTAAATAGTGAAAAACTAGGACTGGCGATATACTAGTTGTGTTTCTATGTATGCTTTTATGGATACCTGTAACCAGTGTGGGCTGATATTTACAGGGTAACATATTGCTATATATGGGAAGTGTTTATTCTTCTATGAGATTCTGTTAAGTAGACGCATTTGGATTATGGTTTTATAGGTAGCTTGTTCTTAAAGGTAGCTTCTTGATTTTCTTTGTTGCTGAAGTATTTGATTGTGGGTTTAGATTCTAGGTTCAATATGAAATTTTGGCACCTCTTCAATATTTTTTTCAGGAATAATTTGAAGGGTATGGGGGCGCATCCTCATGCTCATTGGCTTTTGTACAATGCCTTTGAGATGGATATAACCCCTATATCAATTTTGGTGCATTCTAACTAGATTCAGTTATCATTGTCACATAGCTGAATTTTAGTGTTCCTTGGGTTTTCCGGGCAATGATAATACTTGGGCCGTCTTCATAAACCCTCTCGATTTTGTATTGGGGCAAGGGTGTGTACATCATGGCCCCCCAGATCCCGCCCGAGGCGGGTTAACACTGGGTTGATGATGATAATGATGAATAATTTGAAGGGGTGAAGAAAAACTGATTGGGTGTTCTTTTTTGTTTAGCAACCGCACATATGCAGAGGCAATGATTTTCAGATTTGTGTGTTCTTTTGGTATTATTTGAAACATTCAACATCTAGAGCCCTGCTAGTGATTTAATCTTGATTTATGAGAGCCTCGAGCTTGTAAAGTGAAAATTACAAATTTGTGGATGGTTTTGATATTATGATATGAAATTTAACTACAGCCCAGAAGTAAGAATGGGATGGGCATAGTGGATAATGAGCAAAAACTCATTTTTTTTGAATTAATATTCATTCAAAATAAAGGTAAAAAGTTACCAAAAAAAAACGAGTTCACCTAGGCAGTTTAGGTATTACGAAGATCCCTGTGTCAGCTCGGTCAATCCATTTCCTCGCTTATCCATTGACTTTTGTCCATCTAGCCTTTATACAAGGTTCTTCCTGATGAATTGCAAGTCTAGCACACCTTTGAGGTTACATTCTATTAACCAAATGAAGTAAATGGATTATATCACTATAGTAATCCATGTGTTGAACATGAGCCCCTTCTTTGCTTTGCAATTGTCCAGGAGCATGATTGTTTTAGCTTTTGTAATTTCTGGTGTATGGTTGCGCATAGTTGGATTCATTTCAGAAAAGGGCTATTTGTTGTGGTGGTCTGTTGGATCCGCAGTATTGTTCATTGATAATCAGTAAAGGACTACCATTAATTCTTGGAGTTTCCATTTCATAGGGCTGGTTCATGCACCAGTATGCCTAAAAATAGTGTCTGGAAAGGAGGTCTGGACATTTTCAATATTCGTTGCTTTGATTTTAGATTGGATGGTGCAATGTAGTCCTATTTCTGACCCGCTTTTTTTTTCATGAAGATTGTGATTTTAAGCTTAAAATCACTCTTTCCAGATGAATACAGTTAAAAGTTATTACCTTATTAGAAAATTGTGATTTACACAGTATTTTTTTCCAATGATAGCCTTTCCTTGGTTTGAGATTTTGGGTTTGACCTTGTTTTTTTAGTAGATTTATCAAATTAATGGAAGTCTGTAAAGTCTTCTTTAAATCCATGAAAGCTATTGGCTATGGCCTATATGTTTCTGGTAATCTTGTCTTAGCTTCTTTTGCTGGATGATTCTTCATTCTATATTTAATAAAGCATAAATGAATGCCACACGCCAGATACGTAACAAAGCCTTGTACCATATGGTATTGATAATAGATATTTTGCTTTAGATGCAATAGTATATTTTTCCGTCATGTGTATCCCATCCTAACATATACATACGGACATTCCCAACTAGAAAAATGTAAGAAATTCGTAAGAGTGAATTTTATTAGAAAGTCCCAACCCCTTACGCCTGTCATATACAACTTATTGAGCGGTCATATGTGATAATTTTTTTATAGTTATAAGTTTTATGATCATCTTAATATTCCTTGGATCATTATGATTTCAACTTAACTGATAATATCAAAGTAAATATTGCAACTCGGAGTAACCTAAAGAAACTTGAAATAATCTAATGAAAAAAATATGATGGTACATGACAGATCATTGTGTGTACTTTGAAGCAGAGGGTCACCGCTTGGATTTTTGATGAACCTTGAAAATCATATGAGAAAAGCAAAACTATCAGAGTATCATGTGGAGTTTCCTTATTTCTCTTTTATCGTTTACCATCAAAATGACAATTTATAACACTTTTAATCTCTGCCCTAGGATTGAGTGGGCTGTTTGCAATATCACATTTCAAACAGATTTTTTTTTTCGATGTATTATAACAAAGAAAGTATGTGGTGGTTTACATTGGATATATGCATGCATAACGTATTTGTGAGATAAATATTAGTTTGTTATAATGTGGATTTTGTGTTATATATTCTTGATCTTATTCTTTATAGATATTTGAAGCATGCTGTGTCCATTCCATATCCCATGCGCATTAGACTATGTTCTTATTATTATATCCATACTATATACATGCATCATATGTGGATTTTTCCTTATCAACAATCTGTTTGTTAATAGTGGTGCTGGGTGCAACAGTTGTCTAAATTGTACCGACTTTATTAAATGAACATGGGTTAATTGATGATATTGATACTGTAGTGCAAGTAAGAATGTTGGAGTCTAGGTGACAAACAATTGATGGGAGAATGTTATGTATGCTATAGAGTGCATATATGTCTTCTATGATGCTGTCCAATGAGTTTCTAATAGTGTTGGACCCATGCTTTGCTTCTAAATATCATTTGGTTAACATTCTTCTGTAACCAAACCACTTAAATACTTTTTTACAGCTCTAGTAGTTCTGTAAGTTATGAATTGTATGTTTTCCTGCCTTCTTTTTTGTGTTGATTGTTTCATTTTAAAAACAGTCCATCTAGATCTCTGTACTGAAGTTTGCAATACGTTGTTGACTGTTGAAGCATCTCTCTGAGTAATTTTAATGTTTCGTAACCAGTCTTAAAACAGTTCCCTGCATTCCTTGTTATCTTCTATGATGAAACCTATGAAAAACTCGACTGAATTTTCGCCACTCCTTTATGTATTTGCATCAACAAATAGATGCCATTATGTTTTTGCTTCAGCAAAAAGATTTCAGACTAACAGTATGTCTCTGCTTGTAGGAAAATTGAACCTGATGCGACTTTGTTTTTTCGTATGTGCTTGGAACATGGAATTAGCCTATGCATATACCATTCTACCATTCTTGCTTTCTGTTTCGAAACATTTTATCCAGTTTAATACTCTTACCAAAAAAGTTGTATTTTTCCTGAAGCTGCTGTGGTTATTGTTTATCTTAGAGTTTGAATTTAGTAAACAAGCATTTTGTTTGGGATGGAGTCGTAATAATCAAAGTTATATTGACATATTCTGGTAGGTAATTGCTTCACAAATGAGATTTATATACTTGTTTTTTTGGGCAATAGGGATTTATATGTGTTCAGATTCCAGATTTTATAAGTTTGCTCATCCGAAGATTTTGCACATCAGTTTATAGACAGGCATCTCCCTATCAGGTCATCTGGATTTGCATAGCCAGTTTAGTAGCGCCGTCAGACAAAAGGTAACATAGTGTTATGGGTTAAGTTTGTTTGTTCCCATTCAAGTTAGTCTCTCTGGAAGTTCTTTTTATGCGTGCACATCCATCCATGCAATGTATCTCTAGACTTGCAGATTTGTACAGCACATATGTGTAGCTAAAATTGGAACGATGGAGTCTAGTGTCAAGAGCTTAATTGTAAGGTCCAAATCCATCATTTATTTTAGGGAAATTTCTTTTGGTATCCTTGAGTTTTTGTTTTCTCCTTTTAGTGTTCTACAAAAAAACTTATTCCTCTTGGTGCCCTTTAACTTTATATTTAATTCTTTTCGGAACCTAAAGTCAATTTTTTTTAACTAACATCCAAATTCTGTTAAAAAAATTAATATTGAAAGAAAAAAGAAAATTAATATGAAATAAATCCCCCCTTCCAAGTGCTCATCGACACTCACACAAACGCCCTGGGCAACGACTTCTCCTCGCTGTACAAATACACCAACACCATCAAAAATGCATCGAATCCACCAATGATGCACCCAGTCAAATCCTTTACTCATTATTAATATTGTCCTTGATTAGAAATCAATATTCTCGGTAAGTTCTCTGTTCTTCCCTTACTTCCCTTCAAAAATGAATTTGCATGACACTTTTTCTTCTCTTTTAAACATTTGTAGTTGAAGAACTAAATATAAATTAGAACAAAGTCTAAATTTAAATTAGAACGAGCCCTAAATTAGAACAGAGCATTTGTAGTTGAAGAACTAATGGAGAGAAAAGTCAAAAGTAGAGAAGAGAGAGACGAATGAGTGATTATTTTCCTTTTTTCTTTTAATATCAATTTTTTTAACAGAGTTTGGATGGAACTTAAAAAAAATTTGAAATTTGGTTACGGAGAGAACTAATTATAAAGTTGGAGGGTACCATTAGGAAATAAGTTTTTTTAGGACACCAAAAGAAAAAGACGGAAAACTCAGGAGTACCAAAAAAAATTTACATTTATTTTATTTTTATCCTCTACTTGGATGAAAAGCTATCTGTTTTTTTTTTAGAAAGAAAAGCTTGCTGTTTTGACTTCATTGGTCATTGCCTTGTTAGCTCCTTGTTTGACTTCTTCCGGGTTGGCCTCGTCGGCTTTTCAATTTGGCCTTGTAGCTAGTAGCTAGGGTCGTTCATAATTACCTACTTTCGGATTTTCCTTGTTGCATTGTACTAGAATTACAACATTTCTCAAATTTGAAAAAAAGTATAAACTCATAATTAGCGCAGTGTCAATAAATCTCAAGTATACTTACCTGTAATTTGATTCCTTGCAGTGTTTGGAAAAATCTTCCATTTATTTTAATTTTTTGTTATACAATTTTGGTTGTCTCTCAGCTTTCTCCTCCATTCCAATGTTGTCTTGATTTCAACCTGTTCTTAGCAAGCCTTCTTATGCAGTTAAACTTCAATAATTCCTTCAAATTAGACCTTCGAACACGGGTTTGGTCGAGAGGTCTCCTCCTTTAGCTTATCCTTAAATCAATCTAAAAAGATCAAAAAAATGATTTAAGCCAAATTACTTTTGGACTTTCTCTTCTCTCACAAATTCTCTCTTGTTTTCTCTCTAAAATTACATGTTTAAGCTCTCAATATTGCTAGGAATTCGGATGTGTTGACATGAATCAAGGGAAGATATATATATTCGAATACAAATAATACTTACAACAATGCTTCAATAGATTCAACTTAAAACTCATCTAAACCTTAGTAGCATGGATACCAATAATACCCATGAGGTTCTAGATTGATCCTTGTAATGGACACATGTCTACAATAGTACAAGTCTCTGTATTGGAACATTGCTATATAGCACACCCATGTAATGAAATGTAGCAATGAGAATCATTCCAAAAATCATTCAATTCTCGTTCCATCATGGTATCAGGGAAACAAGGGCCAATGCCCACCTAGTTGTCGCCTCCTTTTCACAAAAACCCAAAAGAGAAACCTCTTTTTCCCATCCGCCGCCATGGCTTTAGCTTTACCAACCTAAAACCTTCCTTCTTTTTCCTCCTTTATTACTGTTAAACTCACCCAAACAAACTTTCCCTCGTGTAGAGCACAAGTTACCCCATACTTGCGTGCCCATAATCTTTACAGATTCATTGATGGCACTTACCCTTGTCCACCGCCAACCGAAGCCGGAGAACCCAATCCAGCCTTTGATGATTGGCAAGCCAAAAACAACCTTGTCATGGCTATATTCACCTTCCTCCCTCACGAAAGTTCTCTCACAAGTTTTGATTTACTCCTCACCTTTTCAGATTTGGACAACCTAAAATGACCTCTTCTCCACCACCTCTAATGCCTAAATCGTACATACCCGTCTCCAGCTTGCCTCCCTCAAGAAGGGGGGTGAATTTGTTAATAAGTTTTTCAACAAAGCCAAAGGGCTTTCCTCCATGCTTGCGGCAACTGACCACCCTCTCTCAGACACAAACCTCATCACCTATTTCTTGTTGGTTTACCTACCGAATATGATCCCATCGTCGCCTCAATCTCCACTTTGCTCTTCTTGCCCAACCCACACCAGGTTCTAGCCCGCCTTCTCACCCATGAATCTCGGCTTCACCATCAAACCAAAAATCTTACCTCAAACATCAACGCATACCACACATCTAGTGACTCTCCATGTGAAGCCAACGCGACCAGCCGAAACAAAGGCAGAGGAAAGGGTAATCTCCGAGGCGACAAAGATCGAGGCGAGGGGTGTGGTGACTCACACCAGCATCACAACAACAGCAATAACACCTTTACAAGCAATCCCAACACCTACCCCACATGCCAAGTATGCAATAAACCCCTCCACACGACCATCACTTGTTGCCACTGGTTTGACCAAAGTAACCAAGCTCCGATCGTCCTTCCAGGCTAACACCACCACCACGTGCTCTAATTCCTGATTCGTTAACACGACAACGACACATCATTTCACCCCTGACCTAAGCAACCTTCGCCTCAATGTGTTCAACTACACCGGACTCGACACCGTTTCCCTTGGCTATGGGTCGCAACTTCCGATTCACCACCATGGCTCCTCCTCCTTCTCTTCCAATCAGCTTATTTTTAAAACTTCAACATCTTCTTCATGCCCCTCATCTCAATAAAAATCTATTATCTATCTATCATTTTTGTGAGGACAATGATGTGTTCTTTGAGTTTCATAGGTCATTTTTGTTGTTGTGAAGGAGTCTCAAACAAAGGCGATTCTTCTTCGAGGACTTGTTAATGCCGGGATGTACGAGTTGTCGATTGTCCTGTCTCCGCCGCCGAACTCGTCTTCTCAAATCAACCTCACCCAGACCGTTAAATCTCCCCTCTAGAACGCCCGCACATGCCACCCTTCTATTAGTGTTCTAGCCCACCTCTCCAAAGTTTTACCTATTTACCAAAACAAAGGCCCATCAGGCCGAGTCAAATGTGAGTCATGTAGTTAGGCCAAAACCCATGCTCTCCCACACCCGCCCATTACCAAGAAATCTCACAATCCCTTTCAAATTTTGTTTATGGATGTGTGGGGACCTAGTCATCTTATTTCAATTCAAGGAAACAAGCATTACTTAGCAATTGTGGATGATTATTCCAATTATTTATAGCTTTTTCCTGTGAATTCAAAATATCTTGTCTCCAATATTGTTATACAATTTATTACCTTCATCACCCAAATTTTCTCCACAAAACTTTCTCATATCCAAATGGACGGCAATACCGAATTTAAACACTTACGCCCCCTTCCTTTAACAACACGACATTAATCTCCACCTCTCTTGCTTGTACTCCCACCAACAAAATGGAAATATTGAGACCCGTCATAGACGCATTGTCGATAACGGGCCTACCGTCCTCAAACACGCATCCCTACCCCTCTCGTATTGGGATTATAAAACTCCACTTGTCTTATTAACCGCCTACCCACTTCAACCCTCAACCACAAAAGTCCCTATGAAATCCTTTTCCAAACATCACCCGACTATTCCTTTCTCCGTGTCTTCGGGTGCCTTTGTTTTCCAAATCTCTGCCCTTACAACAGCCATAAACTTTCCCTTCGCTCGCACCCCACCATTTTTGTCGGGTACGCTCCAAATCACAAAGGCTACTTATCCTTGATTGGGTGCACAACCAATCATATATCTCCAGGGACGTTGTCTTCCATAAAGAAACTTTCCCTTTTACCAAACAAAATATACCCATTTTACCTTCTCCACCCCCAGAAGTCCAACTCCCATTCTCCCTCATTTGCTACCCAACTACTCACGACCCAATAATACACTGACCCAACCTTCCACATCAGATTTCAGCCCAACCCTTGAGCCTGACCCATCTAACTCCCCTTCAGCTCCCATTAACCCACCACCCGATCCTCCTCTCCCCAATGTTAACCCACCTCCCTCAAATACCCACTCGATGAGGACCCGATCAAAAGACCATATTTCCAAACCTCTAATCCAGTCCGATGGGACGATTCCTTGGACGTCTTCTTCCTCAAACTGTCTAGCCACAACTTTTATTCCAGATGAACCCTCGTCTTTTACAGAAGCAAATAAATTCCCCGAATGGCGAGAGGCCATGAACCATGAGTTCCAAGCCCTCCTTTCCACCAACACCTAGACTCTCGCTCCCCCCCCCCCCCGCCCTCCACCAACGTTCTCGGCGTCAAGTGGGTCTTCAAGACCCAACAACGGGCGAATGGTTCCATCGAACGTTGCAAGGCTCGATTGTTTGCCAAAGGATTCAATCAAATCGCCGATCTTGGCTACGACGAAACTCTTAGCCCCGTCGCCAAACCCACCACCATCCGACTACTTCTCTCCCTAGCAGCGATGCACAATTGGACGACTCGACAACTTGACATCCAAAATGCATTTCTCCATGGATCCTTGATGGAGGACGTCTTCATCTCCGAACCACCATATTTTTCAACCCTTCCTTCCCAACCTATGTTTTTAAATTGCACCGCTCCCTTTGCAAGGCTCGATGACATTCTCCATATCAATATCATCTTCTATATCTTGAACTCGGTTAGCATTTTCCAATTCTCCATCCATAACATCGTCATTTGTATTCTCTCCATCATCGACATCTTTTGGAGTTGAATCCTCATCTTCGTCGTCTATTACCACTAATTCAAACTCATCTTCAATATATCCACCAACATACTCAACATTCAAATCAATTAATCCTTTTGTAGAATCCATTAGCGCCTACACCTATCAAATTCATCCATAATAAGCTAAATCCGTTTATTATATGCTAAAATACCTTTTTCAAACTTACTAAGAAAACAGATGACCTAAAACAGTAAGTTGATATTAATAAAAAAAATTACAAGCTAATGAATTTGTGATGTTCGTGTTTTTGGTATAGTTTTTAGTATGTTTTCTTAGTTTGTTAAGACTAGTTTTGATAAGTTTAGGGTTAGTTTTGTGTGTTTTTAAATGGTTTTGCCTATTTTGTGAAAAGTATGGAAGCTACTCCGTTTTATGTCTTTTTGTAGGTTTTAGCAAGGAAACGATGCTATTTGGAGCTGAATTTGGAATGATGTGGTGAAGGACGGAAGAATACGAGATGAAGAAGTTGAAGTCCAAGCTTTTAGAGTTGAAGTGTTGAAGAAGTCAAAATCCAAGCTCGTTAACGAGGCTATGCAGGGTCGTTAACGAGGCTTAGCGATAGAGTTTTTCGAGAAATCTTAGTGATGACCTACCGATCCTGTGCGGGAATTTATTTCGTGTCGGTAGAGTGTTTTTTATGAGTTTTAGGGTTATTATATTGTATTTTAAGTCTTGTTATCCTTCTAAGTTTTTATTTCTATCTTTTTAAGAGTAGATTTCTTTCTTTTAGGAAAGTTTTTATCTTATATCCATATTTATTTAGATAGCTTTATTAGTATAAATACCCTTCTATCTAGCCTAGAAGGGGAGGAAGGAGAGGAGAATTCGAATAGAGAAGAAGGAAGAGTCGAAAGAGAGAGAGAGAGAAGAGTCGGAGAAGGAGATCGAGAGCCACGATGGACGAGAGTTACCGGGGTCGTTAATCACTTGTTTCGATTCGGTTTTGTATTTTTCGGTTTCTTCTGAAATTTGTAAGACAATATTTTCTTATTAATTTAAGGTAGTTGTTTTGTTTTCAATGTTTTCCTGTATAGAAGTTGTTTATTTCATAGTTATGAGTAGTGAGTAGTTTTCTTGTCTAGGGTCGGGGTTGAAACCCGGCATAGTTATGCATGGTTTGATGAGTAAGATGATGTGTTGAATGCCTTCTATCTGTTTTTGAGATTGCTTGTTGTGTTTATATTGAGATGAAAGTCAAGGTGATTTGAGTCTTAACTTGATCGAGAGAGAAAGTTATAAACTTGAAGGTTGATATTGTTTGAATACGAAAGTTTCAAGCTTTAGATCCAAAACAAGCAATTGAGTGAATTAGTTTATGAAAGTAGATTAATTTACTTACTAGTCAATGAAAGTTGATGAATTTATCTATTTAAAGGCATGATCTTTATCTTCTTACAAGTTATATGCTCATAGACTATGTTGTGGTAACCCTTGTCCTAGATTTTTGTTTTTATTTGAATTTCTCCTAGATTCATATTCCTTACTAAGTTCGTAGCCTCGGTACCGAACGTATTTTTAGTTCGTTAGTAGTATACAGGTTCGTTAACGACCCTGACAAAGTCGTTAATGAGGCTGGCCGTGAGTATTTTGTTTATTTTTATTTGATTTTTATTATTAGTAGTTGATAGATAAACAAACCTTGCTTCTCGTGGAACGATCCTGACTCCCCTACACTCAGCGGGGTCTTGACTTATAAATTTATTTGTTGTCCAGAGTAAAGGCCCGTCAATAATTTGCATTGTAATATATCAAACGAAATTGAACTTTACATTAAAACAATAATAAGATGCTACATTGCCAATATATCAAACTGAATTGTCGATTGCAATCTTCATCCAGATTTGTTGCAGATTTAGCTTATTTCAAAGCCTAAAATTCTAAATATCAGCTTATTTTAGAGCCTAAAAATATTCATCCGGAAAAATTGTAGATTCAGTTGAAGAGGAATATAGCAACCAGAGGGGAATGTACCAGAAATGTTGTAGATTCAGTTGACATTAAAACAGTAAGTTGATATTAACAATTTGAAATGTAGCATTCAAATCAGTAAGTTTATATTGTCGAAATGCAATCTTTAGCTTCTCTAATTGCCATCTAAACCATTTTCTTTTTCACCAAGTTTATATTCTCTAATGCAATCTTTAGCTTCTCTAATTACCCTTCTTTTGATAAAAAGATCGATCGTTGTATAACATGCATGTGACTTAGAAAATCAGCAATGATAAATCAAAAAAAGAAATCAGAATGATATGGCCAGAATGGTTAGAAATCAAAAACATAAACCACACTACAAGCTACGAAAATAATATTTCTACTTTAATTAGTTTTCAGCCATTCGATCTTTCCACTTGCAATGATTTTTCGATCTTTCCCATTGCAAGCATCATTTTTCAGCCTTTTGTTTAATTAGCATCAGTTTTCATCTACAAGTAATCGAGTTTGAGATTATAAAGCGAGGAAGGAGAATACTAGAATTCAAAATGTTGACGAATGGCCTTCTTGAGGTTCTTTGAAAATTGGAGAAGCTAAAATTTGAAACGAGGAAGATGAAATTTTTTTATTTGAAGTGTGGAACTGACAGTCAATTTGATGTAGAATGATGGGCTTGAGAATCGTTATGGAAAAAATATTTTGGTAGAAGAAATGGGCCATCCCGATTTGAGAATTTCAACAAGTCCATTAATTGCCCATTACATTTTAAACCCAAACCTAAAAAACGTAAGTACCCAACCTATAGGTATGAAATTTAAATCAGTATAAATTATTCTAGAAAATTGTAATAAAATAAATTCTTCTCTCTCCACTATATTATTATTATTATAATGATTGGGTCATGATCCATTGGGTCATGCAAGCACCCCCCGTTGGTCACACTTCCTAAAGCATCCAAAATAATGAGATCATTGAAAATTTTCAGCACTGTATGAATCAGGGAAACTTGTGTTTATTCTCACTTTTTTTTACCAACCCCTTTTTTTTGTTAAGGTAATAATTAGACCAGGAAAGGACGAACTTAAAGTATGACATATGACATGGATGAGAACTACCAACCCATTATCATGATAACATTAGGGTGTCCAAACCCGGTTAACCGAGATATTGATTAACCATGATTTCGGTTAGTTAAAATCATGAACCGTAACTGAATTAATCTCAATTCACTGTAGTTTGGTTAACCAATTTTTTGGTTCGGTTTTCTCAGTTAACCGATAACCATTTATCTAATTTTACCTTTAATAATTCACACTAAAATAATATAGTTTAATTAAAAAAAAGTGATCAAGCAAGACTTTTATTTTAAATATGTACTTATACCATATTGTTTTGGTTGTTGTAAACAAATATCGAGAGTATATACTATAGTGTGTGAAATCAAACATTGTGTTTTATCCCATTAAATTTAATAAGCGAGTCTATTTCAATGAGAAGTGGAAAAATAGTGCGTAAGTTATTAAAATTGGAGATGAAAAGACTCAAACTCGATCAACACCTTGAAGATCACAGAGTTTAACTAATAAATAAAACAAAAATAACTAATATTGAGAAAAAATATTAATATATTCTCGTTTTTTTGGTTAACCATTATATTTAAAGTAATGAACCGAAACCGAAACCGAACCGAAAATATTTTAAGTTCGTTAACCAAATCGAAATTTCAAAAAAAGTCGGTTTAGTTAAACTAAAAAATAACCGGTTCTTAAATTTTTTGTTTCGGTTTCTCTGTTTTTTTTTTATATGGACACCCCAAGATAACATCACTCCTCAATAAAGCCAGAAAAGGAGGTCAATTTTTTCGTTGCACGGGTCCAAATTTTCGTACTTAAAAGAGGGCATCCCCGAATGATTCTCCGCACAAACTTTTGATAAGATACAAAATTTCCTTTTCAATTTAAAAGTATGGGCTCCTATGAAGCAATTTGGATAAATGGTTAAGAGGGGTCTTATAAACCACAAACTATTTCAACAATGATTTTTTGATTTTTTGGTGGGTGTTGATTTGTTGATTTTTTGGTGTTGATTTGTTGATTTTTTGATTTTTTGATTTTTTGATTTTTTGATAAGATACAAATTCGGTCTCATCATGTTAAAATAGACTAATAAAAAATTGCCTAGTCTCTATAGACTTGAAATTGCCTAAAGTTTTATGTTTTGAGTTGAACATGTTCGAAACCGGAAACTTGGATGGTCCAAATTTGCCTTCTGATACTTTCAAGTCTTAAATCTCTGTAGTTAATATGGAATTTGTCTCTTTGGCCAGAAGTCACCAAATTGTTAAACTTAGCTTCAGAAGCATCATTCACAAAATCAAGACACGTATTCTCAGATTTTTCTTTATCCAAAAGCTTCTCAAAATTTATGCTGATCAGTCCAGCTAGCTACGTACACATACATACATTGGATCGATCAAAGGAAGCATTAACATGAGAACGCAGAGAATGAAATGAAGGCGGTTGAAGAAGATCGATTGATGTAGATTTATATCATTTGATTACAAAGTGGTATTCCCAAAAGTTAAAACAAGAAATGAACAATGGATGGCTACAAAGGTACCAAAAATAGTAGAGATCAAACATGCCTTCTCCTTATTGTTAAACAAGGTCTTCTTCACCCATCAAAAAAGTCCTCAAAAGACCTTCACGTCCAGCTTCCCAACTGCTTTTTTTTTCTGCTTAGCAAAGATCTTCCCACATCATATGTCAAAGTAGGGGTGAAAAAAAATCAAGGCACTAAAGAAACAAAAAAAAAAAAAAAAAACTCCTTAAGAAACAGAGTTTGCAGCTTCAACAACAGCCTCAACGGTGATCCCGAATTCCTTGTATATCTTCCCAGCTGGCGCACTTGCTCCAAACCGATCAATCCCAATAGCCTTCCCCTTAGACCCGACAATCTTGGCCCACCCGAAAGTGGAGGCAGCCTCGATACTGACCCTAGCCGTCACACCAGCCGGGAGAACACTCTCCTTGTACTCGTCAGACTGCTCCTCAAACAACTCCCAGCACACAAACGAGACGACTCTAACCGTCTTCCCAGCTTTCCTCAGCTCATCCCCAGCCTTGGCGGCAATCTCAAGCTCTGATCCCGTCCCGATGAGGATGACGTCAGGCTTGTTCCCCGTGGAGTTGTCGGAGATGACGTATCCACCTTTCTCGACTCCCTCGATTGAAGTCCCCGGGAGGTTAGGGAGCTTTTGGCGGGAAAGAGCGAGGATGGACGGGGTGGCCTTCTTGGAGACGGCGACCTTGTAGGCACCGGCTGTCTCGTTCCCGTCGGCGGGGCGCATCATGAGGATGTTGGGCATCGCCCTGAAGCTGGCGAGGTGCTCGATGGGCTGGTGGGTGGGGCCGTCTTCTCCTAGACCGATGGAGTCATGTGTCATCACGTAGATGACACGTGCTAAGGAGAGGGCGGAGATACGGATAGCTCCTCTCATGTAGTCCGTGAAGACGAAGAAGGTAGCGCAGTATGGGATGAAACCCGGGCTGTGGAGGGCAATGCCGTTGCAGATGGCTCCCATTCCGTGTTCTCGAACCCCAAACCGAACGTTTCGTTCCTCTGGCGTGTCCTTTTGGAAGTCACCGAACATTTTCAAGAGTGTCATGTTTGATGAGGCCAGATCTGCACTCCCACCAAGCAGGCCCGGGAGGACCGGAGCCAGGGCGTTCAGGCATTGTTGGGAGAGGTTTCGGGTTGCATCTCCAGGGGTTTCGGGTGTGTATGTCTGTACAATACAATAGGCCAAGAATTAGGACATGAACAAGATAAAAACAGTATTATTTAATTATAATGTTCTGGATATTGTCACACTTTTGGACCTAATGAATTGATACTTACTGGAAGTGCCTTTTCCCAGCCAGCAGGGAATTCGCCGGTTATGATGCTCTTGAACTCGGCTGCTTCTGCAGCGTACTTCTTCTCGTATTCCGCAAACTTAGTGTTCCATTCGGCTTCAAGGGAAGCACCCTCAGCGGTGTGGCGGCTCCAGTGCCTGTATGGCCATCAAAGACGAAGAGCGGAATGAGTAAACTTAGAGCGATATAAGAGGGGGGGGGGGGGGGGGGGGGGAGGGGGGGGGGCTCTTGTTTTGGTTTACTTACTTCTTGACGTCCTCTGGGACGTGGAATGGCTCATATGGCCATCCGAGATTCTTCCTTGTAGCCTCCACTTCTTTGGCTCCAAGTGCACTCCCATGAACGCTGTAAGAGTTGGCCTTGTTGGGTGAACCAAATCCGATAGTAGTGGTCACCTGCAATGCAAGATAAGGCCGGATTCATGAGACGTTTTCAAATCGTTCAAGGATATGTATCATGTTGCTACATAATATATGTACAATGACCTTGATCATAGTTGGCTTGTCTGTGACTTTCTTGGCTTCCTCAATCGCAGCACGAATTTCGTCATAACCCGTGTTACCATTCTTGACCCAGATAACATGCCACCCCAAGCCCTCAAAACGAGTGTCCACGCTCTCAGTGAAGGCGATCTCAGTGTCACCGTCGATGGAGATGTGGTTGTCATCATAGAAGGCGATGAGTTTACCAAGTCCCCAATGGCCAGCAAGTGAGCAAGCCTCATTTGCTATTCCTTCCATTTGGCAACCATCTCCAAGAATGACGTACCTGACAAATTCAATTAAAACAAAGCACTCAGCTAGAATGAACAACGCTAAAAATGTAGTAGGAAGAATAAAAAATCAAGGTTGTACATACGTGTAGTGGTGAACGATCTCGCAGTCAGGCTTGTTGAACCTTGCAGCCAGGTGCTTCTCGGCGAGTGCCAAACCGACCGCATTGGCAATACCTTGGCCAAGGGGTCCTGCAGGAGATCATGAGAGAAATAAGGAGGCCATTCCAGCAGAGAATAAGGAAAGCGGATGTGGATAAGATTGATGATTTGCACAGAATAGGAGGCTACCAGTGGTGACTTCAACTCCAGGGGTCTCAAAGTTCTCAGGGTGACCAGGAGTACTGCTTTCCCATTGCCTGAACACCTTAAGATCTTCCTCCTAGTATATTCAGGAGAAAGTGTACCAACCAACAATAATACATGCATCAGGAACCATGCTCAACAACATTCATTTTCCTACTTCTATGCATCCAAATTCACCATTTGGTTTTTTTGGAGTCCAAGATCATTAGATCGGAGACTAATCCTTCTTGTGATGGCTCACCCAAATAGATTACAATTTCAACTTAGTCCCAAGTAAAATCCCTAATTCATTCAATCTTGTCAACTTTCCTACAAGAAAAATCCAGCCAACAACCGACAATGCCACAATGGGCAATCATAAAGCAAATAATCAAAAGCAGAGAAGAGAGTGCGACCTTGACACTGTCATAGCCAGCCAAGTGAAGCAGGGCATACTGGAGCATACAACCATGGCCGGCGGAGAGGACAAACCGGTCCCGGTTAAACCAGTAAGGGTTCTTAGGGTTATACCTCATCACCTCATCATAGAGTATGTGACCCATGGGGGCGCAGCCCATGGGCAGGCCCGGGTGGCCCGAGTTCGCCTTCTCCACCGCATCGATGGCCAGGAACCGGATCGTGTTCACCGACTTCTCCACCAGCTCCGTCTCCGTCTTCTCCAGCGTCTCCGCTGCAGCGGCCCTCACGACGGCGGGGGAGCGTGACCCCACGCGCCTCCCTTTCACGGCGCGTGACTGTGCGTTCCTGAGGGGCGCGTGCAGCGAGAGGCTCCCCGGCTTCGCTAGGGCCCCGTAGCTGCTCGGGAGGGAGTGGGGGAGGAGGGAGTGGGAGACCGTCAGAGATGAAGAGGAAGCCATTTTGTTTGATTTGGGGGCTTTCTTCTCTCTTTGGTTGGTTCAGACAACTACTAGTTCTGAATCCCGATTGCGTTTGGTGATTTTTGAACGTGGGGAGATATGGCCGTTAGCAGAGGAGGACGCGAAGCGTCAGATGGGACTGGGCAGGGAATCCTGACCGTAGAGTTTGGGTAGGAAACGATAGGCTTCTGATTTGTTGTGAGGAGGAAAAGCTATCAGAATTCTGTGAACGTCATCTTTCGCTCCAAATTTGCCTTGGGACCCTGATGATTATGTAAGGGTCGGGTTATACTTTATATGCCCATAGATCAACATGTCGATCCTACGATATAATTGACCTAAGTAATTCGTTTGTGTGGGTTTATGTGCTCGACTTATTGTACATGTGTGCATCGAACATACATTTCCTCTATTAGTATTGACCCACGAACTTTAACAAGGTATCAGAGGCTATTCTATTATGGATCCCTGCTTGTTCGGGTCGGGTTAGGATGCTCCCATCCCGTTATTATTTGGCTAGTCCGACATGATGACAAATTTAGGCTAGTTCCTTGGACTCGTCGACGATTTATCGGCTCTAAGGTTATGATGTTGTTAAGTGTCATCTAGGCCAGACTAGTTGTCAATTAAGGGGGCGTGTTGAAAATAAAACTTATCCCACATATAAAATCGAAAGAGAAACCAACCTAGCATAATATACCTTTGGGTTACTCATTCTATTCCCAATTGATTTTAGGATGGAACCACATGGGTTTATGTGTTAGACCTAGCTGAGTATATGTTCTCGTACGTAACATGTCCTTGATATTTCTTCGTGGTATCAAATAGTAGTTCCCGACCGCCCTTGTGCCGCCGCATCAGTCACAAAAACCTAATTCCCGGTCGCCCTAATGTCGCCATCGACTGCCCTTATGCCAGTACATTTGTTTAGTCACCCCTGATCCTAGCCCCATTATCGACCTTCCTTACATATGTGATAACACTTAATTTAATCATATTCTAGGGATCTAGTTGCATATTAGTTTAGAGCACTTTCATGCATATTTTGCATATTTTATATTTATTTTATTTTATTATGCATTCGAAATCTACACTAGTGTTTATTGTATTTCAGGTATTTATGGCTATTTTTGGAGTTAAATCGAGCTTAAATGAATACCATTAATTTTTTAGGAGCAAAGATTGAATTCCGTATGTAAGTTTTACATGAGAAGCGAGTTGGCATACTTAATGGACCTTATTTTATTTATTGGGCCTGACTGAAAGCTGCTAATGGTGTTGAATTTCTTCCATGATATTGGGCCCACAAACTTTTATGAGTTGAAGATGCACCGACTTTGGGAGACCAGGATGGAGAATTGCTTAGTGGGGGTATTATATCTATATCTATATCTATACTAATATAAAAGAGGAGTACTATTAAATCTTGACTGTTCACTGTATAGAGTAGTGAATGTTGACATTTTGTTCGCTCGTTCTGTCATGTGTCATGCTCCTGCTTTCTTTTCCCACTTTCTCTCCATCTCTTGACTTCGTACAATTTCAGGAGACACAAATTGAACCAGAGAATCGGAAAATCGGATTCAGAGATAGATTGAGGAAGGAAGGGTGACCTCGGGAGAAAGAAATCTTCACCGTGTTCTACAAATTCGTCGGCTCGGGAGAATTACATCTTCACCGTTGGACACTCTTCTTCGCATGCCTACAAATTCATCCTCGTACTGTATTTGTTTGGTTTGAACTAGAGAGGCATTTGGTTGTCTTTATTCGGTTAGGGTTTTGATGTGCTTCCGTTTATTGTGCTCCTACTGCTCCTCTTTTGGTATGTTCTTTCATTCTTTTCTTTTAAGCAACTACTGTGAGCTTGTAAGCCCATTTGTGGTCATGCTTTGATCTACTTGCTTCTTCTTTGGAGGTGTGCTTGCGTGTTCCTTATATTTTTCTTTGTGGTAATCCTTTTGATGTGTAGGGTTGTATTCCGTTTTCTTGGTTTCTTGTGTTTTTTTTCTAGGGTTATGCTAATTTCGATTTTAGTTCAGCTTCGTATATGTCCTTGTTTTAGGTTCCGTTTTTATGCACCTGTTTTTTGCCTGAATCGTTGGGAGTATTTTAGGTCTGCTTGCTTTAGGTTTACAAATTACAAGAATCTGGGTTTATTTGGATTCCCTCTTATTGTTTTTATGGCATGCAAATTGATTGATAACATCAACAAGAAAATAGGCTAGGAAGAGGGAGGAGGATGCAAGGGTTAATGGGTTGATATGTTCTTAGTGTTCTTTGTTTCCGGGTTTTGCTGCGCCTTTATTGTTTAGGTGGAATCTACACTCAGCGTCAGTTTTCATGAACAAAACAGGGGCAAATTACATTTTTTTTATGAGCTTGTTTTCGTTTCCAAATTGTACTGGCCATTATGCTTTGGAGTTTCTTTAATTATTGCATTCATAAAGATGTAGCTCTTTAGTCCCTGTGCACGATTCTATATGTACATAGTTTTTCTTCTACTCTTTACTTATATATTAAGAATTTGTTCTTGTGTGGTTTTAGTTCATATCGAGTTTGAGGTAGTAAAACTTCCTATAATGAGTGCTCTTAAACAATTTCTAAAAATGAGTTTTGCATTCTTATATTTGCTTTTCGGAGGGTTTTTTGTCTTTTTGTTTTTTTAAAGATGTTTTTAATTTCTGCTCTATAGTGTTGTTTTCTTTGTTGCGTGATCAAGGTTGCTTAAATATTCGTTTTCATGGAGACTTGTGCGTGTGAGTGTTTACCCGCTTTAGGTTTTTCTATATTCATTTGTGCTTGTGTGTGTCTTTTTATGTATCTCGACTTGGCCTAGGGTTTTGCGTAAGTGAAAAGGCATAGCAAGTAGGAGCATTATGAACCATAATCGAGAACACTCCAAGCTTGTGAACAAGCTTGTCATATGGCTCATCCGGCTTGTCGACATAGTCATCTATCTCAGAGTCGCTAATGTTCGTTCATTCGGACTGAACATCAACGAGGTCCTCTTGTGCCTTGGACATCTAAACAACAAACGTGTATATCAAATTAGTAAAGTAGGGACTATAACAAAGAAAAGTTGTGCTATATGAACAAAATTAGTATTTCTTACAAATTAGTAATGTACATCCTATAACAATCAAGATGAATGGAAACAATTGACCCATATTTTACTTATTTAAATGCAATTGACCCATATTTTTCTTATTTACATCACAATTGACCCATATTTTCCACATTTGATTTGAGAACTGATTATTACAGTCCAGGATTCAATTGATTTAAGATATAGACAACAAAAATAGAGGATGTAACCACCTTAAATAAAATCAAGAAACCATATCCACAACTACAAACCTCAAACGACAAAGAGTTTAGCCCTAGATCACAGAGTGCAAAGGAAGGACATTCTCAATCAAATTAGATTTCACCCTAATCGAACTCAATCGAGTACAAATAAAGCGGTTGTAACCTTAAACAAAATCAAGAATTGAAGAATTCCACATCCAAAAGCATCAAACGACAAAGATTTTACACTAGATACAAAGAAATCACATGAAAAGAAGACCATATAAGAATAGAAAAAGACCCAAAACCCTAATCGAAATCATTTGACTACAAAAACAGATTCGAAATTACCCTAATCGAACTTAATATTTATGATGGTTGTTAGCGAAATTACCTTAACTTTTGTTGAATGATGGTGGTTGATTGAATTGCACTTGCTCCTCGTCTTGTCTCCAAACTTGATTCAAGAACACAACAGAGAAGAGGAACAAGCGGAAGAGTAGGAGATCCACCAAAGGTGGATCCTCCGCTAGGACCTTCCCCGTTTCTGCCCCAAGCCCCTTGCGTAGAAGTCGAGCATAGTACATTCTGGTTTGGATGGGCAGGTTGTTGCATGTTGATTGCTCCTTCTCGTACATGGACAAGAGGCCAGTTTCTGATATTGGAGTGGCGGGCACTTCTTCAAGACACTGGGTGGCGGAAAGTGGGGTTCTTGGGCTCTTCTCCGCCATTTTCTTTTTGTGGTTGTTGAGGGTTGAAGAGAAGTGAGAGTTGAGGAATATGGGATGACCAGAGCAATATTATGAGGTGTTTTTTATAATTGAACGTTAATTAGCTCGATCAAAAAAACAATGATAATGATGTCGACATAAAAAAAAGGAACGTGTAAATGAACAATTGGGTTTAGGGTTTTGTGGGAAATTAAAATCGAAAATAGCAATTTAATCTTTCAATTCTTGAGGCATTGATTGCACTGTGTAAGAAGAAAAACAGGATATTTAAAAAAAAAGCATGCTACTTGGAGGATCCAAAAAGGTTGATGACGATTTGGTTTCTAAGGTAAAAAGTGAATCGGGATTTATCAATTCGAAATCTAAAGAAAATGAGAATATGAAATATGTTATCTAGGTGATAAATATGTAACATTCAAATTTGAAAAATCAATACCTTGTTAACGCTTCAACCATATACCATATAAACCCTAAAAAATTGATATATAATATTCAAAATTGATTATGATATCAAATTTTATTTTTTAAAAATTCCAAATCCTAAACCCTAAATATGTAACGTTCAAATTTAATTATTAATCCATATTTATCAATTCCAAACCCTAAACCATATATAAGGAAGCTTACCATACAATGTCACCCTAATTGATCAATTGTTATTATCATGTGTTGTATAGAATATTTAAAATTAAGTTATTTTACATATAGTTATATTTAGTGTGGAGTAAATAGTAAACAGTTATTTATTTTTTCGAGTAAATGTTATAAAAAGTATTATTTAAGGGCGATCAGGGCCTTTAGGTAACATTCAAATAAGTTAAATATTTCAAAACCTTTTTTACAATCAAAATTATCTTCTTTCACTCGACCATAAAATTTTAATTAACCCTCTCAAAAAAGGGACATTAATTAATGAACAGTTGGAACTTAAGATGACAATTAAATCCTATTAATAATTTAGTTTGTCAATTACAAGGCATTGATTGCATTGTTTTAATGAACAGTTGGAGTGATGAGGATTTTGTTTATATGAATCGATCGGTATGGTAAAAACAAATGTACCACTACTACTAACTTATATATATAGAAATATGTATTACTAATCTTTGATGACAACTTGGTAAAAAAATGTCCTTTGTTTGTGCATAAAAATTCCGTCTTCAATACACTAATTGAATGCTCCTTCCTCTTCCGTTTCAAATTGAATCTTCCAACCTAAAACCTACAAAACAATGGACACAAGGGGGGCGGGGACTCCCTAATCCACCTCTGATGCCTAATTTAAAAGAGCAGTATGTCGATTTGAACGTCGAGGTACAACAAGAAAGCAAGGAATCCCTGAACAACTGAGCTAAGCGAATATTAGCCTGTTCAAGTTTTCAATATGCGCCGATATACAACATGTGGCCTTCCCTACACGGCGAAGATGTGTTTTAATAATGGAAGAAGGAGATTAGAGGGTCGAGATTATACATATCCTATGAAATACCCATATATATCCTTTGGAAAAAAAAGGAGAAAAGGGGAGTGATACTTGAACGAGGTCTTTGGATTACATTGAGTGAGTGTTAGCCAAGTGTGTTAGGCCATCTTTTAGCAATACCCTATTTTCAAGGGGTATGAAGAGAAATTGTGGGATATAAAAAAAAGAAACAGAATAAAATAATAAAGAGAAGGGTTTTATATTAGAAGAGAGGAATCGTGTTGAACAGAGAATAGCCGCCGCCACGGTCGAGGTGACCTTGCTCTCTGATCAACTTCCACAACAGTGTTTGATTTTTCCGACCACAACACACCACTATGGACGTCAACCCTGGGCGATTTGGGTGTTTGGTTCAGGTATGGATTGAACTAGATCAGTCAGACTAATTGGTACACGTCTAGGCATAAACCTGGGCCTCTTTTGGGATCGAAAGTGAATGACTTCGAAGTGCTTTTCCTTAATTAGATAATAGGAGGTTTGAACAATTAGGCTGAACTAAACACATGGAAATGTTGTTGTTCTTTAATTCTGGTCTATGTTTTTATTTTATCTTTAGGGCTGTTTTGATGTGGAAAATATTGTGGGATCTATTCCATGAAATGGGTTTTGGGGATAAGGACGATCACACAGGCTTAATTAGTTGTTAGTCTTGTATAGTGGGTGCCGATTTGGTGTTAAGTGGGATCGAACCTAGGGTCTGCACAAACGAACAAAACCAAATTAAGGTATGATTAAAATATTATATATGTATATAGCTTGGTGGTATGGATAATAGTGGGGGTACTAATTGTATTGATAGTTTGATGATGTAGAATGAAATGGATTATAAAATTAAGCTTTAATCAAGCTATTCATTCATATGAGATATTGGAAACGTGTAAATTTTGGAGGCCATTTGGGGTTTTGCTTGAAAATTCGTTTAGAATTTCTAATTCGTTGTTAGGCTTAGTTCTTGCAGCTTCGGGTAGTTTTGAAAGGGGGTCTAATTAGTTTTTGGCATATTATCTTAAGATTGGGAAATTTTTCTTTTGACAACAGGTTCGTGAATTGCAATTAATCTTGGAGCTTGGAAATTGCTTAGATCGCCTTTGTGGAATTAAGGTAAGATGATTCTAGTTTCTTTTTCCTATTACTGTTACTTATTGTTTTTAAGCATTTGAACATGTTATTAGTTAAAGCTATGTGAGAATGAGAGTATGAGTTTGATTGTTTTTTTAGATGATGAAGACTTGTTGTTTGATGTGTGATTGATTATGTTAACGGTTCGACATTTATAACCGGGCTGGGGTGATGATAGCCTCACCCGACCACGTTAAGGGTGACCTTGCGTTGGTTACAGGTCAAAACTAGAATGGTGATTGTCCCATTCAACCTACTATGTAGAGTGTATAAATACTAGAGTGATGATAGTCTCACTCGATAGATGATGCTTGCGTAGTTCTTGTTATACTTGACTAACTTTGGAGTAATGTTCATTTTAAATTGTGGGTTGATTATTGTCCTTATAGGGATACCGAATGATTGTTGGACAAGTAGGATTATTATGAGTGTTATATTTTCTTTTCTTTCCTTAATCTATTTGATGATTCTTGCTAATTTTTCGATAGACTAACCCAATCTTGGACTTGTCCTTGGTTGGCTGGTGTTTCGTATCCACCATTCTCCAAGTCTTCGCAGGTACAGTAACAACAAGGAGGTCACAGATTCACATCATGGCGGAGTTATTTGGGAAAACATTCTTTTTGATATTTAGTTGGTTGGAGATATTTAGTCCTAAGACTCTAGTATTCTATATTGTTTTCAAAGATTTCCAAAGATGCTTTCGTTATGTTTTTGTTGGATCGTAACCGGTTAGCAGTGAGCTTGGGAACTGGCAATTAAGTTGTTCCCAAGGCAGCGGAAGTAAATAATCGCAAGTAATAAAAACAGTAAAAGGCACAGTTCCTTTATAGAGGAACCCCACTACAACCAACTAGTTGTATGGGTAAACCTCTACCTCCGCTTGGAGGATTTTGAATGACTTACTTATATTGATTGCTTTGTTCCTTAGTTACACAGCCGGATTTACACTTCTCTGTTCCTACAAGTTCTTCCTAACTCTAGCAACACTATTAAATCCTCTCACCTGAGTTCCTAAGCTCACAACAGCAAATCACAAGTAACTCAAACCTTATGCTGACTTCTCAGTTCCCTTGCTCCTGGGAACTTCATCTTCACCGTCGTCGAGATCACACACTCGACGGCGGGGACTTCTCTTCCTTTTCTTTCTTTTCTCTGATGTGGGTGTTTGTAAGTTCTGGGAGAAGTACTCAGACCGAGTACTATTCATTTGGCTTTATAGTCCAATGAGCTTGGGCAGTCGTATCTTTCATTTGTGTCCAAAATGCCCTTTGCTTGATGCCCAAGTTATACTTTCTTCACATGTGACTTTGGTTTGAACTAGGTCAACTTCTTGGATCAATCGGACCGTTGGATGAAGTGTGACAGTCTGATCCTCAGACTGTTCCCTCGGGCTGTCTGAGACAGAATCCCGCGATCTGCGCTAAACGGTCGTTGTCCTCACATGTGAGTTCCCATGTCATGGGAATTGTCTTCTTCAGAGTTCCCTTGATGGAAACTCTTCATCGTTGTAAGCTTGTGTTCTCTTGATTGTTTATGGGAGTTCCCACTTCATGGGAACTTTCCTCTTCAGAGTTCCCTTGATGGAAACTCTTCATTGTGGCCTGCAGTGGCTTTTGGTCATTCGTAGGAGTTCTTGGCTGTACCTGTGTTCCTTAGAAATACTTGAACAAACCACATTAGTTCCCTATGGTGTTTGTCATTATCAAAACTTGAGAATTACATCGTTGATCCGTTGTTTAGAACCAGAGGTCCCAACAACGTCCCAACAATTTCCCCCTTTTTGATGATGACAAAACCATCACAAAAATGCAAGTATTTCGAAGAATGATATGCTGATGAGTTCCTAAGTATGATTTTGGGAAGTCACTTTTAGTGAAACACTTAGATTTAGGGAGCCACTTCAGGTGAGACACATAGTTCCTATTAAGCTTTTTATGCAGTTGTTCCCCCTTAGCTTATGCGTGGTCTGTGATAACTTAAACTTTTAACTCATCTCGCATTTTTTGTCTTTCCCCCTTTTGACATCATCGAAAACAAGCAAAGCAATATTAGGAAAGAAGGGAACACGCAATCAAAATAAAGACCATTTCATTACTTAAGATACTATGTACAATGGGAACCCAAGTACAATTTGTGGTCATTTTTGGATTAAGGGAACAAGAAGGGAGAGATCATGGGTTCTGAGGGAACAGGGCGTCACAAAGGCGCGTAAGGACTTGTGTAAGCTTTTCTTGTCCTCTGGCCAACACTGCTTGGTCCCTAGCAATCTGGTCGAGGGTGTTGGCAATGCGGAGCAACACTGGAGAGTTCCCCTCTTGTGGACCAGACTCTAGTGGAGCCGTCTCCTCTACAGGCTCCGAGTGCCTCATTTTCTGGGCAACTGTAATGTCCAGTTCCTTTCCAAGCTCGATTTCATCTTTAGAGGCGTCGTAAAGACCCTCTTTTTGTGGGGTTTTTCATTGATTGAGGGGCGAGCGTCTCCAAAGTTGTCAACGATGACAACTCCGGAGGAGGTGGTGGTATTTGGAGGAGGGAGAGGAAGAGATTCGGAGGAGGAAGAGGTCCAGGAGACGGTTTCGTCGGCCTGAGGAGGAGGAGGGGGAAAGAAGGGGCTTACTTGATTGTATAGCCCTTGGATAAGTACATCCTTCATTGTTGGGTCCGATTCTTGCTCGATCTCTTTTAGTTGAGAGACGAAGAGGATGCGAGGATTGGCATGTACCCACGCTTTGATCTGGGCGAAGGTGTGTTGAGGGGCCATTTTTGTAAGAGATTGGGGTTT
Organism: Fallopia convolvulus; assembly: GCA_964016875.1. Taxonomy (NCBI): domain Eukaryota; kingdom Viridiplantae; phylum Streptophyta; class Magnoliopsida; order Caryophyllales; family Polygonaceae; genus Fallopia; species Fallopia convolvulus. Next base: position 31,543,132 of record OZ024730.1, read on the forward strand.
TTTGGAGGTTTCTTGAAAAGAGAGTGAAAGAGATTTGGGGAAGACGATTGACAGAGATGTAAGAGGGAATAAAGGACCCAAAAATGGCAAAGAGGGGTTTTAAAGGAGAGAGGAGGTGAAGGGTAGAAAGGGAAGTGGAATAACCTCGATAACCGTTGCCCAATGAACGTGGGGCGCCATTTCAACTTCTCAAGCACGCTTCTGGACACGCGTCACAATCTCTTGGGAAGTCCTTTTCAAATTTTGAATACTTGGCCTTTAACGCTTCAAAGCTTCTGACACAAAAGTCCGCTTCCCAAGTGACGATTTTTCTTTGAAGATTAGTCAGCGTTCCCTTTGTAGATGCATCAGTTCCCATGATCTTTTCAAGGTCAGGGAGAGTGAAGTGGTTAAGGGAACTTCACACTCATCTTTTTGTGGGGCTAGGGAACTCAAAGGGAACCAGACAATTTGCAACTCGATAAAGGAAATATTTTGGCTCATGAGGAGCATTTGTCTGGTCCCTAGCTTAGGGTGGGTCATATGATCAACCGTCATGGTGGCTTGTAATGAGGGATAAAGGGAACTCTGGTTGATCATTTTGGGCCAAAAGAAATAGAGTTCCTTTGTACACATTTTTCTCTAGACTAGTAATCATGGCATAGTGAAAGCAATAAATCCAAGTTCCCTATCATGCAATCTTATATAAACTAGTCAGGCATTGAGAGAGAGACAAACAGGGACTTGTTTAGTTTAGAGTTATCATCCCTAGAAGCATTCGAAAATGCTGGTAGGGACGTCTGTCTAAAGCTTTGGTAAGAATGTCCGCAATTTGCTCTTCAGTTCTACAGTGTTCCATCGAGATGTTCCCATTTTCGACATTGTCACGTAGAAAGTGATGCCTTATATCAATATGCTTAGTTCTAGAATGATGCACAGGATTTTTGGAAATGTTTATGGCACTAGTGTTATCACAGAGTATGGGAACTGGGCCAAAAGACATACCGTGATCCTGGAGTTGTGACTTAAGCCATAGAACCTGGGAACAACATGATGCGGCAGCCACATATTCGGCTTCAGCTGTGGAGAGTGCCACTGAGTTTTGCTTTTTAGATCCCCACGAGACTAAGCATGACCCTAGAAACTGGGCCATTCCTGATGTGCACTTTCTTTCAACCAAGTGCCCTGCAAAATCTGCATCTGTGTATGCAATGAGCTCAAGGGAACTGTTCCTTGGATACCATAGGCACAAGTTATCATTCCTTTTGAGATACCTGAAAATTCTCTTCACCTCTTTCAGGTGTGATTCCTTGGGGTTAGCTTGAAAACGAGCACAAAGACATACAAAGAACATGATATCAGGTCTACTAGCTGTTAAGTAGAGAAGGGACCCGATCATACCTCGATAGTTCCTTTGGTCCACACTAATACCTGTTTCATCCGCATTGAGCCTTGAATTTGGTGAGATGGGTGTGTCAATGGGCTTTGAATGTTCCATCCCATATTTCACAAGCATTTCCTTGATGTATTTCTGTTGATGAATCTTTGTTCCCTCCTTGGTTTGGGGTATTTGAAGTCCCAGAAAGAACGTGAGTTCCGTAATGAGACTCATTTCAAACTCACTGCTCATGAGGTCCTTAAACTTTTCTACAAGAGTTTCGTTAGTTGCTCCAAACACAATGTCATCAACATATACTTGCACAATCAAAATGTCTTTAGATTCTTTCTTTAAAAACAAAGTCTTGTCTATGGAACCACGAATGTGCCCATGGGACAAGAGGAATTGATCAAACCTGTCATACCAAGCTCAGGGAGCTTGTTTGAGTCCGTAAAGGGCCCTCTCCAGGAAGTAGACATGGTTGGGTAGTTTTTCATCTTCGAATCCTGTAGGTTGAGCCACATACACTTCTTCCTTGAGATGTCCATTGAGGAAGGCTGTTTTCACATCCATTTGATAAAGTTTGAATCCCTTGTGAGCGGCATAGGCGATGAGGAGTCTGATTGCCTCGATCCTGGCAACTGGTGCGAAGGTCTCATCGTAGTCAATCCCTTCCTCTTGCCTGTATCCTTGTGCTACTAACCTAGCCTTGTTCCTTGCTACAACTCCAGTATCATCGAGCTTGTTCCTAAAGACCCATCGAGTTCCTATGATGTTCTTGTTTTTGGGTCTAGGAACTAGCTTCCAAACTTGGTTCCTCTCAAATTGGTGGAGTTCCTCTTGCATGGCTTGAATCCAATCTGAGTCCTTTAATGCTTCTTTGATATTTTTGGGTTCCACCATTGAAACAAACGCGTTAAAAGCACAAAAATTATTGAGAGAGGAACGAGTTTGCACACCTTTATCAAGAGGGGAGATGATGTTCTCAAGGGGGTGGTCCTTCCTTTGTTGAAAGGTTCTTGTATGAGTGAGTTCCTTTGCATGTGTATCATCCTCAGTTGGTGTTTCTTTGTCATGGGAACTCTCATCTCCAGCTTCTTCATTTGATGTTTCTTCAGAGATTTCTGGCAGGTTCCCTCTTTGTTCCCCTTGAATACTTGATTCTGGAAGGGTATTGTCTTGGGGAACAACAGAGTTGTTCCCTGAAGAGGGGACCTCGAGAGAGTTGGAGGTGTCTTGTAGTTCTTCTGAGGAAGGAGCCTCGAGGGAGGTTTGATCAGTGAGGATTGGACCTTCGTCGTTGTTCCCTGGTTGTGGGATATTGCTTGCACTTGGATAGTCTTCATCCCTTTTCCTTGGCTCATCCTCGTCATCATCATCGTCTTCATGTCTGACTAACTTGAACAGAGTTCCTTTCCCTTGGGTCTCGGTTCCCATCTTTATAGACTTTTCATTGAAGACGACATGAATGCTTTCCTCTATCTTCTTGGTTCTTTTATTGTAGACCCTGTAAGCCTTGCTTTGTGATGAGTATCCCAGGAAGATCCCTTCGTCGCTCCTGGGGTCGAATTTGCCAAGATTGTCTTTGCCGTTGTTGTGAACAAAGCATGTGCAACCGAATGTTCTCAAGTGTGAGATGTTTGGTTTTCTCCCATTGATGAGCTCATAGGAGGTCTTGTTGATTAGGGCACTTGTCATGGCTCGATTTAGGATGTATGTAGCTGTGGAGATGGCTTCAGTCCAGAAGTACTCAGGAACTCCACTTTCGATCATCATGGTTCTAGCCATGTCCTCCAGAGTTCTGTTCTTTCTCTCGACCACTCCATTTTGCTGAGGAGTGCGAGGTGCTGAGAAGTTGTGAGAGATCCCATTTTGCTCACAGAAGTTTAGGAACTCCGAGTTTTGAAACTCAGTTCCGTGATCAGATCTGATTGCTTTCAGTTTCAGCCCCAAGCTTACTTCTGTTCTTTTGATGAAGGGCTCAAATTCTTCAAACGCTTGTGATTTTGCCTTCAAGAAAATAACCCAGGTGAATCTTGAAAAATCATCAATTAAAACATACATGTACCTTTTTCCACCGTAGCTAGCTGTTCTCATGGGACCACAGAGATCCATGTGAATTAACTCCAGGGACCTGGTTGTGCTTACCACCTTCTTGGGTTTGAAGGAGGTCCTGTTCTGTTTCCCTCGAACACATGCTTCACACATTTTGACTCCTTCGAGATTGATCCGTGGAAGACCAATGACCAGATCCTGTAGATAAAGCTTCAGGATTTGATTACACCAGCATGTCCCAGTCTTCGATGCTAGAGTTCCGTGTCATCCTGGGAACTCGCAAGGCACAGCTTCATTGGTGGTTCAAAGTTGGTGTCCACCACATACACATTGTTGTATCTTCTTCCTCTCAAAATTACTTTGTTGGTCTTCTTGTTGATGACGAGACATTCATCTGAGTCGAAAGTGACGATGTTGTTCCCTTGATCACACATCTGGGAGACACTCATCAGATTGTATCCCAGATCCTTTACCAGATTTACGTTGCTAACTTTAATAGATCTATTGAGCAACACTTCTCCTTTTCCAATAACTTCTCCCTTGTTCTTGTTGCCAAATGAGACGTGGCCTCCTTCGGCATGAGTGTGGAGTGAGATGAGGATATCCTTCTTTCCTGTCATATGGTTCGAGCATCCACTATCTATGAACCATGTACTGTTCCCTCTCACTGCCACCTACAAGGAAAAGTTGGTGTTTTGAGACCCAGGCAAGATGACTCTTGCCAGGTCCCTTGCAAGGGAAAACATTTTCATTCAAGATATAGTCAGAAATGTTGATGTCTTTGGAATTTTGAGAGTTGGAGTTCCTTTGGTGATGAGCATGACATTTTTGTCTGTTTGGGAACTCATGGCTTCTAGGGGTTTGGACTCTCTTCTTGGGACATGCATCCTTGTAGTGCCCATGAGCACCACAGTGCCAACATGTCTTGTAGTATTCTCCCAGGTAGTATTTTGGGTGTGGTCTCTGGATACGGTTCCTATCCATGGTTTCTTTGTTGTACACTCGAGACCCATTTCCCTTAGCAATTTTGACATAGATTCTATGTCCAGAGTTCCCACTATAGTAGTCTTTCTCACCATTGTTTCCACTCTCTAGGACCCTGATTTTCTCCTCGAGATGAGCATTTTTCTGTTTCTCGCACTGGAGTTCTAAGGCCCTACACTCATGGATCTCATGTTCGCTCAGGGGTGACTTTCCGTTCTTGGAGCACTCACCTTTGTATCCTATGCCATGTCTGGTTGGGACAAACTTAATTTGGGAACTAGAGGCTTCAAGATGTTCGGGAGTCTTACTCAGGTTTTGCAAGAGGGTGTTCTCATCTTTCTCTAGAGTTTTGATTTCTCTTTCTAGGTCTACGATGTGAGACACATGAGACTTGAGTTTTTCTAGAAGGGATATGCAGTTGGGACAGGGCTCAAAACCAACTAATTGAGAATTTATGTGTTCCTGTTTTTCCAACTTGTTTTGCAGTTTTATGTTATCTTTGACAAGACTTGAAAGAATTTTCAACAACTCAGGTTGTTCCCCAGTGGTTACCTCACTGGGTTGTTCCCCAGTGGTTTCTCCTATGGCCATGCCACACATGTCTGGGAGTGCCCATGACTCAGGATCTTCGTCTTCATCATCGCTCCAGGTAGCGATGTAGGCCTTCTTTCCTTGCTTCCTGCCATCAGTTCCTTGTGGACATTCCTTTGCAAAATGTCCTTTCCTGTTGCATTTGTAGCAAGTCACTTCTGAGAGATCCTTCTCTGTGGGCTTTCTTTGGGAACTCTGTCCCTTTCCCCAATTCCCACTGTTCCGTTGAGACTTTCCTTTGTAGAAGTTTCGAAGAGCCTTTGTTATAAGAACTAGCTCTTCATCCTCTTCTTCTTCGGAGTCTTCATGTTGTTCTTGGGTTGATTTGAGCATCTTTTCGATCTTGAGTGCGATCCCTCGATGATCTCGAGTTTGTTCCTTATCATCGATCTTCCTCTTCTCATGTCCCATTAGCTTTCCAAATACTTGATGGAGCATAAGCGTTCGATTTTCTGGGTTTTCCTTGAACATCGTTCTCTCGTTTTCCCATTCTCCAGTCAATCCATTGAAGAGTTGTTGGACCTTCATTTTGTGGGTGATTTCTTCTTTTGTGATCCCCAATCCTTCCATCTTAGTGCAAAGTCCTTCAAACCGGGATTGGTAGCTGTCGACGGACTCTCCCATTTCCATTTGGAAGTTGTAGAACTCCCTTTTTGCATTCATCTGAAGATCTTCTCTGAGATCTGAGTTCCCAACGTGCATTTGTTGGATGGCTTCCCACATTTCCTTGGCTGTGTCAAGGTTTGCAACCCTGTCACAATCTTGTACACACATGGACCTCTTTAGATACTGTTTTGCTTTGTAGTTTGCCTCCATGCACTTGTACTCGTTGGGACCCCACTTTGAGAGGTCGTTGACAATAGCTGGATCGATTTCGAAATTCCCCTTTTCGATGACACACCAGGCTTGGTAGTCTTGGCCACGCATCCAATCCTTCATGTCGCGTTGCCAGCTTTCAAATCTTCCTGTGATAAGCCTTGGCGGCTTACTGGTATTGTTCCCCACCTGAGTAAGTTCCTGAGCCATTTTGACACCTGCGATGCTAACACAAATCTAGAGCGCAAGCTCTGATACCAATTGTTGGATCGTAACCGATTAGCAGTGAGCTTGGGAACTGGCAATTAAGCTGTTCCCAAGGCAGCGGAAGTAAATAATCGCAAGTAATAAAAACAGTAAAAGGCACAGTTCCTTTATAGAGGAACCCCACTACAACCAACTAGTTGTATGGGTAAACCTCTACCTCCGCTTGGAGGATTTTGAATGACTTACTTATATTGATTGCTTTGTTCCTTAGTTACACAACCGGATTTACACTTCTCTGTTCCTACAAGTTCTTCCTAACTCTAGCAACACTAGTAAATCCTCTCAACTGAGTTCCTAAGCTCACAACAACAAAACACAAGTAACTCAAACCTTACGCTGACTTCTCAGTTCCCTTGCTCCTGGGAACTTCAGCTTCACCGTCTTCGAGATCACACACTCGACGGCGGGGACTTCTCTTCCTTTTCTTTCTTTTCTCTGATGTGGGTGTTTGTAAGTTCTGGGAGAAGTACTCAGACCGAGTACTATTCATTTGGCTTTATAGTCCAATGAGCTTGGGCAGTCGCATCTTTCGTTTGTGTCCAAAATGCCCTTTGCTTGATGCCCAAGTTGTACTTTCTTCACATGTGACTTTGGTTTGAACTAGGTCAACTTCTTGGATCAATCGGACCGTTGGATGAAGCGTGACAGTCTGATCCTCAGACTGTTCCCTCGGGCTGTCTGAGACAGAATCCCGCGATCTGCGCTGAACGGTCGTTGTCCTCACATGTGAGTTCCCATGTCATGGGAACTGTCTTCTTCAGAGTTCCCTTGATGGAAACTCTTCATCGTTGTAAGCTTGTGTTCTCTTGATTGTTTCTGGGAGTTCCCACTTCATGGGAACTTTCCTCTTCAGAGTTCCCTTGATGGAAACTCTTCATTGTGGCCTGCAGTGGCTTTTGGTCATTCGTAGGAGTTCTTGGCTGTACCTGTGTTCCTTAGAAATACTTGAACAAACCACATTAGTTCCCTATGGTGTTTGTCATTATCAAAACTTGAGAATTACATCGTTGATCCGTTGTTTAGAACCAGAGGTCCCAACAACGTCCCAACAGTTTTAAATAGTATTAAAGTCTTATTCACATTTCCAACTCCTTAGGTGTTGTTAATGGTTTACATTTTATTAAGGGAACTAAAAAGCCTAGTGGATATCTATGATCTACGACACTGTAACATCTCAGTTTTGGGAGTGTTACAGAAAGTGGTATTAGAGCGAGGTTCGTTTTTATGTATTTTAATGTTTTGGGGAAATGGGTTGTGTTTGGTAAAGGAGCCACGTGTGTGATTTGGACCCATGTAGTTACTTGTACGATTGTTAGTTTTCAATAAGTTAGATTTTATATAATATTTTTTTATAGTGATGCAAGGAGAAATAAAATCATCAGGATGTCTTCTAATGCTAGAAGGGTGAGAGGTAGAGGAAGAGGTCGAGGCCTAGGGGTACCTATAAAACATGAGGTGAATGAGGATTTTGTGGAAAGTTAGCATGTTCCAGTGGGAACACCTCCAGTGGTGGCCCATGTGGGCATTAATGCTGAGACAGTTGCCCTATTACAACAACTGATTAATCAAGCTCTACAAGCAGCCATGGCCTAGACACAAATGTAACAACAAGCCGCACCAGGTGTACAACCCCAACAACAGGCCACACCAGTTGCACAACCAACAATAGTTGTAGCATCGAGAAATTTGTCTCAAGAACCGCAAGAAGGTTTTAGCAGATGCATGGAGGCAGTAACTAGATTGAAGCTTCCTACTTTTGATGGCTCTGGTGAGCCAGCAGCTGTGACTTTCTGGTTGAACCACTTTGAGAAGTTGCTAAAGGGTATTTGATGTCCAGAGAGTGAGAAGGTCGATATTGCTACCTATTATCTAGTTGATCATGCTAGAAATTGGTGGGACGCAGCACAACCTACTAATCATGAGGCTTCATGGAGAGAATTTCGAGCCAAGTTAAAGGACATGTATTTTCCAAAGGCATTAAGGGATGCTAAGCTACGAGAATTTCATTACCCAGAGAGTGAGGGGTGGAAGGTGCATCAATTGGCAGTGAAGTTTAATCGGTTACTAAAATATGCTAGTTCAGTGATCAAGTATGAGAAAGACAAGATGAAACATTTTCATCGGTGGTTGTATCCCGAGATAAAACCACCAATGGCGAGGCATAACTGTACAACCCTTGAGCAGCATATCGATGAGTGCATGGTCATGGAAGATGCTATAGAGGAGTCCAATCAAATTATTGATGCTCGAGGTGGTAAGAAGCAAAAGACCCTGTCTGCCCTTGGAGGAGTAGGATCTCATAATAGTGGCATCAAGAAACCATTCTCTAATCTTGGAGGTTCTCAGAACAACGGGTCAGCTAAGTCAGCTAAGAGTGGTGGTCCACAATTAGTATGGGGTCAGCAAGGAACGTCAAAGGTTATGCCTCGATGCTACAACTATAGGGATTCTCGTCACAAGAAAATAAATTGTACTAAAGTCGCTCAGACTTGTTACCAATGTGGAGGAGTTGGTCACATTAAAGCTTTCTGTAGGCATGGGGCAAATCCAGCCCAGTCTCAAGTATCTTCCCCAGCATTTCGCACACCCTCCACCCAGAGCCGTCCTACTTCAGCACAGTCACAATAAAACATCAATGGTAGCAAGGGTAAAACACCAATGGGTGGGACTCCAACACCAAGAGTATTTGAGATGAGGAGATTTGAGGAACCTAACGCGCCTGCAACAACAGGTACACTACTTATTTGATCTAAGCCTGTTCGTTTATTATTTGATTCAGGAGCTACACATTCGTTTATTTTTGAAAATTGTGTTGAGAGGCTTGGTTTAATTTGTGATTCAGAGTGTGAACCTTTTTTTGTTACATTGCCTAATGGTGATATGTTACTAGGAACTAAAGGGCTTAAGGAGTTTCCAATTCGCATAGGGGATCGGGAATGGGTGGTAGATCTCATAGTTATCGCTATGTTGCATTACGATATCATTCTAGGGATGGATTGGCTTTCTCGTCATGGTGATGTTCTTGATTTTAGAAAGAAGAAAGTGACAGTAACACAAATGAGGGTTCATCGCATGTGTTTGAAGGTCATAATCCTAGTGATTCAGGTCGGATCATTAATGCCATCACAACTGCAAAATTGTTAAGGCAAGGTTGTGATGCCTATTTCTGTTACGCCTTAGAGGAGAAGAAAGACAAGCTAGAGTTGCATGCCATTCCAGTTGCTCGGGATTATCCAGATGTGTTTCTCATGCTCCATACAGAATGGCACCGATTGAGATGCATGAATTGAAGAAGCAACTAGAGGAACTGGTAGAGATGGGTTTTGTTAGGCCGAGTGCATCACCATGGGGAGCTCCGGTGTTGTTTGTTAAGAAGAAGGATGGTTCACTTCGGCTTTGCATTGATTATCGGGAACTGAACAAAGTAACTATCAAGAACAAGTATCCTCTTCCTCGTATTGATGATTTGTTAGATCAATTACAAGGGGTTGTCGTATTCTAAAAAATTGATCTTAGATCAGGTTATCATCAACTTCGAACTAGAGAACAAGATATTCACAAGACAGCATTCCGAACAAGGTATGGTCACTATGAATTTGTAGTGATGTCGTTTAGGTTGACTAATGCTCCTGCAGTCTTCATGGATTTGATGAATCGATGCTTTATGGAATACTTGGATCACTTTGTAGTTGTGTTCATTGATGGCATCCTTATCTATTCTCGGAATCGTGAGGAACATGAAACCCATCTCCGCATTGCACTTGACGTCTTAAGACAGCAACAATTGTATGCAAAGTTGTCTAAGTGTGAATTCTGGTTGTCAGAAGTGACATTCCTTGGCCATGTGATCTCCAAGGAAGGAGTGATGGTAGATCCACAAAAGATGGAGGCTGTGGCGGATTGGAAACGACGTCAGAATGTTAAGGAGGTTTGTAGTTTTCTCGGGCTTGCAGGATACTACAGACGGTTTATGGAAGTCTTTTCAACAATTGCTCAGCCACTAACTAGTTTGTTACGAAAGACTAAGAAGTTTGAATGGAATCAGAAATGCGAAGGGAGCTTTGAGGAACTCAAAAGGCGATTGACTAGTGCGCCAGCTTTAGCGTTACCGCAAGGAAATGAGGGGTTTGTTGTTTAAAGTGATGCCTCCAAGAACGGTTTGGGATGTGTTCTAATGTAGAATGGTAAGGCCATTGCTTATGCTTCCCGTCAACTCAAACCTTATGAGGTAAATTATCCTCCCCATGATTTAGAACTTGCAGCTGTGGTTTTTGCTCTCAAGATTTGGAGACTTTACTTGTATGGGGTAAGATCGATGTCAAATTTTCACCAATCATAAGAGTTTAAAGTATATTTTTACCCAAAGGGAGTTGAACATGAGACAACGGCGGTGGCTAGAGTTGATCAAGGATTATGATATTGAGATCCTCTACCACCCAGGGAAGGCAAATGTCGTAGCTGATGCTTTGAGTAGGAAATCAACCCAAGAGGGGTTGGTTTCATGTTTCACAGCACAACCAGAGCTACAACGATATTTAGTGAGAAATAAGATTGAAGTTTGGAAGGAAGAATCATATTGAGCTAAATATGCTAGAAATCCAATCGACATTGATAGATATGATCAAGCAAAAGCAAACTGATGATGTAGTTTTGAGTAGGATCCGTGGTGATATTGCTCAAGGAAAAGCAACAGGGTTTGTTGTGCATGATGATAGGGCATTACGCTTTCAAAATCGTTTATGCGTACCTGCAGATAAGGAACTTAAGGAAATGATCCTTAAGGAAGCTCATTCTTCTAATTATTCCATACATCCTAAAGCTAGTAAGATGTACAAGAATCTAAGATAGAATTTTTGGTGGAGTGATATGAAGCGTGAGGTTGTTGAGTACGTATCGAGGTGTTTGACATGTCAGCAAGTGAAGATTGAACATCAAAGACCAGCTGGAGAGTTGCAACCTCTTCCTATCCCTTAGTGGAAGTGGGAGGATACCTCAATGGACTTTGTTGTCGGGCTTCTTCAAACACAAAAAGGGAATGATTCTATTTGGGTGATTGTTGACCGATTAACAAAATTAGCACATTTTCTGGCTATTAAGATCATTTGGGAGCCAAAGAAGCTAGCTGGCATATTCTTGCGGGAGATAATAAGATTTCATGGTGTTCCTAAAAACATTGTTTGAAAAAAAAAGAGAAAAAGGGAGTGATGCTTGAACGAGGTCTTTGGATTACATTGAGTGAGTGTTAGCCAAGTGTGTTAGACCATCTTTTAGCAATACCCTATTTTCAAGGGGTATCAAGAGAAATTGTGGGATATAAAAAAAGAAATAGAATAAAATAATAAAGAGAAGGGTTATATATCAGAAGAGAGGAATTGCGTTCAGCAGAGAACAGCCGCCACCACGGTCGAGGTGACCTTGCTCTCCTATCAACTTCCACAACAATGCTTGATTTTTCCGACCACAACACACCACTAAGGATGTCAATTAGTGGGTGATTTGGATGTTCGGTTCAGGTATGGATTGAACTCGATCAGTCAGACTAGTTGGTACACGTCTATGCATAAACTTGGGCCTCTTTTGGGATCGAAAGTGAATAACTTCAAAGTGCTTTGCCTTTAATTAGATAATAGGAGGTTTGAACAATTAGGCTGAACTAAACACATGGAAATGTTGTTGTGCTTTAATTCGGGTCTCTGTTTTGATTTTATTTTTAAGGTTATTTTGATGTGGAAAATGTTGTGGGATGCATTCCATGAAATGGGTTTTGGGGATAAGGGCGATCACACATGCTTAATTAGTTGTTAGTCTTGTATATTGGTGCCGATTTGGTGTTAAGTGGGATCGAACCTAGGATCCACAAACGAACAAAACCAAATTAAGGTTTGATTAAGATATTATATATGTATATAGCTTGGTGGTATGGATAATAGTGGCGTTACTAATTGTATTGATAGTTTGATGTTGTAGAATGACATGGATTATAAAATTAAGCTTTAATCAAGCTATTCATTCATATGAGATATTGGAAACGTGAAAATATTGGAGGCCATTTGTGATGTTGCTTGAAAATTTGCATAGACTTTCTAATTAGTTATTAGGCTCGGTTCTTGCAACTTTGGCTAGTTTTGAAAGGGGGTCTAATTAGTTGTTGGCATATTAGCCTAAGATTGGAAAATTTTTCTTTTGACAACAGGTTCGTGAATTGCAATTAATCTTGGAGCTTGGAAATTGCTTAGATCACCTTTGTGGAATTAAGGCAAGTTGATTCTTGTTTCTTTATCCTATTACGATTACTTATTGTTTTTAAGCATTTGAACAGGTTATTAGTTAAAGCTATGTGAGAATGAGAGTATGAGTTTGATTGTTTTTTTTATGATGAAGACTTGTTGTTTGGTGTGTGATCGATTATGTTAATGGTTCGACGTTTCATAGCCGGGCAGGGGTGATGATAACCTCACCCGACCAGGTTAAGGGTGACGTTGCGTTGGTTTCAGGTCAAAACTAGAATGGTGATTGTCCCATTCAACCTACTACAGTAGAACCTCTCTAATTAATACTCGGTAAATTAATAAACTCTCTAAATTAATATTTTTCTCTGGTCCCGACTCGGGCCAGTGCAAAATTTAACAAATTTCAATAAGATAATAAGATCATATATTTTCAAAAAATCACTATACAAATATAAGGTCCCATTAATATCATAAATTAATAATTATATAAAAAGTTACATAGTCATAACTAAGAAAATCTAATGAAATATGATTGTAGTGTTGCTTGTTTTTTCTTACTTCTATTTGGAGCTCATCTCTAACTTTTCTTATTAGATCCAACATTTCTAGCGTTATTTTAAAAACAAATTTGGCAATGTCAACTATAATCATTCCTTGAGGCTTCATCTTATAAACGAATTTTGTAGTATCTAAAACAATTTGCTATTGCCTCTTGCTTAACATTAGCTATCCAAGTCGAAACTACAAGATTGATAGCAGCCAAACATTAATCTTATATGGATCAGATTATCCCAACTCATAGCCTTCTAAAATCCTACAATAAAATCTTGTATGATAGTGTATTTTGAAAGCTCTTATTACAAAAATCTCTTTAAATTAATAAATATTAATTTATCGGTTAATTAATATCTCTATAAAATAATAAAATATCATGGCCCCAACCCTATTAATTTATAGAGGTTTTACTGTATGTAGAGTGTATAAATAATAGAGTGATGATAGTCTCACATGATAGATGATATTTCTTGAGGACTTTCATAAAAATTCCCGAAAAATATGTCTAATGAGTTTTATCAAAAAATCCCCAAAAACACTTCTCTGGGTTTATAAAAAAACCCTGAGAAATCATTTTCATTTTTTTAATAGTGATCAAATCAGTACCCATATACTACAATGTAAAGATTCAACCAAAACAAGATGAATTAATTCACTAATCTTGTATCAATTTAAATAACTATCTATATATTGTCAGTAAAACACAAGAATCTACTGCTTTACAACTGAAATTACAAGTTCCAAATACTAAATTCCAAGTTCTAAATTCTTAAGTCAAATAAACACAAGAGTCTGTACTGAAATTCTAAAAACCAAGATCCAAATTTTAAAATGCAAGTGTAGGAGCTATTATGCATTATGTGTCTCCAAATATTGCAACCATTCCTCGCACAACTCATCAATGAGATGTATATCATAGCAAGTGGGTGAAACTTTAAAATACGGAGAGAATCCAAACTTGATGAGGAGGAGAATGTGTTCCATCACAAGGATTGCAGCCAACCCAGGCTCCATCTTCCACTTCCCTTTTGTGTCATACAAGCACACAAGATGCCTTGAATAGCAGTTATTCTGTGGTGTAAATGAATAGCATCGTATAAATGAGAAATAAAAAAGCCAATAAACGCACCTATTCTCTTGTGAACAACAGCAGATTTTACATAAGCAAGCAGTAGTCCACCTACCCTAAAATTTAAATCAATACTTTGAGCCTTTTCCTTTACTGACTTGCTTTCCCCTTCTCCTCTCTCCTCTCTCTAGATCTTTGCCTTGCCCCCTCTCTTCCGATCAGAAAATTCAACGCCGACCACATCACCTCTCGCCTCCAGACGCACCACTCTGGTCTATTCCCTTCTTGCTTTTCCTATTTCAGCGCATGTTTATAACCTTCAATTTGGTTCTGATTCAAAAGTGGTGGATCATTGCACCTAAATCGGTAAGCTTCTAGGGTTTCACCCTTAAATTCCTCTTTTCATTTGAGCATATTGTTGATCTCCAACTTCTCTTTGGTCACTCTTTATCTGGAATTTAACTTTGGTTACGCTTTGATTGAATTTTGAGGCTGATCTAGGTTTTCAATTTTTAATATATTATAGCCTTTAATTAGGGGTTCTTAATTTGATCTTGGTGGAATTGGGTGTAAACTTCGATTGTTTGATTTAGGGTTCCGAATTTCATAACTTTGAGATGCCACCTTTCATTTTGTCTTGATTGAGGCTTTTTGGCTTTTTACTAAAGATTTAAGATTTTAATTATACATAAAATAAACGTCCATTAGGATCTATTTCACCTTTTGGACTTTAATTTTTTTTCACTGGGGAATTATAAGCTTAGATGACATGGATTTGATCAATTAATGCTTTGTAATTCTGATGTTTGGTTTCATTACTTAATATCGCTTGTAAAAATCCTTACTATCTTGAATGTCCTTTTTTATTATTATTTTGGATGTTTTAGAAACTGTGTATCATTCAATTGGAGTATTGAGTAACTTGTGTTTTGGATTTTCTTCCAAGCCTCCATTAGCAATCAAATATAAGCTTCACGCTACTGCAGTAAATGAGTTTGGTGGTCTGAAGTATTACATTTTTTACCTCCACCTTGGTTTGCCTTTTGGCATGGGAGAACAAACTCTATGAAGAAGTAAAGGTGAATTTTGGATTTTCTTCCAAGCCTCCATTATTTGTTTTTGTTTTTTATTTGCTAATGATTCAATTCTTCTGCAACACAATCTCTATGAAACTTTATTTCAGCATTTATAAATAGTTTTTGTTTAATGAAGAGGTCATGTTGTGATGTTATATTGCAATCTGGGAGGAACCCTCTAATGTGCTACTGTACATAAAATTTCACTCTTGGTACTCATCTTCCTCCAGGTTACGAGCGAGGCATAGAGTTCGCAATACCATTTACATATTGTTCGACATCTTTTATGCATATGAGAAATTTTTGCTTATTGAGTTATATTCTCAATTTCGGTTTTGATTGACTTCTGTTTTAATCTACTACAGATTTGAATTGATACATAGTGTGAATCACCCTTCTATTTGTCCCTACAGGCTACAACCAATGCATAACTACAAAAAATGATGCAAAGGAGGTCTACACTTATGAATCCCTCAATTGTTAAGTATAAGCCACATGTGTTTCTACTTCTTTGGACATAAGCGTATGGTGGCATTAGCTAGCTTGGGGTCAACTTGAATTCCAGTTTTCCCCCTTTCTTATATTTAAATGATGTCTTTAGCCATGTTTAAGCAATATCCGTATACTGCAAGAATTATCTCCCATACAATTGTTGGTTACTGAGTTGCTTGCATGCCTTATGCTCTTGTTTTTCTTTTGCAATTTATTTTTTTCTCATGTAGTTGTCGATATATACTATAAAATCTATGGGGCATGTATTAATATCTTATTATTTTTCTTCTAATCATACAGTTTCCGAAATTTAGAGCTTTTCTGTTTAAATTAAAAAAAAAGTGATACTCTTGGATGCACACAATTGCATTTTGGGCCTGTATACATTCATTTCATTTTTAAACTAAAATTGAAGTGTTTCTAAAAAAAATGAAATTGAAGTTCTAGTTAAGCGATTCAGCATCTTGTTGGATCATCTCAGTGAATAGATCGGATTGAGCATAATACATTCTGTGTGCGTAACGCACAAGGACACTCCCCTAATCAATAGAAAAAGAGAAATGCCTATCAAGCCATTCCTGCTAGAGGACATACTATAATCTATTTTACCTCATTTTTGACAGAAAAACTAGAAACACCAAGCGACACTAAGAAAGTAGTTAGAAAAGTAAAAAACTAAAATTATGTGAGAAAAAAAATAAATACAGTCCGGAGAATTGGAGGACTACTCTACAGTGTGGAGAAACAATCCCATTTAGTTTGTATAATCTCCTTGCAGTTGAAGATTTCTATATGGTGCTTCTATATTCTTTTGTTAATTCGGTTGTGATTTCTTCTAATGTAGCTATTTTTTCACTTCAAAACTAGTTATAAGCTCATAAAATGTAGTAATATATTTAACTAATCAGGCTTTTGAAACTGTGATCAGTGGCTAGGATAGGGTCAAACATTATCAGAAATAAAAAAGTAGATAAAACAAAGGAAGTTGGCTACTGATTTCTAGATCAGATTAAACACACAAATTCAGCAACTATTTCCACTTTCCCTATTTCCCAACCCCTAAAACATGTGCACCATCAACCTTGAAATAACATGAAGACTAAGAAAACTCCTATCAGTCGTATCAAGATTGCAATTTGAGAACCAACAAGGAAAGGCATTACAGCAAGCGCTAAAACTTAGCAGTAAGAGTTATCCTGTAAAAATATATATGTAAGCATAGAGGCGAGAAATCCACCAAATGGAGAGAGCTATAAGAGACAGCACAACTCACCCAAAGTCAATAAATTGAACGATAATTCCTAATGCAGTTGGAAAAAGTATTCATTGTGTGTACATTCCAAGAAATGCAAAATATGTAGCAATCTACATGGAAAAACATATTTTTTCAAACAAAAGTCTATAACACAAACATAAATATGAATTTGAAAGTGATAACTTTTTTTTTGATGCTTGAAAGTGATAACTTAATATGTCACACCTTGGTCCCAAAATACACGTACACATAGTCAATGGACTGCTTTGTTATGTCTCACCAATTAAGGGCCCATTTGGTATCCATACTTTAGATATGAGATATGGGTATGGCTCATATATGATATTCGGTATGGGAGTATATGGATATCAATTGATATCCTTGATATCCAAAAACTCTCTTTTCCCTCATATTTGATATACTAAAAACGAGAGGGGTATAGCTGATATCTTCAACGCCTCTTTTTTTCACACCTGTCTGCTGCCGCTTCTTCTTCTTCATGCTCACTCGCCTGTCTGCTTCTTCTTCCTCTTCATTTTCAACTTGCTCCGGCGCCTTTGACTTCTCCGACCAGCGTTCCTTTAGCTCCGGCGACTTGGAGGAAGATAATAATCAACGACTTCGACTGGTTCTTCTCCCACTTGATTCAAGAAGAAGTAATTTCGAAATCGAATTTAGCTCAGATTGGTGACTAGATTTGAATGCTTTGTTGTGAAATTGTGGATTCATGTACTTGTTTTATCGGAGAATAGATCTGGGTTTTAGATCTAGGATGAAAGGAACCTAAAATCCGGTTTAATGTAATTAATTGTCTTCAAATTTTATAAATTAATTAGTTTATATAATTTTAAAATTTGATATCCATATCCAATTTTATCTTACCAAACAATAGATATAAGATATGCTTGATATCTTTACCATACCAAACGAAGGTATGGATATAAAATCCCAAACCCATATCTCATACCGATATCGATACCGATACCGATATCTGATATCCTTGAGATATGAATACCAAACGAGCGCTAAGTGCCCAACTCCTCAACCTTTGCTTCTTCTTCATTTCATCTGTTAACAACAAGAAGAAAAAATCAGTAAGCAAAACAAATCTCTAGTCACGCAGCACGATCATCAATAAAGCGGACATATCAAATCTGCAGCAACAACAGAGCAAATTTTGGTTGACACAAGTAGCATCGGCAACCAAAATTCAGTCATCACGAGCCAACTGAAGCAGCAACAGGCACCAACAACTTCTTTGATTCAGCAGATCAGTAGCCACGACAACAGCAAAAACAACACCATCAAGTTCAAGAGCGCGATGTAGCAGCAACCTCAGCAAAAGATAAAAAATTGAGACATTAAGAAAACTACTAGGCCAACTAATAATCATCGCCATGGAGCCTTTGAATCTCAAAAGATAAAAAAAAATTGAGACATCAAAGCGCACAAATTGTCAACTTGTCACTAACCATCGCAACACTCCTTATTCTTGGAAAGGGCCGAATCACATCATTGAGAAGGCATCCTTCCGGCAGAAGTCGATGAGACTTCTGGACGTCGACGACAACGTGCGCTCTAGATGCTGTTGGAAAAAATCAGAATAAGAAACGAAATTGCAGAGCCGTAGAAGAACTACAACACTTGAGCGAAAATCCGCCTAAACCTGAGTGCAAGTTAACCAAGGCGGCTCACTCCAGGGTTTACTCTACTCTCCACCGAATTGTGCACTCAATTTAGTAGAGATAGAACTCTCAGAATTTGGGTTTTGGGAGAGGGATGAAACTAAACAAAGAAGAAGATTTTTCAGACGTGTCTTTTGAAAGAATAGGCACCTCTCTTTTAAAGAAGTTATGGCTGCTATTCTGGAGAATTTTCAGCCTACAGTTAGCCATCTCCAACAGGCCACTATTCTCTCCAACGCTCAATTAGGTGAGAAAATCAAGGATTACCTTTGACCATTTCTTATTAGAGATAAACAATATAAATGCTAAAAATAATATAAATCTCATATTTGTTAAAAGATAAAAATTATGCAATCTGATTTATCTCAAGATTAAATTTAAATAGGTTCTAGAATTTTGAAGCATACCCAACAATCCCCCACATGATTCAAAAATTAGAATTACATGTTAATGTCTTTTGGACTTGAATCAACATACAAATACAATCTGAGAGTTCCGCGAACTGTAATATGCTGTTTAAGGCCTAGCACATAACCCTGCATCATAAATGTCCTAGTGAGTTAGCCATGACTCATCTAGTTAGGCAGCTTTATACCTTGGCATTTATTTAGGTGACTCATCAAGTGTGTGTTGTTGCACACCCCCATACAGGAATGAGTTCATTAAGAGACCATGTGTCTCAACCTTCCAACTGACAACAATTATGAGACTTTCTTATAGCATGAAACCACCAAGTATTCTTTCGTTTGACCACATTGAACCAAGAATTCAGCAAAGGTAAAGAACTCTTGGTTGGGTATCCAGTATACTCTAGTTTGAAATAGGCTTTACTCCCATTTCTTTTGTTGTGTCCAGGACCATTCGTCCACACAATCCTTTAGTCAAAGGATCAGCCAAGTTCCTTCATGACCTCACAAATTTTAGAGATATCACTCCAGTTTCAATCAAGCTACGTATCACCTTGTGTCGCATATGTATATGCCTTTTCTTCCCATTATATAATGCGTTCATTGCTACAACAATTGCCGCCTGGGAGTCACATCTCATCGAGACAGCTGGACATGGCCTTCCTATCATTGGAATGTCAGCTAAAAGATTTCTCAACCAATCTGCTTCTTGACCTGCCAACTCAATAGCAATCAATTCAGATTCCATGGTGGATCGAGCAAAGCAAGTCTCTTTAGCAGACTTCCAAGCCACAACTCCACCACCTAAAGTGAATATAAAACCACTAGTTGAATTCACTTCATCATTATCTGACACCCAATTAACATCACAATATGCTTCAAGAACACAAGGAAAACCAGAAAAGCATAAATTCCAATCAATAGTTCCCTTTCAATATCTCATTAAACGAACTAGAGCTAACTATTTATCAGAATTTGGGTTATGAGTGTATCTACTCAGCCTACTAATTGTATAAGCAATATCAGGTCTAGTGCAATTCATCAAATACATTACACTACCTATAATCTTAGCATAATCAGACTGGTTTACACCATTTCCTCTATTCTTACATAAACGCAAAGAGGAATCATAGGGAGACTTAGCACTCGGTTCATCCCAATATCCAAACTTCTTAAGAATCTTTTGAATATAATGAGATTGATTCAAGGGAAAATCACAACCACTTTTCTGAATTTTTATACCAAGAATTACATCAACCTCACCTAGATCCTTCATATCAAATTTGGAATTTAAAAACTTCTTTGTTTCACAAACAATATCAAGAGAAGTACCAAGTATAATCATGTCATCAACATACAAACAAATAATGACATACTCAAGATAAAATGTCTTAGAATATACACATGTATCTCCAAAGTTTGAAACAAACCCATTTTCATGCAAGGTATTATCAAATTTCTCAAAACATTGCTTAGGAACTTGCTTAAGACCATATAAAGATTTAATCAATTTGCATACTTTATGTTCTTGTCCAACTACTACAAAACCCTCAGGTTGCATCATATAAATTTCTTCATGCAAATCACCATTTAAAAATGCAGTTTTTACATCCATTTGATGCACAAACAACTTATGTAGATGCAAGAGCAAGCAATATGCGAATAGTAGCAATTTTAGTGACAGGAGCATAAGTGTCAAAATAGTCTACTCCTTGTTTTTGAGAAAATCCCTATGCCACCAACCTTGCTTTGAATTTATCTATGGAACCATCAGCTTTAAGCTTTTTCTTCAAAATCCACTTGCACTTGATTGTTTTGCAACCTCTAGGCAAATCAACAAGCTCCCAAGTATGGTTAGACATGATAGAATCAATCTCATTGTTAATAGCTTCTTTCCAAAAACAACATCAACAGAATCCATTGCTTTAGTAAAGCTTATTGGATCTTCTTCTATCAAATAAGCATGCATGAATTCTTCACTTATCTCATCAAATTCAGCTAAAAATGCAGTAACAAAATCAAGCTTGAAATCAGTTTCGGTCCTTACTCTTTTACTCCTTCGAAGTTCTTTATTAATTTCATTAAGAGTTCTTTTAGTTACTGCATTATTAGGAGAATCAACTTCTAAAAATTTCTTAAAAGGGAATACATGCTCAAATAATTCAACATCTCTAGATTCAACAATGCTATCAAATTGCAAAGAATCAGGTTTAAATGTCAACGATAAGCAACACTATTATGAGCATAACCAATAAATACAGCATCCACTTTTTTTGAACCAATATTGGTCCTTTTAAAAGTAGGCAAGCCTACTTTAGCAAGCCAGGCCCATACACTAAGATACTCAAATTAGGGGGATAACCCTTCTAGAGTTCATATGGAGTTATAGTCAAGCCTTTATGAGGCACTCTATTCAAAATATAACATGCTGAAAGTATAGCTTCCCCCCACATTTGGTCAGGTAACCCAGAACTCAGAAGCATACCATTCATCATTTCTTTCAAAGTACGATTTTTTCTTTCAACTATGCCGTTCTGTTGAGGAGTGTAAGGAGTTGTTTTTTCATGTATTATGCCTTCTTTTAAAAACAAGGATTTCAGAATTTCATATTCATATTCCCCTCCTCTATCAGACCTAATCCTCTTAACTTTCTTGTCAAGTTGATTTTTCAACTTCAGCCTTGAATTGCATAAACATAGTAGAGGCCTCGTCTTTAGATTTCAGAAGATAAGCCCTTGTGTATTTAGAAAAATCATCAACAAAGGTTATATAATAATGCTTGCCACCACTACTAGTAATGTTTTTTTTAAAATCAGCCATATCAAAGTGAATCAACTCAAGCAACTCAGAAGTTCTAAACACAGGAGAAGAAAAAGGTTTTCTAGCATGCTTGGCTTCCACACAAATTTCACATTTTGGCATTTCTTTCTCCAAGTTATCAGGAATTAAATTAGCATGCTTTAAACGTTTGATTGAATTGACATTCAAGTGTCCAGTTCTACCATGCCAAGTATCTAAAGCACACACCATATAAGCAGAAGCACTTGTATTCATTTCATTCAATGTGTCAAGAACAAAGAGATTCCCATTACAAAAGGCCTTAGCCACATATGCCCCAATCTTAGTAATAACTAATTTCCCAGCATCTAAAGTCTGTTTCATCCCAGCTTTCATTAGTAAAGCACTAGAAATCAGATTCCTACGCATATTTGGTACAAACAGAACTTTAGTCAAAGTTAAAACTCTTCCAAAAGACAATTTTAGGGCAACATCCCCAATTCCAGCAACTTGAAAAGCACTAACATCTCCTAAATAAACATTGTCATATGGAGATTCATCAAGAGATTTAAACAAGGACTTTTGGCTGCAGATGTGGCATGTGGAACCAGAATCAACAATCCACTCAACCACATCACTAGCAGCGTTTACCTCAGTTATTACAGCAACTAGATCTTCAGTATGGTTGCTTTGATTTTTGTTTGATTCCTTTTGCTGAGGGGGCAACTTATAGTCCTGCTTTTTATGTTAAGGCTTGTTACAGTTCCAACACTTCAATTTCTTCTTGAAGTCAGTAGACTATTTTGAGGCTGGATTTTTCCCTTGGGTTTGGGAGCCTTAGACTTGTTTTTACTGCCAACAGAACCTTCCACGACATTAGCATTATTGGGCAAACTTTCAGAAATTGTAGTTTTACATGAATACTTTCTGTTTGCATCCCCAATCACCACATCAGCAATCAACTCAGCAAGGGACATTTTCTTCTTCTCGTGCCTTAGCCTTGCACGATAATCACTCCATGAGGAAGGTAACTTATTGATGAGCACAAACGCAACAAGATGCTCATCCATAGGAATTCCTTCAGCTTGGATCTGGGACACAATTGCTTCATACTCATGAAGTTGATCAAGGATGGGCTGATCGTCCTTCATCTGGAAAGAGGTCCATCGAGAGGTGATGTACTACTTCTTTCCCTCATCTTCAGCTCCATATCTTTTCTTTAAATTTCTCCAAATTTCCTTCGCTGAATCGTAGTTGACATAAATGTCAAACAACTTTTCAGAAAGGTGACTGATGATGTGACCACGGCAAGAGCGGTTGTGATCTTCAAAGGTACCTTCAGGTTTGGGTTTACCCGAAAGTACCACATCTTCAATTTGAGGATCAGTAGTAGTAGCAATCTCCTTGCCTTTTGATGTGACCACAGAAGAAGCAAGAGTCTTCGGTGAGTTTGGAGAATCAGATGGAGGGTCAGACTTCGCAGGATCAGTTGGTTTGTCTTGGAAGAGAACGTAGTCCAATCCAAGCTCTTGAAAGAAGAACAACAATTAATCTGACAAAAAATGATAATTCGAGCCAGTTAGAGGTTGGAGTTTGGAGAGATCCGGCACAACAGGGTTCTTCGGCATTTTGATTTTTGAAGTAATTTTCGCTCAAGATTATTGGAAAAAATCATAATAAGAAACGAAATTGCAAAGCCGTAGAAGAACTACTACACTTGAGAGAAAATCCAGCTAAACCTGAGTGCAAGTTAACCAAGGAGGCTAACTCTAGGGGTTACTCTGCTCTCCACCGAATTGTGCACTCAATATAGCAGAGATGGAACTCTCAGAATTTGTATTTTGGGAGAGGGATGAAACTGAACAAAGAAGAAGATTTTTCAGACGTGTCTTTTGAAAGAATATGCACCACTCTTTTAAAGAAGTTCTAACTGTTATTCAGGAGAATTTTCAGCCTACAGTTAGTCATCTCCAACAGCCCACTATTCTTTCCAACGCTGAATTAGGTGAGAAAATCAAGGATTATCTTTGACCATTTCATATTAGAGATAAACAAGATAAATGCTAAAAAATAATATAAATCTCGGATTTGTTAAAAGATAAAAATTATGCAATCTGATTTATCTAAAGATTAAATTTAAATAGGTTATAGAATTTTGAAGCATACCCAACAGATGCTTATCGAGAACATCGTTGATCCGCTTTCGATCGAAAGCCCCAACATACAGCCTGGACGATCCTCCTCCCATGTCCTTATACATGTGTGCGCTATATATGACGCCCTAATTCAGGAAAAGTCGAGACAAAAACAAATTCGGATTCGTTAGGGGAGAAACTCACGGATTCAGTGCCGTGGAATCAAATGGAGACATCCAATTCAGATCCCGAGAGGAGGAAACAAGAATCAAATTGGAAGGCGGTGGGATGATTGGCGGTGAATTCGTGAGCATCGTGGAGAGGAGATCGAAGTGGAGGGATGGAGGCGATAGAGATCGAGGGAATACATATTTTAGGGTTTTTTGTACGGTGAGAAGAGTAGTGTATTGAACCGCCTCTCCTCTTGGCTGGCTAAACAAATCAAGCAAAGTCAAGAGAATCTGGTGGAGGTGGGTGATTGTATTGACAATTAAGAAGAGGAGATCGATGCGGTAGACTAGAAGAAACTGAAGTCGACCAATTTTCCAACTTCAACGACATATCGGAAGAAGAGGCGCTGAATCGGTGAAAATGTGAAATAGAAAGACGCAAAAAGATGGTTTAGGGTTAATCTAAAATTTTGAGCGGGAATATAAAAAAATTTCAGAACAAATCCACGGGTTAAGATAATATTTCTAAGCACTTTTTTAGGTAAAAGTTGAGAAAGTATCTATCTATTTAAGTGGGTTGATAAAAAAAACTCCCTAGAGTATTTGTTTTGAAAAATATTAAATTATTAGATAAAACATCTCAGGGATTTTATTTAATAACCCCTGAGCTTAAATTAATTACAGGAGTTTTAAAAAATCGTTGAGAACAAATCCCTAAGAAATATATTTTTCATACTAGTGATACTTAGCATAGAAATACAAGAGGTATTAAACAATGGGGAAATAAGAACCTAAAATGCAATATTTTTGTAATTTTTTCAACTTTTTCAGATTTTGTTTCATTTATAGAGAATTTTAATCAATGCGTGCAAAATTTTAAATATGCCTAATCTAATGCAACTATATGCAATGCAAAAGTAATTCCCTTCCCCCATGCTTAAAACATATTTTTTCCCCAACGTATAGTAAAAAGTAAAGGAAAAGAGAGAAACTCACAAAGATATCTAGCTGTCAGGGTAGTGCGGCGAGTAAACCTGTGGTTCTGGCAAAGGCTTCTGTTGGGACGTTGTTGGAACCTCTGGTTCTAAACAACGGATCAACGATGTAATTCTCTTAAGTTTTGATAATGACAAACACCATAGGGAACTAATGTGGTTTGTTCAAGTATTTCTAAGGAACACAGGTACAACCAAGAACTCCCATGAATGACCAAAAACCACAGATGCCTACAATGCAGAATTTTCATCAAGGGAACTCTAAAGAGGGAAGTTCCCATGAAATGGGAACTCCCAGAAATGATCAAGAGAACACAAGCCCACAACGATGAAGAGTTTCCATCAAGGGAACTCTGAACAAGATAGTTCCCAGGACATGGGAACTCACATGTGAGGACAACGACCGTTCAGCGCTGATCGCGTGATTCTGTCTCAGGCAGCCCAAAGGAACAGTCTGAGGATCAGACTGTCACGCTTCATCCAACGGTCCGATTGATCCAAGAAGTTGACCTAGTTCAAACCAAAGTCACATGTGAAGAAAGTACAACTTGGGCATCAAGCAAAGGGCATTTTGGACACAAACGAAAGATGCGACTGCCCAAGCTCATTGGACTATAAAGCCAAATGAATAGTACTCGGTCTGAGTACTTCTCCCAGAACTTACAAACACCCACATCAGAGAAAAGAAAGAAAAGGAAGAGAAGTCCCCGCCGTCGAGTGTGTGATCTCGAAGACGGTGAAGCTGAAGTTCCCAGGAGCAAGGGAACTGAGAAGTCAGCGTAAGGTTTGAGTTACTTGTGTTTTGTTGTTGTGAGCTTAGGAACTCAGTTGAGAGGATTTGCTAGTGTTGCTAGAGTTAGGAAGAACTCGTAGGAACAGAGAAGTGTGAATCCGGCTGTGTAACTAAGGAACAAAGCAATTAATATAAGTAAGTCATTCAAAATCCTCCAAGCGGAGGTAGAGGTTTACCCATACAACTAGTTGGTTGTAGTGGGGTTCCTCTATAAAGGAACTGCGTTCTTTACTGTCTTTATTACTTGCGATTGTTTACTTCCGCTGCCTTGGGAACAGCTTAATTGCCAGTTCCCAAGCTCTTTGCTAACCGTTTACGATCCAATAATTGGTATCAGAGCTTGCGCTGTAGATTTGTGTTAGCATCGCAGGTATCAAATGGCTCAGGAACTTACTCAAGTGGGGAACAGCACTAGTAAGCCACCAAGGCTTATTACAGGAAGATTTGAAAGCTTGCAACGCGACATGAAGGATTGGATGCGTGGCCAAGACTACCAAGCCTGGTGTGTTATCGAGAGAGCAAACTTCGAAATCGATCCAACTATAGTCAACGACCTCTCAAAGTGGGGACCCAACGAATACAAGTGTATGGAGGCAAACTACAAAGCCAAACAATACCTGAAGAGGTCCATGTGCGTACAAGACTGTGACAGGGTAGCAAACCTTGACACAACCAAGGAAATGTGGGAAGCCATCCAACAAATGCACGTTGGGAACTCAAATCTCCGAGAAGATCTTCAGATGAATGCAAAAAGAGAGTTCTACAACTTCCAAATGGAGATGGGAGAGTCTGTTGATAGCTACCAGTCCCGATTTGAAGGACTTTGCACCAAAATGGAAGGCTTGGGGATCACCAAAGAAGAAATCACCCATAAGATGAAGGTCCAACAGCTCTTCAACGGATTGACTGGAGAATGGGCAAACGAGAGAACAATGTTCAAGAAAAATCCGGAAAATAGAACACTCATGCTCCATCAAGTGTTTGGAAAGCTAGTAGGACACGAGAAGAGAAAGATCGATGATAAGGAACAGACTCGAGCTCATCGAGGGATCGCACTCAAGATCGAGAAGATGCTCAAATCAACCCAAGAACAATACGAAGACTCCGAAGAAGAAGAGGATGAGGAGCTAGTTCTCGTAACAAAGGCTCTTCGAAACTTCTACAAAGGGAAGTCTCAAAGGAACAGTGGGAACTGGGGAAAAGGGCAGAGTTCCCAAAGAAAACCCGCAGAGAAGGACCTCTCCGATGTCACATGCTACAAGTGCAACAAGAAAGGACACTTCGCTAAGGAATGCCCACAGGGAATTGACGGCCGGAAGCAAGGGAAGAAGGCTTACATCGCCACCTGGAGCGATGATGAAGACGAAGATCCCGAGTCATGGGCACTCCCAGACATGTGTGGCATGGCCATAGGAGAAACCACTGAGGAACAACCCAGTGAGGTAACCACTGAAACTGTTCTTGATTCTTTAAATAACTATGAAAAACCTGAGCTGTTATAAATCCTTTCAAG
Organism: Fallopia convolvulus; assembly: GCA_964016875.1. Classification (NCBI taxonomy): domain Eukaryota; kingdom Viridiplantae; phylum Streptophyta; class Magnoliopsida; order Caryophyllales; family Polygonaceae; genus Fallopia; species Fallopia convolvulus. The sequence goes on from OZ024730.1 coordinate 31,570,355, forward strand.
TCTTGTCAAAGATAACATAAAACTGCAAAACAAGTTGGAAAAACAGGAACACATAAATGCTCAATTAGTTGGTCTTGAACCTTGTCCGAACTGCATATGCCTTCTTGAAAAACTCAAGTCTCATGTGTCTCACATCGTAGATCTAGAAAATGAAATCAAAACTCTAGAGAAAGATGAAAACACCCTCTTGCAAAACCTGAGTAAGACTCCTGACCATCTTGAAGCCTCGAGTTCCCAAATTAAGTTTGTCCCAGCCAGACATGGCATAGGATACAAAGGTGAGTGCTCCAAGAACGGAAAGTCACCCCTGAGCGAACATGAGATCCATGAGTGTAAGCAACATCCGACAACCAGGGAACAACGATGGAGATACAACCCTCACTGATCAAATTTCCCTCGAAGTTCCCTACTCAGATGAATTACAAGACACATCCAACTCTCTTGTTCCCCAAGACAATACCCTGCCAGAATCAAGTATTCAGGGGGAACAAAGAGGGAACTTGCCAGAAATCTCTGAAGAAACCTCAAATGAAGAAGCTGAAGATGAGTGTTCCCATGACAAAGAAACAACTACTGAAGATGACGCACATGCAAGGGAACCCGCTCATACAAGAAACTTTCAACAAAGGAAGGACCACCCCATTGAGAACATCATCTCCCCTTATGATAAAGGTGTACAAACTCGTTCCTCTCTCAATAATTTTTGTGCATTTAACGCGTTTAAATCAAAGGTGGAACCCAAAAATATCAAAGAAGCTTTGAAGGACCCAGATTGGATTCAAGCTATGCAAGAGGAACTCCACCAATTCGAGAGGAACAAAGTTTGGAAGCTAATTCCTAGGCCCAAGAACAAGAACATCATAGGAACTCGATGGGTCTTTAGGAACAAGCTCGATGATACTGGGGCTGTAGCAAGGAACAAGGCTAGGCTAGTGGCACAAGGCTACAGGCAAGAGGAAGGAATCGACTACGATGAGACCTTCGCACCGGTTGCTAGGATCGAGGCCATCAGACTCTTAATTGCCTATGCTGCTCACAAGGGATTCAAGCTTTATCAAATGGATGTAAAAACAGCCTTCCTCAATGGACATCTTAAGGAAGAAGTGTATGTGGCCCAACCTCCAGGATTCGAAGACGAAAAGCTACCCAACCATGTCTACTTCCTGGAGAGGGCCCTCTACGGACTCAAACAAGCTCCCCGAGCTTGGTATGACAGGTTTGCTCAATTCCTCTTGTCCCATGGATACCTTCGCGGTTCCATAGACAAGACTTTGTTTTTAAAGAAAGAGTCTAAAGACATTTTGATTGTGCAAGTATATGTTGATGACATTGTGTTTGGAGCAACTAACGAAACTCTTGTAGAGAAATTTAAAGACCTCATGAGCAGTGAGTTTGAGATGAGTCTCATTCGGGAACTCAGGTTCTTCCTGGGACTTCAAATATCCCAAACCAAGGAGGGAACAAAGATTCATCAACAGAAATACATCAAGGAAATGCTCGTGAAGTATGGGATGGAACACTCCAAGCCCATTGACACTCCCATCTCACCAAATTCAAGGCTCAATGAGGATGAAACAGGTATTAGTGTGGACCAACGGAACTATCGAGGTATGATCGGGTCCCTTCTCTACTTAACAGCTAGTAGACCTGATATCATGTTCTCCATATGTCTTTGTGCTCGTTTTCAATCTAACCCTATGGAATCATACCTGAAAGAGGTGAAGAGAATTTTCAGGTATCTCAAAGGGAACAATAACTTGTGCCTCTGGTATCCAAGGAACAGTTCCCTTAAGCTCATTGCATACACAGATGCGGACTTTGCAGGGCACCTGGTTGATAGAAAGAGCACATCTGGAATGGCCCAGTTCCTAGGGTCATGCTTAGTCTCATGGGGATCTAAAAAGCAAAACTAAGTGGCGCTCTCCACAGCTGAAGCAGAATATGTGGCTGCCGCATCTTGTTGTTCCCAAGTTCTATGGCTTAAGTCACAACTCCAGGATTACGGTATGTCTTTTGGCCCAGTTCCCATACTTTGTGATAACACTAGTGCCATAAACATTTCCAAAAATCATGTGCATCATTCTAGAACTAAGCATATAGATATAAGACATCACTTTCTACGTGACAATGTTGAAAGTGGGAACATCTCGATGGAACACTGTAGAACTGAAGAGCAAATTGCGGACATTCTCACCAAAGCTTTAGACAGATATCCCTACCAGCGTTTTCGAATGCTTCTAGGGATGATAACTCTAAACTAAACAAGTCCCTGGTTGTTTCTCCCTCAATGCCTGACTAGTTTATACAAGATTGCATGATAGGGAACTCGGACTTATTGCTTTCACTATGCCATGATTACTAGTCTAAAGATAAATGTGTACAATGGAACTCTATTTCTCTTGGCCCAAAATGATCAACCAGAGTTCCCTTTATCCCTCCTTACAAGCCACTATGACGGTTGATCATATAACCTACCCCAAGCTAGGGACCAGACAAACGCTTCTCATGAGCCTAAATATTTCCTTTATCGAGTCGCAAATTGTCTGGTTTCCCTTTGAGTTCCCTAGCCCCACAAAAGGATGAGTGTGAAGTTCCCTTAACCACTTCACTCTCCCTGACCTTGATATGATCATGGGAACTGATACAAACTAGCAAGGGAAAGCTGACTCATCTACGAAGACGAACCGTCACTTGGGAAACGGACTTTTGTGTCAGAGGCTCAGAAGCATTAGAGGCCAAGTATTCAAATTTTGAAAAGGACTTCCCGAGAAATCGTGACGCGTGTCCAGAAGCGTGCTATGGAAGTTGAAATAATGCCACGTTCATTGGGCGACGGTTATCGAGGTTTTCCACTTCCCTTTCTACCCTTTGCCCCTTCTCTCCTTAAAACCCTCATTTGCCATTTTTGTGATCTTATTCCATCTTCCACCTCTGTCATTCGTCTTCTCCACATCCCTTTCACTCTCTTTTTCAAGAAACCTCCAAAACCTCCCAAATCCTTACAAAAATGGCCCCTCAGCACACCTTCGCCCAGATCAAAGCGTGGGTCCTTGCCAATCCTCGCATCCTCTTCATCTCTCAATTAAGATAGATTGAGAAAGAACAAGACCCAACCATGAAGGATGTTCTTATCCACGGGCTCTACAACCAAGTAAGCCCCTTCTTGCCCCCTCCTCCTCCTCCGGCCGACGAAACTGTCGCCTGGACTTCTTCCTCTTTCGAATCCCTACCTCCTCCTTCAACCACCAACACCTCCTCCGGAGTTGTCATCGTTGACAATTTTGGAGACGCTCAGCCTTCCATCAACGAGAAACCCCACAAATCCAAACACCACCATTCATCCAAAAGACACCACTCCTCCAAAGACCCCTCAAAACCCAAAAAATCCAAACATTCTAAAGATCCCTCCAAATCCAAAAAACGCAAACATTCTGAGGTCTCTGAATTCTCGGAGCCCAGAAAGAAGGCTTTCTTCAAGTTTGAGGACTACCTGAACTGCTCCAAGGAGAGTTCCTGTGCTCCCAAACCTCCTTTCCCTTTCCCTTCCAACGATGGGACCTCTCAACCCCAAAGTCTACTCCCCTCTTCCTCCTCCCTCCCTCCTCTTCTAACTGAGGGACCTCCCAAACCTCCTTCCACAAAACAACCGACTCCTCCTCCACCACCTCCTTCAGTTCCCACCTCAAAGGGAACTCCACCTTCTTCACTTCCTTCCGTTCCCATAAATACGGGAACTCTAACTCCACCTCCACCTCACAAAACTCCTTCTCCTCCTTCCTCACCACAACACATCTCTACCTCTCCCATTTCTACTTCGGGGATCTCTACTCCCCAAGTCACCACAACCATTCCTCCCCCTTCTACACAACTCTCCACTCCTCTTCCTTCCTCTTCTCTTCCCTCTTACACCACATCCCCCACCACCACCAAACTCCCCTCTCCCTCACCATCCAAAAGTACCGTCGCTCTCACCTCAGACGACGACGATCTCCCTCTCTCCGTGGTGATAGGCAAAATGACCAAGGACCCTCCTCCTATCATAATGGGAACTGTGGAGGAGGAGGCCCAGCTCAAGGAAATCGAAGCAGAGCTCAATCGGGACCCCTCTGAGCACACAGTCTCCCAAGGGACAAAGTCCCCAGAGAAGGTGGCTCCTGAAGAGCCCACAGAGAGAAGGGACCCCGCACCAGCTGGTGGTGCTGGGGCAACAACAAGTCATCCTGAAGATGACGCGGAGGGCTCAAGCTCGAGCTCCTCCGAGGAAGAAGGGACCTCCCAAGATGAGGTCGAAGAAGAAAAAGAAGCTCCAGATGCTAAGGAGCAAGCACGAATCCCAACACTTGGACACCAAATGGTGGTGTCCACGAGTTCCCAACCGCAAAGGGACCGCGTGCTCATGATCGAAGCGGCTGCACCTCCTCAGCTGAAAGGACCTCGAATGGTCTCTAGGGGGAACACGTCAAGGAGCACCACAAAGAAGGGAAAGGGGACCTCTTCTACAAAGCATCCAGTGGATGAACGCCGAAATCTCCTCCCTCCGCTCATCATCAGTGAGGACGTGTTAGTTGACAACGGCTTAGGGGAACTGTGGGACCTGATCAAGGCCCAGGGCTGGGAGAATCTGTGCAAAGACATTGTGAGCGTTGATCCCTCGCAAGTGCGTCAATTCTACAATAACTTCACTATCACCAACGACTGCACTCAGGGAACTCTCTCCCATGAAGGCGACGAGTTTATTTTCACAACGTCGACAATCCGCCTTCAGCTCCAGGTCCCAGGTCAAGGGCTTAATGAGTTTCCCAACAAGCTCTGGGGGGACTTCAATAGCGCTGAAGTGTACAACACTATTTTTGAGGGTCGGGTTCCCTCCAAAGTTCCCTCGACGCACCATCTCTCCCTGGTCGCCAAGCTTGCTCACCAATTCATCATTAATGTGGTGATCCCTCGCCAGGAGAAGCGTCTGGTCGTCAACATCCCTGATGCCATCATCCTCTATCACTTCCTCCTCAAGAAGCCCATCAATCTTCCCAGAATCATCCTTGTGCACATGGAGAAGTGCATGGCTTCCAAGTCCCATTCCCTTCCCTACTCTGGGCTAATAAAGAAGCTCCTACAAAAAGAGGGTCTCTACGACGCCTCTAAAGACGAAATCGAGCTTGGAAGGGAACTGGACATTTCAGTTGTCCAGAAGATGAGGCACTCTAAGCCTGTAGAGGAAGCGACTCAACTAGAGTCTGGTGAACAAGAGGGGAACTCTCAAGTGTTGCTCCGTATTGCCAACACCCTCGACCAGATTGCCAAGGACCAAGCAGCATTGGCCAGAGGACAAGAAAAGCTTACACAAGTCCTTACGCGCCTCTGTGACGCCCTGTTCCTCAAGCCCCATGATCTCTCCCCTCTTTTTCCCTTAATCCAAAAATGACCACAAATTGTACTTAAGTTCCCATTGTACATATTTTCTTAAGTAATGAATTGGTCTTTATTTTGATTGCGTGTTCCCTTCTTCCCTATTATTGCTTTGCTTGTTTTCGATGATGTCAAAAGGGGGAAAGACAAAAAATGCGAGATGAGTTAAAAGTTTAAGTTATCACAGACCACGCATAAGCTAAGGGGTAACAAGTGCATAAAAAGCTTAGTAAGAACTAAATGTCTCACCAGAAGTGGTTCCCTAAATCTAATTGTTTCACTAAAAGTGACTTCCCAAAATCATACTTAGGAACTCATCAGCATATCATCATTGAAATACTTGCATATTTTGTGATGGGTTTGTCATCATCAAAAAGGGGGAAATTGTTGGGACGTTGTTGGGACCTCTAGTTCTAAACAACGGATCAACGATGTAATTCTCTTAAGTTTTGATAATGACAAACACCATAGGGAACTAATGTGGTTTGTTCAAGTATTTCTAAGGAACGCAGGTACAACCAAGAACTCCCATGAATGACCAAAAACCACAGATGCCTACAATGCAGAGTTTCCATCAAGGGAACTCTAAAGAGGGAAGTTCCCATGAAATGATCAAAAGAACACAAGCCCACAACGATGAAGAGTTTCCATCAAGGGAACTCTGAACAAGACAATTCCCAGGACATGGGAACTCACATGTGAGGACAACGACCGTTCAGCGCAGATCGCGGGATTTTGTCTCAGACAACCCGAAGGAACAGTGTGAGGATCAGACTGTCATGCTTCATCCAACGGTCCGATTGATCCAAGAAGTTGACCTAGTTCAAACCAAAGTCACATGTGAAGAAAGTACAACTTGGGCATCAAGCAAAGGGCATTTTGGACACAAACGAAAGATGCGACTACCATAGCTCACCTGGACTATAAAGCCAAATGAATAGTACTCGGTCTGAGTACTTCTCCCAGAACTCTCAAACACCCACATTTGAGAAAAATAAAGAAAAGGAAGAGAAGTCCCCGCCTGCGAGTGTGTGATCTCAACGACGGTGAAGCCGAAGTTCCCAAGGACAAGGGAACTGAGAAGTCGGTGTAAGGTCTGACTTATTTGTATTTTGCTATTGTGAGCTTAGGAACTCAGTTGAGAGGATTTGCTAGTGTTGCTAGAGTTAGGAAGAACTCGTAGGAACAGAGAAGTGTGAATCCGGCTGTGTAATTAAGGAACAAAGCAATTAATATAAGTAAGTCATTCAAAATCCTCCAAGCGGAGGTAGAGGTTTACCTATACAAGTAGTTGGTTGTAGTGGGGTTCCTCTATAAAGGAACTGCGTTCTTTACTGTCTTTATTACTTGCGATTGTTTACTTCCGTTGCCTTGGGAACAACTTAATTGCCAGTTCCCAAGCTCTTTGCTAACCGTTTACGATCCAACAGCTTCTTCGGGTTATCATTCTTCGGCTTGGCAATAATTGTGTGGTCGTGCTTTGCTGGGCTAAGCAGCGCTTTCGGGATTTCACGCGGAGGTAATGGTGGCTTCTTCGGGTTATCAATCTTCGGACCTAGGGTATCTAACACATACCAAAAACTACCTAAAAAGAATAAGATTATAATTGAAAATTAAATCTACTCTAATCCTTGGGTTGCCTCCCAAGAAGCGCTTATTTAACGTCATTATCTTGACTCTTAGCGTGATTTGACAAGATTAGACATTGTCAATGTCCTTAATAACCTGTCAAAGCCTTGTGCACACAACTCATAAAAACATAGGTAACATAATGATAAATTGAAAGTGAATAATATACCATTTACAAACCGTTTCAACTTATCAAACATGTTTGCCCGATTTTCATGAGGTGGAATTTGTTCAATGAAATTCAGCACAAATGGCGGCTTTAGAAAATACTTACAGTATGAATCAAAGCACTTGTCAGCAATACCACTTATATCCAAGATGAACTCCATATATTTTCCATCTTCCACCTTGTTATTGTAGGCTTGGTTCCTCATCTTGTAACTCCATATGGTCCTGATGTGAGAAGGTGGGGGAAATTGAAGCAAGGGATGTCAAGGCCTAATTTAGGGTGCACCATGACAACAAGAGCCTTAACATATATATCATGTTGTTTTTCTCCCTCATGGTTGTCTACTTCATCAGCAAAGAAGTCATCATTGTCAACAAACGAGTCTTCTTCCAAAACCACAAAACCCTCAAGCAATTTACTCTAGATGGGTGCAAATGATTCAAGCTCCCTAGGCTTTGTAAGAATCTCTATGCCTTCACAGACTTCCCTTAGCTTTGTGATAATCTGCTCATCTTGCCTTATAGGTGCAAATTCATATTGGGCATCAAATTCATCATCATAACTCACATCAAGTGTAGTAGATTGCTCCTCAACTTGTATATGAGTGTCTAAGTCATGATCGTTTGACTCCAATGTGATTCCACCACTCCTTTCACACAACTCAAAAGGGCATGAGATTGTGGAATGAAAATATGAAGAACATGACTCACAATGCTCCTTGATTAAAGCATGCGTCCCTTTGGAGAGATCCCTGATTATATTCCCAAGAGATGTATCAACCGGCTGGGGTGGTTTAGAAGATGAATTGACCAAAAAACTCTGATGGCTCATGAAACATAAGAAATCCCAGCATTCCTCAGGTCCCATAAACAAAAGCCTCTCATTGCTCATGTAATCTGCCAATCCCCTTGTCTCAAGATTCATACCATGGACAACTCCCATGTTTACCTCTCCATCATTGTATCGTATCCCCCAAGTATCAAGCTCGAACACATGGTCTTGAAATCTAGAAAATAGTCATGGAAGTGTTCATCCTACAGTTGTCTACATTCAAACAAAGCCATGAATTAGTAGCATGGGTGTTATGAACCGTAGGATAGGTTCACAACACCAAGAATAGCATAAAAGGAAAACACAAATAACGATGAGTCCTCGACAACGACATCAAATTTGATGAGGTATTTTCAATGGTCGTTATACCTATCAAAGAAACCTTAACTTTACCAAACTCAGTAGAGCGGTAAGTAAGGGTCGATCCCACATAGACTCGTGTAAGTGTGTTTAACTTGAGTGCCAAGTAACCACAGAAGGGGGGTTTTAAGCCAATGATTGCACTGTTTTAATGCAAAGTTGGGTTTGATAATGTTTTTGTTTGTAAGGCAAAACTTTAATCGATCGTATGGTAAAAAATGTAACACTACTACTAACATATATATATATATATATGTATTACTAATCTTTGATGACGATTTGATAAAATAAAAAATGGACTTCTTATGACAATTTCTAGAAATGCCCTTTTGGACATTTGACAATTAATTTATTTTTTCATTTACCACTAAGATAAAAAAATATAAGATACTTAAAATAAGAGGTGAGTGTAAACATTAGAGATATCAATCATCATTATTTAGGTAAATAGAATACTATGATAAAAAAATAATAGTATTTTATTCGAGTTAATAATAATACAATACTATGTATTTATGTAATATCTTGATTTGATTATAATGATATATAATAGTATTTTTATAACCATAAACCCTGAACCCTAAACATTTAAATCAATGTTATTAAAATCGACATTCTATTATTGGATCATAGAAGGGTCTCTTCATCTGATCGTATAATCGGATCATTCAATCAAAGGATTCTACATTATAAACTTGATCGGATCTAAAGGAATATAACGCCATTTCATATAAGAATGATCGATTCTAAAGGAATATAACGCTTTCTTATAAGAATAATCGATTCTAAATGAATGTAGCGGTTTCTTATAAGAACGATCGATTCGAAAGCAATATACCACTTTCTTATAGGAATGATCGATTATAAAAGAATAACTGCTTTCTTATAGGAGTGATCGATTAGAAAGGAATATAACACTTTCTTATGAGAATGACCAATTCTAAATGAATGTAACACTTTCTTATAGGAATGATCGATTCTAAAGGAATATAACACTTTCTTATAAGAATGATCGAATCTAAATGAATGTAACGCTTTCTTATAAGAATGATCGATTCTAAATGAATGTGACGCTTTCTTATAAGAATGATCGAATCTAAAGGAATATAAAGCGATTTCATGATGCTTTCTTATAAGAATGATCGATTTGAAAGGAATATAACGCTTTCTTATAAGAATGATCGATTCTAAATGAATGTAACACTTTCTTATAAGAATGATCGATTCTAAATGAATATAACGCGATTTCATATAAGAATGATCGAATCTAAATGAATGTAACGCTTTCTTATAAGAATGATCGAATCTAAACGAATGTAATGCTTTCTTATAAGAATGATCGAATCTAAATGAATGTAATGCTTTCTTATAAGAATGATCGAATCGAAAGGAATATAACGATTTCTTATAAGAATGATCGAATCTAAAGGAATATAACGCTGTCTTATAAGAATGATCCATTCTAAATGAATATTACGCGATTTCATATAAGAATGATCGATTATAAAGGAATATAACGATTTCATATAAGATCATAGAATGTCCCCCTAATTAATCAATTGTTATTATAATGAATTGTATAGAACACTAGGTATTTTATTAAAATTTTGATAAATATTTTTGAATATTATTTCGTTTTCATTATTATTTTTATTTCTTATACTTATTGTTGGAATGACTATTGTAGTGCTTTTACATTCATAAATAACATATTCTTTGAACTTTTATGGACATAATGTTATAGGTTTAATATTTTAATACATTACAATGAAAAATAAATAAGTTAAAACACTACAAGATTCTGGAGATTTAGCGACCACAATTTTGTGACCATAGAATATGGTCGCGAAATAGGGACCAGGTGGTCGCCAATGGTCGCTAATGTGGACGTCGAAATCAAGGAAGAAATAAAAAAATAAATAACGACCATATGGTCGCTAATGATGGCGACCATATGGTCTCTGGAGCAACTTGGTCGCAAGAAATAGCGCAGGCAAATTTCCCGCTTCATTTCGCGACCATTTGGTCACTAGAAATAGCGTCCATATGGTCGCCATATTTAACTACCATATGGTCGCTATATATAGCGACCGTCTCGACGCTGCAAGTGCGGCGACCATATGGTCGCGATAGATAGAGACCATATGGTCGCTGATGTGGACCATATGTTTTGGCGGGCAATATCAATTTTGGCGGGTGAATTCCCGCCAAAATGGCGACCACATGGTCGCTAAAAAAAGTATGTGGTAAAATCCGTGCCAATTCAGCATATATCGCAAGTTGTAAAACCCTAATTCTCACTCTGCCACTTTCATACAACCTCATACATATATATCTCTTTCCAAAAAAAATCAGAGAAGAAAGAAACATTCATTCACAAAACTAAGTTATTTATAGGACCAAATTACGTCAATTTTTCCGACAATTTCATCAAAGAAATGTAATTAAAACTTATTCTTCATATTTAATTCCGCCATGCTATCAGTTTGTACACAAATGTTGTGTGTAAAAAGTATTCGTTTATCTAATTAGAAGAGATTTTGTTAAGTAATCGTTAAATTCATATAGCATAGCAATCGATTGTAGAAAGTTTTAGTTCACATAGGTTGTATATAGCGACCAACTGGACGCTATTCAGCGACCAAATGGACGCTAATTGGCGTGCATGTGGTCGCAAGTTGTATACAGCGTCCAGATGGTCGCTAATCGGCATCCATATGGTCGCCATATCCAGGATTATACAATGCAAAAGTCAATTAATTATAGTCTTATATTGAATTGCAGGATGGAAAAATGCGTGAATGGATGTATGTGCGTCATATAGATGGGTTTTTGCACAACGAGTTTTTGGCTGGCATTCAACAATTTATTGACTTCTGCAAAGCTATGCCGACATATGACCCATCCGAATTAAGGTGTCCGTGTCAGAGATGCAAGAATAGGAAACTGATTCCTGTAGATGATGTGCATTATCACATTGTTAAGGATGGGTTTGTTCCGAACTATTACCAATGGGTTTCGCACGGAGAGACTGATGAAATGTTCGCTGCCTTGTTGGCAGAGTCTAGACAGTATGAAGGTTGTAGTAGTACTGATCCAGCACAACCAGTATCTGGGAATGATAATCGAATGGAGCAGATGGTGTATGATGGCTTTAATGCCCAAAGTCAATACACTTCTGATGATCCCGTGCAGAGTGAGGGTATAAGGCATGAGCAGGGGGATCAATATTATCATGAAGCGCCCAATCCCGATGCATAGCATATGTACGACATGTTATCCGCTGCAAATAGGCCATTGTGGCCTGGATGTGATATGACCCAGTTGGAGGCGGCGACTGAGCTACTTAGCATAAAGTCAAAGCTAAGGATGACGGAGCGCGGATACAACATGATCTCGGATTTCTGCGGTCGCGTTTCACACCCGGAGACCACATTACCAGCCACGTTTTACGAGGCCATTGATTGTGGCCCAAACTCTTGCATGATATATTGTGGTGCAGATGCAGAATACGCAACCTGCAAGATCTGTGAGTATCCTAGATGGAGGCAAGGCAAGTCAAAGCTCATTCCCTATTCTCGTATGTTTTACTTGCCAATAACTTCACGGTTACAAAGGTTGTACGCATCGGTGGTGACTGCCGAGCACATGAGATGGTATGCAGAGCATGCACAAGATGGGGTGATGAGACATCCGTCTGATGTAGAGGCATGGAGGCACTTCAATGTTACGTGGCCAGATTTTGCAACAGAAACGCGAAATGTTAGACTAGGCTTGTGCACGGATGGTTTCAATCCGTTCGGTGCGTCAGGGCGCCAATACTCATGTTGGCTTGTGAATCTGACACCCTATAACCTTCCGCCATCGATGTGTATGCGAGAAGAGGTTATGTTGGAACCATGCGATGCCTATGGTCGTGCGGCACGACGCACGATTGTGTGTCTCCTAGGCCATGCCCGTGCGTTGCTGCCTAAGGTCGTGCGCCATGGCACACGACGCTCGTCGTTGCTCGTGCACCCTTTTTTCTTGGGTTTTTTTGGGCCACCTCTCCTATCTTACCCTATTATAAATACACACTTTTGTTATATAGTTAAGGAGTTCGAGTTTTTAACCTAATTTATATTGCTTGAGAGACAAGTTTGGATAGATCTAGTGGGAGATTGAAGACTTTTGTTAAATTTGAGTTTGAATTTGCTAGATTTCAATCAAGGTTGTTTGATTCTTCAATCAGGTATGTTGATTCTCATTGTTGCATTGATTTCTTCTCTTTCCATGTCTAGCTAAACCCTAAATTCTAAGATTAGGGTGAACCCAATGATGTGTAGGTATACTAATCCATAAAATTGCACAATCTATTGCTTGAAGTTTTGTTTGATTCAATCCTAGATGCTCTATGCCTTAGTAACTTATTGTGAATGGGAACTTGCCAAAGTATGAGACTAAAAGGTAATAACCTGACCCGAGTGCTTAAAAGAAGATTGAAGGTCAAGCTAATGACCTTAAACAAGCGTTGCTTGGGAGGCAACTCAAGGTTAGTGTTTTCTTCTATCTTTTATTTTCTACATTGGGGACAATGTAGATTTTAAGTTTGGGGTAGGGAAACAAGTTTCATGCTAGTTAGATTGCATATAGTTGCATGCTAGATTGCATTTTCATGTTTAAGTTTTTTTGCCATTTGTCTTTGCGTAAAAAAATGTCAAAAAAATCATGCATTTTAGGTGTCATTGAATCCCATTTTATAGAAAACCCCTTGTCTTTAATTATTCTTTGCATAACTCTAAAACTGATGACATGCTTGAATTGTTGAAACATCTACATATTAGCATGATTGTGGATTTGTATGTTTTGCATGTAATTGGATGAGCATATGTCATCTTTTGAGATTTGAGATTATGCTGAAGTTCTAGACATGTTTAACCTTGTGAGATCATTTTTTTTAGCCTTTCTAGGACTAATTTTCCTCTCATATATTTCTTGAGCATCTCACTATGACTAGCTACTCTAGAACTTGCGTTTAGATCTATTTTAAGGCTGCTTACATGAGTCTTGCATATGACATTAAAGTGATAGGGGCAATATTTTTCATTAGCCTATATTTCCCTATCCACCCTGCATATTAATCCTTCTTTTTGAAGCGCTTGTTAGCCTTAATAGCCTATCTTTTTAAGCTCCACAAAATTAAATCTCGAGCCTAATTAGCATGACCCTTTTGGAGAATAGGAATTTATTGGATTTATTTTGTGAAGTTTGAGTGAGTTGGGGATTTAAGAAGAATAATGAGGATGGTGGATGATTGAAAGAAAAAAAGTGAAGTAAATTAAGGGAATGAAGGTTGAAAATGAAGAATGGTTTGAGCTTGAGAAATAAAAAGTGCATATGAAGTAAAAGTCTCAAAAGCCATGAAAAGAATGGGTTGAATAAAAAAATTTGCAAAATAAGTGTGATAAAAAGAAAGAAGTTGAAGTATAGTTGAAGGGTTTGGAAAGAAAATGAGCTAAAAGAGTTGGTTTGTTGGTGTTGATGAAGCTTGATTCCTATTTTCCAGATTTAGCACCACATAGACAAATATATTCATGTAGGTAAGGATTTACTTAACAACAAATAAAATTTGTAGTCAAGACCCTGCTGAGTACAGGGGAGTCAGGATCGTCCATAGGAAGCAAAGGTTGTTTGATTACTAAAACTATAAAAACCGCAAAACACAAAAATAAAGCAAAACAGAAACAACAGAAGAAAACAAGACTACGACAACCTCGGTACCGACCTTGTCAGGGTCGATAACGATGTTGGATTTCAACAAAAACTAAACAGTGAAACACAGACAACTACATGCTCGGTACCAATCTGAAGACCTCGGTAATGAGTCTGAGTGAAGGTAAAACAAAGGTAATTCAAATCGAGAAGAATCTAGGACAAGGGTTTACCACGACATAATCATGCATACGAAATGGTGTGAAGGATAAATAACATGCCTCAAGGATAAAGCTATCAACTTTCGTTGATCTAAGCAAGTAAATCAATCAATTTTCATAAATCAGTTCACTTTCTACTTATTTTTGAATCCAAAACTCGAAACTTTCGTTATCGAACAATATCAACATTCAAGTTTACAATTTTCTCTTTCGATCAAGCGATAAACTCGAATTACTTCGACTTTCGTCAAAGTATAAGCACAAAACAAGTAGATAATGGATAAAAGGCAATCAAACATTCATCACACACATTCAATCACGCATAACTATCTCGGGCTCGATAACGAAGAACAAAAGAAGAACAAGGACTCGGTTTCTCTTCCTCGTCTCCCTTCGTCTTCTATCGATCCGAATTCAATCTATCAAAATCAATCCCTTCTCTCTAGACTTAAAAGAAGAGTATTTATACTAAGAGAAACTATCTAAGAAGGGTCCTAAGAGATAGAAACTTTCCCAACTAAAAAGATTACAAGATAAAAGATAAAAATATTGAACGTCGGCTTCGCCTACCGACACAGGTCACCTCGGTAACCTGCACAAGGTCGATAGACATCTTGCTAAATCCTCCTAGTAAACTCTATTGCATAGCTCGGTACCGACCCTCACAAATCAGTAACGAGCTCTCTATTTTGGTTCTTTTTGTACACTTCGCATAGCTCCTTTTGCATTCGTCGGGATCTTCAAAGCGTATTCTTCTTCTCTTCATGTTCCACATACTCCACCATCTACCACTTGACTTTATCTCTCTTGAAATGCTCCCTTCTGCTTCGAAAACCTATAAAAAAAACACAAAAACGGAGTAGCTTCTATACTGCTTACAAAATATGTAAACTTATCCAAAAACACATAAACACATACTAAAACTTACTAAAACTAAAACAACTTAAGAAAAACACCTAAAAGTATACTAAAAATATGAACATCAATTCCCTACCTTAATCTTCTCACCTTGGCCACATTAAAACCCATCAAAAGACCTCTTGATTTTTGTTGTATGCAATGTCCATAGCGGTGGAGATTTAGAATACTGATGCCAGTATATGGTAGTTTAGCGGTCTTAGTTATGAATTGAGCGAAACACTATACCCTTAAACACTTGAGTGTGAGAGACAAGCACATTTACCTAGTGAGGTTTGGAATGGATGCATTCTCATTGTCTTTTTGATATATTATACATGCGCAATGATTTCAACTGTTAAACTATGAGTCTTTTGATTAATGCTTAACTTCATTTGAGGTGGATACTTGAATTGCATTGTTTTGTGGGGGTGTCGAGTTTATTTCTTGCTTGAGGACAAACAAGGTTCAAGTTTAGGGGATTTTGATAGCTTTCATTATTGAGCATATTAGGATATGCATTTAAGACTTTAATTTATATGTTTTCATGCATTAGTCTTGTATTTTCTAGTACTTTTAGTTGAGTTTCCGTTATAGATGTCTACACACGTATTTGTATGCTTTTCAGGTACTTTGGAGAAGTTTGAGCTTAATTGGAACGCATTTGGATACAAGGAGGAATCAAGACTTCAGTCTAGGAGGCATCAGGACCGGAAAAGAACAAGTCGAAGAGCCAAAAAAGAACGAACCACGCGATCAAGGCTAAGGTCGTGCATTAGGGTGCACGGTCGTGCAAGACGGAGTTGCAAAATCATCGGATCGTGCGTCGATGGCGCACGATCGTGCGTCAACCCTCAGAGAAAGGCACGGGTTGTGCGTGACAAACGCACGACCGTGCGGTGCCAAGGCCATGCTCGTGTAGTTTCAAGGCTGGAACCGTGTGCTGCCTAAGGTCGTGCGGGACGACGCACGATCGTGCGTCTCCTAGGCCATGCCCATGCGTTCCTTCCTAAGGTCATGCGCCGTGGCACACAACGCGCGCCGTTGCTCATGCGCCCTTTTTGCTCGAGTTTTTTTGGCCACCTCTCTCGCCTATCTTACCCTATTATAAAAGCACTCTTTTGTTATCTAGTTAAGGAGTTCTAGTTTTTTAACCTAATCTCTATTGCTTGAGAGACAAGTTTGGATAGATCTAGCGGGATATTGAAGATTTTTGTTGAATTTGAGTTTGAATTTGTTGGATTTTAATCAAGTTTGTTTGGTTCTTCAATCTGGTATGTTGATTCTCATTGTTGCATTAATTTCTTCTCTTTCCATGTCTAGCTAAACCCTAAATTCTAAGATTAGGGTGAACCCAATGATGTGTAGGTTGACTAATCCATAAAATTGCACAATATATTGTTTGAAGCTTAGTTTGATTCATTCCTAGATGCTCTATGCCTTAGTAACTTATTGTGAATGGGAACTTGCCAAAGTTTGAGACTGAAAGGTAATAACTTTGATAAGGTACTTTTTCCTGTTGGAATCCTAGGATTTCAACCTGAGTTTTCTCTATTATGAAAGTATTTTGAATTCTCTTGTGGAATAGCAATTGTCATAGAATCCTTGAGGTTGGGTTGAGTTAGCAAGTCACGAAAGCGGATGTTGATTCAATTTAATCTGAAAATCTAAGTGCTTAAAGGTCTACATTTTAATTTTCAGTCACGAAAGTGGATGTTTAATTGAGTTTAGATACGCTTGTTAACATTCGAAAGAATTTAGCGGATACATTAGACGATTGCCTTAAATAATGAAGGAACGAGCAACCTTAAAGGAATGAACCAAAAGCAAGACCAGGGGGAGAATCTAGAAGACGGTGGTACTCAGTGGCAATGACTCCCTAGCCGCTCCAACTGCGCCCGCCTCATACCTGATCGGTGGCGCATGAACCTAACTTCTGGTGATGAACACCGACTAGAACCGAAAAAAACCTAGAACAAAGATCTGATCTTTCTTGTTGTCTGAAACTAAGATTGGAGGATGAACTAGTGTGGTTTCAATCTCTAAACCCAATCCCTTTTATAGCAGAAAAACAACCCCTCATTTCCCCCAAAGTTAAAACCCAAATAAATTCCTTTTAATGCCCAAACTTTAATTCGAATTAAGTTATAGAAACCAACCGATTCGAATTCGCCAGCTTAATTCACCATTAAATTTGGAGATAAGGTTGAATCGACATCGTCGTTTATCTTTGAGTTTGAAGATGACCAATTCTAATCGTAAAGGTTTAAATACAAAACCTTTCCTTATATGCTTGAAACCTTCAATAGCCCACTTGGCTAGAGTGTTCTTGTATGGGGGAAGTGAGAGGTCACAAGTTTGAGCTCTCATATGGGCATTAGCCCTTTTTTTTTTGTTCCTTTTTGTTTAAAAAAGTCTATATACACTCATAGAAATTATTGCTCATTTGTAAAATAATTTATAAACAAATAAATAATATTTTTAACAATTTATTTGTTTAAACTTTAGCTTAATGTATTTATTAAGGATTTCAGAAATATAACATGATATAATTATTCTATTATAACTTTAATTAATAAATAGGACACATATTATTGATAGTTATATTTTATCATATTCTAATAATCATAAAACCATAAATATGGTCATAATTATTCTATTATAACTCTTATGATTCATAATTAATATTTTGTATATGAGAAATAATTTTTATAACCTTTAAATATGGTCTTAAACCTACAAATAACTTATAACATTTAAAATGTTATGAAGTAATAATCTCATTAAAGTAAAATATGAGTATATTTTATTATCTTAAATGAAAAAAATGTAAGATAAAATTATATTTTTACCCTTATAAAAATGAGGGATATAACAATAGTACCCCTTTAAAAAAGAGTTTTCTCCGCAAAACTAGATCAAGTTAAGGTGTCGTCCATCAAAATATTTCCCTCACAAGCTATCCTAAGAATGATTCTCAAAATGATTCCCAAGAAAGAAAAACGTGGCCGGTTACAATAGTACCCCCTTAAAAATAGTTTCATTCGCGAAACTAAGTCAAGCACAACTCCAGAAAACGTGTTCACATAACCTTTCCAGTCGAGACCATAAAATTCGTACCAATGATACTTGCTTATTTTTAAAGTCGTGACTTGTGGCTCTAACATTTGAATAGATTTCTCCTCATATGTTCCGTTAGTCTGGACCTCCTAGTCCTCATAAATCATAGAATGTGACTCATCAGAGAAGTACTTGCAAAGTAGAGATATGTGGAACACGATTATTATGTAGATGAGCGGATTGATTTTAGAAAAGGTTTTGGTACCACGTAGCTGATCAAACAAGGCATCAATCCATGATAACATATACTTCTTCATGGTGACCTTGCTCAATTCACGATAGTCGATACATAATCGGAAGTTCCCATCCTTCTTCTCGACGAAAAGGACTAGCGCTCCCATGGTGATTCGCTCGGTCAAATATATCCTTCTCAAGCAGTTCCTCCAACTGATTCTTCAATTCTTTCATCTTCTTTAGAGCCAAGCGATATGAAGAACATTAGATTGGCCTTGTTCCAAGTTCTAGTTCTATCGAGAACTCCACATTTAGGTGCGAAGGTAACCTCAGAATCTCTTCTCGAAAACCTTTGAATTTGCATACGTGACTTCCCATAAAAGTAACTGTCACAATTTGTTTGTTGAAGTTGATGATTGTTGTTTTGGCAGGATTAACACGTTGAAGTGTTACCTGCTATAATAAGGGAACCTTAACCAAAAATCGATCTAAACACGTTAAACTCACAAACAAAGTACAATTAATATGAATAACGAAAGAAATTAGAGCTTGGATTAAAGGAATCAAACTCTGAATGTATTGTTACAAATTTACACAAAGGGATCAACCAAACAATAGCTTCTCGTATTGCGAAAATTAAGAACAAAGCTTGGGATTATGAATCTAGTTCAAGGCTCGGATTTTTGCGTGTCTTCCTCCTTCATTCTCTTGGTTTTTTATAGTTGACCTCCACAAGCGGAACATTGTACTTTACTGGCTAGTAGTCCCGGGGATTTCGTAGGCAACACTAATGGCTTAGCCGTTTTTGGCGAATTTTTCGCAAGCTATACGACCCCCGTCATGGATGCTACCCAGGAGGACGACGCATTCACACTTCGCTCAGATGGACCCATCACCCGTGCCAGGACTCAAGCAATCCAGACCGCGACACAGTCACTTGTGGCGCGCCTCACCGCATGCCACGACGCGCCCCTCGCCGCGCCGAAGCAACAGTGCCTTGTGCGTCCTCGGCGTCGAGGAACCTCAACTCAAGCCAACGATGCCAACCTCCAACACCTTGGCACCATCGGACTCGACCCTAGCACCGTCCATGGATCGCAACTTGAGGTTCTCGTGATCCATGCACCACTGTCCTCGCCAGCGCCATGACACCGCGACAGCCTTGCTAGCGCCGTGTCTTGACCTCGCTAGCGCCGCGCCAGCCTTGTCGCGACACTTCGAGCACGGTCACGGACGACCTATCCTTTTCATAGTATTTTTTGCATTGTTCCATTCTAGAACATTACTATTAATATTTTTATGGATTTAGTAAGTATTTAATGGGCGTTGCACCGATGGCTTTTGGACTCGCGCCGCTGGGCCTAGTCTGCGTACTAGCCCTAGGCGTGCCGCAGGGTTTTTAAGGTTTCTTGTGTTTTTCTTTGTGTCGCCTCTATATAAGGGGGTTTCATGCTTGTTTTCATTCAGCGCACACTTAAGGATTAATATCGTTGAGGGTTTTCTCCTAATTTCTCCTTAGTGCTATTGCACCGCCGCCATTATCACTCGAAGTTCTCGTGTTCGTTACAATTGCTCTCGTGATCAATCAAGACTTGCTCAATCCAACGTTGAGTCGAGTCTTCCAAATCCTTCTGTTGTGTTCGTTCGAGACCAAATACTCAAACACCGAGTCGATCCGTCGCATCCCATACGAGGGACGCACCAACTGGCATCAGAGCCAAGGTTTGAGTAAGTCTCGTTTAACCCTCTTTCGTTCATTCATACACGATCATTCTGCTGCATCTAACCCTAGATCTCATCCTCCACTTTGCAAACCTCCATCTAGGGTCCCAAATTTTTTTTCTTACACTCGTCAATTGTTATAAAAAAAATCAGCCTTGCCCTAACTCGCTAGATCTATTGATTTTGGTGAAAATTACTCATTGTCTTGCTAGTTGCATGCACATTAGATCTTGTTTTGCCGATTTCTATCTTGCTCTTGTGTGTTGCTTGTGTTGATTTATTGTCTTTGTTTGCTCTAGAGGTGAAAGCCTAGAGTCGAATTGCTTAAAAAAATTGCTTCGACTATCATAGCCAAAATAAGGTAAGGTAGTCAATTGCCAAAAAAAAATCTTTGGATGATCACAAGCCAAAATAAGGCAAGATCGATCCAAATTGTGGTTCTAAAGTTTCGGAAACCCTAATCGCTATTCCATTGCATGTGGTTTTCGGTTTTGACTTGCCTAAATTTGTGTCTTGCTTTGCATACATTGTGGTTTTCGTAGCCTTTATTGGTAGATCGAGTTGAGTGACCTTAGCCTAGCCAATCCTTGTTCGTGTGGTTTGAACTAAAAGGTCGGCTTGACTTAAGCGAACCGTCAACTCGTTGTCTTTTTCTTGTGAAAATCTTACTGCGATGACTGGTATTACAATAGGTACCGTTTCGGACTCGGGTGATGGTGACCACAACAACAATAACAATAATACCCCCGAGTTGTCGAACCCAAATCAGAACTTCTCGCCCGAAGCTTTGGCGCGCATTCAAGAGCTCGAAAGGCAGTTGGCCGAGAGCCAAGCCCAATCGAAGCACAATGTGCTGGGGGCTCATGCCCTCGCCTCGGAGATCCACGCTAGCCCGGGGGTGTCCGCGGACGACATTGCCAAGGCTCGTGCCAAGGGGAAGCAACATGCTCAGCCTTCGTCTCAATTCGATACAATAAACCGGATGGAGTCCATTAAAGAAAGTCGCCACTATGATAAGCACGATGGTGGTTCCCGGACCGCGGATCGCTATCAAATGGCGTGAGATTATCAGGACACACAAGTGTACGACGTACATTCCGGTGAGGAGCACGACTCTGAGGAGTATAGACGCCAACACACGAGTGGGGATCCCAAGAAAAAGTACAAAAAGAAGAAGTCGTCGGCGTATGTTAACGCAACCCCAAAGCGGAAGCACGGGGCCAAGTACTACGACGCCGAAGCATACAGAGTTGAGGATGACCTCGAGCATCAAAGTGCTCGGAGACCGTTCTCATATTTTGAAAATGATTATGAATAGTTTAGTGATTATTCTAACGAGTCTTCTTTTGAGCATCCACATGTGCAGGATCCTGAAGAACTAGACAATCGGCGTTCGGATTGGATCCCACCGCCGCGCCTAGCCAAGAACCGAAGGGAGTATGACCGAGTTTATGGCTCGGGACGCAAGCATGGCTCGAAGGGTCGGCGTGACAGGGACCGCGACACTCGGCGTCCTCGAAGACCCGATGATGGTGACGATCGTGACGATGGGGACGACGATCCGCATCGAGGCCTGCCTCGGCACCGGCGAGATCACCGCGCGCGCTCACTTCGGCGTTGCAGCCCGCGACGCGACACCGATCGTCGGGAAGCTCGAGATGGACGCCACAACCGCCGCGACATCAAGGTAAAATTCAAACCTTTTTATGGTACTTATGATCCTGATGTGTTTATCGAGTGGTTACAGGGCACGGAGCACACGCTCCATCATTGAGGTTATGAAGATGACGAGAAAGTGACATTGTACTTCATTGGTGCCGCTCGAACATGGTGGAACCGATTCGAGTCCAAAAGGATTCGACAAGGCAAGCCCCTTATCCGAGAGTGGCATCAACTCAGTTATATTTTGAAGAAGAGGTACATCCCGTCGGATTACAAAGACAAGATGCACATCGAAATCATGCGCATCAAGCAAGGTTCCATGACGCCGGAGGAGTACTTTGCCAAACTCGACTACATGTTCTTCAAGGCTGGCATGAGTGTCTCCCCCTCGGTTATGAGAACGAGGTTCATTTTGGGATTGAGGTCGTCCATTCAAGATCGCTTAGAAATTCTACCAATCAAGGACCTCAATAACTTGGTTCACACCGCCATGCAAATCCATAAGCAAGAAGTGTGAACCATATCTGGTTGGTCGAATCAAAGGTATGACTCCAACCCTAGTCAATACGGTTTTTCTACTAATCGGGTTTCTTCTTCTTTGCCAAGTGTTCCGACAAGTTCCAAGCCAAAGGCCGACACCGCGCCTTCCAAGGCGCCAGCCGCGCCACGTAACACCGAGCCGAGTGTCGATCATGCACAAGACATGGCGTGCTACAAGTGCGGAGGTCGTGGCCACATCATGAGGAACTGCCCTAACCAGAAGAAAGTGTTGTTTACGGCTCAAGGGGAGCCATATGAAAGCCAAGATGAAGAGGACATCGAAGCACCAAGTGATGGCACCAACGAGTTGGAATGTGATACTTCGGAGGCATTCGGCCTCTCTAAACTCCAACTTGTGACTCACTGAGCTTTGAGTATGCGAGAGGCACCTAAAACCGATCAACGAGAACAACTTTTCCACACCCGTTGTTTGGTCAAAAACGTGTCCTTAAGCGTAATCATAGACTCGGGGAGTTGTGCTAATTTTTTGTCCAAGAAAGTTGTGGATCACTTCAACTTGCAACCACTCCACATCCGCAACCATTCAAACTTCAATGGATCTCCAACGACGGCGGCGATTGGGTTGACAGGCAAGTTATCTTTTCATTTTCCATTGGTGCTTATTCAGATTCCATTATTATGATGTTACGCCAATGGAGGCCACACACCTCTTGTTGGGGCGCCCATGGCAATACGACCGTTGCGTGCTTCACAACGGGTATTTGAACACTTACATGTTCAATTACCACGGGAAGCGCATGACCCTCTTACCAATGTCGCCTAGTGAAGCTCTACAGGATGAAGCCGAGAGGCAAAGACAAAAGGCTAGCGACAGCGGCACCGGCGCGCCGAGCACGATGCCTTCGGCATCCACAGCGAAAACCAATGAATCCAGCGGCGTTTCTGGTGCCAAACCACCTAATAACAGTATTCAAGATGTTCAAGATGGGCAGCGTCGACAGAAGCTTTGGGACGAGTTCATCGGCGTTTCAAAGGCCATTTCAAGTCAAAATCCAGCAACTCCAACACCCATAAAGGCACCCCAGAGTATGCCCTCGCGAGTGAGGACGCCGAACCACCCTTGCTTGGGTCGTGCTAGGATCGTCTTCTTTTGGCAAGGCGTCTGGACATTGAAAAATCTATACAGGGGAGTCTTTCTTGTTTCTTTCTTTATCCTTTGCTTGCTATTTCTAAATCTGTGGAATCTTCACTTCCGTCTTGTATTGTTGTTATATTGAGGGAATACGAAGATGTCATGTCGGATGAGGTACCGAAGGGTTTGTCGTCGATCCGTGGGATCGAGCACAACATCGACCTCATGCCAGGCGCGTCCCTTCCAAATCGAGCAGCATATAGGACTTCACCAAAGGAAACCGAAGAGCTACAACGACAGGCTCAAGAGATTTTGGACAAGGACTATGTCCGAGAGTCTTTGAGCCCTTGCGCCGTGCCGGTGATCCTTGTGCCGAAGAAAGATGGTTCGTTGCTTATGTACGTCGACTGTCGAGCCATTAATCAAATCATGGTGAAGTACAGGCATCCAATTCCAAGGCTCGATGACATGCTTGATGAACTCCATAGTGCCGCCTTGTTCTCCAAGATTGATCTCCGGAGTGGATACCACCAAATCCAAATGCATGAAGGCGATGAGTGGAAGACCGCATTCAAAACCAAGCATGGTTTGTACGAATGGCTTGTCATGCCTTTTGGATTGACAAACGCCCCTAGTACTTTTATGCGGTTGATGAATTTTGTTTTTAGAAAAATTTTAGGACGTTTTGTCGTCGTGTATTTTGACGACATTTTGGTTTTTTTCCTAAGGACTTAGAGTCACACGCGAGGCACCTTAAAATGGTGTTAGATTGCCTTCGCGAACATTCTTTGTTTGTAAATTTGGACAAGTGTTCGTTTTGCATGGACACGACGAACTTACTAGGTTTCGTCGTGTCCAAAGATGGGCTAAAAGTGGATGACGACAAGATCTGCACCATCCGACAGTGGCCCACCCCTACGACCCCAACAATGGTTCGTTCCTTCTTCGCAGGGTTTTATCGGCGTTTCGTCAAGGACTTTAGTTCTATCGCCGGGAAACTCCACAACCTCACCAAGAAGGCCACCACAATTAAGTGGATGCCACACCATGAGGCCGCCTTTCAGGCCTTAAAATCTGCTTTGTGTAGCGCTCTAGTCTTGCAATTGCCAGACTTCACTAAGCGCTTTGAGGTCGAGTGCGACGCCTCTGACTATGGCATAGGCGGCGTACTCCTCCAAGATAGATTCTCATTGCTTACTTTAGTGATAATCTTACGGGGGCCACTTTAAATTACCCGATGTATGACAAGGAGTTGTACGCACTTATTCGGGTTTTGAAAACATGGCAGCATTACCTTTGCCCTAGCGAGTTCGTGATTCACACGGACCACGCCCCCTTAGCGTATCTTAAGAGTCAAACGACTCTCAATCGACACCATGCTCGATGGGTGGAGTTTATGGAAACCTTTCCGTACATCATCGCCCACAAGAAAGGTAAGGAGAACGTCGTGGCCGACGCGCTCTCCCGCAAGTATATACTCTTAACTCAACTTCAGGCCAATTTGCTCGGGTTCTCCTCGACCAAAGTCGAATCCATGAGTCCTATTTTTTGTACAATGGATACCTCTACCGAGCCGAAAAGCGTTGCATTCCGACTTCGTCCGTGAGGCATCTATTGCTCAAAGAAGCTCATGACGGCCAAGGCCATTTTGGCATAGCGAAGACCCTAGCAGCACTTCGTGAGCATTTTTTCTGGCCACACATGGCATCCGATGTTCACAAGTATTGCCGCGGTTGCGTGCCATCCCAAACCACTAAATTGAGGTCCCAACCTCATGGCCTATACATGCCCTTGCCCATTCCGGATACCCCGTGGGAAGATCTCTCCATGGATTTTATCACGGGCCTCTCAATGACAAGGCGCGGTAAAGATTCGATCTTTGTAATTGTGGACCACTTCTCCAAAATGGCTCACTTCGTGCCATGCAAAGGAAACAACAATGCGACTGAAATCGCAAACTTGTTTTTTTAGCATGTCGTGAAGCTTCATGGTGTGCCTCGCACTATTGTTATTGATTGACACACAAAACTTTGTAGCCACTTTTAGAGAACGCTTTGGGGAAAGCTAGGGACGCAATTACTGTTTTTTACATCGTATCATCCCCAAACCGAAGGTCAGACTGAGGTGACCAATCGGACCCTGGGCACCCTTCTTCGGACGGTGCTCAAACATAACCTACGTCGGTGGGAGGATCTAATACCATTTGTTGAGTTTGCATAAAACAAGTCCAAACACTCGGCTACAAGGAAGACACCATTCGAGATTGTCTATGGCCTCAACCCGCATTCTCCGATGGATTTAGTCCCTCGGCCCTTGAAGAATGGAGAGCACATCAATGCGGCCAACCGCGCGGATGCCATCCGCAAGTTGCACGAGAGGACGAGGACTGAGTTGGAGCGCCGGGCAGCCCAGTACGAGGCACAACATAACAAGGGTCGCAGGCGGCTCGTGTTCAACCCGGGAGATATCGTGTGGCTGCATCTTCGCAAGGACCGTTTTTCGGACTCAAGGAAGACAAAGCTTCATCAAAGAGGTGACGGCCCTTTCAAAGTCTTGGAGCAGATCGGGGACAACGCTTACAAAATCGACCTCCCATGCAAGTATTCGGTGCATTCTACTTTCAACGTTGCCGAACTCTCTCCCTACATTGAGCCGGCATATGAGGAAACGGGGATGTTTCCCAACCAGATGGGGGAGGGTGATGCGACCCCCGTCATGGATGCTAGCCAGGAGGACGACGCATTCACACTTCGCTCAGATGGCCCCGTCACCCGTGCCAGGACTCGAGCAATCCAGACTGCGACACAGTCACTCGTGGCGCGCCTTACCGTAGGCCACGACGCGCCGACGCATACTGCCTCGTGCGTCCTCGGCGTCGAGGAACCTCAACTCGAGCCAACGATGCCAACCTCCAACACCTTGGCACCATTGGACTCAAGTCTAGCACCGTGCCATGGATCTCAACTTGAGGTTCTCGTGACCCATGCACCAACGTCCGCGCCAGCGTCCTTGCCAGCGCCCTCGCTAGCGCCATGACGCCGCGACAGCCTCGCCAGCGTCGTGTCTTGACCTCGCCAGCGCCGTGCCAGCCTTGTCGCGACACTTCGAGCACGGTCACGGATGAAAATCCTTTTTTTGGTATTTTTTGCATTGTTTCCACTCTAGAACATTACTATTAGTGGTTTTATGGACTTAGTAAGCATTTAATGGGCCTTGCGCCGATGGCTTTTGGACTCACGGTGCTGGGCCTAGTCTGCATACTAGCCCTAGGAGCGTCGTAGGGTTTTTAGGGTTTCTTGTGTTTTTCTTTGTGACGCCTCTATATAAGGGGGGTTTCATGCTTGTTTTCATTCAGCGCACACTTAAGGATTAATATAGTTAAGGGTTTTCTCCTAATTTCTCCTTAGTGCTATTGCGCCGCTGCCTTTATCACTCAAAGTTCTCGTGTTCGTTACAATTGCTCTCGTGATCAATCAAGACCTGCTCAATCCAACGTAAAGTCGATTCTTCCAAAGCCTTTCGTTGTGTTCGTTCGACACCCAATACTCAAACACCGTGTCGATCCGTCGCATCCCATACGAGGGACGCAGCATAACTCCTTCTCCTGATTCTGGACGAGCAAAAGTGGGCATTCTATCTATCAAAGTAGTCTCCCCCAAAGTTGAAACAGGTCCCAAGTTGGAACAGTGATAACGTTGATTTCGTCATTCAAATCACATCTATGTAAAAGAATCCAAACAAACCAAAAGATTATAGTCTTTAGGAAGTCCGGGTCGAATCCACAGGGAGACAAGTTTTATCTTTTGTAATGATTTTTGTGTCAAACTTCAATAACAAGGGGATTTTTTATTGTAACAAAATCTAAGCATGAAAAACTAAAAAAGCAATAAGTTTATGAATAATAAGATTTGGGACGATAGCTTAGTGAAACAAATATCCACATTCGTATGACAAGTTGATCATTGATTTCACCTCAATATCACATGCAGTGGATTTTCCAATTCCTTTTTAATTCTAACTAACAACACAACCAAATACTATTAGTTCTAACTAATTAAACAACCATGACACCATCAATGATTCAGTTTAATAGCAGCATTAAAGACAGGAATATAGTAGGATACAATTCTAGCATAAAACAACCAGCTTTTACCCTAGAATGTAAATGAAATCTCTTCTACATAAGACTAGCACAAGGGCTTAGTTCTCTATAGAAATTATATAAAAATGATGCTTTAATTGTCTGACTAAGAACAAGGGCTTAGTTCTCTATAGAAATTATATAAAAACTTAGAATAAAAAGTAGGAGAATGAGAATTAGATAGATGAGAGTTTCTTCTCCCCTAAACCCTAATATAAAAAATGAAACTAGGTCTAAATAACATCAATACAAAAGATATAAACCTAATATAAAAATACTAGGCCATAAAGTCACACGGAGAATTTATTCTCGCGTCTAGGAAAAGGCGGTGCCCGCTTCCAGCACTGTCAGCACCCCTCGGTTCAGGATTCATGTGATACTTCAAGGGCTGTTTTGAATCCCTGTGAGTTGGAATTTGGACTCGGGGTACAAACATGAATTGTAGCTATTTGAATTAGTTTTCCAATGATAACAAATTCAACTTCATCAAACCACTATATCTCCCAAACCAATCCTCGCAAGAAAGATTTGTCGAACCAACAACTCCAATGGATGACCCGAATTCAAGCGTTTTTGTTCACTTTTAGACCTTTAAACAACATAGAATAAGTGCAAAAACCCTAAAAGCCTAGACACTCTAATAACTTAAAGAAACTAACTAAACTACCTAAAAACAAAGCAAACAAAATGGAAACATGCATCCTAAACACTACCTATATGCAAGCTATCAAATTCCCCCATGATTAAACCTTGCTTGTCCTTAAGCAAGAAGTAGATCCAAGTCACACCACAACATATAAATTCATGTATTCATCTCATAATCCATTTAGCAAGTCAACATATAACTATAACTTCATCAAGACATCCTAGCATGCAATTGACTAAAGCAAAGAGCATAGGAACTTTATTCATTCCAAACCTCACCAAGGTAATGTGTTTGCACTCCCACTCAAGTCTTTAAGGATATGTGTTTCACTCAGAATCAACAATGAAAAACTAGAATACCATAGTATTGTATCAACGTTCTAATTCTCCACCTCTATGGATCATACACACAACAAAAATCATGAGGTCAATGGTACGCGAAATAACCTCTAATTAATTATGCACAAAATGATGCATATAAAATAGTGCAAGAGATAAAGCGGCACAATGTGTGCATATGTTCAAACATATCTACGTACATAACTCATGCAAATCATCCTTCGAAGCAATACTCAGTATATTGCATTGTTATGGTTATGTATCAAAAGCTAGCATGAGTGGGCTTGGCCCAGTAAACTATGTCAACGACCCACAAACAAACATGATTATCCAATCATTTAAAATAAAGCAAATTGATAAGCATGGCCCAACACATGTCAAGCGGCATGAAAACCGACTCATCTTACATACAAACAAGCTGCAGATATTTATTCTCCTATAGAATTAATTTGCTATAATGGTTGATATGCATGCAGGGATAATTATGCCCTTTCACGATTGTTTCTCGTGAAAGATATTCAAACAATGTGTCCCACATTGACAATCGCATGGCAAACAAGCAGTTGGACAATCTTATATATAGCAAGGCTAAAATACAATCTAAGGGTTGAAAAACTTCTCCGGGTTAGGAATCTTTTCTTGTACCTAGATTCGATGTGTTTGATCTCTGAGTGAGATCGCGGTATTTACGATATAAAGTCCAACCAACTTTATTTGTAAAGAGGATTACAAAACAATCAGCTGTAGGGCGAGAAGGAGGAATAATCTACGTACGAAAATCATTTGGTTGTACGAAATCCCGAGAGTTAGAATTTAATATAATCTTGTTTATAGCGCGTATTATTTCGTGTTTCATCAGAGGTCTTTTCAAAGATTGTAATGGGGACAAGGTAAAGACAAACTGGAGGGGATTATATTCGGTCATGTGCTGCTAAATCTAGGACAAAGAACTAACTAAGGCCCCGTTCGGATGCGGCGTCTTTAAGCGGTAGTGGGAGCGGGTTGTAGCATCTCAGAGCGGTCGTGGTGTTCGGCAGTAGCGGGCGCCAGTAGCAGAAGCGGAGGAAGCTAGCGGGAGGATGCTTGTTTTCAAACCCTTCCCCCCCCCCCTCCAGCTTCTTGCCAACACGCTACCGAGCCCCATCAAAAAACCCCACTTCTACCCCTCGATACCCCTACAACCCGATACCCAAAGCCACTTTTTTTTATCCCCAAAAAATTGATTCACTCCAAAACCTAGCAAGGCGATTTCTACCCCTCGAAGCCAGTTCGGCGACAGATCGGCGACGTCTTCTTGAGCGGTAATTACCGGTGAAGGTCAGTGCTCGATTCACTCTCTAAATCTATGTGGCCTCTATATGTCTTTAGGGATATGGATATAGTTAGAACATATGAATTTGTTGTGTGTTTAAGAAATTTTATTGGCATCCTTGTCGGGATTTTGATGTGCATCTAGGTATTACTGTTTAGGTAAACAATTGGTTACTGTCGAGCATTCATAAATATGAGCTAGATTTTCCTGAATTGGTTGTGCATCTGATGATTGCAAATGTTTTGGCCTCATGAACATGAGGCCAAAATCTGGATTGGCGTTGATTAAAAATATGATAAATGAGCTCCTTTTTCTAGATTGCGAATGTGGATTGAAAATGATCTCCTTTTTGTTGTTGATTAAAAATATGGATTGCAAATGTTTTGGTAAACCACTGGCCTCCTTTTCCTGAATTACTTCTGAATAAAAATCTGATAAATGAGCTAGGGTGTGAAACATTTGGATTGTTGTAATTGAACCCTAATTTAACCCCAAAATCTGAATGTTGATTAAATAAGATTCACCTTGAGCCCTAATTACCCATTTGCTCAAAATCCTTTGAACTGTAATTGAACAACTGGGTAATCGCACTTTGTATTATGTTGTTACAGTTTGGATTTGTTAGCTAGCTATCCACCTCAATTCAAAACAAAACTCTCTCTCTCTATAACACTCATCTTTTGAAGGTATGAAAATTGTAGGTGGCATTTGGTAGATTATCTTTTATTCAATCATTGTTTTGGCTTTGAATCACGTTCGCGGATTTTGTGCTAAAATCTAAAGTTGTGCTTTTGTCACTTTTATTTAAAGAAGAATTTGTTCTAGTCTGAAGTTGCTCAGAGTCTGAATTGATTGTTCTTTCTTTGAATTGATTGTTCTAGTTATTTATGCCTCATCTGGTTTAGGCTATGTTTCAGCTTCAATTTATCTACCTCATACAACACTGCCTATCCAACACATTTTCACCTAACAAATTGTTGGTGATTTGTGAAAGTCATCAATCCATTTGGTGTGAATTGTAAATGGATAAGTGTGGGATTCACTATGGGTATCGCTTAGGTTTGAGGCGTGCGGGAGGCACGGCCTAGTATTCGGCCTAATGGTGTTTCCAAGGGTTGAAAGAGTTGGTGGAATCATGGTGACATCGATGCAAGGACGCTAGAGGCGCGCCTTGATCGATAGGACCGATTTTGAGGTTCTCGACCTAGGGGCTGGCCACGGTGTGAGGCTGTCTTGAACCTCAAGATCCTCGGGCACCAAGCATCGGTGTAGCACACCAAGACGCACCAACGGGCGTGCGTCAAGTGCCGAGGCACCAACGCCAGTCGCGTTAAGCCAAGGTGCGCCTAGGGCACTGTTTTGGTTGACTTGTGTGTGTGGCTTGATTCATGCAATGAATTGGCAATGTGATTAATCCTAGATTGAGAAATGAAGCTCAAGGACTATGTGGAAAAATTTGGAAGCAAACCAAAGCTTGGAACCTCGGTTTTAAGCTAGCTCAAGTTTGGAGTTGTTTTTGGTTTTAGCTTGGTTTGAGCTAGGTCTTTCACCTTTTGGCTTCACGAAAGCATCACCAAGCTTCGTAGAGACGAGATTGACATTTCATGTCTCGAGAGTGTGGGGGCGACAAGCTAGCTCGAAGCTAGCTCCCCTCCATAATGGGCCATGCGCGTCTATGGGCCATTTTGGGCTTTTTGCCTTGAGTTTGGATAAGGATGAAGTTTGAAATATGAAAAGTTGTTAAGAGAAGTTACACAGTTATTTATAACTAATTCCCTACTTTTGCTCCTTATATCTCTCCTTAAATTTCTCAAAAAATTAACTTCCATTTTCTCTTTCCATAACCGCCCATCCTCTTGCCTATAAATAGAGATGGGACGTCTCTTGTTCAAGGGTTCAAGATTTCATTCTCTTGAGAGGGTCGTGAGGTTTAATAAAATCACAAGTGTTGTGTTTGATTGTTCTACATCAATTCACAAGACACTTATTGAAAAATGAGGTGCGTATATATGCAATGATGATACATGCTTGCCACATGTTCATTGTATAGCAACATTTTATCTCACAACAATATTGTGGTTATACCCTAGGAATATTAATAGGGGCAATAAACGTTGAAGGAAAGATCGATCTAATTGTTCGACTCGTTTTCATATCAAGTCAAGTCATGTTTTGTTTATGCCTATAAGTCTTAACTTGTGCTAACATAAACTAACAACATTCGGCGGTGATTACCCTTGTGGTTTACACCCAACGAGATTACCTTCGGGTCTACTCACGAGATTACCCTTCGGGGTCTACTCAAACATCTTGATTACCCTTAGGGGTCTACAAGAGCTGAATCTAACCTTCAACTAACAACAGTAACTAAAACTAACACAAATTTGATCAATCCTGGTTTGCATAGGGATTGTGCACAACTATGGTATCCCAGGATTCATGGAGTGAAGAAGGTGATAGTGTGGTGTTCGTTGATGATCAATTCTATAATGAAGAGATAAATTCAGCATACTTTGTCCTCAACCACTTTTTCAAAAATTACTATTCTTGAAATCTATGTCGTTAATCATATTTATCAAGTCCATGTTCTATCATGAAACACATCAGTACCAAGTGTTTATGTGTTAATTCAATGTTTTTGTTGTATATAGTTCAATTCTGATGAGGAGGAGGAACAAATATTGCACCGGGATTTAATCGAGCAACCATGCTGCATAGGTCTTCAAGAACTCGCAATGTGTCATAAGGATAGAGATGATGTCGCTGAGAGGTACGTGGCGTTGCTGGAAACGAGCCTCCATGCACAGGTTCACAAGACTGATGAGCAGGTTGAACTCATTGAAGAGTTGTCAACCTGTACGGTCGAGTGTGCTTTGAAGCGTGACAAGGCAATCGAAGTTTTTACCCGTTGGAAAATGTGCAGCATTGCCCTCAAGTTCATGTGCCCAGTGTTTCTCATTTATCCATACAATATGTTTCCCTTAGTTCTTTGTATCATGTTAAGTTTTTTTGGATTTTAGATGTATGTGTGGTTGTTGTTTATCAATGAAGACTCAGTCTTTGTGAACTTTCTATACTGTTTTTGTTTGAAATTGAATATTGCAATTCATTGCTTATTTTATGCTTTAAGGTGCCATAACTTTGAGTGTATACTCCATCATGTCGCAGTAAATTAATTTTAGAAGGGTTATTTGAGAACAATCATGATGCCTAATAAGAAATATTTTTCATAAAAATGTAAATAATAGTACATTCATCATGTACAAAAATCGTTTTTCATATAATACTTAATTGTAACATTAATGTAGATTCATAATAAGAGATTGATAAGGTAACTTACTATAACTAGATACAATGGTTATGAGAATGTCACTAAAATCAAGTTATCATATTATTTCTATATAAATCAATTTTCATTATAATGCAAAAGTATCTTCCCATGTATAGTATATTATACTTATAAGGTATTCACCTTTTCATTATTATATTCATTTCTTCCCCTTTAAATACAATCCCTTGGCTTCCATTCTCCATCACTCGAGCACCCACAAAAAAAACCCTCTCCTTGGAAGAAAATTCGAAGGTATCCTCTCCACCTAATTGATTTTGTTCATGTTTTTAGTATTTGTATATAATTCTTATTATTCATATTTTAATGTTACCATGCCTTGAACAGATGGCGGATAACTTTGTTTGGACCGTGGACCAAGACAAGATCTTTCTCCAACTTTCCCTCCCTACCATAAGGAGGGAGAGAATGCAACCTCATCAACCTATTCATTTATGGGAGTTGGCCAATGAATTCTACGATGCAACTGGGCATAGGAGCCCTAACATCGAGCTGAAGTTTAGGCTGGACTTCCACCAGACCCAATGGCATGCCTGGGTCTGGTTCAAGGAGCTTGGAGGTCAAGATCACTGGGATTTGACAACGGGGAAGATCCTCGGTGATGCAATTTGATACGTTGGTTTTAGTACATCGTAATTCTGTATTTTTATTAGGATTTTCTGAGTGTTTTAGGCTAGATTAGGATGATTATCTGTAATATCAGCAGAAGCCTACAGTTGAAGATTTGGAAGACGGAATTCCTAATTCAGAATTGAAGTGCTTAAGGAGTCAAGATCCGCGCCCTAGATCCGAGTCCGCGGTGCCGAGAACAAAGCGAAGCATCCGAGGGCGAGGAAGGCTGGATCCGCGACCGCGGATTATTTCCGTGCCCGCGGATCGAGGGTTTCAGCGCCGCCACTTTGTTTCGTCCTTATTTCATCTTTTATTATTTTTATATCTTTATATTTTCATACTTATTTCTACTATTTAAGTTAGTTTCGAGTTTCACTTTAGGGTTACACAATTAGAGAGACATTCTAGCTTACTTTCAGAATTATTTCAGTTTTTAGTTTAATTATGAAGAACTAATTTCCCTTTGGAGTTTGTTTAATCAAGGAAACCTTTTTATGTATTTCGTGAGATTCTGGTAATTTTGTACCCCTTGGTTAATATCAAAACTCTTGTGCTTAATTTTATGATTATCAATTGATTTCTCTTGGTGCGCAACTTGTTGAATTTGATTGATATTCTACTGTTTGGATTTGTTTGATTGTTGTCTGTGCAATCTTATTTATCCTTGAAACAACTCTTTTCTAGGACCGTAGACTAGAATTGAGAAAGAGTATTTGATTGTTATTTTATGCATGAGACTCGTAGCTTGATTGCATGAATTAATATCCTTCTATCCTTAATACTTTTCATGATTTGAATTAAGCGTTCTTGTTCATATCGTCGTTTCGCTTGGACCGTGGACAAGCGGAAATCTTTTACAAGGACTGGAATTAACAAGGGAATTAATAGAAAAGTTGATGAATCAATGATCGAATGATTAAAAAGGTGGAATTGATTGAATGAACTTTGCTTTCTTCCAAATGATTAAATCCCAATAATATTTGTTTGTTTTGTTTGTTTGCTTGAACTTCCAAAAAACCCTGTCTTTGCTCTTTGCTAATTGATCAGAATCCCGATTCTCTTGGGTTCGACCCCTTGCTTGCTTGCTATACTAGTTAGTAGTTTAGGGTTATTTATATTTGATCTTGGTAACAACGATTTTAGCCGAGTCAAATTTTGGCGCCGTTGCCGGGGAATCGGTTTTTAATTTTCTGTTTAATCGGCGTTTCTGACGAATCTGCGACCTCGGAATTTTTCTGCGCCCGCGGATCGGTTCGTCCAGATCCCCTGAATTGGTAAGAACATGTCTTATGGTTCTTACCCTTTCTACTAATAATTCTCATGTTGTTCCGTTTGATCTAGAAATTAACAGGACTTTAAGACAGTTGAGACGTCAAGTTCAGGCTCAAGTGCTAGGCATACAGTTTGATCCAGTTTCATCTTCTTCGTCTTCATCCGATTCAGAGGTTGAAGAGCAGCTAGTAACCATGGCAAATCGCACTATTAGGCAACTGAATGCGCCTAATTTAGAACAACAACAGCTTGGTCTTCAGTTTCCCGCCCTGGGAGAAGGAGTGAAGTTTGAGCTTAAATCTGGTCTTCTCCACTATTTGCCTAAATTCCATGGGCTGAGTGGGGAAGATCCAAATAAACACCTTGCAGAATTCCATTATGTCTGCTTGGGAAAGAAGCCAGCTGATGTGACTGAAGATCAGCTTATGCTAAGGGCTTTTCAATTTTCTTTGGCTGATTCAGCTAAGGAATTGTATCTTTACATAAAACCTGAGACGATCACTACTTGGGCTCAGATGAAGGGTGCCTTTCTGGAGAAATATTTTCCTGCTGCCAAGCAAACATCCATTAAAAAGCAACTGAGTAGTTTGGAGCAGGGAGATGATGAGAACTTGTATGAGTACTATGAGCGTTACAAGAGACTCATAACCAGTTGTCCCTACCATGGCTATTCTGATAAAGACCTAATTTTCTATATTATTGAAGGTCTTTGTGATGCTGATAGGCGCCTGATGAATG
The DNA here is from genome assembly GCA_964016875.1 of Fallopia convolvulus. Classification (NCBI taxonomy): domain Eukaryota; kingdom Viridiplantae; phylum Streptophyta; class Magnoliopsida; order Caryophyllales; family Polygonaceae; genus Fallopia; species Fallopia convolvulus. Next base: position 31,606,278 of record OZ024730.1, read on the forward strand.
CGTCTTGTGGAGGTTCTTATGAGAATCTCACTCCTAGGCAGGCGTTTGAGAAGTTGGGGACTCTAGCAGAGCAAAGCAGAAATCAGAGAAAGAGATCCAACAGTAGGGTTGTCCATTCTATTAATGACTCCCTGGATGCTGAAGTAAGGGAGTTGAAAGCTATGATGAAGCAACTGTTGGCAGGCAATGGAGCTTCAAGTTCAAGGGCTTGTGGAATCTGTGGCGAATCTAGCCATCCTTCTGATGCATGCCCTATCATGCAAGAGCCAGCAGCTAATGTGAATGCTATAGGGAACTATGAACAGAGGCCCCAGAATGACCCATATTCAAATACCTTTAATCCGGGGTGGGCAAACCATCCTAACTTTAGGTGGAATCAACAACCTTAACAACCTTTTCCACCACAGGGAGGTCAGCCCAACTATGTTCCCAGGCCTAATTATGTGCCAAGGCCCCAAGCTCCTCAAGAAAATCCAGACATCATAAATCAGCTTATGAAGGAAAATCAAGAGATTAAGGCTGCGATGAAGAGTTTAGAAATTCAATTAAGTCAGATTGCAACCACTCTAAACCGTCTAGAAGCTAAGGACTCGAGAAAACTGCCATCTTAGCCCATTAACCCGAGAGAGAATGTAAGCGCAATGACACTAAGGAGTGGGAAAGAGCTCGATATTGAAATTTCAGCCAGCGAAAACCAGCCGAATTCACCGGAGGACGGTTCTGATCGCGGTGCAAAAATCGAGGAAATTCCGAAATTCGCGCCCGCGGATCCCAATCCATGCTCGCGGATCGCCCCTCTGACCGAATCTGATAACTACGTCAGGCCTTCGTTTCCCCCATGGCTTCACAAAAGCCCACTCCACCATTTCCTGAGGCGCTGAAGGACACCAGGAGGCCAACCAATGACAAGGAAATTTTCGAAACCTTCTCCAAGTGTGAGGTAAATGTTCCTTTGCTTAAACTTGTTCAAAGTATTCCTCGTTTCGCTAAATTTCTGAAAGAATTATGTACTATCAAGAGGAAGCAAAAAGAAAAGGGGCAGGTTAAGAAAATTAATCTTGTAGAAAATACTGAAAATGTATCTTCCATGCTTCAAAGGCAATTGCCTAAGAAGTATGGGGATCCAAGGAGGTTTACTGTTCCCGTTACAATTGGTGAGGCTAAAATTGAGCATTCTATGCTTGATTTAGCTGCATCCATTAATGTCATGCCACTTAGCATCTATGAGAAGTTAGACCTAGGGCCATTACAGGATTCTAATATTACTATTGAACTGGCTGACCACTCTAAAGCGCATCCGAAAGGATTTTTGGAAGATGTCTTAGTGCAGGTGGATGGCTTAATTTTTCCGACAGACTTTTATGTCCTAGAGATCGGTAAGGGGAGATACGACCCAGTTTTGTTGTTGGGTTGTCCATTTATGAAGACGGCAAGCGTCGTAATTGATGTATCCAAGGGCCTATTATCTATGGCACATGAAGGGAAAAAGGTCCAGTTTCAGATAGATGATGATCCCTTCTGAGCATAAAGGACGTCAGGCCAAACGACGTTAAACAAAGGCGCTGCTCGGGAGGCAACCCGAGGTAAGTTTTTTCTTTTTCTTTTATTTTTATCTTTTTAGTTTAGTTTTAGTTTTAGTTTTGGTTTTGGTTTTGTCGGGCTAACTTGCAGGTACAATTTTTCCTATCTAAATACAGCAGACGGAGAGGTGTCTGCGCCCTCGGCTCGAACCGCGACCCCGGATTTGATCCGAGACCGCGGCAAGATCCACGACCACGGATACGATCCGAGCCCGCGGATCGGCCTGATTTTTTTTATTCTCGTTAATTCAAATAAAATTTATAAAAATAAATAAATAAATAAATAAAATAAAATAAAAATAAAAGGTTTTCGGGTGAAACCCCCGAAATAAAAGGCTTTCAGGTGGAACCCCTGAAATAAAAGGTTTTCGGGTGAAACCCCCGAAAAAGCCCGAACCAGTACCAAACCAAACCCGAAATAAAATAAAATTCCCCACCTACCCCACATACTTATCTCTTTCCCCATATCCATTCTTCACTCCTCACCAAACACTCCCTTACAAACAAAAACTCCATTATCAACCACCACCAACCTTCAAACCACCACACCCGCGGCCGCTACCGCCATCCGCGCCCTCCGGCGATTCCGCGCCCGCGGAAGTTTGTCATCAAGCCCAACCGTTGTTCACCATTGTTGGAGGTCGATTTTTGCTTGGCTTGGAGTGAAGACGAATCGGGCTAGATCTACACTGATTAATTTGGGACTTAGAGAGTGTACAGAGCAGTTACTGGCGACTAGGGGTTTGGGTAATTTCTATACTCTAGCTATGCCTACTTATAGAGGTCTTACTATGGAGTTTCTGTCCACTTTTCGCTTTGCTGATGGGGTCCTGAGTTTTCATGCTTGTGATAGACTATGTAGTTTGACCCGTGAGGAGGCCTGTCTTACTTTTGGGATCACTTCACCACCTACTGATGGGTGGGCGAGTATATTGTCTGATGCCACGATTTATGATTTTTGGTATACGCTTACTGACTCCCCTTATAACACTCGTTCTGGGGAGATTAATAGTAAGATTCCCCACCCTTGTGTCCGTCTGTGTCACAGGGTCCTAGACATGGCATTTTTCGCTCAGGGAGAGCCAAACAAGCTTCCTGCACGAGATTTGAGGATTATTAGATGCTTGTTTCCTTTTCCGTCTCACTGCTCAGATTGGTTCGGATTATTTATTCAGTTTGCTGAGAAGTATCCGGATAAGAAGGGGTCGATTGGATTGGGTGGTATGGTTACTCTTTTAGCCACCAGATTTGTTTCTAGAGAGCAGATTGAGGCACAGTTTGGCCGACATTTGACTGATGGGTACAGATACACACATCAGGGTTTAGTTAGGGCCAATTGTTTGAGAGGGTCAGTTGATGACGGGTGGACTTGGTTGCATGGGCATCCTACTACCGCTTATCTGCGTCTTCCTGCACATTTACAGTATGGCGATACTGTGTATTCTTTTCATTTACGGCCAGATATAGACATTCCAGTAGAGGATGTTGGTGATGACTTTCAGGATGATGGTGTTGGTTGGGATGAGCAGGCTGCGGTATTTCGTGCTAGATTTTCTTTTGAGCCTTCTGGATGGGCTCCTGCTCCACAGACTACAGTTGGTTGGGGTGCACCTCCCCCAGCTACTCGTGCATCCTCTTCTGCTTCTACTTATGCTTCCTCTAGTTTGCCATGGACATATGGTATGAGTTTTGAGGATCGTATGTTGAGTGGGATGCAACACTTATCTCTTCGTCAGGATGCCATGTTTGCACGTCACGATGCTATGGATCGTTCATTGGAGGCATTTTATGAGCATCATAGGCGGGCAACTGTTTTTTAGCAGACATAGTGGCCAGGTTATCCATCATTCCCTCCACCAGATCAACAGTGAGTCTTCTGATTCCTTCTTCTGTACTTTGGTCTTTATTTCTTAGCTTCATTAGGGACAATGAAGGGATGAAGTATGGGGGAAGGGATTCACTGCTATATTTGTATTATATGTACAGTTGCATTCTATTTCTGTCCTTTGATTCAATAAAATAAAAAAAATTAAAAAAAAGCCATAAAAAATTCAGAAAAAGACATAAAAAATCCTAGGATGAGTTGAAAACCCGAAAGGGCGGCTCAGATAATAAGCAGGTAACCTGGACCAGCATTAGGCTGGGGTAATAAGAGATTAATGAGAGATGTGAGTATTTGTGAGCACACCTAAGAAAAATGAAAAGAGTGATTAGGTGAAAACCCGAAAGGGCGCCCAAGTAGAATGAGTGGTAAAATCAGAGTGTTTAGGATTATATTCTACTTTGGGGTCTGGGGATTACACTTTAGATGTTGGGTAGATCCTAGGTTGCTCTACACTTTTTGGAGCTTGAGTGCTATATTTTGTATCTATGAGGTGTGTGATTTGAGCTTTCATGTTTTTGGTCACTATTTCTCTACATGGGTCTGGGTTGTGAGTTTAGAGTTAGATTTTTCATATTTCGCTTTACTTCCTGTGGATCTTTGATATGATTTATTGTTAGATTTATTTTGAGCTTACTCGAGGACGAGCAAGATCTAAGTATGGGGGAATTTGATACGCTGGTTTTAGTACAGCGTAATTCTATATTTTTATTAGGATTTTCTGAGTGTTTTAGGCTAGATTAGGATGATTATCTGTAATATCAGCAGAAGCCTACAGTTGAAGATTTTGAAGACTGAAGTCCTAATTCAGAACTGAAGTGCTTAAGGAGTCAAGATCCGCGCCCTCGGATTAGATCCGAGCCCGCGGTCGGGGATGCTATTAATATTGCATGCATGCAAAATGACATATGCACTTTGGTCGGGGATGTTACAATGAGTGAACTTTATTGAAAACTTGTGGTGCATCTTTTGGAAGCGCATTTTGAAATTGGAACAAGTGGTACTTAACTCTGCCATACGGGACCATGTAGCCGAGCTTGTCCGGGTAACCTTTATCGACGAGATAATACCGTCCTACATTAACAAACGGAAAATAGTAGAATCATTTAATGCAAATGTTGAAGTTCTACATAGAAATATTAAAGGCCTAACATGACGTACCCAGTGGCGAATGAGGGAAGTTCATTGCGGGTATCGAAAGAGCGTATTCAGATACTCGGGCATCATGAGCACTCCCTTCCCAGCCAGCAGATACAAATGTGAAGTACATGTCGAAGTCGCAAACAGCCATGATGTTCCATGAGCACACTTGTTTCTGATTTCGATACGACATCTGGTCAGCTCGGGGTATGCATGATGTAACATGGGTCCCATCTATGCACCCAATCGCTCCCTAAACGATGCATTAACATAAACAATTTATAGTACAACTAATAAAAACGCATATTTATATGACATTCCAAATGTAATGAGAAGCACTACCTTAAATAGACTTTAACGATTGTCGTTCAACACCTTATCGGGAATTTCTTTGAACTCCGGATCATGGGGCCATAGTAGACACCTAGAGAGACCCTCGAACCCATGCCTCCTAACAGTGATGGCCTCTATGACATCATGCAATGCATGACTAATTGTGTCACCGGATCGTTGAAACCTCTCACACACGGCTCTGTTAGACACCCCAATGAAATTGTGTATAGTAGAATGCCAACCCTCTCCATTACACACATATGCTTAGAAGGCCGAAGCCCATGCTTGGATTATAGCTCGTCACAAAACTTCTGAAACACGTTCTTTTCTATTCGAAAAGCATTAATGCATCTAACCTCGGACACGGATTCCATTATCTCTCTCATCCATAAGTACCCCGTCAATGGCGACGTGTAGCATGGTGTCTTGTGCATATATTTGAGGTAGTACCCCAATAAAAGACAACGTTGTCGTTGCCTAAACAAAAACCACGCAGTCATTATCTTACGACGCTGACTAAGCTGCCTTACCGGTGCACGACGCATTCTTCTTGGCATGTAAATCAGCTACAATCACAAACTAATAACACAATGAAAACCGCATCCTTAACATAAAAGTCATAGAATAACATAAGCATATTCAATCCAAAACCAATCCATAGCCGATCAACACAATTAACATCCAATTCTCAAACAATCACAATCAAGCTAACAATCCGCACACAATCACAAACTAAATAAGCGTACACCCTTAACAACCAAACTCAACCGGTCTTCTTCGACCCCTCCTTCTCAGCGAACTTGTACCGTAGCCAAGCGATCCTTGCATCATCATTCTTCAATGTCAGAAACAGGCGGCGAATGTTCTCATTGTTCAACTGATCCACCGTATAACACCATAGACCACCGTACTCCTCTACCATTTCGGCCGTGACCATTCCTTCAAGAACGTCCATTGCTTCATCAAGCTCGAAAGCCCAGTTTGTGCCCTACCTTTCCGTACCCTGTACCTGCCCCTCCAAGAGCATCACAAACCGTTCACCTTGTTGTACAGTAATAACCAATTGCTCCTGGAAGAAGGCAGTCCCCGATTGTTTCTTTCGACGCTTAGGAACTCGTTGACTAGTACCGCCACTGGGTTGATGCAGAGATGGAGAGTTGGTAGCTTGCTGAGAAGTAGTCGCTTGACCAGGTGTGTCAGTGAAGTCTCGAAGCAGATCATCCTCATCCAAGTCGTCATCCATTCCTAGTAGTTCCTCAAAACCTCTTGTCCTGGAAACACCAGATTGGGAAACCGGCGTTTGCGACTCATCTGTTCCCACAACTGGGGAGTCCATTGTGGCCGCAACAGCATGTTGGCCCGATGCACATATGTTGTCGCAGATGCAATCCCAAAGATCACTCAACTACGGGTCGGGACGCTTATGTCGGAACGTTTTGTACTCTGCATTTTCCTGTCAATTATTCAAAAGCATTATAAATAACTAAGCAAGCTTCCCATAATATGAGACATGAATTTTCCCTCAAAATCACCCTATGAAGCTTACCCTTATCTTTTGCTCCCATCATTCAGGATCCGCTGTAATTGTTCCATTTGTCGAGTTCCATCCTACGCCGGTTTCCTTGTACCGTAAACCAACCCAAAGTTTCCAAATCATTTTCATGTAATCGAATTTGTTCTTCGCTGTATCCTTATCAATCTTCCGGGTGTTCTCATGGCTAAACTTCTCCGCAATCTCAACCCATTGAAAGTGAGTGTCCTTCCCATTTTGCTTGTGATATTGTAGAAAAATTGACATTAGGGATTTCGCCTCTTCATCACTCCAAGCAACGCCCTTCCCATCAACGCCCTTTTCCTTTCAATTTCTTACTTGACTCGGCCATTTATCCTTCTTACTTTCGAATCACACACATTACATAAAACCACACACCAACAAACTCTTATATTCCAAAGCCAATAATGAGCAATTAACAACACACAACTTGATACGTGACTGCCTCGGAATCCTCCTTAGAAATCTCGTATATGACCCACTAAGTCCCGATCTTGCCTTGTAATGTTAAGTTCAAACTTAAAATGCTCTCAAAGATAGTGTCTTGCGACGCAAGTATTGAAACTAAATTGAAGTGTGCACGAAACTGAATGGATAAATTGAAGAAATCAACTTGATAGTTCAATTGGATTGGCTCTAACGCTAAATCCAATTGATTAACTAGTTTGATCTTTAACAATTACAACTAGAACAATCCAATTGACTTGCTTCAACAAACCAAACTGAAACAAACACTAAAGAGATAAGATCGAGAGAATGAGATCGTAGATTGGAGATGATGATGATGAACGAACGCAGATTGCAAGCAATTAGATCACACGTGTGTTTTTTAGCCCAAAGACTAGATAAACCTTCTCTGGGTTTATCTAATCTCAAGATGATTTTTATTAATGAAAAACCAAAGTATAAATAGTAGAATACAAGAGTCTTCCTCGGAGAGCAAGGCACCCCTATGGTCGGCCCTAATAGATAGAGAGAGACCCATGTCTTGCTTCCCAAGATATAATAAAATATCTAAAGCTTAACTAACTTGATCTCCCTTAAATAAAATAAATTATGGCTGATTTATTTATTTAAGGAAAATATCCTAACAAACTCAAAATATCTAAAAGATAACAAAAAGATAGGAGAGAGATTATCAACCAACTAACATAAGCCTATTGATTGAAAATATCTCTAACAAACTAACTACTAAAAATCGTCCAACATATAAGAATAACTAAACGATATTTTTCACTATTTATATTGGTCAAGTCAAAGGGTTGACTTTGACCCATGTAACAACTTATCTCACCCGGTCACTTACTAAATTCAGCCCTAAAGTGAGACAAGCTAATACATGTTTCTAAATAAGGAAATAGTGTGAAACTCGCCCATATTATTAATCCATTGAATCCGGGCTTAGTTGATGACGAATGCACGTGACCCATCTCGTCTTGCTTGACTCTTCAACAATAGCTGCTAATCGAACTAAGATTGATGTTGTGCCTTGAGGAATCTTCTTAGCTTGACTCCTTGTGATTGGTCCGTCAGAAGGCACTCGAATCAACTCATCGACATCGGTAGGAGACATGGCTGGCTTCACTGCATCACAACTAGATTCAAATAAGCCTAATTTAAGGATATCATTCACTAATTTTCAACAATCGTGCACAACCTCGACCTAATTCGATGTCACTACAACACAACTCTCAATTTGTCACAAGCTCGACCTAATTTCATATTGTTATTATGAATCGAATAATCAACCATTGGATCTCACTATCTATATATACCTAGCTACAAATTGGCATCGTTAATTTCACTCAAACAACAACTACCAATGCATACACGCAAACAAGATTGAAGTGTCTTTCAATTACCTAATTCGCTTCAGCTAGGTGAAACCAGACGCAACCCCAAATTCACCGCTTCCACGACCTCCGCCAGCGCCTCCCCTATCTCAGCAATTATCAAGCGGCGTCTACCGTCACTCCGATGGACCTCAGCTTTGATGAATGGCGACTCTACGTACGTGGAGCTGGAGTGGAACACACAAATGGAGTTCGAAGCTTGGAGTTCGAAGCCTTTTTTGGGGAGTTCGAAGCATAGAAACCTACCTCACCTTTTATCTAGCAACTAGAAATTGGAGGTTATTCCATTCACATGAGTTGCACATGAGCCGCAGCTAGGGGCAATCTTTTTTGTTATATTAAAGGTAATTTTGTCATTTCATCTAGCTTTTTTCCATTCAGCTACTACTTGCCAAACACTTTTTTATCCATTCCGCTCATAAATTTAGTTTCAGCTTCTACTAAAAATCCAGCTACCAGCTCCAACTTCAGCTAGATTCCAGCTCCAACTGCCAGCTTCAGCTACGTGTTCCAAACGGAGCCTAAACCTCAACTTCACACTTTTTCTTACTATTTCCAACTTCTTTCACCAACACCAATCACACACTTGAGCTCTTTTTTCGTTTTCATTTACTCAACTCTTTTCTCATCTTATGAAGACTTCTCTTTGAAGCTCATTTTTTTTCTTTCAACACTTTTTTTCAACTTATTCTTCATCTTCATTTTTTTCAACTTTTAGACTAGAGTTGTCTTTCCTTCAGCCTTTCCATCACACTTCCCCCATACTTGTTCACAACCACAGTAAAACAAGACAACCTAAAGTCCTAAATCTCAGATAGGTCAAGCTTATATATGCTAGGAAATATTTTTATGGAGCTATCAAAATAGGCTTTATGGCTCAAAAGAAATGGGGTATCAAAACATGGATCTTATAAGGTAGAAAAGGAAATAATAGGCTAAATAAGAAACATGCCTCAATCATATTAATGGCATGCATTATAGTCAAGTAAAGCAGCCTTGAAAAAGAGTCATAATGCAAGTTCTAGAGCTAGTTCAAAGTGATACACTCAAGATATAGAGAACAATTTAAACAATAAAAGGCCAAAAACAATCTCACAAGGTTAATTGTCTAGAACTTTAAAATAGATCTAAAACTCAAGCTCAACTACATGCTCAATCCTATAATCAAAGTACATAGCCATAGATCATGCTCATATCATAGAAACTTCAACACATCATGCAAGTCATGGGTTAGAATCCATACTTAACTTAGAAACACAAGAGGTCTTACACATTGGGGAAATAAGAACCTAAAATGCAATATTTTTTTAAATTCTTTTTTCAACATTTTAGTCAATGCAAAACATAAAGTAAACATGCCTAATCAGATGCAACTACATCAATGCAAAACAAGTAATCTCCTTCCCTCATGCTTAAATTTTGCGTTGTCCCTAATGTAAAGTAAGAGTAAAGAGAACAGAAAAACTCACAGACCAACTACTGATTTGGATAAGGAACGGTGGTGGCCATTGCAAAATCAGACATTGTCAATGTCCTTAATAGCTTTTCAAAACTTTGTGCACACATCTTAGAAAAGCATAAGTACGACAATGATAAATTTAAGATGCATGAAATAACTTTCAAAGATTGTTTTAATTTATCAAACTTGTGTGCCCAATTGGTAGGAAATGACCTTCGTTCAAATAAATTCAGCACAAGTGGTGGAGTTACAAAATACTTACAGTATGAGTCAAAGAACTTGGTAGCAATACCACTTTCTTCAAAGATGAAATCCATAAATTTTTCATCTTCCACCTTTTGCTCTAGACTTACTTCCTCATCTTACAACTCCATAAGCTCTGGATGTGAGAAGGTGGGAAAACTGAAACATGGAATTTCAAGGACTAGCATAGGGCACAACATGATGGCGGGAGCCTTGATGTGTTAGCTTAATCTCCTCCCTTGTGATTGTCAACATCATCAGCAAAAGAAGTCATTGTGGTCGGCAAAATATTCTTCTTCCAAAACCACAGAACGCTCAAACTCATAACTCCACATGAGTGAAGATGATTCAGGCTCCCTAGGCACCGAAAGTATCTCTTTGCCACCACAGACTTCCCTTGGCTCTATGATGATCTGCTCAACGTGACTGTGAGAATACATATTGGGTATCAAATTCATATTCATAACCCACATCAAGTGTCTTAGGTTGCTCCTCAACTTGTATTTGGGTGTTTAACTCATAATCGCTTGATTCCAATGTGATTCCACCATTCCTTTCACATAACTCAAAAGGACATGAGGTTGTGGAATGAAAATGTGAAGAACATAACTCACATTGCTCCCTGGTCAAAGTATCCGTCCTTTTGGAGAGATCCTTGATTATATCATCAAGAGACGTATCAACCGGTTGTGGCAGTTAGGAAAATGACTCAATGTGAAAGCTCTGATTGCTCATGAAACATAAGAAATCTCAACGTTCCTCGAATCCCATATATAAAAGTCTCTCATTGCTCACGTAGTCAGCCAATCCCCTTGTCTCAAGATTTATACCATAAATAAATCCCACGTTGACCTCTCCATTGTTGTATCGGAATCCCCATGTACCAATTTTGAACACAAGGTCTTGAAATCTAGAAAAATAGTCAAGGAATTGTTCATACTGCAATTGTCTGCACACAAACAAACACATACATTAGTACCACAGGTGCTATTAACTGTAAGATAGGTTCACAACAGCAAGATTGGCACAAAAATCACACAATAGACAATTATTGCCTCCCCGACAACGTCGCCAAAAATTTTATAACGGTGATTTCGTTGTTCAAATCACGGCTATGCAAAAAAATCCAAACAAACCAAAAGACTATAGTCTTTAGGATGTCTGGGTTGGATCCGCAGGGAGACAAGTTTTTTTTTAATGAGCATTGTGTCAAACTTCAATAAAAAGAGGGTTTTTGATTGTAACAAAGTCTAAGCATGAAAAACTAACAAAGCAATAAAGGTTATGAATAACAAGATTTGGGAAGATAGCTTAGGGAAACAAATATCCACATTCGTATGACAAGTTGATCATTGATTTCACCTCAATATCACATGCAATGGATTTTTCGATTCTTTTTCAATTCTAACTAACAACACAAACAAATACTATTAGTTCTAACTAATTAAATAGCCATGAAACCATCAATGATTCAGTTTAATAGCAGCATTAAAGATAGGAATATAATAGGCTATAATTCTAGCATAAAACAACCAGCTTTTACCCTAGAATGTAAGAGAGAAGATTCAAGCAATTAGAAATCTCACAACTTTAATCAAAATGATGCTTCAATTGTATAACTTAGCACAAGGGCTTAATTCTCCATAGAAATTATGTAAAAACTTAGAATGAAAAGTAGGAGAATGAGAATTAGATAGATGAGAGTTTCTTCTCCCCTAAACCCTAATATAAAGAAGGAAACTAGGTCTAAATAACATCAATACAAAAGATATAAACCTAACATAAAAATACTAGGCCATAAACACACGCGGAGAATTCATTCTTGCGTCCAGGAAAAGGCGGCACCCGCTGCCAACACAGTCAACACCCCTCGGTTCCGGATTCAGGTGATACTTCGGGGGCCGTTTTGACTCCCTTCTAGTTGGAATTTAGACTCGGAGTAAAAACATGAATTGTAGATCTTTGAATTATATTTCTAATGATAAGAAATTCAACTTCATGAGACCACTATAGCTCCCGATCCAACCCTCGCAAGAAAGAGGTGTCGAACCAACAACTCCAATGGATGGCCCGAATTCAAGCTCTCTTTTCCCAATTTCCATTCCTTTCACACTTGTTCACTTTAAGACATATAAAACAACATAGAACAAGTGCAAAAACCCAAAACTCCTAGACACTCTAATAACTTAAAGAAACTAACTAAACTACCTAAAAACAAAGCAAACGAAACGGAAACATGCATCCTAAACACTACCTATATGCAAGCTATTAAACGGCCCAACAATACCCCCAAAATCCCGCTAAAATTTCCCTCGAAAAGTTTTGAAGGTTTTTTAAATGCCTTGGAAGTTATTTTTGTAGGGGAAGTGTCCTATAAGTCTAATTTAGACCCTCACATACATCATTACACTCTGCCCGGGTTCTCTTCCTCTCAGGTACACTCATCCCCTTCTCTCTTTGTTTCTAGTGCTTTACCAAACCCTTGTCTACCATGTCCGACTATATCTCTTCCTCCGATTCTTTCTCTCGTTGTTTAGAGACGACCGATCCTCCTTCTTTTAAATCCGCTTGCGTCCTTACTCCTTAATTTTCACCATTGATATGCACAATTATATTGTGTATTTAGATGGGGTTTTAGCATATATTTAGGTTTTTTGAAGACTATTTACCGCTAGGAGGAATAAGACCCAAAGATGCATTATGTTGGTTTTAGAGCTGGATTGAAAAGAATAGAAGACCGATGTTTTTTTTGTTGGCGGTGCCCACCGCCTCTAACAGCGCGAAGATCCCTTGTTAGCCACATGTTCTATTCTGATTGGTCCTATCTAGCTACATCAAGTTTATTCCGACTTATGTATTTTTGGATATACTTTTGGAGACCTAGTTTGATATATTAGGTTTTAGAGAGTTGCACCTCTCATATCACATTCTACTTTTTCGTACTTTTGGGAATTTTACTGCTTTCATGTAGAACTAAGCCCTATTTGCTTAGTCAATCAGTTGAATCTTCATTTGATTACTAATTGTGAGATTTCTATTTTCTTAATCTATTGCTTGGACTTATTCATCTCTCTTGATTGAGTTGCTTAATTGATTGATTTCAATAATTTCTAGGGTTGTTGTTATTAAATCTCTATTGCTAGATCCAAAGAACTACCGGTTGAGTTTCTCCATTTCATAGTAGCAACTGCATCGAACTAGTATCTGGTTGTGCTAGTCTTATGGAAAAAGAGAGCCGAATCGCAATCTAGGATAAAAGCTGGTTGTTTTGTGCTAGATTTGTATCCCGATTATACTCCTGTCCTTATTGTTTCTTTTGAATTGAATCTTGATGGTCTCAAGGTTATTAAATTAGTTAGGATTGACAGTATCTGATTATGCTCTTGATTGTGTTTGAAAAGGAATTGGAAGTTCCATATGCATTAGATGCTGAATGAAATCTATGATCAACTCATTAATCAAATGCGGATACTTTTTTGACTTAGTGTTTTCCCAAACTTGATAAAAACCCAACTTTATTGCTTTGTTAGTTTTGCATACTTGATAGCTAGTCTTAATTCACAAACCTTCTTCTTACTTTAATTGACATAAATATCATACAAAGAGATCAATCTACCTCCTTGTGAATTCGACCCTTACTTCCTGAAGACTACAGTCTTTTGGTTTGTTTGGACTCTTTTGCATACCCGTGATTTGTACGACCAATAATTATCTTTTTGTGTGATTTTTGTGCCAATCCTGGTGTGAACCTATCTTATGGTTCACACCCGTTCTACTAATAATTCAAATCTTCTCTTTGATACAGAAATTGAATGGACTCTGTTTTGAACTCGCCGAGTAGTGTGTGCATTATTACAATATTTTGAAGCAATGGGTGATTAATGAGTTACTCTTGAGAGCTTGACATCACCTATTCTAAATTAGCCTACATGTGTAGTGCAATTCCCATCCCTTGGTGATGGGGTTAAATTTGATCTAAAAACAATAGTCCATCTACTCCCGAAATTCAACGGAGCTCCACTTGAGGATCCCATTCCGCATCTTGATAAGTTCCTTGATGTCTGCATCAACATGTGTCCATCTGACATTACTAAAGAGCAGATGAGGCTGAGAGTGTTATCCGTTCAAAACTAGTATCATGCTCTGCCCTCTAGAAGAGTTACTACTTAGGTGAACTTGAAGAAGTTGTTCCTTGACAAATACTTCCCTGCAATCAAGTCTAATCAACTCAAGAAGCAGATTTATAAATAGGGCAATTCCCCAACAAGTCTCTCTATGAATATTTTGAGTGCTTCAAGAAACTAGTGAAGAGTTGTCCTTATCATGTTTATGCTAATCATGATCTCATTCTATATCTCCATGGAGGACTCCATGAGGATGACCGGCAATTGTTCAATTCTTCCTGTGATGGAAACATCATGAAGAGAACCTATGAAGAGGCTCAAGACATCTTTTCCATGTTGGCTGATGATTGTAGACAATATAATGGAAGAGGTTCTCAAAACTTGTCAGCCGCTAACTCTCATTCTAAGATTGATCAAGCTGATTTTGATGTGTTGAAAGAAGAAGTGAGGTGTCTGAAACTGAAGGGTACTGCTCAGCAAGCTAAGGCCTATGGGATCTGTCATGACCCCTTGCATCCTACTAATTCATGTCCTACAATACAAAAGGAGCTGAATGTAGTTGGAGGGTATCAAATGAAGCCGAGATATGATCCTTTTTCCAACATATAACCAAGGCAGGAAAGACCATCGTAATTTCAGACCGAGAGAGCTAAAATTAAATCAACAACAGAATAATTTCCAACCAGCTAGACCATCTATGCCAAGGCCTCAAGGAAAGAATTCTAATGCAACTCCTTCTATGGAGAACATGATACAGATTTTGATGCAGGATAATCTCAGTCTTACAGAGAATGTTTCTAAGTTGACCAAGAGTCAAGTGCAATTCCAAGAAAATGCATCAGCAAGCATTAAAAACATGGAAAGGCAAATAAGTCAAATCTCTAAAGTAGTGAGCAAACTTGAAGCAAGAGACTCGGGTAAGCTCCCTTCTCAAACTAAAGTAAACACGAACATTCGAAATGCCAGTGCTACCTTGTTAAGGAGCGGGAAGAAGCTTGAGGATAGAAATGAGCAAAAGTCTAACGACGAAGACGGCGGCGACCGCCGCCACCACGGTGGCAAATGCTCCCAAAAAAGAGTTTGGCAAGAGTAAATTGGAATTTAAAAGTAGCGCCCGCCGCTTGTCAGATGGTGACCGTCGTGACGTTGATGCATCGCCACCCTCAATTTTCGATAACGGTGGCAACTGCCACCTGTCTGACACTACCTTCCGCACATGTGTTGATGAATCCAATAAAGAAATTTCAAGCAAAACTCTAATCTTCCCCGAATGGAATACCGACATGTTTGAGATGCTCAAAAACGTTTAGGTCAACATTCATGTCCTTCACTTGATCAAGTCAATTCCCTCTATGCAAAATTTTTGAAGCAAATGTGCACTACCAAGCTGATTCAGGACAAGAATAGCAAGATAAAGGTGAAGGGTGACCGAACATATCTCAGCAATATTTCAAAAGCACTTGCCAAAGAAATGTGGAGATCCAAGTATGTTCACTATCCTTATAACTATTGGAGGTAATAAGCTTGACAAGGCTATGTTAGATTTAGGTGCTTCCATTAATGTTATACCTTCCTCTCTCTGTGATTCTATGATATTGGGACCTATGCAGCCAACTAGTATTTCTATTCAGTTAGCTAATAAGTCCACTGTGCGTCCTATAGGAATGGTAGAGGATGTTTTGGTTATGGTTGGTGATCTTACGTTTCCTGCTGATTTTTATGTGCTTAATATGGAACATTATAGTCATGTAATCCCTATTCTGTTAGGGAGACCCTTTTTGAAAACCGCCAATAACAAAATACATGTGAGTACTGGTTCTTCGACTATGGAATTTAATGGTCAAATTATTAATCATAATATCTATAAAGCCATGAAAAATCCTTTTGATGGTCATTCTATTTACATTATTGATGTGCTTGAGCCGATTATGCAAGATACTTTTGTTGAGAACCATCTAGATGATGTGCAATTTGTCAATTCTAGTTTGGATTTCTCTTTATAACCAAACATACAAGAAACTGTTAATGAGTTAGATCCTTGCTACGAGCTCCTGCCTGAGCTATTGGGACAAGTCCCTTTACCATTAACCTTGTCTAGCAAAGAGCTTTTGTCCCATATTGTGCAAGCACAAGTAGTGGAGCTAAAGAAACCTCTAGATCCCGCTGAGTATTCTCTCCATGGAAGTAAGAAGACCATGTCTGGATTTCATCAAGACCACTACCATTTTTTGGAAGCTAATGTTCGATATGACTTGAGGCAGCAACCGCAGCCACCTATGCAACTGCCACCACAACGCCCGCTACAGTTTCGTTACTCGGATCATTTTTTGGTTTGAGCAGGCATGACATCGAGCCACAACGTTAAATAAGTCGCTTGTCGGGAGGCAACCCGGCCTAGGTTTTTTCTTTCTTTTTCTTTTTTCTAGCTTAGTTGTTTTTTCCCCTTTGTTTCTGTGTTGGACTAACCTATAAGTGGACAAAAAGGACATAATAGAAATGGTGGCGCCCACCACCAATGAAATCAAAAGTGGCTTAGCTACAAGATTAATGGTGGTGACCGCCACCGAAAATGCGGCAACCACTGCCCCTGCCAAACTGCATGGTGAGTTCTTTTCACTTTAAAAAATTAAAGAAATACAAAAAAAATAAAAAATCGAAAAAAAAGAGTATTGAAAAAGTTAAAAGAATCAAAGAGAGAGGAGAGTCAAAAATATTAGAAAGCTTTCTTAAGAGTTGACAAAATAGAGAGAGCTCTTAAGAAAAAAGAGAGCTTTACAGAGAAAAGTGAGCAAAGGAGAAGTCTTGCTCTAATCTCATATCCACCCTCAAATCTATTGGTTTTTTGCCCGCCGCTCGCCTCGCTGCCTTACTAGGTGAAAGTCGTTGTGCCAAATAAAAATATAATTGCCTAATTTCACAACTTGTATAGTTGGTATGTCGGGGTCAAACCCAAGAGACACTTGTATCCCAAGTAGTTATTATTATCAACTCAGTAGTAAAAAAGAGGGGGGTTGAATTATTAATCTAAGACTATGAAATTCAAATAGGCAAAGCAATCAAACAAAGCAAAGATTTGGTTTTTATCAGATTAAGGAAAGCAATCCTATTCAAGCATCCACTTTCTTCATCAAGTTATTCATCATTGATTCAAACAAGTTATTTCCTTTGGTTATTCCTATCATGATCAGATATATAACATGGCAATGACACATGCAAAATTAATATCCAAATTACTCATGAAACGATCATAAATCATAAAGACATTAGAAATGAGAACAAGGATAAGCAAGAGACATCCAATTGAATTTCAACGAGACAAACAATCAACATGGATTCAAATCTCTTTCTCAACTGTTTTAGTCCAACGAGTCCTAAAACAATTGAATTGCTACAAAGATTAGGTTCTACTACAAGAAAACCCTAGATCTAGCAATAGAGAGAATTAATTCCAACTAGTTGGTCAGACAAGTAGAAATCAACATAATCAATATTAATTAAGCATAACAGAATTGAAATAACCTGTAGAAATAAACCTAAATAGAAGAATCTCACAATCAACGTGAATAGAATCAAAGGAGTTTAGTTCTCTATAGAAGAGAGAATACAAACTAGAATAATAGAAATTAGGTTTGAAGATCTCCTAACAAAGGCCGAAAACTACGCTTAAATACCCAACTGAAAACACGTACTAAAAATGAAAGCGAAACTAATATAATAAAAGATAGCAAAAAATCTACGTCTCGAGTCGCTGACGTGGACAACCACGGGCTCGGGGTAGTGAACCGCGGGCGTGGGTTAGTGAACCGCGGGCGCGGGTTGGTAAACCGGGGGCACGGGTTGGTAAACCGGGGGCGCGGGTCTTCTCCCAATAGCATCCTGACGGTACTGTTGGAGGTGGTTTTGACCCACTTAGAGTTGAAATTTGAACTTGCAGTACAAACATGAATTGTAGTTGTTCGAGTCGACTTTCCAATGATACCAAATTCAGCTCCATCCAATCACTGAAGCTCCTGAATGATGCATTACAAGAATATGGTGCCAAAATAACTTCAAATCAATAGTTGACTTTAAAATCTTCTTAACTCTCTTGATTTCTTCATTTTAGCTCTTGACTTTGACTTCCACAAAACACTTATAAAAACATGCTAAACCACTCATGAATAATGCTAACAAGTCCTAGATACATTGTACAAACTACAGTGTATCACTGCCTTCTAGAAAATTGACACAGCCTTCGAAGCGACAACCATCACCTTCAAAGTAGCGCCCGACACAAAGAACATGGCTCATCGCGGCGCCGTCAAGATTTCTAGCGGTCGCCGCCTCTATTTCCGGGTATTTCTGGCATTTTGCTTTTCTTTTCGGTCCATTGAGCATTTCAATTACCGATTATTAGTTCTAGAAAGCGTATTATGGCTTCTAGATCCACCTCTTCCTGGGTACATGAGGCCCGTAGGAAGGTTATAAAGGCAAGGGATATGATTTCTACTGTGTTCTTTGATCCCATGTTATTGAGAGTTTTGGGCCTTGAGGATTGCACCGGGATGATGCTTACACATGCTGGGTTGTTTTATGCTAGATTTGAATCCTTATTATATTCCTATCCTTATTGTTGCTTTTGAATTAAATCTTGATGGTTTCAGGGTTATTCAATTAGTTAGGATTAATAGTATCTAGTTGTGCTATTGATTATGTTTGAAAAGGGATTGGAAGTTCCATATGCATGAGATTCTGAATGAAATCTATGATCAACTTATTAAACAAATGTGGATACTTGTTTGACTAAGTGTTTTCCCAAATTTGATAAAAACCCAACTTGATTGCTTTGTTAGTTTTGAATGTTTGATAGCTAGTCTTAATTCACAAACCCCATTGATATTGTAATTGACATAAAAATCACACAAAGCGATCAATCTACCTCCTTGTGGATTCGACCCTTAATTTCTGAAGACTACAATCTTTTGGTTTAATTGGACTCTTTGCATAGCCGTTATTTGTACGAACAAATTCACTGTCATTAACCATAAAGAGAGTTCTTCCTATCATCCCACCTCTTTTGATATTTTCTCGGTTTGCCTGGTTCATTGAAAGTTTGTCTTCCCCAATCGAGTGTATGGGCTGATTCTTTTAATGACGAATGGGTGTGTCTATACGAGTACCCATTTTGTATCGACCATCGTTTCTCTCTTTTTCCTCTGGAAACGATTTTCTTGAAACCCTAGACGTGTCCCCAGGCCAATTACCTTCTCAAGTTTGGAGGATCCTTCTAGTCGTTGATCTTCTATGCTCTTCTCACAATATCACGTTTAAAGCAGTCAACTTTTTTTGTAGTTATGGTCTTTAAAAAGGAGGCCCTGGTCACTTCACTTTGAAAACCTTGGGAAGCAATCAAACTTGGTCTTTGGTATTTCGAATTCAGACCGAGGTTGGGCCGACAAATACTTTTTTTGTAAAGATGTCGTCTTTAGGAATCGATTGCTCTTTTATTAAACCTCGTTGGTGTGCTACATGTAATGCGTTGCTTCTTTAGTAACTCTACTTTCTTTAAATATGTTAACTTTTGATTGTTTCTTGTTGTGTTTGATGCAGTGGACATTCCTTCTTTGAATCCTCGTGACACTTCGGCTCAAGTCGTTTCTCATATTGAAGCTCTTCTTGTAAGTGAGAGATTATATCCGGAAATCATCAACGCATGTCTCGTCGACTCTCAAGAGTTAGAAATGTCAAGTAAGTAACCCTTTCATTCTTCTTCCCTTTTCCTAGATTTATTTTCTTGACGTCATACTCTTACGTTTTTCAGGCTCAAGGGTTACCCGCTCAGCAGCAGCAATTTCCACCATGGAACGCGTTCAAGCAAGAAAGAAGAAAAAAGTTGATGTGGCTTCTACTGTAGTTACCTCCTTGGTAGCTTTGCTTCCTCCAAAGTCTGTGTCTGCTCCTGTCACGCCTAAAAGTTCGTCCCTGAAGAAGCCTATCACCCACAGTTTAATTGACCTGTCAGGGACCATGATGTCCCTTGACATGGCAGTAGAAAACTTTCTTAACATCTTTGATGCCCTTGCATGTGAGTTGTGCCCGGGATAGAATGAATCGGTCTTGGATGTCGAAATTCTTTGGCGAAATAGTGGTCGCGCAATGGAAGGTAAAGATATAAGTCTTTACCAGTAATTCCATGTTTTGACTTTTACTTGGATTAACGCGATTATTATTTTTTTATAGAGTTTTCAACTCACCTTATCAGCCTTTGAATCCTACAAGGACCAACCCAATCAACTTCCTCAGACCAAAGTCATCCTACAACTTGAAAACAAGCAGATTGCCCTTCTGGAACACGAGAAAAAAGGCTCTGGAGAAAAAGGTTGAAGAGCTATCTAGGAGTGTTGAAAGCTAGGAGAGCATGTTTCATGCCACTTCAAAGAGAGAATTGGCTTTGGATAAGGAGGTTGAAGACACAACAAACGATTCGTCTTTCCGAGCTCGTGTCGAAGCTATGGAGGAGTTTGTTGCAGAGAAACATGTCTCTTGGGATGCAATCAAGGAGAGACAACAGTTTGAGACTTTGTTCCCACCTGTCGGAGCGGAGCCTGTGATTAACTCTCTCCTCCCATGGTCGAACGTGTTCAGGTTGTCAAGGAGCTGGCTAAGGAGGAAGTAGTTGATGATGCTAAGGTGTCTAGGGGCATGTTGAAGGAATGATGTCTATTTAGTTTTTCTTTCATGAACAAGGTGTTTTGAAGTACTCGGTGTGTCAGGTTTTAAACAAGTTGACTGTCCGTTACTGTTTTTAGGGCCTTAGATGTTGTTTTTAGAGGTAAGTATTTACTAAAAACACTTACTAAAAAAATTTACTTGTCCTCTTCGCGATTGTTGTAGAATTCTTCAAAAGTGATAGAGTTTTAGATTCGTCCCGTTGCAACTTCTCGGGGCTATAGTTCTGTCATATGCCACCAATTCATAGGCTCCTTGTCCAACGACTTTTGTAATCGGGTAGGGTCCTTCCCAATTTGCTCCAAGTTTTCCAGCATTTGGCTCTTGAGTATTTTGGAATACTTTTCTCAACACCCAATCGCCTACTTGAAACACCTTGGCCTTAACATGTTTATTATAACTTCAAGCCAACCCTTGTCTGTATTCTTCCATTCGCACAAATGCTTCATCTCATAACTCGTCGATGGTGTCCAAGTGATGGAACATGTTTCTCGGCTAGATTCATCATTGGTTAAACCATACCATGTTGTTGGGAGGGTTATCTCAACTGGTAACACATCTTCGTAACCATATACTAACAAGAAAGGTGTATGTTCGATGGCCATTTTCAGAGTCATCCGGTCTGACCACAAAATAAGGGGTAACTCGTTCGCCCACCGCCCCTTGGCCTCCTTAAGGCGCTTTTTCAGATTGTTTATTATCACCTTGTTGTTGGCTTCCGCTTGACCGTTCGCTTGAAAATATCACGGAGTTGACATTACAAAT
Organism: Fallopia convolvulus; assembly: GCA_964016875.1. NCBI lineage: Eukaryota > Viridiplantae > Streptophyta > Magnoliopsida > Caryophyllales > Polygonaceae > Fallopia > Fallopia convolvulus. The sequence continues at coordinate 31,627,917 of OZ024730.1, forward strand.
TGGATGTTATACTGTTGGCAAAAGGACCTCATCTTCTTATAGATAAATTGGGAACCATTGTTAGAAACTATAGTACGTTCATGGTACGCCGAATCTGGTTAGGATGTTCGTTTTGATGAAGGAAATGGCATGTACATCTTTTACTTCTTTGAAGGCTTCAACTTCGATCCATGTAGAAAAATAGTCAGTCATAGCTAAGATGTAAACACGTTGCCCAGAAGTTGGAGGGAGCTTGCCAATAAATTTTCGTTCCCCATATCATAAATGGCCATAGGGTGTTATTGGATGAAGTAATTCTAGTGGCTAATGTGGAATAGGTCCATGATGCTGGCACATGTCACATCTTCGAGAAAGTTGGTTGCATCTTTGTTCATGTTGGGCCAATAGTTGCTCATCCTGCTTGCCCTTTTCGCCAGGTTACGACCCCCATTGTGGTTTCCGCACTCTCCCTCGTAAATTTTTTATAACACCTTCTGTATTTTGTCTTCTCTTACGCATCGTGCGTAAAATCCTGAAGACATACACTTGAACAATATGTTATCTTTAATAGAGAAAGTGGAAGCTTTTACCTTAAGTCGTCAAGCCTCTTCTTTGTCATCAGGTAAGATCCCATCTCGTAACCATTTTAGGTAAGGTGTTACCCATGAAGTAGCCAGATCATCGTCTTGAACTTCAAACATTTTGGTGTCTCTTGTCATGGAAGTTGCATCCAAATGCACGAAGCGTATTTTGTCATACTCCCTTGAGTCTATTGTTGAGCCAAGATTCGCCAGAGCATCCGCTTGTACATTGGCGTCTCACGGCACTTGTTTTATTTCAAAGTGTTGGAAATTCTTGATGATATCTTGAACCTTCTCTAAGTAAGCTTTCATTTTTGAATCCCTGGCAGCATAAGAATTTGTTACTTGATTACCAATGAGGAAAGAATCACATATTATCTTGATTTCTCGGATGTTTAAAATCTCAGGCGATAATTATCCCTGTAATGAGTGCCTCGTATTTTGCCTCATTATTTGTACCCTTAAACGTGCAACGAATATCTTGGGCTATCCTATCCCCCTGTGGTGACTTCAATACCACACCCATCCCTACACCTACTTGTTTGCTGCTCCATCAGTATGCATCAGCCATTTCCCAGCGGTTAACACCTTTCTGATTTACAAGATCTCTTGCTCATTGTTGTCGGGTAGGGTAGTGGTGAAGTCTTCCACAAAGTCTGCCAAATCTTGTCACTTAATTGTTGTCTGAGGTTCATAGATGATGACATACCCGTTGAGGTGAATCAACCACCTTACCAAGCAACCTGATAATTGTGGCTTTGACATAACATTCTTCATCGGGAAATTAGTCCTCACACTAATAGAATGGCTCTCGAAATAAGGACGTAATTTAATTTATGTCATGACCAATGATAACACAAGTTTTTATACAGGAGAGTACCTTGTTTCCTCATCAAGTAATGTTTTGCTTACATAGTAGATCGATAACTGGTTTCCGTCTACTTCTCGTATCGGGACAACGCTTACAACAACTTTCGTTACCGCCATGTAGAGATACAACATTTCTCCTTGTTTAGACTTCGATATTATCTATGGTTGGGATAGATACTTCCTTAGCTCATGGAATGCATTTTCACTCACTTTCGTCCATTCGAGCGACTTGTTCTTCTTTAAGATGCCGTAGAACAACTTTTTACTATCCAAAGATCTGGATATAAACCTATTAAGCGCAGCTACTTGACCTATTAATTTTTGATCTTTTACACATCGTGGTAATTAAAGTTCCATGATAGCTTTGATCTGATCTAGGCTGGCTTCAATTCCTCTTTGCGTAACTATGTAACCGAGAAACTTTCCCAAAGTGACTCAAAAGGAGCAGTTCACAGGGTTTAGCTTCATTTGGTAGTTCCTCAGAATCTAAAACGCGTCTTCCAAATGGAGAATGTGATCTTCGACCTTTAGGGACTTGACTAGCATGTCGTCGATGTAAACCTCCATGGTATCCCCCAATTTTTCCATAAACATTATATTCACCAGTCTTTGATAAGTAGCACCTGTCTTTCAATCCGAAAGGCATAACCTTATAATTATATATTTCTTGATTAGTTACAAATGCGGTTTTTTCTTAATCGTCAAGATGCATCATTATTTGGTGATATCCACTAAACTCGTCCATGAAGTTAACAATTCATGTCCCGCTATTGCATTCACCATTGCATCGCTATGAGGCACAGGGAACGAAAATTAGGACACGCCTTGTTTAAATCGGTGAAGTCGACGCAAACGCGCCATTTCCCATTCTTTTTCTTCACGACTACTACCATCCCTAACCAGTTGGGGTATTTTACTCCCCTTATCATGCGAGATTCAAGTTAAAGATTTTACCTCTTCATTAATTACTTGGTTTCGTTATGGGGAAAACTTACGTCATTTTTCCTTGACTAGAGGAACTCTTCGGTCGATGTTGAGTGCATGGGTAATCACGTCGGGGCTAATCCCGACCATGTCTTCGTTCGTCCAAGCGAAACAATCACTATAGGACCTTAAGAAACCAACTAGTTGTTCCCACAATTCTGGTGCCAAGTTTCTCCGATCCGAATCTTCCTTGATGGATCGATTGGGTCAAGCGCGACTTCCTCTAGCTACAGGGTCTCGGGTTTCAGGAACTAAGTTGGAGCCTTACCGTCCTTTAATTGCTATGTTGGTGACTTTTTCTTTGCGGTGGCTTGTGGAGCATTTGAAATTTTCACATTCATGGTCATCGAGTAGCATTCTCATGCTATCTTTTATTTGCCTTTGATTTCTTGCACTCCCCATGGCAATGGGAACTTTACGCATTGATGGTATGTTCAAGGGATAGCCTTCATTCTGTGGATTCAGGGCTTGCCTAGAATAACATTGAAAGGAGATGGACAATCAAGTATTTGGAATTTTACCTGATAAATAACTCCACAAGCGATGGTGGGTAGCAAGATTTCCCCAAACGTGTTGCGAGACTCACTGCTAAATCCTACCAACATTGTCGACTTCTTGGTGATGTCATCAAGTCCCAAGCCCAGACTGTACAAAGCATCCAATGTGAGCAAATTAGTGGAACTTTCATTATCAGTTAGTACGCGTTTAACAGGAAAGGTTGCAATTATTAATGAAATAATTAAGCAATCATGATGGATCTCATCCTCTTGGATGTCATCAAAGGTAATAGGCATCACGTCTTGACCCCTCTGGATAGAAATCTTGGGTTCTTCTCTCATGCTCCAGGCGATCCTTTTGGCTGCAGAATAGGTTGCTCCACAAACTTCAAATCCCCTTGTGATAACATCGATAACACCGATATGCTTTGGCGGTGGCGATGGGCTAGCTTTCCCCTTGTTACATTCCATGTACTCTCTTACTCTCTCTAATATATGACACTTAAGATGCCCCCTGCGTAGAAATTCACTTACCTCTTTCTGCAATGCGATGCATTTGTTTGTCTTATGGTCGTGGTCGAAATAAAAATCACACCATTTTGACTTGTCTTTTTGATATGAAGGCACATTACTTTTCTTGTACATTTAGCAATATCCCTCATTTTACTGAGCGTTTAGACCACCTCTGTCACGTCTACCCGGAAATTGTAGTAAGATAGTCTTGGGGGTTGCTTCAGATCATCATATTGCTTGTATGCCCGCCTTGGACGCCATCATGTTCACGGTAGGTTTGGTAGGAGATGAGTTTGGGTACGGAACGTATCTAGTATCTCGTCGGCCTTGTCGACGTTTCGCTCGGTATGAGCTAGTGGAGAGAAAAGGTCATCCTCTTCCAATCGCACATGTGCCAGCGCCTTAACCTGTACTTCATCAAAATTCAAGCAAGGATACTTAGTTAATTCATGATAAAGTTCGGAGTTACCGGAGGAGATGCCTCTTCGAAATGCTTCAACGGTTGTGGCCGTGTCACATCCTTTTATGGTCACCAGCTCCTCGTTGTACTTGTTTAGAAAGGCTTTCAAGCATTCACCAGTCCTTTGGACTAGACAATATAGATTGCTGGAGCGCTTTTTAGCGTGTCTGCTGCTTGCAAACCTGACCCTGAACTTATCAACCAAGTCAACAATGAAGATATACTTCCAAGTGGTAAGTGAGAATGCCCGTTTGACGTTGGTTGATTACAAAACGATCACTCGCGATTACTTACTTGGATTTGTTCCTTTTTCAATCAAACACAAAATATTTTGTTCATACAATAACGTTGATTTTCAAGGAATGACAACAAATTTAAGTTTATAAAAATTATAAACTTTACATGTTATATTAATAATTCCTTTTAATTAATATAATGAAACTAAGTTATGAATTTCATTAAATCTTCATAATTTACTTTAAACTTTTCCTGATAAAATATTAACCTCAAATAATCATGTGTATATATATATATATTGATGTTAATCTAAATAAAATGCCTCATTACTTATACATATTATAAATCATATTATAAATTTTGTTTAGTTCAACCATAATAATTTTATTATGAAATAATTTTATTACGAAATATTGTTATAATATAAATAAATTCGTCAAAATATATATGCTAAAACATTTATATTTATTTTAAAATATTTTATTTTTAGTTTTAAATTCTTGTATAAGGAAGCATTCAAAAGATATATTGTTATACTAAATAGATATTTGTTTGATGTTATAGATAAATTTAAATAGCTAAAAAAATTAATAGAAAAAATTTATAATAATAGAAATAAAAATTAATTTTTTAAATATGAGGTGGGACCAGAATCGTTCTGGTGGCTCGAAAAGGTACAACTTTAATATATAGTTATAGATCATAAAATCATTACTCTTATGGTTCATAATTAATATTTATAATATGAGAAATAATATTTATAACATTGAAATAATATGAGAAATAATCTCGTGAAAATAAAATATAAAAATATTTTATTATCTTAAATGAAAACATGTAAAGTTAAATTAATTTTTTTAATAAAAATGAGGAATATTACAAGATTTAGAAATTTTCTTGAATCATACCTTGATGTTTGTGAAAGTACGTAGTCCATGAGGGTCGTGTATACGTAAGCCTAGTACACAAGCTTAATGGGGTTCCATCCTAAAATCAATTGGTAATAGGAGAAGTGATCGATAGACTTATATACTAATCTATTTTAACTCTCAACTTCTAATGTGAGAAGCGTATTTAATTTCAATAAGGTCAACTCCTTAGTCATAAGCTTCTCATGCAATTATTTAAAAGAGATTGAATAGTACAGAACAATAATTAAGTTATTTCTTTGTTTTAAGAATTAACTAATGTAATTCCTGTAAATTTACGGGATGGATTTAAATATTAGTCTATATATTATGTTGTATGATAATGTATCTTGTAATAAATTAAAGAAATCAAAAAAGTCAATATATATTTTAGATAATTTTTCTATCATAATCATTAATGATATTTATATGGATGAATTAATTAAATAGCAAAAAAAGCCTAATTAAGTGGATATTAAGGAGTGTGTAAAAATTAGGTAAATGGCAAAACCCCCCATCCCCCATCCCCACCCCACTCCCACCGAGTTGACTCGGTCGTTGACCGATTTGACTCGCCCGTTGACCGAGTTGACTCGGGCGTTGAACGACCGTTGACCGGCGTTGACCATCATCACAATCATCACTATCATCATTTTCAAAACCGTCGTCACAATTTTTTCACCGTCATCACAATTTATTTCATTGTCATCACAATTTTTGATGACAAAAAGTGTAATGAAAGGTAAAAAAGTGTCATCAAAATGTCTTGATGACATTTTTTGATGACAAAAAGTATCATTAAAGGCATTCAACCACATAAAAAAACCATCATCCCCCGTCATCACAATTTTTTCACCGTCATCACAATTTTTTGATGACAAAAAGTGTCATAAAAGATAATAAAGTGTCATCAAAATGTCTTAATGACACTTTTTGATGACAAAAAGTATCATCAAAGGCATTCAACAACATAAAAACACCCGTCATCACTGTCATCACAATTTATTTCATCGTCATCACAATTTTTTCATGAAAAAAATTGTAATAAAAGGGAAAAAGTGTCATCAAAATGTTTTGATGACAACCTTTTGATAACAAAAAGTATTATCAAAGGCATTCAACCATATAAAAACAATCGTCATCACATGGTTCGAACCGTAATCAATTGTCATCACTTGTCATCGTTACTTGATGACGGTTTCGTTTTCATCAACTATCATCTCTACTTGATGACGGTTCGATTAATCTGTTATCAAAAGGGCCTTGATGACAAAAAACATCAAAAGGGCCTTGATGACAGTTCGATTAATATGTGTCATCACTATCATCAATGTATCACTACTTGATGACGGTTTGATTGTCATCAACTATCATCATAAATGTCATCTCTACCTGATGACGGTTCGATTCTCATCGATCGTCATCGCTATTTGATGACGGTTCGATTATCAATTATTATCACTACTTGATGACGGTTCGATTAATTTGTCATCAAAAGGGCCTTGGTGACAATGGTCTTGAAGACAAACAACCGTCATCAAGTGTCATCACTCAAAGTTTGTTCGTTTTTATCATCATCACAAAAAATAGTTGTCATCAAATCTTATCACCACATAAAAATAGTTGTCATAACCAAATAAAACATAATTGTCATCAAATATTTATCATCACGTTTAATTTTTTAGTATCATCAAATATCATCACGTTTTATTTTTTAGTGTCATCACATATAATTTTTAGTATCATTACTCAAAGTGTCATCAAATATGTATCATCACGTACGATTTTTTCATAAATTGTCATCACTTTTTCATAATTGTCATCAATTATCATTGTTACTTGATGACAATTCAATTGTCGTCAAGTGTCATCACTGCTTGATGACGGGTTGATTGATTTGTTTGTCATCAAAAAGGCATTGATGACAAACAATCATCATCAAGTGTCATAAAAACATTGTCATCAAGTGTCATCACATGTTTTTAAACGACTTTGATGACATTCAACCACATAAAAACAACTATCATAAATACATAAAAACAAAGTTGTCATAAAAAATTATTAATAAGTGTCATCATAAAAATTATTAATAAGCCTATGTGGGATTTGAACCCACATCATTATTTTTAAAAAAAAATGCTCTATCATTTAAGCTAATAGACTAAATATATTTTATAATAAAAATAGATCCTAAATTACGTGACTTTTATTGAACTTATAAAAAAACTCAGAAGCTACTCAACATACTCAGTTTTGTGGCAACAACCAATCTAATTAAACTCTTACCACGTTGCTTTTCTTCCACCTAATGATGTCTTAGGCTTTGCTAGTTGAAATTTACATTCTTTTGCTATAGGATAACTATTAACACAACACAAGATGTTGTCTTAAGCTTTGTTAGCTGTAATTTTTAGTTTGGACTTTATATATTATAATATTCCTTTGATTTTGACCCTTAGCCTATTAGGCCCCAATTTCAATTATAAATAAACTCATCAGCATGGATGATTAAGATGATAATGGAACAATTGAAGACGTTAAGTAATGAAAATTACCTGAGACCAGAAGGCTGCTGAGTGTGCAGAAGCCTTCCTCTAATTCATAAAATGAAGGGAGTCACGTCATTCCAAAAAGTACAAGTGTAGTACTGTTATGAAACAAAAATTGAAGGGAGTCACATACCAATACCAACTCAAGATCATAAATCACGAGGTAAAAGGCCTGTAATCTGAAAGCAACTAAGCTGACACGACTTTCTCTGATTTTCTAGATTCCAACCATTGCTTTGCTGCAGATTTTGTGGTCAAAAACCAGCCAGTTAACATGTGAATAGCAAAGCAATCACATAAAAACCCTAGAAAGGGAGAAATTGAATCCTTTGAAGTGAAAAACCAGTCATAATGCATTGGATTTGTAACAAGAACGTCAGGCATTTGATAATGTGACTGGTTTTTGGATAACTATCCCACAACACTAATCCATATCATAAGGGTAAGCATCATCAAAGTCATTTCCAGTCCCTCGAAATTCATTTCATAGTCAATACCAATCAAGATTTTAGGGTTCTACAGTTCAATAGAAAAGGGGGAAAAGTTTCTTACCTAAGTTGTAGCCATGGCATGGAAGGGCCGAAAATAAACATGAAGATGCGGACCATGGCGACCGAAGGCTGATCGATTAGCCGGTGACAATGAGAAGGAGTCGAGGAAACACTAGATAAGCCTAGCGATGGGGTGAACGAAAAAGCTCAGGATCGCTCAGATCTGGCAAGAAAAAGGCATAGCCGATGTAGAGAAAATCAGATCTGGTCATGGAAGATCTGGCTTGAGCCTTTTGGCTAAATTACAAAATCGCGGAATGGCGGCGGCTCCCAGATTCTTAGGCAACACAGTACTCACTACTGTTACGGGCATTGCTCGATGAATGCGACGATCGAATTGGTCGATGAATGCGTCGTGCTCATCAGATCTGGCCATGGAAGATGGAGAATGCGTCGTGCTCGACGAATGCGAAAAATCAAAAGAGAAGGAAGACGATCGTGGGGGAGAGAGGTGAGGGAGGTGAGAGAAAATAAAAGGAGGGTTTTTATACTTAACAAAAACCTAAAAAAATAATTTTGATTACAAGCGCCTAATTAGGTTAATATTTTTTGCCCCTTTAGCAAATTCTTTCTATTTATATATAATTAAATAATATTTTTTATTTGTAGTCTTACATAAGAATAATGAGAAATAAATTTTCCAATTCAAACTTTCACTTTTAACCATCCACTTTTAAGTATAGTAAAAAAATATTTACAAAATTCATTGGCTCTTAAAGTGCCATGTGGCACAAAATTTTACAACAAGATAATTTCTACTTTTCATAATGCATTGGTACCTTTGGTATCCTAAAAAAACTCATTCCTTTTGGTATTTCCAAACTTTCGCCCTTTCATGTAGACACCGCTCTTTAGTTCAAATTAGTTAAATTCAAGGTCATCATTGTGTTGCTCACTTAAATTAGTAAGACTTGACTATTAAAACACCCAAATTCATAACCCGAGCCATCCCAATTTGAATTTTTAAACAATCTTCTAAACAATCTCTTAAAATAGAACATTGTTTTAAAATATTAATTAACGTGGTTTGGCTATGAATTTGCCCCAATTTGGTATTTTAATAGTAAAATCCTACTAAATGAATTTAACTAATTTTAACTAAAAAGGAGCAACACGAATAAAAGCTAAAACCTTAGGAATATTAAATGGAATAAGTTTTTTTTAAACACCAAAAGGAAGAGGAAAATTTGAAAGCTACCAAAAAAATTTATATATTTTTTACTTTTTAATTAATATAACATTATTTTTCTATTCTTAATAATATAACAATAAAATAGTATAGTGAACCCTCACAAAGTCAATCATATTTATGTTCAACTTCCAAATTCCAATAATCTCATTGGACTCGATCACCATTCACCACCACCACCCCCACCTAAATTTATGCTGATTTTGTTTTTGTTTTTTTAAAAGAAAGAAAGGAGCGAGGGTTGGTTGACTTTTCCTTACTTGGGTTTGGGCAGTCTGGATCCTCTATTACGGATTATGCTACCAATACTGCGCCCTCAATCAAATAATGACACGTGTCTTTTTTATAAGCATTTTTTTCAATAAAAATTTAAACAAAGGAAATGAGATATTTTACTTCCGTTTTACTTTAATTTACTTCTTGCCTATCTTCTTATTCCTTCTTCTACTCAGTAATCATCAGTTCTCTGCATCTAATTTTTTAGTCCATACATCCAAAGTTTGTACAGGGCAAAGCTATTGGATTGCCGAAAGTTTATTGGCTTCAAATTATTAATCTATAACAAAATTATAACAAGTAAAGAACAACATTAAGAATTGCAATTATATATCACATACTCAAAGAAAATACTTGAATAAAAATAATATATATAAATAAAATAATTGATGATGATTATCATATTCGGTATACGATCTATCAGCCAATTACAAGATTGTTCATCGATATTTTATTGGATTTAAGCTATAAATCTTGAAAAAAAAATCAATTCTTAAAGAGTCGGTGAAGGGTTGGAGGATGAGGAGCCCAAGATCGAAAGTTATTGGAAACGATGGTTTGATCTAATAATATCAAAAAAAAAAAAGAATGGTACAGGTGGCCTGGGTTTAGGCGGGATGAAGATAGAAAAAGTAAAAGAGAAGCAAACTATCTTTATTTTTTACTTAATTTTAATTAATAAAGTACTTATTAAAAAAAGACACGTGTCATTATTTGATTGAGGGCACAGCATTTGTATCATAAACAGTAGCAGAGAGGATCTCAACTAGGGTTTGAGTGAGTCTCTTAACTTAAAAGTTTATAAGGAGTTTGCTCAAAAAAAAAAGTTTATAAGGAGGGGTAATAATATACAATTATACATGGATTTTCATTGATTGACGGAGTGATTGTGCACCGAAAGCACCCACTCTATTGTGTCAATTGATAATCTACTATATATATAAAAGCAATAAGGTTTGGAGCCTTCTTATTATGCCACCTAGGATTTCGCCACATGTCGATCCTATATTAAGCCACCTCATATTTTTACACATGTCATTTTCTTATAATTTAGAGGTTTTTATAAATATTCCATATCATAGTCCACATGTCAAAAAAATTTCATATCACTCATATATTATGTACACATCATATTGCCACATAATCTACAAATATCATTCAATTTTTTAATTTTTTTTTATATTGGATTACAATAATGTTTTTTTGAAAATTTATTTACATATAAAATTATTTTTTACCATATCTTTATGATCCTAACAACTCTCCAATACAATCTACCAAAAAAAACTCATATAAATATATACCGAGATCTTATCCTATAGTATAAATATATACCGAGATCTATTCCTATAATATATACCGAGATCTTATCCTATAGTATGTCAAGTCAATTTTATTTGCTAATCCATATTAAATGTCCCATTATTTTTATTTTTGTTATCAAAATCATTAATTTAGAATTATGTTTTTTTTACAGTGTATATAAATCATCAATTCACAATTATTATTTATATTATATTTTTATTTATTAATATCTTTTTTATAGTATTTTTAGAAAAATATCGATTCATAATCGTGCAGGGCACGATGGGGACAACTATTTGATACTATGTTAGTAAACTAATGTGCACCAAGGTACAGCATATAATATTATGTTAATAAACTAATGTTTTAGTATCTACTGTTGACCATAATTTTTTTTTCTTTGTTTTTGTGTTTATTCCGGATTCTTAAACCTTTTTCAATACTTCCCAACTTTAGTTATTTTATATCTTCAGCCCATAAAAAAAATGAAATGAAGCACAAGGTATATATCATTGTTACTAATCAATCAATATCTATTTATCTATAACTATATATTAAAGTTAAACCTTTTCCAGTTACCATGTTGATTTTAAATGCACCTTATATTTAAAAATTAATTTTCATTTATATTACTTTAGTCTTTACAATTAATTTATTTTCTACTATTTATGTGAAAAAATAATTTTAAATTCGAAATTTAATTTTAAAAAAAACATAAATTATTCTATCTTTGTCTTTTTATCTATTTATGTAAATAATTTATCTTAAATCAAATTATGATTAAAAAAATCAAAATCTAGATAATTACTTGCGTAAATTAAATTTTGATAAATAAAAATATTATATTATATTTTTTGAATTTTCTTTTTGGATTATTCATGTAGAGTCAAAATCTGCTGTAAATAATTCTTATAGTGAAAACTGTGAACACATTTGGATCGTTGGATTAATGACACGGATAGACAAGATTCGAAAAACAAGGTTCAACAAAAAAAACAAAAATAGGAGTGGTTCAGATTAAATGGCATGAAGGGTAATTACGTGTAAAATTTGAATGGCGAGACAAAAATGCCCCTAATGCAAAACACGCACATCTTGATTCTTCCCCCTGCCGCCTCTCGAGCACTTTAGTTGGGCGGCTTTCTCTAGAACAAGAATGGCTCCCATCGCCAAATCAAGCATGAAAATCACTCCCACCACCCTCTAGCTCACTCAAATTGTCGATTTTGCATCATAAATCCGTGGAGAAACAATCACAAGAAAGGTATTCATAATTTTTTAGGGTTCTAGGTTTTCTAAGATTTAAGTTTGATTTTTTAGGGTTTTGTAAGATTTTGTTTGTGGCGAAGCCTGATGCCGTTTTCCTTATTGGTTTATAGTTTGGCAATTATTTTGTCAATTGTTTGATGATGATTGAGTTACTAGGTGTGATTGACGTTGTTGAAAAGGATCAGTTTGTGGCCTTTCTAAGGCTGGATTAGGCGACTTCTTTTATGAATACTAAGGACTGAATTAGACATTAGGACTGAATCGGACATGAGTGATTTGTCTTAATCCTTGTTGGCCAAAGAGATCCTCTTGAATTTGTAAGGCCCAAGCCTTTAGAAACGCTATACCATGCCAACCCGAGGACTTCCCAGGAGGTCACCCATCCTGGTACTACGCTCACCCTTGCACGCTTAACTTTTGAGTTCTTTGTCCTCACTCGAACTCAGAAAAGGAAGAGCACTTGTTGACATGGGAGCACCTCAATCCCTTATAAATTATCGGGGTGTTACAATCTCCCACACTTAAACACTTGACGTCCTCGTCAAGGCCCAAGCACCGCCCCTCTGGGTCGAGTGACCGTCCACCGGACCAAGTCAACTCGTAACCTAGGGTCAGCTCTGATACCATTTGTAAAGCCCGAAGCCTCAGAAATTGATGTGAACCCCGTTGAAGGATTCACGATGAGGATCGATCTTGGACTCGTATTGGGTCTTCTCACGTCGAACTTGGATTGATTGAGCCGATTTAACGACTTGACTTGGATGAGAAAGAATTGAAAGGATTGAGAGGGTGATCTCCTTTGAGGGAGATCGGAAGAATATGGGATGACATAAGAAATTGGGTTGACGCCTTAATAATCACTCTGGAGTAAACTCGACAGCATAACAATACATTAAACAAAGCGTGAGAGAACAAGGAGGAGGCATGCCCCTTTTATAGGGAGAAGCGGCACGCCCTAGCCTTCGAAACCCTAGCGGCGTGGGTGAAGTGAAGGGGGATGCAACATGCGGCCCAACCACTTGGCCCAAGCCCAAAACTCATAAAAATAGTAAAAACATAAGTGGCAATGTTTCAGAATGGAAATAGTTCTAAAAATAGCAAGAAAGATAAATAGTCACGGTGGCCTAGTCGCGAGTGTCGCGACAAGGCCGTGACAAGGCTGTGGCGCGCCTAGGGCGTGTCGCGACGCTGTCAAGCACGCGGCAAGGCTTCGGCCGCGTCGAGGCTGGTGCGCACCCGGACCTCGAGTGACGAGGCCGAGGCACACCGAAACCTCAAGTTCCCACGCCGAGGTGGCCCGACGTGGCATGGAGCTCGGCGTTCGCGACTGGGACGGTGTCGAGAATGAGGTTCTCGGCACTGCGGTGCGATGCGTCAGGCTGGTGACTCGGCGCGCCTGCGATGGTGACGAGGCACGTGAAGAGGGGCGCGCCAGTGGTTGCGCCAAGGCTTGCGACGGCACGCGCGATGATGGACGAAGTGGCTCGGGCTATGGCCCGAGTCCTGGCTCTAGTGATCGGTCCATCAGAGCGCACGGACATGTCATCCTCTTCTTGGCTAGCCGTCATGGTGGGGCTCACATCAGAAATGCTATCCCATGCCAACCCGAGGACTTCCCAGGAGGTCACCCATCCTGGTACTACTCTCGCCCTTGCACGCTTAACTTTTGAGTTCTTTATCCTCACTCGAACTCAGAAAAGGAAGAGCTCTTGTTGACATGGGAAGCACCTCAATCCCTTATAAATTATCGGGGTGTTAAAGAATTTGATGTTTTTATTGGTGTTTGTTTGTAGCATTGAAGTGAATTGATTATAATTGTGCAATTGATTAGTAAGATGTAGTAGATTAGATTTGGATAAAAGAGGCACACATAAATGCAGTTCCTGATTCTTTTGGTTGTTAAAATGTATTGTCTATATTGATGTCTAAAACTTAGGGGTGTTGACATAAATTTTGACGATAAAATATGAGGTCTTTCAAAATCAGGGGATATCTATTTTGACTATTTAGATTGGTTTCCATCCAACATTCATTTGACTACGCTTGTGTTAATTAAGTTTCATATATTTTGTGTGAATTTCCATTGTTGCTTGTTGGTTCATATTTTTTAATTTGATGGGGCATGGTTTTTGATTTGGTGGTTCATGGTATGATTTTGATTTCGCTTGTAGTGAATATGTGATGTCGACTCACTGACCGATTTTTCGTCAACATGTCGATTCCGATCATCCTCGCTATCAACAACTCCAACAAGTTCTGCATCAACGATTCCCATAGCATCGCCCTCTTCAACAACGAGAATCACGTAGCCATTCTTCGAGAGTAAGTTGTTGTTTCTTAATTCGACTTTGTATTGCTTTAGTTTTCTTGCTTGAATTGGTTCAATGTTAGGGTTTCAAGTTCGGGTTTGGTGGTGCATTTGCCTAATTCGGATAGTGGATTACTCTTCTCATGAGAACTATACTCTTGAATGGTCCATACTCTTAAATATTAAACTAAACCTAATGAATTTTCATATTTGTTTGATTAGACTGTGGTGATCTGGTTCGTGAGGCCAAGGCCAAGTGTCTAAGGATCAAATGACCGATTAAAAAGCCCACCCGGAGCTATCCCTTTGAGGAAGATATGAATCTTCATCTTCATGCCCTAGAATTTAGGTATTTTCGACTTGGCCTTTGTTGTTTTCTTGTTGGTTCATGTTTTATAACATTTTGGTTCATGGTTTTGAACTTGTTGGTTCATGGTTTTCTACATGATTGTTACGGCTAAACAAATTTAATTTTTTGAATATTTGAATGACTTCAGAGTTAAATGTGAACAGTCAATTTGATTAAAAAAGATTGTTAATAATTGTACGAGTCTTCATATTGTGCATTGCCTTGGAAGAATTAGGTTAGTAGACTGCTTAATATTGAATTTTTTCTAACTCATGACTTTAGGTTCATAATATTTGTTCTATTGGTTCATGATTTTGAATACGAAGGTTCATAATAAATGTCAATACAATATGTATCTTTTGGTAGCCTATTGGCTCAAATGGTAGAACAATGTGCATGTGCACATAAATGTGAGTTCAAATCTCAAATAGGATAATTCTTCCTATAATTCATGTCTTTTAGTTCATACTAGTTGCTATTTTATTTAATGTCTTTTGGTTTATGACAATTGTTACTTTCGTTGAAGTTTTTGTATGTTTGATTTTATAATAGTTCTCTTACAGTTCATTCCTTTTAATTCAAATAGTTATCTTTTAATACCATGTCTTTTGGTTCATGTCATTTGTTCTTTTGGTTCATGTTTTTATAAGCTTAGGTTCATAAAAATTCACTAGATGAGCGATAAAAATGTGCAAATAAGGTTGTTTTATTGTTTACAAGGATTCCCAATATGGTTCATACATGCAAACAGTAAGGTTCATTTTAGATGTTAACTTAATTTCTCACTCTTGATCACCAATCTGTTCATGTAAACACAGAAGATTTTTTTTTATCTTTAAGCAAAACCTGTTCGAACAATCACGTTGATTCTGGCCCCACCTTACGTTTAATAATTAATTTTTATTTATATTAATTAAGTATTTACAATAAAATTCTTTTCAATCAATTTATGTGAAAAATAATTTTAAAATTCGAAATTTAATTAAAAATAACAAAAATTATTCTATCTTATCTTTTTTATCTGTTTATGTAAAATTTTTATCTTAAATAAAATTTTGATATGAAAATTTCAATATCTAGATAATTACTTGCCTAAATATAATTTTGATTTTTATCTTTAAAAAATTCAGTCTTTATTCCTATTTTTCATCTTTTCTTATTAATTATCTTTTTAACTTTTAATTTAATAGATTTTTTATATAATAAATTTGATTAAAAAAATATAAGAATTTACATTATTTTTGTCTTTTTTATCTGTTTTGTAAAAGAGTAAATTCAAATAAATTTTTTTTATTTCTCCATAAAAAAATTATCATTAAGCTATCAAAATCATATTGGGCTCACTTTAATGATTTAGGCTTCATCTCATATTATAAAATATTTACAATAAATAAGTTATTTTTTTATATTAAATTAAAATTTCGCTTAGCTTATTTGCTGTAAAAGAGTGATACTCACTGAGTTTTCTAGCTTTATTGTTTTTACTTGACGCTCGATCGAGGACTGTTCTTTTGACTTAAGCATCGAAGGTGGATTAGGGAGTCCCCGCCCCCTTTCTACATTGTTTTGTAGGTTGTAGGTTGAAGATGAGGTTGGAACGGAAGATGAAGAAGAGAGTCAAAAGGAGCATTCAATTAGTGCATTAAAGACAGAATTGTTGTGCACTAACACTCAAAAACTTCAAGGGAACACAAAATTTAGACTATGCTCAAACACCCCAATTCAAGAGGTGTGGGACTTTATGCCTTAGGTCTCATTCATTGAAATTCCAACTAGTTTATCATTTGTAATTAGTTGCTTATATGACAAGAATCTCAATGGAAGAACAAAACATCGACACCTTCGAAATAGAAAACGAAAATAAAATGGTAAACCACAACCAAGTCTTTACAAACAATGGATTGTGTAGTGGTCAAAACAAACATGGATTCTCAATACCCTATTTGATACGGAATTATCTCTTCGATTGCTCGATGATGACAATTCGGTCTTGTTTTGGCCCGATCTTGTCAAGTAATTCTCTTTCCAACCTGAATTGCTCGAACGCAATTATTTGTGGCACAAGCAATTCGACTCTCACTATTCATGTAGAACGACTGAATTCGAATAGATAGTACTTCACAAACTGAATTATCAATTGAGAGCTTCTAACGCTATCTCAATTGATTAACTAGTTAAGATCTTTAATAATCTAACTAGACAAACCAATTTGATTATACTAAACTCTCGAAATCTGAATTGTGTTTGAAGAAATTGAATGAACGATCAATGGAATGTAAAAGCATGAACACAAGTTGTTTTTGGGGCCCAAAAGCAAGACTAAACCAAAGGGGTTTAATCTTACTTCAAGCTGATTTTTATTAATGAAATGCAAGAGTATTTATATGAATTACAAAACAACTTCTTGGAGAGCAAGGTAAGATCCCAGCCGGCCCTAGAGGGGTATTTTTGGGCTTTTGCTTGCTTCACAAGATATCATAAAATAATATAAATGCATCTATCTAAATTCCCTTATATTAAATAAACTAAATAAAGATTTACTTGACTTATTTAAAATAAGAAAATTCCTAACAAACTTAAAGATAAAAAGAATACTAAAGCAAGACAATTCAGCCATCTAACAAACTCTTATGGCTGAAATTATTCATAAACATAATACCTAGTTAAAGATAGAATTAAAGCTAAAGATAAGATTCACGTAAGACTTGAACAACTCTCAGTAAATCGCATTTTTTGCCTCTTTGATGTTGGATTCTGGATTCGACGTAAACTACAAAGTTGTAGATCTTTTACTTATTTATCCAACTCAATTTGAACGAACTTGAGATCAATTTTCTAGCCCAAGTTATGACCATTTTATTGAGCATTGTTTTTAATTTGACGGGCTTCTTAACTTTCCGAACTATTATGACTTCATCCTCTTCCTTGGTGGCATTGGACGCCATTGATGAACATAATCAAAGGACAATATGGAATCCATGAAAACCTTCTTGAACTTAAATGCTCGGGGACCTTAGTAAAGGTCTTGGTGTTTGGCCTCTATTCATCTTTGACGAATCACTGACTTGGATCCTCCTTTGATCTATATCATTCTCCCCCACTTGACCACGAATCGTCCTTGATTCGACGTTGTATGTAGATGCAACGGAAGATTTATTAATTAATAATTTAAAATCAGAAAGAGACAGACCCGTGGAAGTATCCAAGATAGGTATTGCAACAACTTGTATGACTAAATTGGATATGGTGTCGATGGCCAATGGTTCTTCATCAAGAGTTGGATTCTCATGATAGACTTCATCTAAGACTATCGGTTCGCCACACCAATCAGGAGCAATCATTATGTCTTCAATAAGTTCATCTTGAATGGACAACTCTTCTTGCTCCTCTTAATGCAAAGACTCCTCAGAAATGTCTAAAGACTCGTACTTACGATTAGGACAAACATTATCAAGATGTCCTCTTCCTTGACACAAGAAACAATGAAGATCACGTGCTCTTATCACAGGTTCTAGTGGAGATACCCTTTTTCTCATTTGCACATGGAACAAAGTGTATCCTCATAAGAAACCTTAGTTCTGGCCAAGATTCGATCGATCGGAAGCCACGGTATCGCCTCTCCTTTATCGTGTCAATCCACTAGTATCTAGCATATCCCATTAAGTATCTTTTGGCCATCAGAAGTTGAGCATGCTTAGGATATTGATAATAAGACAGAATGCAATCAATATCATGCTCCCACTCCAAGTAATCATCCGGTCCATGCTCACCAAAAAAAAGGCTCAATCTTTGGAAGTCGTAGTACCCTTGGAGTCGGGTAAATATCATCATAAGTATCACCCCTATATTGTGAGAAAACCATCTTAATCCACTCGATATCCCTTGATCTTGTTGAAAAGAACGAAACTTGACACACAAGAGACAAAGAACGAATCAGAAATTTAAGAGTAAGAGAAGGGAGATTCGAATGAATAGAACTTCTCAAGATGATAGTTCAATTGAAAGACTCGAACGCTATTTCAATTGACAAATGAAATGCAAGAGTAATTATATGAATTACAAAGCAACTTCTTGGATAGCAAGGCAAGATCCTAGCCGGCCCTAGAGGGGTATTTTTGGGCTTTTGCTTTCTTCCCAAGATATCATAAAATAATATAAATGCATCTATCTAAATTCCCTTATATTGAATAAATCAAATAAAGATTTACTTGACTTATTTAAAATAAGAAAATTCCTAACAAACTTAAAGATAACAAGAATACTAAAGCAAGACAATTCAGCCATCTAACAAACTCCTATGGCCGAAATTATTCATAAACATAATACCTAGTTAAAGATAGAATTAAAGCTAAAGATAGGATTCACGTAAGACTTGAACAACTCTCAGTAAATCGCATTTTTCACCTATTTGTTGTTGGATTCTGGATTCGACGTACACTACAAAGTTGTAGATCTTTAATTATCTATCCAATATGATTAAGGTTTGATCATATATTAATCAGGTGATGTGTTAAAATTTTATCCATTTCACATATAAGATCAGGATCCACCTTTTAACTCAAAAGCTTAAGCTTATGAGTAAGGCTTCACCCTTCATTATATAAGGGTATTTTTGTTACGTGGTTTACGATGTGGGGATAGCACCCATTTTTCTCAACAAATCGCAAGGAACCGAGTGTAAGATTATCAACAAAGACGACACAACACGCAATTTAGAGAGTGGGAAGTGAACAGCCCACAGAAGAAGAAATTGGTTGCCCAGAACCACTACAACCATTAATAAAACAAATACTTGAAGTCAATATACCAAAGCTAATAAACGAGAATCAAAACATTCCGTTGGATATTTTGCTTAGAGGTGCAGGATACAGTTTTAGCAATCGCTACGTTCATGCTTACAAAAGAGGGACAAAAGGCTAGTACGTTGCAAGAGTTGCTTTACGAACCACAATGGTATAACAGAGAACATTTTCATCATGAAAAAAAGTATACCTAGAATTACAATCACTTACAGTTACAAGTAAGCTCTCGCTGCAGTCGAATCACATTAATTACGGTGGTCGTTATTAAGGAAATGTACAGAGGAGAACAATTCAAGGGTGAGAAGAACGGTTGGTGGCCATGTTTTCTGCCTCATACTTGAAACTTTGGCGTGTGCATGTGGGTATTTCAACGTACAGGGAATGGATATATCACTTTGAGGTTTTGGCATTCTCATTCTGAAGGTATTTGAGCACGCCATAAGCAACTGTTCCAGCCACAAATAGTGCGACCGTAGGGGTGAAAGAAGGATACAGGTATTTTACAAGGAAATTGTCCCACTTGTCCGGTAGGAAACCTATAGAGATGGCAAGAGCAAAGCAATAAGTTACAAAAACCTGTTAGTAAATGCTACTCAATCAGTGGAAAAAACTATTAGTATGCACAACCAACCAGTGCAAAAGATGTTTCCATCAAATTCACTGTGGGTATACACAAATATATATGAAACTCGAAGATATTATCAATCAGTGAAAAAGATATTTCTACTTGAAGGAATGGAAGATATATGAAACTCCAAGTATGTTGTTTGCAAGTAAGACAATTGAGTTTACTATAATATATTACAGTTGTGTAAGAGAAATCAGATAGCTTTGTGCTTATGCACATCAAGCTTCTCCAGCTGAATGCAATGGCTATCGATAAATAATGTATAATAAATACTAAGAGTGGAGAGAATAAATTCACACAGCATTAGGAAAATCAACCAAGACAGGAACACTTTATGATGGCCCATTCACAAAACTAGGTATTAGACATGGTTAAGGCAAAAGGGGACTACCCTTTTTAATACACCAATCACCAAATTACCTATTATTACCCTCACTGTCAGTAACAACATGACCCAGTGTACACACCGCTCCCGATTAGCTCGGGAGGGTGTTTCCGATAGACCCAAAGGCCAAAATCCCAAAGGTCAACACAAAAGACAAAAATCGAAACATGAGTAACCAAAATCGAGGTGAAGCGATACACACAAGAAAAGGGCAAAACAATACACACAAGAACTAAAACCAAACGAAAACAAAATGAAATGCAAACAAAATGAAACAAAAGAACCGTACAAGAGAAACAAACAAGTACTCCGAGTAACAAAGCGAACGTGTTGCCCGGAACTTTACGTCCTCCACCTACAGTTAAACGCTCAGTTGGTAATTCCACCTTATAAGCTACTGGACTAACCTTCTTGATTATCTTAAATGGATTAAAATATCAATATCTTGAAGCTAGTTTCTAATTCAGCCATTTTATTGATAAAGTTTATCCATGGGGTCTATGTTTCAGTAATTCATCACCGTTCAAAAACTCATCTGTTAATGCAGCCTGCAATCAGAAACTCCCTGGTAGATATTGTGTGAGCTCTAGAAGGGCTCTCTACCATGCAGAGTCATAAGGGAGTTTTCTCAGCTGCTCCTAGAAAGGATTTATTATACCAATAGTCAGACCAATTTATCCCATTATCCACTTGAGTCTGGTAGCGCAGAAGCAAAACACCTTTAGTATGTCCCCAGGAATCTGTTTAAGACTTCAGTCAGGTAGGAGCTGCTCATTCTAAGCTCAGTCAACCCCCTCACCAAAAGCTCTCTCTAGAAATTACTCAGAAAAATTGGGTCCCTATCACTCACAATTGACGCCAGTATGCCCATGCAACCTAATTACTTGACTAAAAATATAGCTACTGACTTGGCCATTTTAGTGTGTTGATTAGGTAAGAAAATGGCATCTAAATATCTGCCAGATAGTATATACATCCAACTAGGATGCAAAAAAGTTCCATGAGTCTAGGCAATCCACCAGTGTTTAAAAAGACGTTGCCTAGGCGCGCCTGGGCGCGCCTAGGCGCGCCTAGGCCATGCCAGCGCCTGCATCAGGCAGGGCGAGGCCGCCTGCATAAGGCGGCCCCTAGGCGGCTCAGGCACACTAAGGCGGCCAGGCGAGCCTAGGCGACAGGCAATGCGCCTGATCCTGATTTGCTTGAAAAATAATGTTGACGATATAAAAAAAAGGATAGAATCTCAACAGATCAACTATATATCTTATCAATATATTAATATCTTTTATTTTGCCAAATTGAAGTTATTGTGATATTTTTTATATGCAATTATCTATTTTCAAAGATCTCAATATCCTTTCTTTTCAAAAAAAAAAAAGATCTCAATATTCTTTTTATCTAACTATATAATCATACGTGTATCTTTTTCTCCTTACACAACTCCTCTCCTCTAACTTTTTCCATTGTTCAATACTTCATTTATTGTCTGGCTGTTGGACGTTTGAGACTTGGAGCTCCTGCTGCTGCAATACATAGGGGATATTGATCTTGACCTTCATTTAGAACTTTAAATTTAATAAAAACTTGGGTTTTTCTTTAAAAATATGTTTTTATATCTTACTTAACATTATTTTGTTTATATTTATTATTTACCGAAAATTTATGTATAAGGCGAGCGTCTTCGCCTTAGAGGCGCGCCTAGGCGATCTGGATGGTCCATCGCCTAGGGTGTCGCCTTGCCTTTTTAAACACTGCAATCCACCGATAAAATCTATTGAGATGCCTTCCCAAATTCCCTAAGGTAATAAGTGTAGAAATCCAGCAGCAGAAGTTTCATATTTGATTTACTGACAAACTAAGCAATCAGCAGTAAATTTCTACCAACTTAAACATCCCCAACTAGTACACACTGGCTGCCACCATCTTGTAAATTCAAACCTCCACAGAATGACCTCCGTTGATGTTTTGGGAATACAAAATGATTTTCTCAGAAATAATCAACGCATTGATCAATTGATAAAAGTGTCCAAGCTCTTGTAAGTCCCCTTTCTGCCTTCTCTCCACAATGACCTGAAGCTTACTATCTTTACCAAATATACTCCTGCAGTTTGTCCCAGCATACCCAATAAATAATAGAAATGGCTAGCAGATTCACTCATTCTCTTCTTTGTAAAGCATCTGCTATTTTGTTGGCAACACCCAGCTTATACTTCCTTTCTCCATGTCATAGGCCACAAAATTTGCAATCCAACTTTTGTGGAGCTGGGAAAGTAATTGGCTCCTATGATTTGTTCCCACCAAGAAGAGAATGAGCTAAAATTGGAGCACAACTTTATTACAAAAGAACAATTTTCCATCGATAGAGCTAAAATTGGAGCAGTGGTTATTGCTCTTTGTTAGGCTTCAAAGCTGAATGGGCTGCTGGATAAACAGTTAACTTTGAATGATCCTTCTTCAAAAGTTTAGCATGTAGTCAAGCTATTTTCCCAGAATCCTTAATGAACCTCCTAGATCAGCCAGTGATGCCAAAGAATCCTCTTACCCCAAATAACTAGTTTGAAAGTTGGCAACGTAAGGATGCTAAACATCTTGGAAGGATCTTTAGAAACACCATCAGCAAAAGCTGTGGCCTAAGTACTCCACTACACAAGTCCATTGACAGTTTCCCAAATGAACATTTTTTTCTTATTTTCATCAAAAGACCGCTCATAATAATAGATGCTGCACCTTTAAATTGTGCCACTTCTCCTCCCCCCCCCCCCCCCCCCCCCCCAGCCAAACTCTTTATCAGTTGCTGCCTCATCTTTTCCTACTATCATTTCTGTTTTCTTTTAATAATTTAATTTGATTGTAAACTTCATCCTTTAGTATCTAGGGTTAGCAGTTAGCTAGAACCCATTTAGCATATAAATAGGATGTTACTCTGCTGTGAAAAGAACCTGACGAATATTTAAAAATCAACAACAAAAACAACATCAACCCAGTGTTAACCCGCCTCAGGCGGGATCTAGGGGGCCATGATGTACACACCCTTGCCCCAATATAAAATCGAGAGGGTGTATCAAGAAGGCCCAAGTATTATCATTGCCGGAAGACCCAAAAGAAAACTAAAATTCAGATGTGACAATGATAACTGAATCTAGTTAGAATGCACCAAAATTGATATAGGGGTTATATCCATCTCAAAGGCATTGTATAAAAGGCAATGAGCATGAGGATGCGACCCCATTCTATCTATAAAAGTGAGAGTATTTCAAAATCAAATATCTTGAGTTTATAAAAGTGAGAGTTTTCATTACTCATATTTTCAAGTGAGAAAAAGGCTTCTTATTCTTGATTACTTCAACCATTCAATTCCCAATTGTTCATTGAAAAGGTCAGGCCCCAACAGGTGCTAAGCTTTTTTCAGAGTGGTGGTACATTGTTGGCATGTTAAAGTTGGTTGCTGGCTCAACGGTAGCAGGTTTAGGTTTGATATACCCCAGGTTGGCTATATTGCTTCCTTGAGATCATATTATTCTATCCCTATGACTCTTTGACCTACACATAGCACCCACAACTGCCTCAAAAAAATCTGTACATCCTCCATATTGTAGAGTACAGACAAGGCAAAGTTCCTCAGGGATCAACCATAAATGCCATTTAAAGAGTTTTCATGAGCTTAAAGGGCAGTAGCTATGCCTCATCAGCTCCCAGACAGCTATAACACTATGAAACCACCAAATACCCAAAAAGTTGTATACACATTACAAAACACTGAGCCAGAGTAATTTTCAATTATGAACATTAAAAATGCACTCAGTGCTGGGGGAATTTCAAAACAGAATGTCAGAAACAAGAATTGAGCACTGTAGGACATTGGTTTAACAATAACAAAGAAAAGTCCAGAGCACACAAACAACATTGACCCAGTGAGGTTCTACTACAGCGTAATCTGGGGTCAAGTTGGGGGTACCCCTGCCCAAGGGAAAGGGGTGCGCCGGATGGACCCAAGAAAAACTGAAATTCAGCTATGTGACAATAATAACTGAAGTTAGTTACAATGCAACAAAATTGATATAGGGACTAAATCTAGAACACGCATTTGGCAAATTTTGATTGAAAATCTAACCACAAAAATGAAAGAGAAATCCTATAAAACGAATAGACATTTCAGCTACTCTATTTCCTTCACCTGACTAAAAACAACACCCAAACCAAAGAAATTCTTCAAGAGAAACCTATAAAACGAATTAATAACATCATGAACCTGCATGTTTTCTATAGCAACAATGAAAACTAAGGCAGAATGGGAGTAAGAAGTGGAAAACAACCAAAATTCCCAACAAATTTGTTGCCAATTTGTGTGCATACCTGAGGCAGCAAGAAGAATGCCTTCAATTAGGATGAGAGCACCGAGGCCAAGCCAGGTAAGAAGGAAAGCGCTTTCGGTCTGTGCCTGCTCCTTCCCCACCTCCCCATCTTTCTTATCCAGAAAAGCGGGTCTCTCCACAGGATTCCGTCTGATCACAGCCCCCCTCTCGCTCTTACCCGCCTTCTGCTGCTTCTTCTTGGAGGTCGTAGGACCCGGATCCGGCCCGAAACCCTGGCCCGACGAGACGGGTTTCTTGGACTGAGCAACATCTGCTGCGGCTGGGTCGTCGTTAATGGCGGATTTGGAGGTAGTGGCCACGAATCCGGGTCTGCGGATGGATTTGGCGGGTGACGCAAAGTGGAGAGCGTTGCGGTGTTTGTCGATGAGAGGAGAGCAGTGCAAGTGGTGGGGCGGCAGCAGCGCCATTTTTCAGGTTTGAGGTTTATCCTGGTTTTGCATTTGCTTATGGTGGTCGCTGTTTTGCGGTTGGATAAATGGATAGTCATACGTGTTCCCATCCTTTCGCTTCCCATTTCCCAATATATACATGGTCCGATTTGTACCGCATCCTGGCTTAAAGGCGAAACAATAGTTCGCTTTGTGCTTACTGCATGGCTGCGCCATCTTGGCTTAAAGCGGTTGGTCTATGCCCGTTCATTTTATCAACTTTAATGGAAATTATTTTATTCTTTTAAATCAAAATAAAACCTTAAAGGTCAACTATGACTTGTTTATAAATTTCTATGTGAAATGTAGTTAGATTAAAAAGCATAGAAAAAAAAGCAAGAAATTACAAAAAGAACGCGCCAGTACGTGTATGTTTTTTGTCAACTAGGGTTTCACTTTTACTTAGAATGAATGATACGCCACCAACACCGAAAACGGCTCCGGAGTCGCAAATGGAAGGAGATGTGAACACGGATTTATGTGTGAATCTTGATTGCTAGGGTTTATGTGTGAATCTTGATTGCTAGGGTTCTGTGTGGTTTTTCAAACGTTCTATATGCATCTCACGCTTTCTAGCATGAATTAGAATTGTAGCTGACCCTTCGGAGAATATTTTTATAGTTTCAGATACTTTTCAAGAATCGTGATGGATTCTCTACAAAGTGGTGAAGCGGATGTTGGCGACGTGTCATTGGGTTCGGGTTGTTGGGATCTGGTTATTTATGTATTAAAAGTTGTCTGTGAATTGTTTTGCTACTAGTTGGATAGAACTGGTTTAGGAAAGTTTGGATTTACAGAACGATATGACTGTGATCTTCTGTATGCGAAATCGAGAATACTATCATATTTTCCACCCTCTTTTTAAAATAAAAAGTTGGATGTTTATTTGCTTTCTCTTCGTACCAGAGTTGCAAGATCCTAGTGAATTTGTTGTTAAACTAATCTGAGTAGTTCCATATAGGGTCTACCACCGAGTAGTGCCCCGGCGAAAGTCGGGGTGTTACATCAACGATGTCAAGTTTGGAGAATATTTGAGTGTCAGATCTCAATCAATGAAGGAGGTGAGAAAAACAATGTCGTTTTCGGCGAAGGAGTGAAAGGAGAAGAGGAATCGCAGCACATCAAACAACCGCATCAGATCTTTTTCGGAGTTGTTTCCTCCATTGTCCATGTCCATTCCCCTGTTCTCTCGCTTTTTCTCTTTGTTCGTCGTTCAACTTGTTCATCAGAACAACACTTTCATCTTCTTTCTCCTTTTTATTTTAGATTTGATTTTGAAATAAATTTTAGAAAGAAGGGTAAAAAACTCTTTAACTTAACTTAGCAAAATAAGTAACGTATTTTGTCAAAAGGTGGTTCAATACCACAAATAAAAAATAAAAGGGTGGTTATATGTAGAGAAAAATATAAGAGGTGGTTAAATGTAACAAGTTTCAAATAAGGGGTGATTAAATGCAATTTTTCCTTTTACATATGAGGATGCAAAATTTGATGATCTATTGTGCATTTTCGTCTTACCTGATTATGCATTCTCATCTTACTCGTTTGTGCATTTTCACGTTACCCGACAATGTATGACATTTTCCATGTGAATGTGCATATTTCTACTAACGACTGTGCATTTTCATCTTACCACAACTGTACATTCGCACCTTACCCGATTGTGCATTTTCACATTATGTTATGGATCAGGCGACCATGTCAGTCAAGAAGGCTTTACAGGTATTTCGAAGGCCTATACCAAGACCTTTCCCAAGGTACTTAACATTTAAGTTCAAGAGGGTCTTCAATAATCTCACATTATCTTTTGAATACTATCAAGAAAGACCAAGGCCACCAAGCAAGAGGATCAAATTAGAATATGGTTCAGAATTTCAAGATCCCGTCAAAGTTCTGACAATGCTCAGCAAAATGGTCATATCAGTGGCTATAAAATAGATATCAAGTTCATTCAAGGCGTGTTGGAAAGCTAACTTAAAGATCTACAAGTTCATAGTTTACATGAAGACGAGATTCTAACAAGAAGAAGGTAAATATCACATTTTACTCATAGCAGTACAAGATCTTATGGGATTTTTAGACTTTCCTTAATTATATCTTTAAGTTATTATTATTTCTTTTAATAATTCCAATTTTTCAAGTCTTTTTTAGTATGAATATTATATTTATTATTATCTTAGATATATAGTGAGTTTTATTTTAGGATAGAATCTCTCCATAGGCATTTATGTGTCTTTAAATACTCTTTTGTAATCATTTTTATAGTCATGGTGGATTGACACGATTTATGAGAGGTGATACTTTAAGTACCCCGCTCAAAGTACAAAATGCTCATGTTGTGGAGCATTTTGAGATCCATGGGCATTGGCAAAATAGAACAATGTCTTACCACCTAAGATCAAGCCCAAATGGCGATCAAACCGAGTGACAATGCCCCCAATAGCAATAGCCCCACCTCCTTTGTGACTAACCTGACTCAAGTTGCTCATCAACAACCCACCCAAGGTTCACATCCTCTCGGAGCAGACAAACACAAAGGATCACCAAATCCTTCCTTGGGCAATTATTCTCACCATCATCTCTTCCACATATTGTGTGAGCGATGAATCGTTGGAAGACACAGATGGCAGGATGAGAAATTGGGAAAGCCTTTTCTCTTGAAGCATGATACTCGGGTTTTCCTATGATCTCGGCCCAAAACCCAGCTCCTAACCAAATAGGCTTTACTCTTATACCAGGCAAAATATTTGTCATTGCAAGGAGGAAAACCAAAGATAGCATTGACCTCATTCAAGATCATCTTTCTTCTTACTCCTTCCAAAATCTGCACTCACCTTGCTCACTCCTAGGGCCTTCTAGCAATGTAGTCGTCAAAGTGCTCAGAAATTCCAATGTAAGATCCTTGTAGGTCGGTTCTTGAATTTGCATGAATTGTTGGAAGTGAAAAGGCTGAGCTATCTTCAACAATTCCCCAGTCAAACCCAATGCATCCATTCATTTGTAAGGCTAATTATAATCAACCGGTTTTCAGATTCCCAATCCCCTTTGGTTCTTGGGTTTACATATGTTATCCCTTGATTAGAGTTGTTCTCCTTTGTTCCAAAAGAACCTTCTATTTATGTCGTCAAGTTGGTTATGGACATTTTTTGGCAACAAGAAACTCTACATTTGATATGTCGATGTGAAGTTAGATATGCTTTTATGAGCACCATTCTTCCTTCTTGTGAAAGAGTATTTGCTTTCCATTTTGTTTGTTGTTTTTGTGTAGCATTCACCACACCTTCAAATGTATATTTGTTAACTCTTCCATGAATTATCGGGCACCCTAGATATTTATCTAAGGTCATTGAAGAAGGGATGTTGAGAGTTTGATGTATTGTAGTTTTGGTGCCTGCTGGAGTATTTTTTATCACTTTGAAGCCTGATTTGTGGAAGTTAACTATTTGTCTTGTTATTGCATAATAGCCGTCTATTATATCTTTGATTTTACTTGCATTGGTATTGTTTGCTCTTGCAAAGACAAGAATATTGTCAATGAAAGACAAAGGAGATTTTTGAACCCCCTCTTGATATTTGAATCCCTATTGATGATTTAGGTTCAATACTACCTTTTTGAAGTTGTCTAGCTAATGCTTCTGCCCCAAGGATAAAAAGGAAACAAGATAGAGGGTCCCCTTATCTTAGGCCTCTTTGTTGATAAAAATTTTCTGTTGGCACATTGTTTATTAGTATAGAGTAAGACATTGTTTTGATGCATTTCTCCACCTATGTAGTGAAATTCGAACAGAAACCAAAGCGCTTCATGGTTTGAGTGATGAAGTCTCACTCCATTCTATCATAGGCTTTTTCCACGTCCAATATAATAGCCATCCACCCTTCCGGAACCTTCCTTTCTAGATTTGTTCGAGAAGGAGAGGAAGACTTCATGAGGTATTAGGATATTATTGTGAATATTTCTTTCTTGTACAAAAGCGCCTTGCAACACATGAGATCGACTTTTGGCATAGCTCTTTTGAGTCTTCCGGTTAGGATATTTTTTTATTACCTTGTAGATAGTGTTGAAAAGAATGAGTGGTCTATATTGGTTACTTGTGTTTAGATTCTCACACATTGGTACTAGAGTAATGAAAGTGTGGTTTATTTGTCGCGGAAGCCTTCTTGTGTGAAAAATGTTTTTTACAACCTTGATTATATCAGTTTCGATCATATTCCAATATTTTGTGTAGAAACCGGACAATATTCCATCCGGGCCCGGTGATTTATCTTTGGCAATGGAGAAGACGTCTTACTTGACTTCCTCGTTTGTTGGGCCTTTGTAATGTCAATACTAGTCTAGGGATAATTTCTAGGCCTCTTTAGAGTTTTCCATTGTCGATATGTTGTTGTTTACACCTTTTCTTATACTCTCTAAGGAATTGTTCCTTTATGTTATCTGATCCAATGATCTGGGTTCATTTGGTTGATCAAATTTCTGTAATTTGTTTTCGGTTTCTCCTCCCATTCGCTATCCTATGTAAGTGTTTGTAGTTAATGTTCGTTTGTCTTAAGTGGTGTTGTTTAGCACATTGGCTCCAATAGGATAGCAAATGGGAGGAGAAACCGAAAACAAATTACAGAAATTGGATCAACCAAACGAACCCAGATCATTGGATCAAATAACAAATGCTTCTTAAGAAGCATTTGTTGTTTTGCTATGTGTTGGTTCACTAACTCAATTGAGATGGGTCAGTAATCTAAGGTTGCAAATGGATGGTTTTTCATAACAAGGATCCTGAACCATTAGATAATTTGATCGTGTACTAATACACGGTCAAGTTTTTCCAAAGTTGTGTTGTTTAGTTCTCTAGACTTCCTCCATGTAAATTTCATTCTGATGGACATAATGTCGAGTAATTCGTAATTGTTTTTGAAATTGGTAAGCCTTTGGAATCTTTTTTGATCTGGACTATAACCAACTTTTCATCAGGGTTTTGTATTTCGTTGAGGTCTCCTATGATAATACACGGTAAACCACATTGGCTGAAGAAGAGTGTGAGTGATTGCCATAATTCCTTTTTCTCGTTTCCTATGGTGGAGCATATACAAATGTAATTATTACTTTGTGGTTGAGTTGATATTTTGTTGTAGGTAAAGGCTATGAATTTATTTCCAATGTATGTATTTTAATGGTTTCATTTATATACAAGGCTTTATTATTCAATAAGAAAGATAAGCAGACTATTATCAAAGAGGTTTTAACGTAAAACCTGTCAAGGATGAAGCTGCCTTCAACACCATCTGTCTTTGTCCTGTTCACCATAAATTCTATGAAAAGTTGATGCGTCTCTAGACCTGTGACTAGATCCTACGTTAAGGGTCAGAACAGTTTTAACTTGCGATTCAGAAGGGTTTATCTCACAAATAAAGCAATCAGCAAGTTAAAATAACTACTTTTGAAGATACTTGCCCTGCCAGGGGAGGACAAATAGATCAATGACTTGCATAATTTGGATTTGCTAATCTTCTACCAAGACATTTTCAAAGGAGCAGGACTGACCCACATTTGAATAGCAAATACTTTCCACCGAACGCTGAACCCCATATTGGGGACACCATGAAAAAATTAAGGTGAGCTCTCCACAGGTGCTCTTTGCTCGACTTTCACAACCCAGTTTGTGATGAATGAATTCACTTCTTCTGGGCACTCATCATGCGGACAATGGCCTGGATATCGGAGAAAAAAAAATAAAACAATGGATTGTGGTAGATGATCAATGTAGTAACTGAAGAATTTTTCAAGTCTGTTCAGGAAAGTAGAGCTCGTTACCAGCATTTAATTCTATGATTTCTATCCCTGTGCAATGCTCTTTGAGCATGGCCAATTTGGACTTTGAATCTGCAATGGGGTCTTTCATTCCCTGAAGTACATATTTAATCAGTAACCTTCAATAAATGTATTAGAGAAGAAATCAAATCAACACATGAATTTGTACTAAAAAAGAACAAAACCACAGGGCAATTGGTTGCCCGGCTGCCCACTAGATCACCGGAAACTCCCCCTCGCCAACAAAGGAAAACGCCTCTCTTTACAAATAACAAAATGACCCAATAGCTATCTGGGGCTAAGGTCACCTACTGTGACTATAATAAACCCCGTCACGGCACAGCTAACATGATTCCACAAGAATTCAGATTCCCACATTGGCCAAGTTCTCAACCACCACCCAAATATACAACCAAATGATTTTTGGCCCTAATAAATATGACACTTGCATGAAGTTTGAATTGAAATACCATTGGCGCACCCCATAAGTATATGATCCAGATGTTTACCTGAATAATCAAAACCTTGTCCTTCAATTTGGTTAGAAGATGATTGAGTGGTATTGATAAATTGAAACTGAATATGCTTTCCAGGACTGCCACTACTCCTGGATCACGCGACTATGTGATAATTAAGGTGTGTTTTGCTGAATATTAATTTATGAACCAATTTGATACATAAATTATGGCCAACAATGCTTATGAGTGAAAAGGATACTGCTCTTAGCATTTGATTGATGAGATTATCATCAGCTCGTTGTGATCTCTGCAAAGAAAAAAGGGCCAAAAGGTGAAGAAAACATTCAGAAATGAATGCTACGATACACACAAGATAAATAGAAGTGCATGGGAGAGCATCACTTACAGTGGGGTAGCAATTCTTAACTATGCTTCTAAGGCTGAATCTAAGGTACTGTAGTAGTAGTCTTGAACCCAACCAAGCAAGCCTTGAGGTCTGTCTTTGCTGAAAGATTAAAGGAAGTAGGTTATCTCAATTCAATGCTCACAAGCTAAGAAAACTTCAATATCTTGTGACAATAGCTGATAGTATTAACATTTTTTAATGTATGAATTGCTGTCAGGGGCGCAAATTGAACACAAGACCAGTAGTCATTCAGTTTGCCGTTATAGGTGTGCTATGTGCCTGGGGAGCCTTGTTTTAATATATCTTGATTACACACAATATTTCTGTATAGTCCAGCAGTTAAGACCCTTGAGGTAAGAGTAGAGTCATGACTTACGTCAATAAGATATTTGATGTGAAACGCATGGTTCATCATAGAATTGTTATTTCAAGAATGATGTTTAAGATCATAGGATCTGGACAATATGATCTGGACAATATGCGCCATTGTAAAACTAAAGGAAACCATTTCAGTAGCCCGGGAATAAAATACAAAGGCCACTTCTATTTTGCAAAATGGAAAATGGGAGATCAACTATGAAAAACTTGCAGTTGGGCATCCTGCGTTTTCTTTAGAATTGCAGTGGCCAGTGGTTAATTTGTCTTGTTCGTGGGATTGTGCATTAGGGATTTGTAGTTGCTATATAAAAGAGATTGTTAAGAGTTCGAGGGTCAAACATTCTTACAAGTATAGTCAACTATGTGGGGGTAAAGTAACCTAACTTGGAATGAAAGAATCAACAAAGGTGTTGCAGATGGATCACAGCCTATATTGAATGCAGAACTATGGATTAAGCCAAGAATAGGGTGGTCTATTTAGTCATTCTTGAAGCAGCCTCATTAAATACTATGACGATATCTTAATTAGTTTAAAATCAGAAATCAAATTTATTATCCAGATAAAATAAAATATTTGGTAAGATTATCTCAGAAAAATAACTTGCCTTATCCACTAAGTAAGAGATTGCAGATAAATCCGGTAAAATCATCTCATAGTAAATTCAATATCCTCCCACTCACCCAGAAAGATAGTTCGTCCAAAAAATCATCTTATAGTAAAATATATCTCCCACTCTTGCTTGGGAAAGGCATAAGGCTTATCCCACTTTTATAGTTCTCTCATGGTGATCCTATGCTTAGGTAAATCATTTATAAAACAAAAATCCTTCTCGACCTATAGATTTTATAACATAGCTCCCTATGCCATGTCCATAAGCTAACTAAGAGGAATCCAACTAGAAGAACTCTTCAACCAATTAAGAACATAAACTAATCTAATCGCTGGGCAGACCATGACTTTCAATTTCATTTAGCTCGTAGGAGAAAACATTAGAAATTAAAATTTTATTTTTAGATGACACAATGTAATAGAAACAGGTTCTCCATTAATTTACAACGCATACTTGAACAAATTCATCCATTCATTCCTTTAGTGCAAATTTAACCTTGCATGCCTTGTATTTGTAGAGCAATCCACAGATATCAATCCGTTAATACATAAAGGATTATACAGAAGTATTTAGAATATTGCTTAGCATATCAATCTTTTACAGTTGTGTTTCAAATGAGAGGCTCTGGAGTGGAAACAAAGTATCCTCCTACACCATATTAATTATCGTGATCAAATTAAAACTGAATTAACTCGATAGGTTAAGATGCCCCTTTTATCCAAACCTAAACATTATCTTTTGGGTGTCTCTAAATTTAATTCCAAGAGATCATTTGTAATTGTCAAAGCCACATAATTACTCCAATAATACTGATAATTTAAGATATACTCAGAGAAACTAGAGATTTAATCTATGAGGAACATTAACATCATAAATATCTAGAAGGCATCATCACTATATTGATTGAATCAGACAGATAAGGAGCAACGGTATTAAATAACCTACTTTGGAGAACAGCAGTGATGAATAGCTGGGAATAACGTCTCCGGCGGTATTAATGAGGATGACTGACTTTGTCAAAGAAGGCCAAAGACCTCCAACCAATGCAGCAAAATATCCTGATAGTGTAGTGAGTAGATCATAATTATTCATCAGTGTGATAAAGAATTACAGAATAAAAAGAATCTAGAAGAGGCAACATACCACCCATTGAGTTGCCGACGAGATGTAATGGCTCACCCACAACCTCAATAATGAAGTCTCGTAATAATTCGGCCCACATAAGCTCTGTATATATAATATCGGGCTTTTCTGATTCACCAAACCCTAAAAGTGTGAGAGCATAGACTTGATTCCCACCATCAGCTATGCTCTGGATATTGTCACGATAATGTTCCAAGAAAGCCCCAAATCCATGAACAAGCAGAACACAAGGACCTTCACTGCCTACAACCGTGTACTGGAAACATAATATTGTTGAGAATAGCTGAGCCAGTAGGATCCAAAAACAAACTTCTATGGGAATGAAATATTTTTCGGTTAAATAAGAAACAAAATGAAATCACAAAACCAAAAGGTATCACAATCGCAGGAAATCAATTGGTTAAAGTTTAGAATATAGTCCAATTGCAATCACTTACCAAGAACCTAAGCAAGTACTAGTTTAACACATAATCAGATTAACCAGATGAACAGACAGTGAAACAAGATCAAGTTTAGCAATTATTAGTTTTTAAAATATGACGCTTTACATATAAAACAGTTAAAACCCTCAACAAAGAGAGAGTCATGAAAGCTAAAACCCTAAAATGAAGAGATAGTGCAACTTCTGATCACTTTATATGTTAAACAGCACAGACTATAGCTATTTGGAATCAGTTTACAAAGGATAAATATCAAGTTACTGAAGCATAAATGAGATCAAAACACTATGAACTATTCTACTTGACATCATCACAAACATATACAGAAACTGCTCTGCCTCACACATTGGACTGAACTTATCATCCACTTCATTTCATTTTAGGGAGATTGATTTTCCATATGCAAATATTCATTTATTAGAGTCTTCACAGTATGATCACCCATAAATTTCTCAATCAACATTCTTTGTTGTGTTGACTTCCCAACATGAAGGGGGATCTCTTTTAGTGTTCTTATTATTATGCAGAACCATCAAGAATGAAAAACCTACAGAAACCGAGTCTGTCAAAGCACTAAAAGAAGTCTTTCTAAATCAAGATTATATGCTACAGCTCTATGTTAAGCAATCAAGCCAAGCCAGCAAGACAAGAAACAGGTGCTATCAAATTATGAAGTCAAATTTTACACCAAATACCTGAATTAGATACCTGTTCCATCTCCATAGCTTAGGAGGATGTGGTAAATGGTTGAACAACTGGCTCTTCAGAGCACGAAGCCAATACCACTATGAGAAATATCAACACAAGTATTAAATTGCGAGCAGTACAACAAGCGCATGAGATTTCAAAAGAAGCGTCGTGTTCGTTGTAGTCCATTACAAAAATAAACCCCCAAAATGTCAGAGTTAAATGATATAGAAATTGCAACTAAGCATATACTACCTCCATTGAGCACACATTATCAATGGTTGCACCAACAGTGACAGTTGAATAACCAAAGGGAGAGATAAATCCAGCATTTCGTTCTTTCTCATACTTTATAGCATCAAAATACACTCTTCTTCTGGATACAATGCCCAACTGGAGAGCAGGCCCAAATAGTGCATGAAAAGAAGCTCCAGTCTTGTTCTCAGTGTCACGCAGCTTCTGGTGTACCCTATTGCCATATAAGACTAAAAGATCAGATTCATCAACAACTCAAATAAGATGAAGTATCTATCCATTAATTAGATCACATTTTAATGCACAGGGACATGTAAAACCTCATACTAACACAGACATAACTCCACTTTTACTTCTTGCACCAACTTGTGTGCGAGGACACGAGATAGACTGTCAGAAAATGCCAACTAGCCATCTTATTATTTCAAACTAAATTCAAAGTAACCACCATCTTATATACTTATATTTAGAAAGAGATATGCATCGACAAAGCAACATTAATCCACAAAACTTCAAAATCACAACTAGATCATGCTTAAAGAAGATGTCCAGTCAACTTAATGGTAAATTACTAGTATGAAATTCAATTTCCCTGTTGTTTGCTAGTTATCAAGTAAAAAACAATTCTTTTTTTTTTCATTGAAGAGAAGACGAAAAGTGATCAGAGCACAAGCATATGATGATACATAATGATAACTGTGTAGCATGCAAAGAAGGCAGACTAGTATTAAATGATAAGGCAACAGCACCTCAGGCTATAAGTTTGAAAACCATCATCCCAAATTCATTTCCTAACAGTCAAAATAATTGCAAAAAAGAATGAATGGTAAATGGAGAAGTACAATGCAAATGATAGTTCATGATATAAAAAGCATCGATTACATGCACATTCAAGTCAAAAGCAGCACATATTGCCTTATTGGCCTCTTATCAATGAAATGATATCATGCAAAACAAACTTATAATCCATATGAAATCAACTATTCCTTACTCTTGCCAATCACTACGAGAAGTTCCTTCTAAATATCTCAAATACGCGGCCAATGCATCTCTTACCACCTCTGTCCCACCTGCAACTATATTTCCGTTGCTTGTACCAAAAACAGAATTTTTCAATCTCTTTCTCCTGTTCTTGCTCAAATTCTGAAAGCCATCTTCAGATTTTGGTTTGTTTGAATTTCTAGAATTATCATCATATGACCTGAACATCTTAGTATGCTCATTCCGTAACGCGTCATCAGCTGAAGTCTCTCGAATTATTGCCCAACTTTCTTTCCTTGAGAAATTTCTCATGAATGTTCCCACATCCTCAATAGTAGGCACATTCCCTTATCATAAATAAATATATCATATGGTGAATCCTCATGCAAGAAACATATCATTGGACAGATGATAATAAAAACCTGGCAAGAATATGAAAATACTGAAATCCGTCCACAGTAGCTTACCGCAATCCAAGTTCACATTAAAACTAGGCAGTCTTGGAGGATCAAGAGGTTTAATCTTAGAAAATTCTAGTTTTTTCAAGTCATCAAATGATGAAGGCAGTTTTTCCAGGCTCTGCAAAACACATCAAGTTACAAGTCCGAAAGTAGTCATGAAACTTAACAATAAAGAAGATCAGAAGCACCTCCAGGTCATAGTATGGAGTCCACCAAGATGTAATCATCACATCCCAATTTAGAAGACCACCATTTGATAGGACCTCTTTAATGCTCTCAACCAAGCATCGCACATTATACTCTACTTCCTCTTCAGCAAATATCTTTGTGACCTTAACCTGTTGACCCCCATCGACAAAATTTCTAAGGTAAGTTAGAGGAATGGCTGCACTTCTGCATCACAGACTAGTGAATATCAAAAGCAGACATGATGTGTAAAAAAACCTCTTTGACGAGCTCTTTTATAACATATTCTGAATCCCCAAACCTAATGATTAGATTGGAGCCTTGTGCCTGGAGCGACTTTTTCAGGTCTTCCAGAGCAAGAAGAAGAAGCTCTATCAATTCATCAGAAAATCCTGAAGTAGCACATAGTAAAAGGTGCAAAGTTGTGAAAAGTTAAGACTACCTAGGAAAAAGTTAGCTACAATAAGCGTGTTTGTGAATGTTGTAAAATCAAAAGCCTCTGGTTTCATGTGTATGATCGGAAAATGGTGGTTGGATAAAAAGTAAAATCCAATTTGCCGCGTCTAACTAATCCATAAAATAAGTAAAAGCCAAATCCATTAGTGGAGAGATCTGGAAATCGAAATCGCCAAAGAGGTCCATTAGTCTTACTAGCAAGCACTTCAAAGTTCAAAGCAGCAGCATTTCCCCGTGTCGGTTTGATTTTATGTATAAACCGCAATGCGCGTGTAGAAACAGGGGGGAAATCAGAAAATAGAGGCAAACACATTACGTGAGAGAATCCGGCGGTCGAAGACGTAGACAGGGAGGACGATTTCGTGCTCCGACGCAGCAGCCACTAGACCTGGGTGGTCATCGACGCGGAGATCGTGCTTGTACCAAAGAAGAGCGGCGCCACTCTTCTTTACCTCTCCACCTCCCTCACCGCCAGCTTGTTTTATCTGATTCCCTTTCACCGCTGAGAGAGTGGAGGATAAGCATCGAGTTCGAGCTGATCGGAGGCAGACGGAATAACGAGAAGTAAGAGGAGTAGTAAAATGTGAAAAGGGAAGAGATGGAAAGTGATTGACAAGGAGAAGCGCCATGGGAGTAGGGAAGAGAGGTAATCTGAGCGTGGAATTAGGGTTTTATCCATTGAATTGAGCAGAGAGGATGGGAGTTCTAGCAGAGGTCACATTTCAGTGGCTTGTGTTTGAGAGAGTGAGAGGGAAACTTGTGGAGGAGAAGAATTGGTGGAGAGACTCGAATTTGTATTTTGTTTAACTGGAGGATTACGGCCCTAGCACGCCAAAACTAGCCAATTCGGCAGCTTTTTGTTCCATTTTCTATTGTCTACGACCAATGAGTTGCCCTTATCATGGTTATTACCAGCAAGATCTTGTTATGTACCTCCATGAAGGTTTATTAGATGAAGAACGACGACATGTCAACGCTGCCTATGGAGGAAACATCCCGAATAATACTCTTGCTGAAGCATTTGAGCTCTTCCATGAGCTCTACGAAGGCTCTCGTAAATTCAGCAAAAGAGCTACAGTGAAAGTTGCTCATTCCATTAAAGCTAGTGCTTTACATGAGGAGGTGAGTGAGTTGAAGACGATGTTCAAACAATTCATCTTAGGAGGACGTCAACAAGTCAAAGCTTGCGGTTTCTACTCCAACATCACCCACAAGACAGATGCTTATCCTACTCTTCATGCTCAAAAGGAAGATGTTAATACGCTTGGAGGTTATGGGCCACAAAGGCCAGGGTATGATCCTTATTCGAACACGTACAATCCGGGCTGGAAGGATCATCCTTATTTGAGGTATGGGAATCAAAATCAACAATACGCTCCTCTAAACGGCCCTCAAGGCTTTAGACCTCGCTTTCAACCTCGGCCTCAAGCACCAAATCAAGGCTCTTCTTTGTCGATTGATGACATGATCCACACTCTTTCCCAAACCATGACCACTATGCAACAATCCATGGGACAATTTCAAAAAGAAACCAAGTCAAGCAAAACCAACTTGGAGAATCAAGTGAGCCAACATGCAAAGGCGATGACAAACTTGACGCTAAAGATTCCAACAGACTGCCCTCTCAAACCAAGCTCAATCCTAAGCAAAACGTAAGTGCAATCTCGCTTCGAAGCGGTAAAGTGTTGGAGAACAAAGCCGAAAAGCAACCAACTTTGCATGAGAACAAGGAAGACGAGGATGAAATTTCAGAATCTGTACAAGAGGCCGTGCACGGTCAAGAAGCCGGGAGCGCGCCCGCGCTTACAGACCCCACACCGCACCCAAACAATAGAAGCTCTGACAAGCTGAGCGCGGTCAACAATGGTGGGAGCGCGACCACACCCAAAGAGACTCAGCTCGTGTCTAGGGTCCTGTGCGATGAATTATTTAACCCTTCGACCTCGGCTCCCAAACCTCTTCCACCGTTTCCCGAGGCCTTAAAGGAGACCCGCAAGATCGAGAATGACAAAGAGATCCTCGAGACATTTAGCAAATGCGAGGTGAACATTCCACTTCTCAAACTTATCAAGAGCATTCCTCGTTATGCTAAATTCTGGAAGGAGCTATGCACGGTCAAGTGGAATCAAAAGTTAAAGGGGAAGCAAAATATCAAGGTTAGCGAGCAAATCTCAGTGGTTTTCCAAAGACGAATGCCAAAGAAGTGCGGAGACCTAGGTATGTTCACTATTCCTTGCATCGTCGGTGAAACTAAGTTTGATAAGGCTATGTTAGATTTGGGTGCTTCTATAAATGTCCTGCCTTATTCCATTTATGAATCTCTTGAGCTTTGTCCATTACATGCAACATGTGTAGTAATTCAATTGGCCGATCGATCTAAAGTTTACCCAAAAGGGATTGTTGAAGATGTACTTGTTATGGTTGATAAGTTAATCTTTCCCGCTGATTTTTATGTACTTGATATGGAACATGATAAGCATACGACTCCAATTCTCTTAGGTAGACCATTCTTAAAAACGGCCAATACAAAAGTTGATGTGTGTAGTGGCTCATTAATTATGAAATTTGATGGGGAAAGAGTTGAGTATAACATTTATGATGCCATGAAATTCCCCCATGGTTAATATTCTTTATGCTCCATTGATGTTGTAGATACTCCTGCCCAAAATTTCTTCGATATTAATGACCATGATGGATTGAAATCTACTCTTGAGAACTTAGTGATTAATGATGATGAAGTGCATTGTATGCTAAATGATGACATGTAGGGAGTTGTAGCTGAGTTGAACGCTCATTACAAGCGACCACTCTTGCTACCGGGCTTTGAGCCCATACCACTAACATTGCCAAGCGAGAAGCTTGTGCCTTTTGTTGTGCAGGCCGGCCCCAAATGTGGAGCTCAAGCAATCACCGGGTCACCTTAAGTACACCTTTCTAGGTGATGGAGAAACCTTGCCGGGATATCCACCACCACCACCAGAGGATTAAGGGGGTGGGGGTTATACTGCCCGATCCACCAAGGGAAAACTCGGTCCCGACACTTAGCTAGAGTGCCACTCATCCCTCCTTGCAATCGGAGCGGACATGGATCATGATCCGTAAAGTCGTACTTTAAGCGCATAGGCATATGACTAAGTAAAATTATATAGAGGCGTCGGGCTACTCCCGCGCCCCTCACTAGTTTGTTCGACTTCAATCTCTTAGCGAAACCGTAAACAATCAAGGCCACAATCAAACTAGCATAATAGTCCTACCAAATAATAGATAGCGGAATACGATAACAGTGGGGTCATTATTTCTAACAATCGATATTCTTAGGTTCGTTTATTACTTAGCAAACAAGTTGTTCCCAACATCGAGAATTTCACGGAAACGAATATATAAGGTTACAAGGGGAATTTCCACTTGCCTTTGCTTTCACGAGTCTAAACTATCGACCTGACGGAAGATTTGATCACGACTTGGACGAATGTCTCGACCTATCGACACGGAGTTTACGAATGATCTTTAAATAAGAAATTCATTTAATTTCTTTTAAAGTTTGAAATTCTCTTGAATATTTATTTTAAGAGAATTTCATTCTAAAATATTATAATAATAATTTAGGTGGGGTTAAATAAAATAATAATATTCCTTTATTATTATTTTAACTTTGTAATGTCCCTTTTATTCATATAAAATCCTTATTTAATTTATTAAAATATTCCTTTAATTTCACTTGCAAATTTCTTAATATAAATAAGCAAGGATAAGCTCATAAAAGCATATGGTATAATATTTTACCTAAAACGGTATTTTGAAGTTATAATATTCTTAGGATTATAAAAAGTCTATTATAACCTTGTTAAGATATTTCAACTTAGAGTCATTATAATATTACTTTATTTTCAATAATATTCATAATGATACTTAAAATACTTCACCAAAGAATATTTGGTTAATAATATTATCTTAGTAAAACCTTATAAAAATATATAGCCCATATTAAATAGAGATAAAATAATAGACCACTTTATTAGTATTTTCCAAAAATAGAACTTTCTATTTACTTTATGAAGTAAGCTTTCCAAAATCTAACATAATATTAAATTAATCTTATTTACTTTATCCACATATATCTTTCCATATCTATAGTTTATAT
Source organism: Fallopia convolvulus (assembly GCA_964016875.1). Taxonomy (NCBI): domain Eukaryota; kingdom Viridiplantae; phylum Streptophyta; class Magnoliopsida; order Caryophyllales; family Polygonaceae; genus Fallopia; species Fallopia convolvulus. Next base: position 31,669,761 of record OZ024730.1, read on the forward strand.
AAATATATGATCATGACTAAAATATCTTATTTTATACTCAAAGTATATTCTTATGATATCTTAAGTCACAAAATAATATCTTTCCTATATTTTCCAATATCTTTTCATGCAAGGCATCCTTTATCACTTAGCAATATAATAACATATTATATATTAATTTATTGTCACAACTATCATATTTATAATTAAAGCTTATGTCTTGTAGGAATCTCTACACCTAGAGATATGTTTAAACTAATGTTTTATTAAATAATAATTTTATGAACATATCTATTATTATTATAAATAAATTCATATATCTTGATATTCTCTACACTTAGAGGTATGCAACATAATATCTTATATAAATAAACTTATTCCTCTATAAAAATACTATTCAATATATAAAAAGCTACAACCTTTATGCTAGTGGTTTAATAAAAATACTTTTATAAGAGCTCTTTAATATTATTAATATAAACATGTCCTGCATTTTATACTATAATATGATATACAGAATTATCACACTTTATTTAATTGATTTATCTTCTCTTTTCAACTAACAAGATCTCACTTCATAATTTTATTGAATTAAAACTTGTAAATCAACCCATATTTGATTTGTTTAATTATATTAACAACCTACTTCTATAAACATGAAATATTTGAATTAATAAAATAAAAAAGGGATTAAAATATTATACCCTAATATTTGGCTTTCTGTATTACAAAATACAGAGAAGAGGAGGCATGGGCGACCGGCGGTGATGGGCGGCGACACCAGGGAGCTCCGGCGGGGCAGGGCGACGTGCAGATGGGTGCGGCGGCGGCAGGCGGTCCGACGAGGGCTGGGGGCGAGGCCGACGGTGCACACAAGGGAAAAAACAAGGCTTTTGGTGGGGCTTTGAATGGAAGATTAGGCTTGAATGGGGCTGATTTTTGGACCAATTTTGAGAGCAAATCAATAAGAGGAAGAAGAGAATGGTGAATGTGTGAGCTTTGAAGGAGATTGAGGCCCTTTTTATAGGCAAGGAAGACCATGCTCTGAATCCATGGCCATGGTGATGGACCTATGGAGGAGAAGAAGGTGCTCCACAATTGGACAAAAGTGTGTTAGTTGATGGTGATGAAGGGATGATGCAACAATAGAGGTTTTGCAAGCAAAGGGGTGGAAGAAGAGCTTGCAATGGTGGATTTCAATTCAACGTAACATCAAGTCAGACAAGTCTGATGTTCTCTTGGGAAGAAGAAGACCAATTTGGTTATAAAATAAAAAGGGTGGTGTAAATGAGTAGAAAGTTGCAATGGTCTAGCGGATTTCAAGGAGGGCATGTGAGACGGAATTGCAAGAGGTCTCGGGTTCAAGTCCCGGCTCATGCATCCTTTTTGGTTGAATTTTTATTGTAATTGTAATGACTTGTTGTACCCCTCTCTATTTAATAAATTTCGAAATTTATAAGGCATTATTTTTATTTAAAAGCTTTCAACTCTTCATAACTCTTATAATATAATTCTTGAATTTTACTTAATTTAGTTTACTTAAGAATCTCTTTTTAAAGAGAAACTAGTTGTACCCGTCGTACCATGTACGACTACAATTCATTATTTTATAGACATTATAAATAAGATATTAATAAATAAAAATATAATATAAACTTTAATATGCGCAATTTTATGCTTGTAGAATGTATACTTTCTTTAATCAATAAAATGGTTAAATTTAATATTGAGAATGAAGATATATTATTAAGATAGATAATTATATTTCTGTTTTTCCTTGATAATACTTCATGGATATAAAAATGTATATATTCAAATATGGAAGATATAAGAACTCAAAAAATAATAGTTCACTTAATAAATAAGATATAATAAAATATGAAAGATAAAGATAACTTAATTATATAAAATATTTAAAATTTAATTAATTTAATTTAAGATGCGACCATACTCAGTTTTCGATTATGTATATAAATAAATTTGTGAAAAGATATCATGCTAAAAGAAAAAAAATATTTATACTTATTTTAAAAATATTTTAAATTTGTTATCTTTAATTTTAAATATTTGTATAAGGAAGTTTTCAAAAGATATTTTTATACTAAATAGATATTTGTTTGATGTAAAAGATAGAAATAGTTAAAGAAGAATTTAATAAAAAAAAGTTAAAATATTAGGAATAAAAATTAATTTTGTAAATATGAGGTGGGGCCAGAATCATTCTGGTAGCTCGAAAAGGTATAGCTTTAATATATAGTTATAGATTAAAATTCGAATTTTTTTTTGACATTTACATATAATCTTAGTCATCAACATAAAATTATATGTTTTTCTCAAAATAAAAATCTGTCAATATAACAAAATTTATTATTTAAAATTATATCATTATATAGATATAAATTTTATACTTGGAGCTCAAGCCTTGTTAAAAGATTAAAGAATATATTAAAACCCTAAATCTTGTTAAGAGATAAAAATATAATATGGAAAATATCATCTCATAAAAATTTATGTAAATAAACATTATATAAATATGTTATCTATTGTAGTATACTAATTCATAATCCATAGATAGAAAATTATATACATTAAAATTATATAAACATGTTATCTATTTAGGGCCCGTTTGGTTTTAGATGTGGAAAGGAAATGGTTAAGGAAATGTATCTAGACTATTTTTAGTTTATGATTCATTGATACAAGTGGTAACCATTACCCTTTTTCCCCAATTTTCATGTAAAATTTGAGCTAAATCTCCTTATTCTTTTCCTTCATTTTAACATGGGGTAAGCATATCCCCTATTTTCCTCTAATCATTTCCCTTCTCTCTCTCTCTAGACACAAAAAAAAAGAGAATCAACACCACTCTTCTATATAAATTTGTTTCCTTTCCCTTTCCTTTCCATACTTCTAAACCAAACGGGCCCTAAGTATATATAGCAAGAATACAATAAGTTGTTACAAATTTTATTAAAATATAATTTTACATTAATTTATTCAAAAATGCCACGTGGCGCAAATTTTACAACAGACTTGGGTTCTGCTTTATAATGTATTAGTATAGATAAGGGTTATTATAATTTATTATTAATTCTCTTTTATATATAGAGAAAAAATTATAAATATAAATATTATATTATATTTGGTTTTTAAAAAAACCTTGGAATATCGCGGATATTACACTAGGTCGGCTCTCTCCCTTCCGACGGTGCAAACCCTAGCGCTGCCTTCCACCACCTCCACCACTTCTCAATCTCTTCCTCTCCCTCCTCCTCCCCAACCTCTATCCGTCTCATCCTCTAGAATTGTCATCTACGACAGTTTTGGTTCCGAACCCCCAAAATCCAAAGACACTTCTAAAAAGCGCAAAAATAAACAACCCTCTTATTCTTCTTCCGACCTTCCCAAATCGAAGAAGAAGAAGTCCGTTCTTGCCATGAAAGAAGTTCTCCACCTCTCCCGCCACGATTCCTACAGAATCTCATCTCCTCCACCACCCCCACACGACCTCCTCTCTTCCACCTCCCTCCGATTCTGGGAACATTAAATCCCAGAATCCTCCACCACAACCTATCTCCAACCCTACTTCCTCTTCTCTTCCCAACGTTGAGGGAGCTTCCAATCCACCCTCATGTTCTCCAAACTCGAAAGTTCCCACACCACCCACCTCCCCCATCGTCACACCCCCTCTCCCTCCACTCAAAAATCACCTCCTCCCACCGCCACAAATATAACCGCCTCTCCCTCTCCGGCAAAGCAACACATCAACCTCGACTCGGATGAGGATTCTCTGCCCATCGTCGAAGTTGCTCGCCGCAAAGGTGCTCCCATCATCATGGGAACACTAGAAGAAGAAGCTCATCTCACCGCTCTTGAGGCCGAGCTTGCCGATGAAATCAACCGGCCCTCCCCCTCCAAGCACCCCAGAGAGATAGGCACTCAGGAAGAGGATGTCACACACGAGGCAGAGGACGCCCACAAAGAAAGAAACCCAGCACCAATTGATGGCGCTGAAACTAGTCAAGGTCATCAAGGAGAAGATGACAATGAGGACTTGGGCCTGTCTTCCGAAGAAGAAGGGAACTCGGATGGTGACGCCACCACCGAAGTTCTAGATACTAAAGGGCTTTCCAGGGAACAAGCCTAGACCTTAGCTGAGCATCAACAAAGCGACCGTCGAATGGTGGTGTCCGGGGACGCTCCCATGGAAAGGGACCCTCACCTCTTTCTCAAATTGGTTGTTTCTCCCCAGCAAAAACGAAAGGTTGTTGCCTCCAGGGGGAACAAGAAGAAGAAGGGGGAGGGAACAGAACCAAAGAAGGTTCCCATCACGGAGGACCGCAAGGTCATCCCTCACCTCATACTCACTGAATCACACCTCTAGGAACAAGGGCTTGGGGGACTTTGGGACCTCATCAAGGCCCAAGAGTGGGAACAGGTGTGCGACGCTGCTGTGACCGTCGACCCTACCCAGGTGCGCCTCTTCTACAACAACTTCGTCATTCATGAAGAGGCCACCAAGGGAACTCTCTCCCTCCACGGTGACGACTACGTCTTCACCGCCTCCTCAATTCTTCGCCAGCTCAATGTCCCCGTCAAGGGCCTAGCTGTTGTTCCCATCAAGAACTGGGGTAAGTTCAACAAAGACATGATCTTCAACGCAATATGTGAAGGTCGTGTTCCGGAGACTGGAACCCCCACTCACAACCTCTCCCTCATCGGCAAACTGGCTCACCAGTTCATCATAACGGTTGTGATCCCACGGTAGGAGAAGCGTCACCAACTCAACATTCAAGACGCCATTCTTCTCTATCACTTCCTCCACAAGATGCCCATCAATCTTCCCTGCATCATCTTTGGGCATATGGAGAAGGGCATGGCCTCGACCTCCCACTCCTTGCCCTACACCAATTTGATCAAGAAGCTGATGATCAAGGAAGGTCTCTATGACGCTACCAAGGAAAAAGTGACCATCAGAAGGGAACTGGACTTTTCCGTGATCCAAAAGATGATTCATTCAGAGCAAGCCGAGGATCAAGGGACCCTTCTCTCTGGTGACTGCCCAAGTGTTGGGAACACCCAAGTGTTGTTGCACATCGCAACAACTCTTGAGAACATGGCAAGAACTCTTGAAAATATCTTGTCCGTCATGACCCAGCTGCGTGATGATTTGGTTCCCCGGGCCCCATGATCTTTCCTTTTTCTATCCTTAGCCTTATTTTCTGCCACATATGTAATGAGTTCCTCTTATACATTTTTGCTTAAATAATATAGAAATGGTTTTTAGTATGATTGCGTGTTCCTTTCTTCCTTACTTATGCTTTCTGTTTTCGATGATGCCAAAAGTGGGAAGAAAAAAATGTGTGTGATGAGTCATGTTATGAGTTGTCATAGAATATGCTTTGGCTAAGGGGGAACCAAAGAATAAAATGCTAAGGAAGAACTTATTGTTTCATAGAAGTGGCTCTTTGGGATCTCACATAGGAACCCTGTTGCATATCATGCATTCACACATTGAAATACTTGGTTTATTTTTGCGATGGGTTTGTCATCATCAAAAAGGAAAAAATTGTTGGGACGGTGTTGGGAAGTCTGGCTCCAAACATTGAAACAACGATATTAGTCTCTAGTTTTGATAATGACAAACTCTATATGGGAACTAACGTATCACATCAAGTATTTCAAAGGAACACCAGGCTAATGAAGAATCTCCAAGAATGCTAAAGGAACACATGAATACATGATGGAGAGTTCCTTTCAAAGGAACTCTGGAGAGAATAGTTCCCATCGCATGTGAACTTACATGTGCAAACAAGACCACTCAGCGCAAATCACGGGTTCTTAAGAGTTCTACACATTTTTCGAATATGAAAGAATGTGAAACACTGGAATCGAAGAGTATAAAAACATCTTTAGAGCGGATATGGAGGGTACCTTGACAAATTGGCTCCTCCGGCTTGTCGGTTGTGCGTATCTCATACAATCGTTGCCCTTGACCCTGAGGATGCATAGGTCCCTTTCCCTTTTGATGAGCTGTAGACTGGACCGATGCGGTCCCCGTTGTTCTATTTGAAGCTTGAGGGTGCTGAGACACTGTATTAGAACGGGTCTGGTTGGACGGGTTTGCTGGTTGCTTACAGAATTGACGGAGATGTCCATCCTTCCCACAATTGAAGCATTTTTTAGGAGCTTTGGGACAATTCTTGTTGAAGTGTCTTAGGTCTGTACAGTTGTGGCAGACAATCGGACCCTTCCTTGATTTCGAGCCTTGAAAAGATCTTGGTCCAGCTGATGAGGCCTTGTTTTTGCTCTTGTTAGACCATTGATATCCTTGTGGAGATGTCGGCCTCTTGAACCCACTATTACTGGAGTGGTGAGGCTTTCCTCCACAGAACTTTCTGCGCTCAGGAACTTTGAGAGTTGTCTCCATCCTATGAGCATGATCCACATATTCCTCCAAAGTCTTGAAGGAGTGATTTTCCATCTAGGGTTTTAATTTGGTCGCTCATCCAGTAGTGAGAGCGCTTGATCTTTTGTTACTCGGTGGTGATTTCTCCCTCGGCGTACTGGAGAAGATGGTTGAACTTTTTAGCTCGTTCTAGCACACTCAACCCATGGATCTTCAGGGAGTGTAGTTCGTCCAGCTTTTCATAAGAACACCAGCCTAATGAAGAATCTCCAAGAATGCTAAAGGAACACATGAATACATGATGGTGAGTTCCTTTCAAAGGAACTCTGGAGAGAATAGTTCCCATCGCATGGGAACTCACATGTGCAAACAAGACCACTTAGCGCAAATCACAGGGTCTTGTCTCAGACAAAACAAAGGCTCAGTTTGAGAAACAGACTAAAGTGAGTGATCCAACGGCCCGATTGATTCTAAAGTTGACTCAACTCAAATCAAGTCACATGTGAAGGAAAAAAACTTGGCGTGCAAGACAAAGAGCATTTTGGACACAACAAAAGTCAAGATTGCATCCCAAGTAAGGATGAGTATAAAGCCAAATGAATAGTGCTTGGAATAAGTACTTCTCGCAAAACACACATCCTCTCACAAAGAAAGAAAGATAACAAAAGAGAAGTCCCCGACGACGAGTGTTCAATCTCGACGATGGCGAAACCAAGTTTCCAGGAGATAGGGAACTACGACATTAAGCTCAAGGTGTAAGTTGTAACACCCCTATTTTACAACATTGAGTATTACTGCCAGTGGCCTCGGACTTTACCGTCCAAAGTCACCCAAGGCTTTTAGAATGATATTGAATTCATAAAATGCGGAAATTGACATAATTTATATAATAAAAGGATGCTCTCGAAAGAGACTTTGTTCGTACAAACTTTCGTTACAATACTTTAACAAAATGGAGTTTGATAACGGAAAACATAAAACTTGTTCTTGTGACATATATAGAAATAAACCAAAAGTAAGGAAAATACATCTTGCGAGTCTTGCCCTTCCTTCGTCTTCACTTACGCCTTGCTCGGGTTCCTAGGTTCTGACATAATTCGCGAGGCTCGAGAATATGCCAGGCAAACATACGGAAAAGAAGAATTAGTCTAAGAGACTAAGCAAGCGGGAATGGAACTTCACAAGAGTAATTCGGTAATTTCTAATATTCGAGGGAGATATTATCGGATGTGTTTCAAGGTATAGATCTTTATGTGGGGCTTAACGAAACGAAGAAGAGTGTATCTCGAGAGGAGATAGTTCGTTAATCGAGAGAAGAACTACTAGATTGTAGACTTCTTTAGAGTAGAAAGTATTCGGTAATTTCTAGTATGTTAGGAACTATCTCGAGAGGAGATAGTTCATACAAGTTTTGAAAATCTCTCGCGCCCTTGCGGACCGAGAGCCGGATCGATCATTTGAGATCGGTCCGGTTTTGATGTCTTTCAAATGTGCATTGGAACTTATCTTATATCGTGACGAAAATGTCAATTACGTTAATGATTTTTAAAAGAGTGTGGTGGGCTTGCATGGCCCGGACCACTTAAGGGAAACTCAGTTCCGACACTTAGCTACGGTGCCACTCATCCCTCCGTTGCACTCGGAGCGGACATGGATCATGATCCTGAAACTCGTACTTTAAGCACAGAGGCATACGACTTAGTAAATTATATAGAGGCGTCGGGTTAGTCCCGCGCCCCTTACTAATTCGTTCGAACCGATCTCTTCATGAGATCGTAAACAATCAAGGCCACAACCAAGACTAGCATAATAGTCCTATCAAATATTAAATAACGGAATAAAATAATAACATCCCTTATTATTATTTTAAACATTCTAATATCCTTTATTCCTTAAAATCCTTAGTTTTAATAGTATTTATTATCTTCCTTGAAAACTCAAGTAATAGCGTACTTAAATTATTAAAATATTCCTTTATAATCTTAACTTGTTATTTTATTAATATAACTAAGTTAGGAATCTCTTTATAAAATCTTATAATATAGTTTTCAACATCATTGTAAATATAGTTATAAATAAAGTCCTCTTAGGATTTGTACAAAGTCTAAAACGCCCTTATTATTTAATATCTCATATTAATAGCATTATTATAATATTATCTTTTATCAATAATTCTATAACATGACCTTATTATAATACTTCACATTAAATCCTTATTTAGAATACAAGTAATATTAAATAGAGATAAAAATTATTAGTAGATACCTTTTTTCTAGTACTCTCCATACATAGGACTTTCTAGATAATTTTATAATATAAGCTTTCCATAAAGTATGATATGCTAATAAAATACTCTTATTATCTTATTTAAATAAGTTCTCCCATGTCTTTAGGTCATAATTAATAGAATCATATCTTAAAACATTATTTCATAATCAAAAGCATATAATTTATTTTAATGACAACTTAGATCAAGATATATTATCTTTTCTAATTTAAATATCTTTTTATGCAAGACAACTTTTAACAACTAGTATACTTAACAACTTATTACATAATAATATAAATAAAATATTATAATCATAACCACCATCATTATTAAATAAACCTTATGTCCATAATATTATGATATCTTTAAAACTACGATTATAAAATCTTTTCTTATAAGATAGTCTTTTAGTAATTAAAACACTATACTTTAAAACAATATAATTTATATAAAATACTTCTATGTGAGTCCTTATTTTTATTTAATAAAACATGTCTTGCAATCTATTATATAAATCAAAATATTATAAAAGATCTCAAAGCTATTATTTTTATTAGATTTAATTTATTATGGCTAAAAATATTATGGTGAGGCTATTTATTTTATCAAAAAGGATTAAAACAATTTAATTAAAATTGGATAGAATATTGACCCTTCTCTACAGAATGTACGTACAGTACACAGAGGAAGGGGGCGGTTCAGCGGCGGGCGACCAGAGGGGACGACGGAGGGCACCAGGGAGGACGACAACGACTCGAGCGGCGCGCGGCTGGACTCTGGCGAGCAGGTGGTGGCCGGCGGTGGTCCAAGGGAGGAAAGGTGGAGGCTTGGTGGGGATTTTGGAAGGCTTCAATGGTGTTTTTGAATGGGAATTTCAGAAATTTGAGGCTCTCTAAGGAGGATTTGAACTAGAACAATTGATAGAAGAGAGGGAAGAATGCTTGTGTGTGAATTAGAAGAGGATTTCAGCTCCTTTATATAGGCAATAGAGGAGGGCTTGAGGATCCATGGCAATTGCTTTGCCCCAATGGAGAAGAGGGGAATGGAAGAGGATTGGGCAATGGTATGTTTGTTTGAAGGTGATGTTTGAATGATGCACTTGGGGTGTTCTTACAAGCAAAGGGGAAGAAGGGGGAGAAGCAATGGCCATGAAATGGATGAACGTCTCATCAATCAGACAAGCGTCTGATTTGATTTTGGGACGAAAAAGAAGATTAAGTTGATATAAAAATAAAATGTTGGGTAAAGAGAATAGAAACTTACAATGGCCTGCGAATTATGTATGTGGGCGTGTGGGAGGAGATGCAAGAGGTCTCGGGTTCGAGTCCCGGCTCTTGCCTCCTTTTTATTAAATTTTCAATGTATTATTATTAGCTTGTTGTGCCCTTTTTTTTTAATAAAAATCCGAAAATTATAAAGCATTATTTTTATTTAAATGCTTTTATTCCTTCATAACTCTTATAATACATTCTTGACTTTATTTATTTAATTTATTTAAAAATCTCTTTTTAAAGAGAATAAGGGTTATAATATTATATTATGAATTCTCTTTTATATGGAGAAAAGGATTATTAAAATTATATTATATTGGTTTTAAAAACTTTGGAATATTGCGGATATTACAATAGTACCCCCTTAAAATTAGTTTCGTCCTCGAAACTAGGAAATCGTAGAGCGGTACCGAGATGGAAGAGAAAGATAGCTACAAAACTCACACTGTGAGGACACTACGAGGGGTCTAGTACCCCCTTAAAGGATATTACTAATTGTGCTTATGATGACATTAATTGGGGAAAACGTCTCTGCATATCTTGCTCGGTTTCCCAGGTTTCCCAAGTTGTACCTTAATTCCCATCTTTGGACCAATGTACCCGTACTACATGTACTTCTTTGTTGCGTAGCTGTTTAACTCGGTGCTCTACTATTTTAAGCGGTCTCTCTTCATAGGAGCCATCCGACTGGATTTCCACGTCATCGAAGTTGATCACATGGGACTCGTCGAGCACGTATTTCCTTAGGAGTGACACATGGAAGACATTATGAACGGGGTGAGCTGAAGGTGGCAATGCAACTCGATAAGCTAGGTTGCCGACTCTTACTAGGATCTCAAAGGGTCCTACGTATCGAGTGTTAAGCTTGCCTCGCTTTCCGAAGTGGAAATCACCCTTCGAGGGAGATACTTTGACGAAAACCTTATCTCCTATACGAACTTTATGTCTCGCCTCTTCATGTCTCGCCTCTTCAAGTTCGCATAGGATTTTTGTCGACTCTGGGCAGTCAACATGTAACACCCCTATTTGGCAACATTGGGTATTACCGCCAGTGACCTCGGATTTTACCGTCCAAAGTCACCCAAGGCTTTTAGAATGATATAGAACATAAAAATGCGGAATAAACATAATTCATAAATAGAAAAGCATGCTCCCGAGGGAGACTTAGTTCTTACAAAATATCTTACATTGTCTTCACACTTAAAATTACTTGAAAGCAAATACCAAAACCATCATGTCTTTGAGATAAAGAGATATTTAAACCAAAATGGAAATATAAGTACATCTTGAGCGATCTTGAACTTCCTTCACTCCTCTTCACTTCACGCCTTGCTATAGTTTCCTGGATCTGACATAATTCGCGAGGGGCGATAGAATGCCAGGCAAACATGCGGAAAGAAGAATTAGTCTAGGAGACTAAGCAAGCGGGAGTAGAACTTCCCGACGGTAATTCGGTAATTTCAACTTATTGGTGAAAGAGAGAAGCGGGTTGTGTTTACGATGAGCTTGTTTATGTGGAGCTAAAGGTACGAAAGAGGGCGATAGCTTATCCCAAAAGGGGATAGCTTGACGAGCAAGAGAAGTACTACTAGATTGTAGTCTTCTTTAGAATTGAAAGTATGTTGGGAACGTTAATTTATTCAAACAAGTCAAACACCTCTCGCGCCCTAAGCGGACCGAGAGCCGGATCGATCATTTGAGACCGGTCTGGTTTTGGTATCTTAATTGTGCCTTGGCACTTATCTTATTTAGTGACAAAAGACGTTCGATTTCATTTAGGATTTAAAAGAGAATGTGGTGGGACACGGATAATCCGAGCCACCCGAGGGAAAACTCCGTTTCCCGACACTTAGCTAGAGTGCGCTCATCCCTCCTTGCAATCGGAGCGGATGGGATCATGATCCCGAAAGTCGTACTTCAAACGCGTAGGCACTTACGACTTAGTGGGGTTATGTAGAGGCGTTGTCTATTCCACGCCCTCACTAGTTCGACGTTGATCTCTGAGCGAGATCGTAACAATCAAGATAATAACCACACTAGCATAAATAATCCTAACAAGGAATATATAAAGAATTCTATGCTAACAATAGTCGTTATTTCTAGCAATCGATATTTCCTAGGTTCATTTTTATTTAAGCATACAAGTCGTTCCCAACATCGAGAAATATCATATAGACGGATATAAAAGGGCACAAGGGGAAATTCCACTTGCCTTCGTGTAACGAGTTCTAGCAACGAGCTTTGACGAAACTTAGGCGATTCCCTACTACGAGCGAGGATTCCGACCTATTGATATGGAATTTACGAAAAGGCTCAAAACACGATTTTCCTTCTAGAGTTCGGATTACCTCTTATAGTATTTTTATAAGAGGGTTTGAGTTTCTAAATTATTATAATAATAATTTAGAAAGTTGTTTTCCTTAAAATAATAATATTCCTTTATTATTATTTTAGTTTCGTAATATCCTTATTATTCCGAAAAAATCTTTATTAAAATAATTATTAAAATAACCCTTTTTAATTATTTATGTTAGTTAAATTATTACTTTTAAATTTTCGATTATTCTTGGGTGAATCTTAGAATATTGTCTCCCTTATCTAGCATACCTTATTAATAATATCTTCTTAATAGAATTGTATTTACTTACCTAATTCTCATTAAATAAAGTTGTCATGCTTATAGATCCTCTACATGGAAGTTTCCATAACTAGAAATTTCTATTTTCTTTATAAAGTAACTTACTAATATTACTATATATCACAATATCCTTATTTATATTATTCCTATAATCCTTTTATATTATAATGCTTATAAAATATCTTTGATCATAGACTTTAATATCCTCATGTCTTGTAAAAATATCATCATGACTTTATAGATATCCCACTTCATAATTACAATCTATTATTATAATATTTTAGTTTATAAAAATAATATCTTCGTTATATCTAAAGGATTTCTTTCTAAACAAGTCACTTTATGCTATAATAATATCCTAAAATATTTGTCTTGTGACAAAACTCTACACTTAGAGGTTATTAAACTAATATTTGCTCATATGTGACTTTAGTAATATATTCATTAGTTAATATTATATCTTCCTAAAACAACATCCAAGGTCATAACATAGTCTATGTCTTCAAGTTTTGAAAATAATATTATTTTTAGAAGGTCTCTCCACCATTCATTTTATTTATACTAAGACCTAGATCACCATCATATGTTATAACTAAAATCACATATGTACATATTTCTAGAAGTCCTTATTTTGTAGTAGTTCTTACACTTAAAAGTATGCTAACTTCATATTTTTATTGAGTAAAGGATTTATTTCCTAAATCTATTTATTATGATCAAATTTATAAATATGATATATTCTATAGTTTAGGACATGCATAACAACTTCTAGAATTCTTATATGATCAAAGATGACAATATAAATTATAATTTTGTAAGCTATAATTATTTTATAAAAATCTATTTATAATATGATTGGGCATGCTCCTAATAAATTCAATAACATTTATCTATTTGTTTTATTAAGTTTAAGTTACCATGGTAACTTTAGTTTGTTTCTAGCTTTCAACTAACAAATCTCTACTTCAAATATTTTTATTTCTGATTTTTCTTAATTAAATTCTAATAATCTATAAAAGCTTTAATAACTTTATACATGCATAAAATAAATAGAATTTAGGTTTAGGATTATATACTTCTGTATTCTGTTTTTACAGAACACTGGAGGAGAATGCAGGGGAGGAGGACCGGCGGACAGGGGCGGCGCAACCAGGGATGACGGCGGCTCTGGCGTGGCAGGCGGCGGTCGTCGGTGGCTCGGCGGCAGCGGGCTAGTGGTGGTCGGCGGCTTCCAAGGGAGAGAAGGGGAAGATTTGTGGTGTTTTTGTGGAGAAAAGCAACTTGGAGAATGGCTGATTTTTGAAGCTTAAGAGTGCAATTGCTAGGAGAGGTAGAGGAGAGTGAAGTGTGTGAGAAAAATGAATGAATAGGAGGCCTTTTATAGGCAAATTGGATGAAGCTATGGATCCATGCCATGGTGATTGCACCAATGGAGGAGGAGGAGGTGTCCTTGCATTGGCCAAGAGTGTGTTAGTTGAGGGTGATGGAAGAATGAGGTAAGAAGGGTAGTCTTGCAAGGAAGAGGAAGGTGGAAGAAGCTTCCATGGACATGCATTGGGAGGGAGTCCAATCTACGTAAATCACATCAGACATAGTCTGATGTCTATTTTTTTGTAGAAGAAGAAGATTAAATGGGTATAAGATAATAAGAATGGTGTGATGTAGTAAGAAAGTGCAATTGGTCTAGCGGATGAGAGTGTGGGGCGTGTAGGTAGAGTGGCAAGAGGTCTCAGGTTCAAGTCCCGGCTCTTGCACTCTTTTTACCAAGCTTGTAACTAGATTTTTAGGCTTTTATGTAATTTACTTTATAGAATAAAATTAATCCCTAAAAGACATTGTTTTTAATTAATGCTCTTTCTATTACTTTCCTCACTTTATTAAACTATGCCCCTCAAGTTATTTTATTGAATTTTTATCTATTTTAACTTTCTTGGTAATCTCTTTTAAAAGAGAATAATAGAAGTTAATTTGATATTTAGCAATTCTCCTTTTTAATTAGAGAAAAAAAATTGATAATAAATATTATATTATAAAAAAGTTTGGAATATCGCGGATATTACAATAGTACCCCCTTAAATAAGTTTCATCCTCGAAACTTAGAGAAAATAGGGCGGTACCAGAATGTAGAGACAAAAGTAATTACAACCTAAGACTTGCGAGGATCCTATGGGGTCTAGTACCCCCTTAAAAGGATTACACTAATGGTGTTCAAGAGGACATTAACTCTGGGAAACGCCTATGCATGTCTTGCTCGGTTTCCCAGGTTTCCCAAGTTGTACCTTCGTTGCCATCCTTGGACCAGAGTACACGGACTAAAGGTACTTCTTTGTTGCGCAATTGCTTGATTCGGTGCTCTACAATCTTGATTGGTCTCTCTTCGTATGTGCCATCCGACTGGATCTCGACATCGTCGAAATTGATCACGTGGGATTCGTCGGGCACATACTTTCTTAAGAGCGACACGTGGAATAGATTGTGCACAGGGTGAGCAGATGGCGGTAAAGCAACTCGATAGTCCAGATTGCCGACTCTTTCTAGGACTTCGAAGGGTCCTACATAGCGAGGGTTAAGCTTGCCTCGCTTCTCGAAGCGAAACACACCCTTTGAAGGAGATACTTTGACGAAAACTTTATCTCCTACGGCAAACTCGATGTCTCGTCTCTTCAGATCTGCATAAGACTTATGTCGACTCTGAGTGGTCAACATTCTTTGACGGATGCGGGCGACTTCAGAGGCAGTTTGCTCTATTAGTTCGGGACCTAGGAGAATCTTGTCAGCGTTATCGTCCCAACAGAGCGGAGAGCGACACTTTCGCCCGTACAAGGCTTTAAAGGGAGCCATCTTGATGGTGGAATGCCAACTATTGTTGTAAGTGAACTCTATGAGGTGTAAGCTGTCATCCCAGCTTGTTGTGCGGTCTAGCACGCAGGCTCGTAGCATATCCTCAAGAGTTTGGATGGTCCTTTCCGATTGACCGTCGGTTTGAGGATGAAATGTTGTGCTGAATTTCAGTTCAGTACCCACGCCTTTATGTAGTCCTTTCCAGAAAGAGGCCATGAATCGACCGTCTCGATCGGAGATGATTGTCTTTGGGGTCCCATGGAGGCGAACTATTTCCTTGACGAAGACCGTTGCTAGCTTTGGAGCTTTCCATTTCTTTTGAATGGGAATAAAGTGAGCACTCTTGGTAAGCCGATCCACGATGACCTAGATAGCATCTTTTTGCTTTTGAGTCTTTGGTAGGTCGGTCACGAAGTCCATTGCTATGTCTTCCCATTTCCATTCTGGCACACGAAGGGATTGCAATTTTCCTCCAGGTCTTCTGTGCTCAATATTTACCTTCTGGCAAACCAAACACTTAGATATAAACTCTGCGACATCTTGCTTCATGCTTGGCCACCAGAAATTTCTACGTACATCCTTGTACATTTTACTTGCTCCTTGATGTACTGAATAGGCAGACGAGTGGGCTTCTTTCAGGATGGTCTTTCGAAGCTCGTCCATTTCTGGCAAACAAATCCGGTTTTGGAACCAAAGGGAACCGTCATCTTGAATGATGAATCCAGGTGCCTTGCCTTCTTGCACCTCGCCACTGATTCTGATCAACATGATGTCGTCTGTCTACTTCGCCTTGATTTCTGCAATCAATTCGGATTCGATTTCCAATGTGTTTAGACATCCTTGTTGTCTTCCGAACCAAACCTCAATGCCTTCTCTGATGAGTTCTTGTTGCAACTCTGGTTGGGCGGTTAACATTGTTACCATGCCCTCTTGTTGTGTCTTTCGACTGAGAGCGTCTGCTACGACGTTAGCTTTTCCAGGATGATAGAGTAGCTCTATGTCGTAGTCTTTCAGTAGTTCGAACCATCTTCTCTGTCTCATGTTCAGTTCCTTTTGCGTGAACACATACTTCAAACTTTTGTGATCCGTGTAGATCTGACACTTAACCCCGTACAAGTAGTGTCACCAAATCTTTAAGGCGAACACTGCCGCTGCCAGTTCGAGGTCGTGCGTCGGATAATTTACTTCATACACCTTGAGTTGCCTTGATGCATAGGCGATCACTTTCCCATTATGCATGAGCACGCATCCCAAACCTTGCTTGGAAGCATCACTGTAGAACACATAACCGTCGTGTCCATCTGGAAGAGTTAATATTGGTGCACTCGTGAGGCGCCTCTTGAGTTCCTGGAAGCTTTCCTCACATTTTTCATCCCACACAAACTTCTTGTGGGTCTTTCGGAGTAACTTCGTCATGGGAAGGGCGATCTTTGAAAACCCTTCGACGAATCTTCGGTAGTACCCTGCGAGTCCTAGGAAGCTGCGAATTTCCTTTACATTCTTTGGTTGCTTCCATTCTGAGACTGCTTCAATCTTCTTTGGGTCCACCATAACTCCGTCTTGATTGATGACGTGGCCTAGAAAAGCCACTTCCGTAAGCCAAAGGTCACACTTGGACAATTTGGCGTAGAGCTGGTTGTGCCTTAGGATCTGTAGCACAGTTCGAAGGTGTTCTTCATGTTCTGCTTGATTCCCGGAGTAGATTAGGATGTCATCAATGAAGACGATGACGAACGTGTCGAGGTATTCATGGAAGCATCGGTGCATCAAGTCCATGAATACCGCAAGTGCATTGGTCAGTCCGAATGGCATCACCACAAATTCGTAGTGGCCATAGCGGGTGCGAAAGGCGGTCTTCGGGATGTCCTCTTCACGGATCTGAAGCTGGTGATATCCTGACCTCAGGTCGATCTTGGAGAAAACTTTTTCACCTCGTAGTTGATCTAAGAGATCGTCTATCCTTGGAAGAGGATACTTGTTCTTAATGGTTCTTTCAAATTGACCATCAGTTTGAGGATGGAACATTGTGCTAAGCTTCAGTTCGATTCCCATGGCCTTATGTAATTCTTTCCAGAAATAGGCCATGAATCGACCATCTCGATTAGAGATAATCGTCTTCGGGGTTCCATGGTGGCGGACTATTTCTTTAATGAAGATCACTGCTAACTTAGGAGCTTTCCACATCTTTTGGATGGTGATGAAGTGAGCGCTCTTGGTGAGCCGATCCATGATAACCCAAATAGAAACCTTTTGCTTTTGAGTCTTGGACAGGTCAATCAAGAAGTCCATTGCGATATCCTCCCATTTCCATTCCGGCACGGGAAGGGATTGCAATTTTCCTCCAGGTTTTCTGTGCTTAATTTTCACTTTCTGGCAAACTAAGCACTTGGATATGAAATTTGCGACTTCTTGTTTCATGTTTGGCCACCAGAAGTTTCTTCGTACATCCTTGTTGACTCGGCTGAAATCGTTGTTGCCAAGATCAAAGATAAATAACCCTAAACTACTAACTAGTATAGCAAGCAAGCAAGGGGTCGAACCCAAGAGAATCGGGATTTTGATCAATCAGCAGGAAATTAGACAGGGGTTTTCGGAAGTTCAAGCAAACAAACAAATAAGCAAATATTGTTGGGTTTAAATCAATTAGAAGGAAAGAAGAGTTCATTCAATCAATTCCACCTTTTTAATCATTCGATCATTGATTCATCCACTTTTCTATTAATTCCCTAGTTAATTCCAATCCTTATAAAAGATTTCCGCTTGTCCACGGTCCAAGCAGAATTATGATATGAACAAGAACGCTTAATTCAAATCATGCAAAGTATTAAGGATAGAAGGATATTAATTCATGCAATCAAGCTACGAGTCTCCTGCATAAAATAACAATCAAACACTCTTTCTCAATTCTAGTCCACGGTCCTAGAAAAGAGTTGTTTCAAGGATAAATAAGATTGCACAGACAACAATCAAACAAATCCAAACAGTAGAATATCAATCAAAGTCAACAAGTTGCGCACCAAGAGAAATCAATTGATAATCATAAATTAAGCACAAGAGTTTTGATATTAACCAAGGGATAGAAAAGTTACCAGAATCTCACAAATTCATAAAAAGGCTTCCTTGATTAAACAAACTCCAAAGGGAAATTAGTTCTTCATAATAATGAAAGTATGCTAGAAATTGTCTCTATATTGTGTTGTAACCCTAAAGTGAAACTCGAAACAAACCTTAAATAGTAGAAAATAAGTCCGAAAATATAAAAATATAAAAACACAAAAGATAAAATAAAGATGAAACGAAGGCGGCGCTGAAACCCTCGATCCGCGAGCGCGGTTTCAATCCGCGGTCTCGGATCGTCTCTCTTGCCTCGGCCGCGGAACCTCCTCGATCCGCGAGCGCGGAAATAATCCGCGGTCGCGGATCCAGCCTTCCTCGCCCTCGGATGGTTTGCTTCTACCTCCGCACTGCGGGCTCGGATCTGATCCGAGGGCGCGGATCTTGACTCCTTGAACTTCAACTTCGAATTTAGGATTTCTGTCTTCCAAATCTTCAACTGTAGGCTTCTGCTGATATTACAGATAATCAACTAATCTAGTTTAAAACACTCAGAAAATCCTAATAAAAATACAGAATTACGCTGTACTAAAACCAGCGTATCACTTGTACATCTTACTTGCTCTTGGGTAGATGCGTGGGCTTCTTTCAAGATAATCTTTCGAAGCTCGTCCACGGCTGGCACACAAATCCGGTTTCGAAACCAAAGGGAACCGTCATCCTGAATGACGAATCCAAGTGCCTTGCCTTCTTGTACTTTGCCACAGATCCTGATCAGCATGATGTTATCAGTTTGCTTTTCTCTGATTTCAGCTAACAAGTCGGACTGGATTTCCAAGGTGTTTAGGCAACCTTGTTGTCTTCCAAACCAGACCTCGATGCCTTCTCTTATCAGTTCTTGTTGGAGCTTTGGCTGAACTGTTAGCATTGCGATTAAGCCCTCTTGTTGTGTCTTACGACTGGGAGCATTGACCACGTCGTTAGCTATGCCCGGGTGATAGAGCAACTCGATGTCGTAGTCTTTCAATAGTTCAAGCCATCTTCTTTCTCTCATATTCAGGTCCTTCTGAGTGAACACGTACTTTAGACTCTTGTGGTCGGTGAAAATTTGACACTTTACCCCGTACAAGTAGTGTCGCCAAATTTTTAAGGCAAACACTATTGCTGCTAGTTCGAGGTCGTGCGTCTGGTAGTTCACTTCATAGACCTTGAGTTGTCAAGATGCGTAAGCGATTACTTTCCCATTCTGCATTAGCACGCATCCCAAGACTTGCTTGGAGGCATCACTATACACCACATAACCTTCTTGTCCATCTGGCAGCGTTAGGACTGGTGCACTTGTGAGACGCTTCTTGAGTTCTTGGAAGCTTTCTTCACATTTCTCATCCCACACAAACTTCTTGTGGGTCTTCCTGAGCAGTTTTGTCATGGGTAGGGCAATCTTGGAGAATCCTTCGACGAACCTTAGGTAGTATCCTGCGAGTCCTAGGAAGATGCGAATTTATTTTATATTTCACAGTTGCTTCCATTCTGAGACCGCTTCGATCTTCTTTGAGTCTACCATTACTCCATCTTGGTTGATGACGTGACCAAGGAAAGCGACTTCTTTAAGTCATAGGTCACACTTTGATAACTTAGCATATAGTTGGTTGTGTCTTAGAATTTGTAGCGCGGTCCTGAGATGCTCCTCGTGATCTGTTTGATTTCTGGAGTAGATTAGAATGTCGTCGATGAAGACAATCACAAACTTGTCGAGATATTGGAAGCATCTGTGCATCGAGTCCATGAATACCGCAGGTGCATTGGTCAACCCAAACGGCATCACTACAAACTCGTAGTGGCCATAGCGAGTGTGGAAAGCTGTCTTTGGTATGTCCTCCTCACGGATCTGAAGTTGATGGTACCTGGACCTTAGGTCGATCTTTGAGAACACCTTGGCACCTTGAAACTGGTCTAAGAGGTCGTCTATCCTAGGCAGAGGATATTTGTTTTTGATGGTGACTTTGTTCAACTCTCTGTAGTGGATGCATAAGCGGAAAGTCCCATCTTTGTTTTTCACGAACAGTACAAGTGCTCCCCAGGGCGAGGCGCTCGGTCAAGTGAAACCCTTCTCAAGCAGCTCTTCGAGCTGACTCTTAAGTTCTTTCATCTCTATCGGGGCCATCTTGTCGGGTACCTTGGAGATCGGTGTGGTTCTTGGCTCGAGGCTCACTAAGAACTCGACTTCTCGTCGAGGAGGTAATCCGGGAGTTCTTCTGGGAAGACGTCGAAAAATTCTCTGGCTACAGGGATTTATTGAATATCCACGACCTTTTTCTCTGTTGGCTCGAGGTAGCAAAGATACCCAACACAACCTTGTCAGAGTAGTTTCCCGGCCTTCATGGGGTTGATCACCTTGCCATTTTCTTCTTCTTGTTTTCCCTTGAACTTGCATACGTGTCTCCCTCCTGAGTTGATGGCTACGGTTCGGGTGTATAAATTGATTATCGCTCCATGACGAGACAATCAATCTCTTCCGAGAATGATGTCATAGGGGTCCATTGGAATGCATATCAAGTTGGAGTTGAAGCTTCCTCCTTGAATGCTTAAAGGAAAGCTACATAATTGCTTCACCCCTATTATTCTTTCTCCGTTTGGAAGGTTCACAACAAACGGTTCACACTCTTCTAGGTTATCTATTTCTAGGAGTTCTACACATTTCTCGGATATGAAAGAATGCAAAGCACCGGAATCGAAGAGTATGAAAACATCTTTAGAACGGATATGGAGGGTACCTTGACAAATAGGCTCCTCCGGTTTGTCGGTGGTGCGCATCTCGTATAACCGCTGTCCTTGACCCTGGGGATGCATTGGTCCTTTTCCCTTGTTGTGAGCTGTAGATTGGAGCAATGCAGCTCCCGCTGCTCTGTTAGATGCTTAAGGGCGCTGAGAGACTGAGTTGGAACGGGTCTGACCCAACTTGTTTGATGGTTGCCTACAGAATTGGCGGAGATGTCCATCTTACCCACAGTTGAAACATTTCTTAGGATCCTTAGTACAATTCCGGTTGAGGTGACCCGGTTCTGCATAGTTGTAGCAGACTATCGGACTTCTTCTTGATTCCGAGCTTTGGAAGGATTTTGGCCCAGCTGACATGGCCTTGTTATTTCTTTTCTTGGACCATTGGGATCCTTGTGGGGAAGCCGACCTCTTGAATCCACATTGGCTGGAGTGGTGAGGCTTTCCTCCACCATTCTTTCTGCGCTCGGGGCCCTTTAGAGTCATTTCCATCCTATATACAACATCCATATACTCCTCTAAGGTCATGAAAGTGCGATTCACCATCCATGGTTTGATGGTGTCGCTCATCCAGCGGTGAAAGCGCTTGATCTTATGTTGCTCAGTGGTGATCTCTTCCTCAGCGTACTAGAGAAGATGATTGAACTTTTTGGTGCGCTCGAGCACACTCAACCCATGGACCTTCGGGGAGTGGAGTTCGTCAAGCTTTTCAACCTTCATAGATTCAGAGAAGAACCGGTGCATCATTTTATCTTTGAACATACTAGAACTTTCCCACCATTCACCTGCTTCATCCTTAAGCTTCAAAGCAGCCATGTGCACTTTATCTGCTTCCGAGCAGCGCATGTTCCTGAGAAGTCTCTCCACATGGGAGAACCAATACTGAATTCTTGGTGGGTCGCCTGTCCAATCGTATGAGTCGGGCTTCATAGCGTTGAAGGTTTTGATTCCCTCTGCGAAGCTGACTTCCTTAGATTTATCAGGAATGACCTCGGCTACTTGAGCTCCCTCTTGCACTTCCTCTGGTGCTTCGATGTTTGTTGGGTTAGGTACCGCAACAGGGATGGCCTCTTGTACTAGTTGTACGAGAGTGCATAAGGCTGCCACTGTACCCTCGTTGAGTACAACTAGAGCCACAGGCGCGGGAGGAGGGTTAACTCGAGGTTCACCTCTGACCTCGGATTGGCCTTCATCACGACCTTCCCCAACGGTGCTGGGGTTAACTCGACGACTGTTTCCTCTTGTATTCACCATCTAAAGGTTTTAAATTGGTTTATTTTAATAATTCAATAGTATAAGCAAGAATTAACACGCAAGTTTTTCAGAGAAGAAGGGAAATTTTATTAGAACTTTTCTTAAAGACGATTACAAAGGCTTTATACGCAAGCCGTTACACTAAGGACGGAAAAAGGAAAGCTATGCCGACTCAACTTTCTAGAGACAAAAAGAAGTCGAGAGAAGTGGTCTAAGCTCACTTCTTTGGAAGGGGAAAAGTAGAAACTAAGGTAATCTAAATGCGGTCGGTGTACTTGTCGAGGAAGCCTTCCTCGAAGAGAGTCATGTTGATGATCCCGCTATCATTGTTGAGGAGGAGGTTGGCCTGTTCGATTTGCTTGTTGCGCCGGTTCTCACGAGCTTGGAGATCGGCGATACAGATCCGATGCTGGATCCTCTCCTCCTACTCCCTTGTTGAATCGTTGACCCATTCCTCCGTATGCCTTTGCAGCAGGTCAAAGTTCACCCTGTGGGTCCCGGAGGGCACGACACCTGGGGGTGCTAGGGCGTTCACCAGAGGTTGGCGAGCCCGACGGTTAGAGGATTCTCCTATCATCCAATTAGAGCCCCTCCATTTGACATTCTAAGGGTGCTTGGCTTGCCCTCTCGTACAGTGTCGGCCGGCATGTGGGTCCTCAAGGCCGGGTTCGAAGGAACCTCTCCTTTGAGCGGTCATGGTTGATAGGTCCGAGGCAGAGTCGTTGAAGAAGTTCCTCATCTTCACGACTCCAGAAATCGGTCAGGGGAATGGGCCCTTTAGGTTTTGGCATTCTTGGTGGTGAGACCACCTCAACTCTCAGAATGAGGGGGGTGATGGTCCAATTGGGTCGATGACTTCCCCATCGGAGTCATCTTCGTCGGACTCATCGATCTCCTCGAACTCTGGGTTCTCTTGATGCCATGCATCCCATTCTGCTTGGGCGTCCCACACCAGTTCGAAATAGTCTCCTTCCTCTTCTCCTTCCACAAAGTTGAAGTCGGGAAGTATCCCTTCCTCCTCTGGTTAGTACTCCTGTAAAATCTCCTCATCTTCATTAGCCGGGAAATCTTCAGGCTCATAAGCGGGTGTCATTTCCTCATCTTTGAACGGATATTCCTCGGGTTCGTATACCGTGGATAGGGGAGGTGCTATCGGTTCCAGTACTTCTGGTTGCGCCTCGTTGTGGAAATCAGGACCCTCCTCTGGATCCTCTTCGGGATCCTCCTCCACGTCTTCCATCGGGATTGCCTCTCCAGGATCATGAAAAGGGTCGTCTTGTGCATTTTCATAGGGCCAAAATGGGTTGTGGGCCTCTAGTGCTTGAAGGGACTCTTGGATTTGATTCCTAAGGTGTGTGGTTTGTCGTGTCTCAACCATGATCCGAGGGAAAGGAAGGAAAGAAAGCATTAAATATAGAACATCCTTATATTCTATAAGGTGAAGACATATTGAAGGAAGTTAAGTCATTATATATGAAGATTACATATCAAACGTTTATTTTAAGACTTTTCATTTTCTTGGTCTTATTAAGGAGTCTAGTGATTTCTTTTCGAATATAATTATAGGAAGGAACTTCCTAAATTTAGCAGACTTTCTAAGGTGAAAGTTAAGTTTAAGAAAAGTTTGAACTAAAATGATTAAGTTTAAGAGTTGAACTATTTTATGTTACTTAAGTTTTTAGAAGGTAAAAAGGGAAATTTCTTAAGGTAGATGTTCTAGAACTAAATTAAAGTTTTGAAATATTTAAGGAAAATTCTTAACTAAGAAGCTTAAATTAGAAAGTTGACGCTTTAGAAGGTAAAAAGGAAAATTTCTAAAGGTAGATGTTCTATAAATGGAAGTTTCGGGTTACGGAAGAAAACATAGGTTTTTTCAGTTTTTGAAAATTTTCGATTTTTTTAATAGTTTTCGGTTTTGAAAACAAAACGTTCGGCTCTGATACCATAATTGCAACACCCTTATTTTACAACATTGGGTATTACCGCCAATGGCCTCGGCCTTTATCGTCCAAAGTCACCCAAGGCTTTTAGAATGATATTGAACTCATAAAATGCGGAAATTCACATAATTTATATAATAAAAGGGTGCTCTCGAAAGAGACTTTGTTCGTACAAACTTTCGTTACAATACTTTAACAAAATGGAGTTTGATAACGGAAAACATAAAACTTGTTCTTGTGACATATATAGAAATAAACCAAAAGTACGGAAAATACATCTTGCGAGTCTTTCCCTTCCTTCGTCTTCACTTACGCCTTGCTCGGGTTCCTAGGTTCTGACATAATTCGCGAGGGGCAAGAATATGCTAGACAAACATGCGGAAAAGAAGAATTAGTCTAAAAGACTAAGCAAGCGGGAACTGAACTTCCCAAGGGTAATTCGGTAATTTCTAATATTAAAGGGAGATATTATCGGATGTGTTTTAAGGTATATATCTTTATGTGGGGCTTAACGGAACGAAGAAGAGTGTATCTCGAGAGGAGATAGTTCGTTAATCGAGAGAAGAGCTACTAGATTATAGACTTCGTTAGAGTAAAAAGTATGTTGGGAACGTTATTATTCATACAAGTTTTGAAAATCTCTCGCGCCCTTGCTGACCGAGAGCCGAATCGATCATTTCAGATCAGTCCGGTTTTGATGTCTTTTAAATGTGCATTGGCACTTATCTTATATCATGACGAAAATTTCAATTACGTTAATGATTTTTAAAGAGTGTGGGGGGCTTGCATGGCCCGGGCCACTTAAGGAAAACTCAATTCCGACACAGCTCGGTGCCACTCATCCCTCCGTTGCACTCAGAGCGGACATGGATCATGATCCTGATAGTCGTACTTTAAGCGTAGAGGCATACGACTTAGTAAATTATATAGAGGCGTCGGGTTAGTCCCGCGCCCCTTACTAATTCGTTCGAACCGATCTCTTCACGAGATCGTAAACAATCAAGGCCACAACCAAGACTAGCATAATAGTCCTATCAAATATTAAATAACGGAATAACGATAATAGGGGGGTCAATTATTCTAACAATCGATATTCCTAGGTTCGTTTATTATTAGCAAACAAGTTGTTCCCAACATCGAGAAATTTCACGGAATGAATTATCAAGGCTACAAGGAGAAATTCCACTTTCCTTAGATTGCACGGAGTTTGTATTAGCAACGAGCGGAAACGACGTTCTTGAGACGGAACGAAGATTCGACCTAATACACGGGATATTCCGATAACTTTATTAAGAATGCTCCAATTCTTCTAAAGTTGTGAATATTACTATTATTCTTTCTAAGGGATGGAGATTTCTAAATTATTATATTAATAATTTAGTTGGATGTGAATATAATAATAATACCCCTTATTATTATTGTAAACATTCTAATATCCTTTATTCCTTAAAATCCTTAGTTTTAATAGTATTTATTATCTTCCTTGAAAACTCAAGTAATAGCTTACTTAAATTATTAAAATACTCTTTTATAATCTTAACTTGTTATTTTATTAATATAAATAAGCTAGGAATATCTTTATAAAATCTTTTGATATAGTTTTCAACATCGTAGGAAATATAGTTATAAGTAAAGTCCTCTTAGGATTTTTAACAAGTCAAACACCCTCATTATTTAATATATCATATTAATAGCCTTATTATAAGAAAAAGAGTCTCGTGCGAATGGTCGCCTGTGTGGAAAATAAGAATAAATCTCGATCGTTCATTCCAAAAAATCAACGTCCTTGATCAAACATTTATTAAAAAAATAAAATACGGCACAGGCGAATTTTTCTCGTATTATTCGCATAGTTTTCAATAAAATACGACACAGACGATTTTTTCCCGAATTATTCACGAATTTTTCGAAAAATACGTTTTTATGAGACGCGCCTAGTTTGTTCATCAAAAAAAGCGATTTATTCATCAATATTCACCAATTGTTCATCAATACTAACTAATTGTGCATTGAGTTTTTGATAACATTATTCATTGATTTCAAACTTTTTTATTTTTAATTTTATTTTGTAACCTTATTTATGTGTAGGAATAAAATATTATGTAGTTTTTTATGCACATATAATTATTTTTGATATACCCATATTTGTTCATTGATATACTCATATTTGTTCATTGATATACCCCTATTTGTTCATTGATATACCCATGGTATACCATTATTTGTTCCTTAGTATACTTCGTTTTTGTTCATTGGTATACCATTATTTGTTCATTGATATACCCTATTTGTTCATGGATATACCCTTATTTTTTCATTGATATAACCTTATTTGTTCATTATTATACCCTTATTTGTGAATTGAAATAAACTTATGTTTTATGTGTCAAGGCTATCAACTTGTACATTTAGGACTATTAATACCATCAACTTGTATATTTAGGACTATCTATTTGTGCATTTTTGCATTTATTTTGTACTTTAAGGCTATCTTGAATTCAAAGTATAATACGAATGAAGTGCTTTAAGGCTAACTTGTCAATACGAATGAAGTGCTCAATATTGATGATGTCCAAAATGGTGAAATAAGAGGTGGGCCCGGGTTACAAAAAAACAATTAGACACGACTGATGATGTCCAAAACAGTAAAAGCAAAAAGTGGGCCCGAAAAGACCCCCAAAGGCAATTTAGGGACCCACGTCCATATCCTCCGATTATTTAAAACAAAACTCACGCCCTCGCGAGGTCTCTCAACTATCCGGGACGAGGTCTTGACCTCGTCACCGACTCTACTAACGCACCCGCCCACTCGAACCAATCACAAGCGACCTCACTCCCGAACCAATCACCAGCGACCTCACTCCCAAACCAATCACAAGCGACCTCATTCTCGGACCAATCAAAAACCCTTATTTCGGGCATCCCACATCGAACATTGGCCTAAACTCGGCCCCCCAATTCTCTATAAATAGAGAAGAACCTCGTAGGAAGAAGGGGTCAAAAAACCACTTGAACTCAAGAACTCTCTTGCTTGTTAAAGATCGACGTGATAGGAACATCGTCAAAAGACCTCGCTACAGACAGGAGAAACCCACAAAAAGACCCCAAAGTCGTAAAGGGATCTCGCTCACACCAAAAACCTCACTACAGAAACACAAAAAACTCTCTACATCACATCCCCAAATCTACCTCGCCCTAGAATCGACCTCGCAACATTTAGGTGCGATCTCGGAACCTTGTAGGAGGTCTAGGAGTGATTCTCAAAGTTGTACGTCAGCCTCGTAGGTTTGTAACGTCGCTATCACGGAAAAATCATAAATAAAGGAGCAAGTGTTTGCACTCAAATATAATAATCTTGTTTCTTGTCTCGTAGCGTAGCTGATATTTCGGGTTTCATCACTGGCGCCGTCTGTGGGAACCTCTTCATCCTAAGCAGCTTCCCATTTTAGTGCAAACCTTGATTCCTTAAAACCCCCTCAAAATGGCTTGTCCAAACAATTTCTTCCCCCAACATCCCGACAATATGGCTGAGACCCCTCCATGGACGACGGCAGGTCCGTCGGGATACCCTTTTGTGGTCCCGCCAAACTGGACATACAACGTTCCACAAAACCCATACCCGTTCCAGGGGTATGAACAGGGTGGCGCTCCTTTCAACCAGTATCTCTACTCGGGGTACGGGCAGTACCAACAGGGCCAAGCTCCCCCATATGTCCCGATCCCCTCCCAGGGGCAACCTCACTCCGAGTACGTGCCCGCGTATGTCCCGGGCTATATGCCGGGGCAGGAGGCGCCCACGAACGGATCTACCACGGAAACACCCTCTCGAGATCCGATGCAGATCTCGCAATCCCGTTCGCGACGTGCAGAGAGGCGTGACATGGAGTTGTCCGAAACAGCGGCAAGCACGCCACGCCTTCTGGCGAGGTCAAAGTCGAAGTCTGCTCGCCCATCCGTCGAGAGTGGATACAAGAATCCCTTCGTGCCTGAGATCCAAGAGGCACACATGCCCAAAGGTTTCCATTGGCCGCAAATGGGACTCTACGACGGCACGGCCGACCCCGAGGACCACATAAAACACTACGCCGTCCAGATGAACGTCAACTCCTACAATGACGCCATTTTCTGTCGAATCTTTCCGACCATTTTGGAAAAGGCGGCAATGACGTGGTTCACCAGCCTTAAGGTCAAGTCGATAGCCTCATTTTCCCAGCTATGCGAGTCCTTCGTCGGGCACTTCAACGGCTCAAGAAAGCGCAAGAAGAACATGCGCGATCTCCGTGGCATTGAGCAGGGAGAGAACGAGAAGCTGGGTACCTTTTTTACAAGGTTCACCACCGCGGTTGCTGAGATCGCGCAGATCGACGAGGCGTCGGTACGAGACATCCTCATGGGCAACCTTCGCCAGGGGGATTTCAAGTGTCGCATTTTTCTCAAGAATCCGACCATATATGAGAGCCTGTGTGCTCGGATCACGGCACAGGTCTACGCCGAGGACGCTGCCAGCCAGAGCTCGCGACCGAGGACCGACAAGGAAATCGTGACCGAGGCTAAGGGAAAAGCTAAAGTGGCTGCGCCGGCCGCGAGGGACGCGTACATGACACAAACTCACGACCGGCGTGCCGATTACAAAAGCAACAACAACAACAAAGGCAACAACAATAACAACAGAGGCCACAACAACGACAATAGAAACAACAACCGCTACGACAACCGTGGCGGTGGGGGTTGGAGCTGCTTCGGCGGGAAGCCACGAGGTTACAAAGGCAAAGGTGGCCCCGCCTACAACCCAAACGAGAAAAAACGCGCCAACCCCGCGTCGGGGGCCAACCTCGTGCAACAGGAACCAACCCGGTCCCGACCAAGCAATGCAGAGCAACAAGCTCCGACGAGGCAGTCGCGCTCCGGACAAGCCGCGGCGCCCGATGGGTACATCAACACCATCTCGGGTGGACCCTCGCTGGCGGGTTCGAGCCAGGCGGAAAGAAAGAGATACGCGAGGGCAAGTCACCATGAGCCCTCGGTATACAGCGTGACACAAACCTCACGGTCCCACGTGGGTATGGCCTTCACCTCCGAGGACGCCGAGGGACTCCATATGCCCCACTCCGACCCCCTGGTGATACACGCTCAATTGTGCTCGAAGATAGTAAAGCGGATACTGGTGGACACGGGTTCCTCCGTGGACATCATGTATTTTGGCGCTTTCGAGCAGCTGGGGATCTCCGCGACATCTTTGAGGCCCTACGCTGGGAAGCTCACCTCCTTCTCGGGAAACGAGGTCTATGTCGCTGGTCTCATAGACCTGTGGATGACCCTCGGTACTGGCTCGACAACGAGAACCGAGGTGATAGAATTTACGGTGGTGCACCTGCCCTCGGCCTACAATGCAATCATCGGGAGAGTCTCCTTGATGAAATTCCAGGCGGTGGTCTCCATCTACCACCTTAAAACGAAGTTCCCCACGAGCGGAGGTGTCGGAGAGGTGAAGGGCAACCAAGAAGAGGGCCGCGTCTGCTACATGACCTCGGCTAAACAAAATGCTCCGTGTTCATGGTAGAGACTTCAGGTGAAGCAGACCTCGAGGTCCGAGATTTCACAATACCCACCCCCGAGGCAGAAAGAAGGGTGATTCCCCCCTTCGAAAACAAATCCGAGAAGATCTACCTCGGGGGTTGCCTCACTGGGGATGCAGCAGCGTCACTAGAGGCCCTGCTTGCTGGGTCCCGCGACGTGTTCGCCTGGACTGCAAAAGATCTCCGAGGTGTGCCTCGGACACTGGCCCAACACTCCCTGAACATCGACGTCGCCATTCGCCCTGTGGTGCTGTGTCGAAGAAAAATGAACGAAGAAAGGGAAACCGCCGCAAATGAAGAGGTGGCCAAGCTGCTGGCCGCAGATTTCATACGCGAAGTCCAGTATCCGAAATGGCTGTCCAATGTCGTATTGGTCAAAAAGGCCAGCGACAAGTGGCGGATGTGTGTAGACTTCAAGGACCTCAACAAGGCATGTCCCAAAGACAGCTACCCTCTGCCCTCGATCGATGCACTCGTAGATTCGACTGCTGGGCACGAGGTCTTGAGTTTCCTCGATGCCTACTCGGGGTACAACCAGATCTCGATGAATCCTCGTGACGAGGAGGAGACATCCTTCATCACCCAGCGGGGGACATACTGTTACAAGGTCATGTCGTTTGGCCTCAAGAATGCCGGGGCCACATTCCAACGCCTCATCGATCGGGTTTTCAAAGACCACCTGGATAGGAACGTATCCGCCTACGTTGACGACATCGTGGTACGGAGCAAGGGCCCCGAGGAGCACCTAGCTGACCTCGCCGAGGTTTTCACCACCCTCGGACACCACCAGCTCAGCCTGAACCCCGAGAAGTGCGTTTTTGGCGTGTCATCGGGGAAGTTTTTGGGATTCATGATCAGCGAACGCGGGATTGACGTCAACCCCGCCAAAATAGAATCTATCCTCGCAATGAGGTCTCCCCGATCTCGTACCGAGGTGCAAAGACTCAACGATGCTGTAAATTACTTGGGACGGTTTTGCTCCCGTCTAGCAGACAAGTCCCTCCCATTCTTTACCGCCCTCAAAAAGAATGACAAGTTCGTCTGGGACGAGAGACTCGAGACTGCTTTCTCCGAGTTGAAGATCTTCCTCACCAAGCTCCCCACCTTGTCACCTCCACATGCGGGCGAAGACTTGCAATTATATGTAGCGGTGAGTCCCGAGACCGTCAGCGCGGTGCTCACAAGAGAAGCCATGCACCCGGTATACTTTGTGAGTCGCGTGCTCCAGCCTGCGGAGCAGAGATACTCCCCGGTAGAGAAGATGGCGCTGGCTGTAGTGACCGCCGCAAGGCGCCTACGCCCATACTTCCACGCACATCCCATCCAGGTTCTCTCGGACCTCCCACTCCGTCAAATTCTGCATCAACCCGCCCTCTCCGGATGTATGACCAAGTGCTCTGTCGAGCTCTCCGAGTTCGACATCAATTATCTCCCGAGGACCGCGATGAAGGGACAAGCCCTCGCCGACTTTATGGTGGAGGTCACCTTACCCGAGACAGACACAAGCTCGGACGAATGGAAAGTGTTCATTGATGGCTAACGATGTGACGCTGGTGGCGGGGCCGGGGTGTTCCTCGCTGGCCCCTCAATCGAGACAGAGTATGCTCTCAACTTCGCCTTTGATGCCACCAATAACGACGCCGAGTATGAGGCCATGATCGCCGGGATCGAGATGGCGCTACTTAACGGAGCCCGCAAGATCAGGGTCTACACAGATTCCGAATTGGTGGCACGACAACTCAACGGCCAATACGACACCAGGACAGGTTTTCTTCCCGCCTACCGAGAAAAAGTGAAGGCCTTGGTCTCATGCCTAGAGACCTTCGCGGTGGAGTCAATCCCGCGGACCTCAAACACAAAGGCGGATGCCCTCGCCGGGTTAGGCTCCGCGCTTCCCTTGGATGTGGGGAACCGCGTGATGGTGGAGAGAAAGCTCTCACGAAGCGTCGATAGTGAGGTCCTGTCCATAAGGACCGAGGACTGGAGGTTCCCAGTAACGAGGTATATACAAAGCGGCATCCTCCCAGAGGACCCCGCGCTGGCCAGGAAACTAAAAATGCAAGCTGCCCGCTACTGCGTCATCGGCGACCAGCAGGTTGGGCTACGCTGAACCCAACCTGATGTGCATACCACCCGAAACCACGGACCACGTCCTCTACGAGGCCCACGAGGGAGTTTGTGGAGGGCACCGGGGTGGAGGTCTTTGGCACACAAGATCGTCCATTTGGGGTACTTCTGGCCCACTCTCCGACAAGATGCAAAGGCTTACGTCCAAAGATGCGTCGGATGCCAGAAACACGGGAACGTCCAGCACACCCCGACGGCTCCCCTCCGAAGCATTCACGCACCTAGCCCATTCGCGATGTGGGGAGTGGACATTTTAGGCCCTTTCCCTAAAGCTGCTGGCCAGGTGCAATACATTTTGGTCATCGTCGACTACTTCACGAAGTGGGTCGAAGCGCAAGCAATGGCAAAAATCACTGGGGCAAAGGTCTGCGAATTCCTGTGGAAGAACCTCGTCTGCCGTTTTGGTGTCCCCATGACAATCATGACCAATCATGGCCCCCAATTCGATTGCGAAGAGACTCGGACTTTCTGCTCTGAGCTGGGCATCGACCTCAAATTTTCCTCCGTGGCTCATCCCTAGTCCAATGGCCAGGTAGAAAACGTCAATGCCCGCATCTTGACAGACCTCAAAAAGCGCCTGGGCATGGCACAAGGTCGCTGGGCCGAATTACTCCCACTCGTCCTCTGGACGTATCGCACGACCTCGCGCCGCGCAACGGGCGAGACCCCCTTCTCTCTTACCTACGGGGCGGAGGCCCTCGTTCCCGTAGAAACCCTGATTCCATCAGCAAGGGTGTACAACTTCGACGAAAAAGAAAACGAGGCCAACCTCAGGGTCGAACTGCAGTTCCGAGACGAAATCCGCGAGGTGGCGGACCTGCGCTCTAGAGAATACAAGCGACGTGTCGCCGTGTATCACGACAAGAAGGTCAGACCTCGCATCTTGGCCACGGGAAACCTCGTGCTAAGACGCACCGAAGGGGGCAAATTGGACCCTAACTGGGAAGGGCCCTACATCCTCGAAGAAGAAGTCGCGCCCGGGGCTTTCAAGCTCAGGGACGACGAGGGGCGCACACTGAGCAAAACGTGGAACGTCGCGCGACTCAAAAAATATTACATGTAAAAACTCGAAACCTCGTTGTTCCTCACAGTTGATGAATAAAGGATTGCAGGCTTTTCTAAAAGAAAAAATGCTCACTCCCTCGAAAGATCCACCCCTCGCTTCCCGCTTGGGGTTGGAGAATCTCGTTTGGAAAAAAGGGTCCACCCCTCGCTTCCCGCTTGGGGTTGGAGAATCTCGTTGAAAAGGTCCACCCCTCGCTTCCCGCTTGGGGTTGGAGAATCTCGTTGAAAAGTCCACCCCTCGCTTCCCGCTTGGGGTTGGAGAATCTCGTTTGGAAAGAAGGCTCCACCCCTCGCTTCCCGCTTGGGGTTGGAGAATCTCGTTGAAAAGGTCCACCCCTCGCTTCCCGCTTGGGGTTGGAGAATCTCGTTTGGAAAGAAGGGTCCACCCCTCGCTTCCCGCTTGGGGTTGGAGAATCTCGTTGAAAAGGTCCACCCCTCGCTTCCTGCTTGGGGTTGGAGAATCTCGTCGAGTCCACCCCTTGCTTCCCGCTTGGGGTTGGAGAATCTCGTTGAAGTTCCACCCCTCGCTTCCCGCTTGGGGCTGGAGAATCTCGTTGAAGAGTCCACCCCTCGCTTCCTGCTTGGGGTTGGAGAATCTCGTTTGGAAAAAAAAAGGTCCACCCCTCGCTTCCCGCTTAGGGTTGGAGAATCTCGTCGAGTCCACCCCTCACTTCCCGCTTGGGGTTGGAGAATCTCGTTGAAGTTCCATCCCTCGCTTCCCGCTTGGGGCTGGAGAATCTCGTTGAAGAGTCCACCCCTCGCTTCCCGCTTGGGGTTGGAGAATCTCGTTTGGAAAAAAAAGGTCCACCCCTCGCTTCCCGCTTGGGGTTGGAGAATCTCGTTTGAAAGAATGGTCCACCCCTCGCTTCCCGCTTGGGGTTGGAGAATCTCGTGGAAGAGTCCACCCCTCGCTTCCCGCTTGGGATACGAACGAGGTTCGTGGACCCCCTAAGACGCCAGGATTCGCAGACGGTTATCTTAGGTTGGAACGAACTTCCAGAACAACGAGGTCCGAACAGAGGCTCACGACCTCGATGCAGGACTACAACGCCCGGTGTGGTCCGAGCCCCACAAAAGATGTGACACTCGAACCATGGGGTTGGACGGATAAGGACTGACGTATGCGAGAAAGTCTAAAGAAAACAAGCATAGGAAAAGAAAGTGACACAGGGCATAAATATAAAAAGAGATGTTTCGATTACAGACCCCGTAGGGTCACCCCCCCCCCCCCAAAAAAAAAGATGTTTTAATTACAGACCCCGTAGGGCCACCAAGGAAGAGTTATCATCATTTCTTCGAGGTTTCAGCCTCAGTACCAGTAAGATCGATGGTTTTAGGAGTTTCATCAGAGGCAGCAGAGGCTTCAGCAGGGGCAGCGGAGGCAAGAGGCGCGGGCGCATCGGTCGCGGCTTGAGGTCCCGTGGAGGTCAACTTCGGGTTCCCTCCAATAAGCTCTACCTCGGGGGGCGCGGTGCTGGACACAGTCCCGTCCTCGTTGAGGAAGAACTCGCATTCCCCCTCGGGATCCTCCGACCCCAGCTCCCCCATGGTTTCATTGTAGTTGGGGTTGAAGAAGACGATCTGGGGGTCGAGGTGCCCATACTTGGCCACCGTCTGTTTGACGCCCATGCGGACTGCCTGGTGGAACATTTTCCTCACGCTCTCCACCAGTTTCGCCTTGTACTCTTCCGAGTCCACATACTTGGGACCCGGGGCCACGACCTCCTCGTTAAGCTCAACAATGCGGCCCTCGAGGCGCCTGATCTCCTCCTCGGCCCTCAGAAACTCCGCTTCCTTCGCCTTGAAGAACTCATGTTCGGCGGAGAGCTTGTCCCGAAGCCCTTCAACCTCGCCTCGCAGAACCTCGGCCTCATCCCTCTCCCTCTTCTCCCCCTCCCTCGCCGCCTTTACCTCCTCCCTCACCCCGGCCTCCGCGGCCTCGACCCGCTTCTTGGCCGCAGCCTCCGCGGCTTTGGACGATTCCGCGACCTCGGCCAGCTCCTTGGCCTGTCGCTCGCACACCTCGCTGTGGGCTCAAAGCGCCGCTTCCATCTTGTCCATCCTCGAGTGGGCGAGGGCGATGCGACTCCGGTTATAATTATCAAAAAAGGTGTGCTGCAAATTCACAGGAGGGTGAGAAAAGACACAAGAAAGAGACAGGAATTAAACACACAAAAACGAAAAGCTTACCATGGTCGAGTACCGAGCAGCCTCGTCGTTAAGCGCCGCCTCGGTGAGGTTGTTGGCCCACGCGACCTCCTCCTTGTAATCCCCCGGGCCCACTCCAACGGGGCCCCCTTGATAGGTCCAGGGAAGTGAAACCTGGCAGGATGGGGGCCTGCGTCCCCGCGACTTCGCCCCTCGAAGTGAAAGGTAGGGATGAGTTCCAGACCCCGCGAGCCTCGTTGATGGTCGCCCGACCGGGATTTCTTCTTCTTTTCCCCGGGGGGAGACCCCACTTCCTTCCTCTTCCGCCCGGCCTTGTCGTCGGACGCCCGAGGAGGATGGGAGGGCACCTTCGCGGTGGCCCCTTTCAGCGGGACCACCTCAGAACTTTTTTCCCCTTGGGGCGGCGCCGCGACGTCCCACTACAACGCCCTCGCAACGTTCCCCTTGGGCGGGACCCCCCCTGTCGCGGTCATCGGCGGAACAGGTTTCGGCTGCGTTGTGCCGGTCCTCACCTGCGAGCTCGACTCGTTAATTGAAATCCCCTTGAGAGCCCGGGGAGCAGGGGCTTTGGAACTAGAAGTCAAAGGTTGTTTCCCCTTCGACTTCGCGGTAAGAGCGTGCAGAAGATCCACTGTCAAAAAAGAAAAAGCTGGTTAAGACAAGGTCAGAAACAAATATAACGAGGTTTATAACCTCCTAACCTTACGAAGAAAAAGAAAGCAATCAAAAAAAATATATATAATATATAAAATACCCTCTCCACCCTCGCGAGGAGGGAAACTGAGGCTTAGCCTGGCCCGCTCAAGCCGGTCTTGAGAAAGGTAAACCTCGTATGGCGCCTGGTACGCTGTGGCGTACCGAGACTTGAGTGCGTGATACTCAGCGACCTTGTACGGGCACACGCATCTCTCGTAGTTTCCCGGTGCCACAGGGAAATTAAGATATCTCCCGTTGAGGTCTCGAACCAAAAACCATTTAGGTTTCCACGTCCCGACGTTCGACTGGGTCGTGGTGATTTTGACATTCGGCGTGCTGAGATTGACAAGGGAACATCGAGGTTCTCTCCTCGCCAAAACTAACGCCGACAAATCGTTGAGGTTCGGTTCGTCCAGAAGCTCGCGACTTCGAATTGTGTAGGCACACAGCAGCCACCAGGCATTCGGGAACAGCTGGGCAGGACAAACGCCCATGGCCCATAGGAAATCCACGATGTGTTGGGCCAAAGGCAGCCTAAAGCCCGCTTGAAGACTGAAGAGGTACACGACCGCACAACCCTTATAGGACGCCAGGGGACGCCCCTCCTCCTCTGGGAGTGCCAGCTCGACTCCCTCGGGCCAGGGAAAGTCCACAGCTATATCCGCGAGGTCGTCCAGCTTTAGCTCGGTGGCCACCCCCTCGGACAGATAGGCCTCGGGAGTACTCAAGCTCATTGGGATCCGTTCTTCAAAGACGACAGGAACGCCGGACACGGCGTCGGTAATATAGGCCTCGGGAAAGCTCAATGGCACGTACGCAGCCGAGGCTGAGGCAATCGCCGCATCCAACCTCGCCTCGACCTCGGCAGCAATCACATCAGGAGAAGAAGAGGAGGCCATTTCAACACCAGAATAAATGCGCAAACGGGGAAAGAAAGAATTGATCGAAGCAACGGAGTCGCTGGACGAGGGCTCGCTGAAGACCTACGAAGGGGAACTTGGGTTCTGAGAATCACTTGGCTCTACACTTCCTACAGATTCGGAGACCTCCTGATAGAAATTCTCTTGAAAGTTAAAAATGAAGTCGGGCGGTGGGCTCGCAGAAGCTCTCCTAGGCATGAAAAGACAACGTCCAGGCCGCGAAAAGCTAGCACCTGGAAAAGAAAAGGTCAGTAAGACACTAAGGGCAAGGTAACCAAAGAGAAAAACACGAGGTCGTAACTTCGGAAAGAAAGAAGAACGAGGTCATGATCCCGGGAAAGAAGGAAGAACGAGGTCAAGCCCGAGATCAAGGCACGAGATCATAACCTCGGGAGGAAATAGGCACGAGATCGTAACCTCGGGGAAAAAAGCAACGCGAGGTCATAAAGGAGAAAGTCACGTGGCATCCTACGAGCTACTCTGACAGGATAGGACGTCAAAGAAGAATTTGAAGCGCCAAAAGAAAGGAAAGAGAAAGAAGGCCAACCAACGGTGGAAGCCAGCGGTGGAATCCCAAACGTCCCGTCAATCAGACATCATTACGTTTGGGCTCCCGAGGGTTTCGAAATTCGAAAAATGGTGGGCGGAGAAGCGGAAGTTTAACCGCCACCCCAAAGAAACAGCAATAAACCCAAAAACACAGCGGTAAACTCACGGCGGCGACCGCACCTCACCACCGTCTCACCACCGCAACGCTAGCAAAACACACCAGGAAACAACCACCGCCCCCCGAAGCGTAACACAAAAAAGAAAAGCAAAACGAAAAGAAAAGGGAGGAGAAGAAAAGCAAAGAGGAAACAAGGACACTACACCAGAGCAAGAACCATCCTCAACACCGCCGCACCGCCACCAAGAAGCACCCAGAAATCACCAACACCCACCCAAATACAAAACGAAACAAGGAAAGAACAAAAAAAAATGACAAGGGCAACGCCAAAAAACACACACAACCCTACCACCGCCGCTTCGCCACCGTGACACCGGCGCGAAACACCAGGCGACACACCGTCGCCTTTACAAAACACGGAACAAAAAGCGAACAAGGAAGAATCGAAGGCAAAAAATACCGAAAGACAGGAGGAAGAAGATCAAGAACTTACTTGTTTAAAGTCAGCAAACAAAGGGCGGTGGCGCAACTGGCAAATGGCGAAAAGCTCGTCGGAAATCGTCTGGAGAAACCGCTCGGAGGAAACCGAAGAGATGAAGAGAGAGAAGGAGCGAAAATGTTGGAAAGAGAAGATGAGGGGGATGCGTGTGAAATACACCCCTATAAAGAGCAGATTTGGGCCTCCCCCACTCCCGAAAGGCTTATTGGGCCTGT
The DNA here is from genome assembly GCA_964016875.1 of Fallopia convolvulus. Taxonomy (NCBI): domain Eukaryota; kingdom Viridiplantae; phylum Streptophyta; class Magnoliopsida; order Caryophyllales; family Polygonaceae; genus Fallopia; species Fallopia convolvulus. The sequence continues at coordinate 31,708,128 of OZ024730.1, forward strand.
CTCACCTGGACGGCCCACTAAGCAACGTATGGCGAGTAGGCCCAAGAATCTTCATCCGTGCAGAACAGGAAGAACGCCTAAGTACAGAACCTCACACCTCGCGGAGTGCCCTCCCCACCTCGGGAGCCATACACCTCGCAAAGTGCCCTCCCAACCTCGAGAACCATACACCTCGCAAAGTGTCCCAACCTCGAGAACTTCACACCTCGCAGAGAACTTCTTAACCTCTAAAGCACCCCGCGTCCCACGGACCCAGGGAACTTATGCCCTGCGGCCCTCGGGGCGAGGCCCCCAGGCCATGGGGTTGTGATGATGTCCAAAACAGTAAAAGCAAAAAGTGGGCCCGAAAAGACCCCCAAAGGCAATTTAGGGACCCACGTCCATATCCTCCGATTATTTAAAACAAAACTCATGCCCTCGCGAGGTCTCTCAACTATCCGGGACGAGGTCTCGACCTCGTCACCGACTCTACTAACGCACCCGCCCATTCAAACCAATCACAAGCGACCTCATTCTCGGACCAATCAAAAACCCTTATTTCGGGCATCCCACATCGAACATTGGCCTAAACTCGGTCCCCCAATTCTCTATAAATAGAGAAAAACCTCGTAGGAAGAAGGGGTCGAAAAACCACTTGAACTCAAGAACTCTCTAGCTTGTTAAAGATCGACGTGATAGGAACATCGTCAAAAGACCTCGCTACAGACAGGAGAAACCCACAAAAAGACCCCAAAGTCGTAAAGGGACCTCGCTCACACCAAAAACCTCACTACAGAAACTCACAAAACTCTCTACATCACATCCCCAAATCTACCTCGCCCTAGAATCGACCTCGCAACATTTAGGTGCGATCTCGGAACCTTGTAGGAGGTCTAGGTGTGATTCTCAAAGTTGTACGTCAGCCTCGTAGGTTTGTAACGTCGCTATCACGGAAAAATCATAAATAAAGGAGCAAGTGTTTGCACTCAAATATAATAATCTTGTTTCTTGTCTCGTAGCGTAGCTGATATTTCGGGTTTCATCAACGACGGGATTCCCAAGGATGATTTTGGGACCCACAACCATATGCCTTTTTAAGTTTAAACAAACATTCCCATCTCCGCAAGGTCTTTCGAACCCTCGGAGCGAGGTCTAAACCTCGCCACCGACTCTGCTGACACCCTCGCCCACACGGACCACTCACGGATGCCGCCTCCCCGAACCAATCACCGTCTGCCTCATCCACAGGCCAATCAAGAGCCCCCATCTCGGGCATCCCACATCGGACCTTGGCAAAAATTCGACTCCCCACTCCTCTATATATAGAGGAGAACCTCGTAAGAAGAGGGGGTCGAAAAACATCTTAAACTCAAGAACTGTCTTGTTCGTTGAAGATCGACGTGATCGAAACATCGTCAAAAGACCTCGCTATAGACAAGTGAAGTCCACAAAAAGACTTCAAGTCACACAGAAACCTCACTCACACTAAAGACCTCGCTACACAATCCTGTCAGATTCCTCACACCACGCTCTCAAGTCTACCTTGCCTCAAGATCAATGTAGTAGTATCTTAGCGGTAGAATCAATTAGCAAATAGGAGATCTCGGATACTGTTAGATCGAGATCTCAAATACTCGTAGGAGGTCTAAGGTGTAATTCTCGATTGTTTGTTAGCCTCGTTGGCTTGTAACCTCGCTGTGAAAGAAACATAAATAAAGAAGCAAGTGTTTGCATAATCAAATATAATAATCTCGTTCTTTGTCTTCTAGCGAGTCGTTAGTTCGGGTTTCATCAAATATAGTACCAAATTAAGATAAGTTTGATGTAGAAACTTGAATGCAAAAGATAATAGATAAAGAATTTGACTCTAGAATAATATGGTGTATGCTAAGAGAACGAGATAGCAACATATCGAAGAGGAGTGTTTGTGCCTTATTTAGCTATGAACAAATTGATATTATAAATGAACAAATATGCATATAGCAATGAACAAATTGAGGTTACTAGTGAACAAATATGCATCTAGTAATGAACAATTATATGAAAAAGGCAATGAACAAATATGCATAAACCAGTGAACAAATTGATGTTACTAATGAACAAATATGCACAAACCGATGAACAAATATGCCAAAACCAATGAATAAATGTTTTCGTTTTTTATGAACAAAAATCACAATGTGGATGAACATATTGCATGTAATTTTGATACACATTTGTTCATTTTTTATGTACAAACAATAGATTTTTGATGCACAAGCAATAGTTTATTTATGCACAAAATCACAGTTTTGATGAACAAAATCACAGTTTTGATGAACAAATCCACATTATTGATGAACAAATCCACAATACTGATGAACAATCTAGGCGCGTGTCCTATTTCCGTTTTTTTTCCAAAAATACGTGAATAATTCGCCAATAATTTGCCCGCGCCGTTTTTTTCCCTTTTTTAAGTGAAATGATTAGCGCCTTTGATTTTTCTTGATCCAACGGCTCTTGTTCTTTCTTATTTCGCACATGAGCGCCCAATTCGCACGTGAACCTGACTCTTATTATAATATTATCTTTTATCAACAATATCTATAACATGAACTTATTATAATATTTCTCATTAAATCCTTATTTAAAATACAAGTAATAATAAATAGAGATAAAAATTATTAGTAGATACCCTTTTTCTAGTACTTTCCATAAATAGGACTTTCTAGATAACTTTATAATATAAGCTTTCCATAAAGTATGATATGCTAATAAAATAATCTTATTATCTTATTTAAATAAGTTCTCCCATATCTTTAGGTCATAATTAATAAAATCATGTCTTAAAACATTATTTCATAATCAAAAGCATATAATTTATTTTAATGATAACTTAGATCAAGATATATTATCTTTTCTAATTTAAATATCTTTTTATGCAAGACAACTTTTAACAACTAGTATAGTTAACAACTTATTACATTAATAATATAAATAAAATATTATTATTATTATCATAACCACCATCATTATTAAATAAAACTTATGTCCATAATATTATGATATCTTTAAAACTACCATTATAATATTTTTTCTTATAAGATAGCCTTTTAGTAATTAAAACTCTATACTTTAAAACAATATAATCTATATAAAATACTTCTATGTGAGTCCTTATTTTTATTTAATAAAATCCATGTCTTGCAATCTATTATATAAATTAAAATATCATGTAAGATAAGAGCTTACCTAGTATACTAGAATTTCCTTAATTGATTTAATTATATGATTCAACTAACAAGATCTCAAAGATATTATTTTTATTAGATTTAATTTTTTAAGGCTACCAATATTATGGTGAGGCTATTTATTTTATTAAAAATAATTAAAACAATTTAATTAAAATTTGATAGAATATTGAACCTTCTCTACAGAATATACGTACAATACACATAAAGGGGCGGTTCAGTGGCGGCGACTAGAGGGGACGGCGGCGGGCACCAGGGAGGACGACGACGACTCGGGCGGCGCACGATTGGACTCCGGCGAGCAGGTGGTGGCCGACGGTGGTCCAAGGGAGGAGAGGTGGAGGCTTGGTGGTGATTTTGGAAGGCTTCAATGGTGTTTTTGAATGGGAATTTCAAAAATTTGAGGCTCTCTAAGGAGGATTTGAACTAGAACAATTGATAGAAGAGAGGGAAGAATGCTTGTGTGTGAATTAGAAGAGTATTTCAGCCCCTTTATATAGGCAATAGAGGAGGGCTTGAGGATCCATAGCAATTGCTTTGCACCAATGGAGAAGAGGGGGATGGAAGAGGATTGGGCAATGGTGTGTTTGTTTGAAGGTGATGTTTGAATGATGCACTTGGAGTGTTCTTGCAAGCAAAGGGGAAGAATGGGGAGAAGCAATGGCCATGGAATGGCGTCTGATTTGATTTTGGGAGGAAGAAGAAGATTAAGTTGATATAAAAATAAAATGTTGGGTAAAGAGAATAGAAAGTTACAATGGTCTAGCGGAATATGTATGTAGGCGTGTGGGAGGAGATGCAAGAGGTCTCGGGTTCGAGTCCTGGCTCTTGCCTCCTTTTTATTAAATTTTCAATGTATCATTATTAGCTTGTTGTACCCTTTTTATTTAATAAAAACCGAAAATTATAAAGCATTATTTTTATTTAAATGCTTTTATTCCTTCATAACCCTTATAATACATTCTTGACTTTATTTATTTAATTTATTTAAAAATCTCTTTTTAAAGAGAATAAGGGTTATAATATTATATTATGAATTCTCTTTTATGTAGAGAAAAGGATTATAAAAATTATATTATATTGGTTTTAAAAACTTTGGAATATTGCGGATATTACATAAGCTTCGATTTGTCTTATGTTTAGTTGAGGTGTTTTCGCTTAGGAAGAAGGTCGAGAAGGCTTACTAGTGTTACTAGAGTTAGGTAGAACTGCTAGGAACAGAGAAGTGTAAGTCTTGCCTGTGTAACTAGGGAACAATCAATAAGATAAGAAGATCGTTCAAAATCCTCCAAGGGAGGTAGAGGTTTACCCACACAACTAGTTGGTTGTTGTGGGGTTCCTCTATAAAGGTATTGTGTCGTTTGCATTCTGTCTTACTTGCTTTTACGTTACTTCCGCTGCCTTGGGAACAACTTAACAACCAGTTCCCAAGCTCTTACTAACGCATAACGATCCAACAGAGAGAACTTGGGAGACTAAAAACCCTAGAGAAGAATTTGAAGAAAACCCGATTGTTGTAAGTTTGATTCCTCTATAAAGGTATTGTGTCGTTTGCATTCTGTCTTACTTGCTTTTACGTTACTTCCGCTGCCTTGGGAACAACTTAACAACCAGTTCCCAAGCTCTTACTAACGCATAACGATCCAACAGAGAGAACTTGGGAGATTAAAAACCCTAGAGAAGAATTTGAAGAGAAACCCGACTCTTGTAAGTTTGATTCCTCATTAATGTCGTTTTCTAGATAATTTCCCATGCCCATCTATTTAGTTGAAATTGTATGCACGATTGACTGTGAGATTTTATTTAGTTCAACTTTCCTTGACTAGATTGAATTACTCTATACTTAATTGGTTATTTTTCCCAATGGCCATAACTACATTAAGAACCTCTTGTTTGTTAAAGGTCTTGATCATGGTTATCCTATCCTCATCACTTACTCTTGGGCCATCGTTGAAGGGAACAATATCACAAGGCTGACAAGCCTCCTCTATGCCAAGAGAATTTTTGAAGTAAGTGATGATAGGCTTTTTAATCTCTGACTCTTTTTTTTTTGGTTAAAGTAATCTCTTACTCTTTTGTCAATCTTGTCCCATTCTGATCAAAGAGTTCACTAATGAATCTTTGCTCGGAGAAGTTTTATGGAGTTATAAAAATACTGGTGGATTGATCTTGGTATTTGATCCAATGCAAGTTGACGTTTCGCTATTCATGACAATATGTTGTCCTAGTATACGCTTGTTCTCAAGAAAAAATTTGAAACAACATAGAAGGGTGGATGAAAAAGTGTCAATCATTTCTAACAAATATACAAACATATTTTAGTCATATAAAAAGGCAAACCTAATCAGGGTGAGGATTAGGGGTGAGCAAACGGATATATCCGATCCGGTCCGGTATACCGGATATCCGGTAATTTTTTCCCTTAAAACCTCGATCCGTTCCGATCCGTTAATTGTCGGATATCCGGTAAGAAATATCCGTTTGGAGCGAATATCCGGTAGCGGATATCCGAACTATCCGTTTTGAAAAATATTTCTACTAGTTTTTATTTAGGCCCAATTAATACGTATGATTGACGGATATCGGAACCGAATGTTCGTCGATCCGTTTAAATTTTAATTGAAAGTTTCTATGGTTGAGGAGATTTGAACATTTGATGAGTTGAAATTTTACAAAATAGTCATTTAAACATATATTCTACTTAGTATTAATGCATATTTTCTAAAAAATATATATAGTACCGGATATACCGGATATCCGGTTGCTTGAAAACCCTGATCCGTATCCGGTCCGGATATCCGGAAAAAATCACGGATCGGATCGGATACGGATAAAAAAAATTGTGATCCATTCGGATCCGGATTTTTTCGGATCGGATAGGCCGGATCGGCGGATCGGATTAACGGATCGGGCATTTTTGCTCACCCCTAGTGAGGATCACCGGGAAAGAAATAAGAAGGAATCTGATCCACTCATTACGGGCACGTGTCAAAAATTATCTTTTTTACTTTAGTGGTGTAAATTTAGAAAATAATTGTGTACTCCCTCCGTATAACTCTACTTGTCTTTTAAGAGTTTGACACATATATTAAGAAAATTTTGAATTAGACAAAAATGCCCTTAATTAAATGTTACTTTATGCATTGAAAATGAAAATGGAGCAAATTTATTTCACTTTTTCATTAAAATGTAAGGGTTAAAGTGGGAAAATTGTGTCCAAAATACGTAAAAGGACAAGTTCTTTTGAACAAGATTTAAAGTCTAAAAAGACAAGTAAACTTATACGGAGGGAGTATAATATTATATGTAATTATGCATTCTCATATAACTATGCATTCTCACATGATCCATTCTCATTTAATGAGGTCTTTATAATTAAAAAAAATTACGTATTCGTATGTTGTAATTAGTACATAAATTCTGGGTTATGGATACACGTAGCTAATTTAACAAACAGCCACTGACCAAGAGCTAATCCCTTACTCAAGATGATGTTAATTTGGGGGTTGAGTTGTAGGAATCCCTTACTGAAGATGATGGTTAATTGGAATAGATAAAAGCTAGTTGTTGAGTTGATTGAGGGGGAATGGACGAAGCAGAGCGGAGGAGAGATGAGACGCGTTAAGAGAGGCGGTGACGTTGAGATGGGTGGCGTTGTTGAAGAGGAACACCCCAGCTCCTCCGCCGATGGCTTCCGTAGGATATACCCTCGACGATATGCACGTCCTCCCTCCTTGCCCAAATGCCTCAACCACTGAGTGATCCACCTGCATTTTAAAAACCCAATAAACCTTACCTACCAACCCTAGTTTTATGTATATAAGGAACTTTACTTATATATAACGTACAGTACGCTATGTAATAGTATATACCAAAATCTTCATGGTGTATTTTTCATCTCCCAGAACAGGTACAAGACCCCCATAAATTCCCACATCAACATCAGTGGCCTTTGTTGACCTGCAAGCAACTCAACCCAAAACGACCAATTATATAATACTCCGGCTTCAGCACTCGATATATATCAAGGACCCGGAAGTCAAGACAAATATGCCATAATTAACTCATGCCAATTCAAATTGTCCGAATCTTGCAAGATTTACATATACGAACCAAACCAAACAAACCAATAGCAGGTCGCAGGTCGCAAGTGGATAATGTACACGTGTACCTGGATTTATCAGTGAAAACCAGCTGTTGAACTTGCCATCAGTGCCTTGGGCAATATAGAAGTAAACAGGGGTGAGCTCCGACAGCGAATGGTGAGACAACACCAATACACCAAATGGCCCCAACGCGCCCCTCAGTGTTGTCGAGCTGCAGTTATTAATCACATCTGAACTCCCCTGGCCCTGGGTCGATCGCAATGCATCCAAGCCTACCACCAACTCCACCGATATATCCATCTAGGCCGGGCGCGCAATATCATAATATAATAGATATTAGTTTGACATTGAACAAAGTAGCTAGTATACGATCAAAAGTACGTACAACATAAACAAAAGTCCCCTTCATTAATTGAATTGATAACAAAAAAGTGATAAAGAAATGTGAATAATTGGAACAAACCTCGGTCGCAGCACTTATGTTAAGGTTCACCACAGATCCTGGCTCGAGAAGCACGTCTTTAAACTCGGTGCTATGCGATCTCAAGCTCTCTACTTCCTCCACCGGCCGTTGCAGTATGTTGCTCCGTGTTTTCGTGTCAAATGTGATGGTCCTAGGGATCGACTGAGGATCAAATTAAGAACAAACATATTTAAACATATATATATACATGCATGTATGGCTTGCACGCAGGGGCGGATCTATTTGGGGGCGGGTGGGGGCCATGGCCCCCCCAATCCAAATTTTTTTTTCATATATATGTTCCTCTTGTTCATACCTTCGATTTGATATATTATATGCTCCATTCTGACATTTGAGTAAAAAGTTATGAACGTTGGAAGATTGGACGTATACAAACAACTTCTAACAAATCATTTATTTAGTTAGCATGATTTTATCTTTTGCTAAACTTCCCACTTTCATAAGATTGAACACGAAAATTTTGAAACAATAATTTATTGTTGGGATGTCTCGAATTATACAATTCATTATTAGCACGAGGGTTTTAGTTTTAGTTTTGTTTTTTATTTACGATCTGTCCTTCTACTTAAGGGGCAAAGAGAAGCGCTTTTGCTACTGAGAAAGCGAACGGTCAGAATGGATTTCATAAGTTGAGCAGAGGTCCTCATTATAGTATTCTAATAGCCTCATATCTCGTTAGAACAGTTCGCTTTCTCCCCCGCCGAGAAGAAATCTTCCTTCCACATGGAGATTGACCGCATAATTTTATCTGAAGCATAATTCATAATTATATTAGTTGGTATAAACTCTTGTTTTCTTAAAGTAATTGTATTTTGAAATATTTTAGTCCCTTCTCTATAAAATATGTTCTTTTTTCTCTAAATTTATTTTTTTTCTACGTCTTTCTTAAAATATATATTAATTATATTGGAAAATTTTCTTGAATTTTCTGGCTATGCTTGCACGTACAATCAGCTGGAAGCATGCATATATACCTGAATTGAAGCCCATCCCTTGTTCAAGTCGGAAAACTCGGAATCGGTCTCCCCGATCCAACCCCACGAGACCCTCCTCCCTTTGCTATGGTCGTAAAAGGTCTTGGACGCATAGTACGTTCCGTAGTCCACGCGGAGCCCCACACCGACGTCGAGCCCCGGGTCATTAGGCGTCCACGTGTCATTCTCCGCGTGGTACGTTCCGACCGCGTACCAATCCTGCCTATTGTCATCTGAACTAGCCTTGAGGACGTGCTTGACACCCGGCCCATTGTACGACGTCTCGAGCCCCGTTGCCGACACCGGGTAGAAGTCGACGCACTCCCACATCCCGGTGGCGGGGACGGCATGGAGCAGGCGGTCCTCCGCCAGCTCAAAGGAGGTGAAATCCGACGTCTTGTAGACGAGGGAGACGCCCGTAGTAGTCTTGGCAAGCTTGGACCCGATTGCGACCCGCCAGAGGCCGTCGGGCCCGGCCCATGCGGTTGTCGGGTCGCGGAAGTCTTTCGGGGCAATCATCCCCTTGGGCGGGGTCATCACCGGGTTGCCTTGGTACTTGACCCATTTCAAGAGGAGGGGATCGGACAGGTTGGCGGGCTTTGCTAGGTTTTGCACCTGCACGTGGCGGTCGGTGTCGCCGGTGTAGAGCATCACGATCTCGCCATCTGGCAGGATCGTGGCGGACCCCGTCCACACGCCGTTGCGATCATACCACTGATCGGGAGCCATCGCGATGGAGAGGTAGAGCCAGTTGATGAGGTCCCTTGATACGGCGTGGCCCCAAGTGATGTTGCCCCACAAGGCCGATTCCGGGTTGTATTGGTAGAAAAGGTGGTACCACCCCAGGTGGTATAATGGACCTGCAATCATATCATTATCATATATGGGATCATACATTCACGTACCTAGCTACATATATAATGTTAACACTAGCTAGGACTACGTACATAAAAATATCTTACACCAAAAATATGTATATATAGCAACCATTTGACCAATATAATGTAATTTCAAACCAACAAATTTAGGAGAAACTATAAAAACGTGTAATTTAATTGTTAACCATCGACTATATATACTTTTGATATTTAATTTGCAAATGTTACTAATTTACGACAAGACCATAGGCTAAACTGTTCAATCACACCACATGATGAAAGTTATTCTTAGATGCATCCATGTCGACCACTCTCGGATACTGATAAGGTGGGTCGGTCCTAATAGACAAATTGAAGTTACGTGGGCCCAAACTCGGTCCATTGGAATGTGGATGACCCTACAGTCTAATTGTTAACGCTTAACCTGCCTTATGCCTGATGCCAGCCCCCTATCCACTCTCCGAAAAAAATTAGGACTTGCTTTTATAAAAAAAATACTTTTTCCCTTAATAAGTATTATTTTTATTTTAAAATATATACAAATAATTATATTTCACAACTTTCAAAATAAAAGACGTCGCTTATTAAGAACTTTTTACCCTTTGAAAGTGTAACAAGTCCTAATTTGTGGTAATCCTCTATTCTACTTATGTGTTCTACTTTAGTGTTTCAATTAATTATATAAATACTAAATTAATATTTAAAAATTTTCAAAAATTATATTTATATTTCAAACAGTTATACGTATATGTGTGCAAATGTTTAGCTTTAAAAATCATATTATACAATTTTTAAAAATTAAAAGGATAATATTTTGTACGAAAATCATTCTCTTAATTTTTAAAAATTTACAATATAATTTTTAAGATAAAAATTTGCACACACATGCATATAGTTGTTTATAATATTAATTTTAATTTTAATTTTTTTAAATTATTTAATATTTATATAGCTAATTTAAACACAAAGGTGGAACACGCAAATAGAATATCGACATGTTTTAGTGCTGGGTTCGATTCCAAGGGCGAAAAAAAACCGGCGGTTCCGGAACCAGAACCGGTGGAACCGAGGGTCGTCGGCTAGAACCGGAACAGCCGATTCTAACCCTTTTAAAAAATAAAAAATACCGATGAAAACGCAAAACCGCGGTCGCGTTTCCCAAACCGGAATCGCAGTTTTACATTTTCAACATTCATTTTTGTTTTTTTAATGATTCGGAACAGGAAATATCTAAACCAAACCAGAACCGGAATGAGGAACTAAAAAAGTCCCTGATTCCGGTATCGGTTCCGAGGTTGGGAGGAACCTGAACCGCGGTTCCGGAACCGAACCACCTCTAACATCATTTGACAACCAAAACCTAAAAAATAACCAAAATTCATGATGAAAAAATCTACTCAAGTACTCAACTCATAGTGTCTAATCAACCAATATAATTATTCTTTTGCTTTCTTGAGAATCAGGAGGGCTCGGGTCCCACCTATCTAGCAACAGCCTACCCACTGACTGATGTCACTCCAAGCTACACATCCTTCCAATCCAAATGATGGTACCACAAACCCTCCGTTGGCTCCACCACGCGGTCCACGGACCTTTTTCATGTACTCTTGTTAATTTGTCACCGTCCAAACTAAATTTGATACTATCTAAACTTGTCAATCGGGCCCGGTTCAGTCGTGTTTGTGTTCGGTCATTTCCGGTTCGAGTTAGGTACATGTTCGAATCAATGAGAATACCGGTTAAATTAGATTGGGTTATGACATGTTATTGCCCAAGTTTGGGCTGACTAACGAATTAAGAACATCATTTTTTAATTTTAGTTTCATTATTAAATTATTTTAATCTATTAAATAATAATAATATAAATATGTAAAAATGAATAGTCTTATTTTCAAAATTAATGTTATATTAATATTTAAAAAAAATACATTTAGAGGCCAATCAGGTCAATTCCCGAGTCGATCGACCACATTCAGTTTGTATATTCTTGGGTTAGGTTCAAGTTCAAGTCTAAGTTGGATTTCGGGTAAATCTGGTCCAGTTTAAGAGTGGGTTGGTCGGGTCGGTGTTTCGAATTCGGTGAACTCGTGGCAACTCTAACACTAAAGGTAGACATAGATTTTAATGTTAGTGGGAGTTAAAATACTAGTTTTTTAAAAAAAACCATAAATATTAACGTTTGTTTTTAAGTTAGTTTCAAGTTTCAACTGCTCAATTCATTGATAGATATCGGTATCATTATAATGATATGCATTGCAAATGAAATCACCTATTTTAACTTTATTTTTAAATATATTTCACTGAAATATGATTGTCATAATCGTTTTGAAATTAAATTTAAGTAATTTTATCTTTAATAAAATAATAAAAAGTCAATCCAGCCAATTAAAATAAGAAAATATGTATTGGAATAAAATATCCGAATTAATATGAGTGGTACACTTGTCCTCTACTCAATAATTATAGCTAAAAATGATTTGTGTGGTGCAAATGGATTCCTAGCTCATAGGTCGAAAGCAAGGAAAGTTTGTTTATTATTCATACAACTATTTTTCTAACATCCTCCTCATAATTTACCGTGGCTAAATCGTGCCATGACACAGACAATAATAATATAGTTTTGAATTTTTTTTAAACTATACGTTAAGATATAATTGATTTAAAAATATAAACATAACAAATAAATATCATAGTTATTAAATTTGAACATATTATTATTAGAAAAACTATTAAAGTAATATTTCGAAAATAAGACCCTTTTTAATTAAACTATTAAGCTATTAAACTATGTCGTTAGATGTAAGTTATGTTTAGTTTAGTTAAACAATGGGCGCATTCCGGGTATCTATCATTTTTTAATTTAGCTAGCTAGTCAGAATTTGTAATTTTTATAAAATGAGTTTGATGCGAAACTTTTTTTTTTTATTTTTATATTAATTTATACATTTTGTAGGTGAAGAGTTTGTTTTGGAATCATCCTTAACCTTGTAAACGATGAAGTGTACCAAAACACTATTCTTGTCAGTCTTTAAAAGAAATACTACTTATGTGGTGAATTTAGTAGAGAATCTATATGCTTGCACTTGCACTCCTTCCTTGCTTATACTTGAAAGATATTGAATTTAATCAAAAAGTATATGTCCACATTGAAGAAAAGATGGGAAAGTAAACAAATTAAAAGAGGAAGAGCAATATGACATGGACCAATATGGAAGTAAGAAGAACTCACCATTAGGATCTGAGTTCCGGCCAGCACCCAAAGTCAATATGGAAAAGAAAAAGGAAAGCACCATTAATTAGCCCAACACCAAAGAATCAATGAATTGAACAAGTCTTTCCATAAACTAAGGAAGGAGAGTAATATTGGTAGGAGGTTGATTAATGAGAAGATCACCGTTCATCCAATTTTTCTCGGGTTGAAAATGGTAAGCGGTCCTTTGCCACGACAGCATGGCGTTGGTCCACGGGTACGACACAGACCTAGACCTAGACCCGACCCGGAATTTCTTCTCGGACACACCTTGAGCCCTGGCCGGAGACACTGCCGATGTCCGACTCCGTGGACTGGACACTGAAATCTGACCGCTAAGAATGACGACGGCAATGAGAGAGGCGAGGAGGAAGAAGAAGGCAATCGCAGTTATCAAAACCTGGGTACGCCGGTGACTCGGATCCGGACGTCCGGTTTCGGGGTGGATGGAAGTGAGAAGAAGGGGCTGATTTTGCTCAACGTCATGACAAATGGCTTTGGATTGCATTAGTATCAATTAATGCTAGATGAGAGGGCCGGGTGATTAAGAAAGGGAGAAATTAAGTAGTAATCTGCGCTGAGTGGGAAAAAAAGGGTGGATATACGCACGTATTTATATACACGCAAGCTAGTTAGGGGATTCAGAATGAGGGAGTGAGAGATTCTTGGCATGTAATTTTGAGGAGTGAGACAGTTGGATTGGGTGTGGGTGTGTGAAGATTTTGCTGGCTTTGTTCCTTTTTTCCAGCTTGGATGATGGAATGAGTCAATCATGATTCTACAATTTTCATCCTATTCTTTCATACTCCGTACAAAATTTATTTATAGTGATTTATTCTTCTCTCTTGATTAAATTAATGAAACGGTCCGAATCCGCTGTCTCTAAATTAGTCCTCTTTATATTTATCAATCAAGTGTACAATTTTTTTTTTTCTTACAAAATACACGTAAAAGTCTAAAATTTAATTGTTTTTAAATTTTAATTTAGAAAATCACATATCACAAAAAAAATTATACTGTTAATAAATATAAAGAGGACACAAAATCAGACACAAGTTTGAAGAAAGAGAATCCTGTTTACAAAAATGTTAATTAAACATTCCCGTGATCAAATTTTATTTAAATTGTCCGGGTCAAATTTTCACTACAGTTTCAAAGTGCCATTTTGTAAATTGTATGTCGTTGATAGTCATACTATTTTTATGGCTTTGTTTTTCACTATCATTATAATAAATATTTTTAATTTTCTCTTAAATGACCTTACAAATTTTTTGTAAAAGTATTCCAAGATCTTTTTAAATGAATAACATAGTAGTCTAATTCGATGAGTAATCAACAAGATTTAAAAATTAGTTTTTTTTATTAAAATAGAAACAACTAGGCTTCTAAAAGTACACGCTTTTGACACACTCCGACACGGAGTGTGGATCACATGAAGCACATTCTTTGTGTGCAATATAAGGAACCATCATTTTTATTGGATAGGCTAGATCCACAACCCAAATTAAAAACACTTAAATCCTGAAAATATAAGCATGTGGTGACATTTTGGTAATTTCTCGAAAATTAAAAAGTGCATCGCTATCGCGAAAAAGTGCACTACAAAGCCGAAAAAGTACAAGCATGTTCGGTTCATTGTAAAGGTGCATCTTATGACGGAAAAGTGCATTACGAAACCGGTAAAAGTGCATTACAAGATCGAAAAAGTGCAAACAAAAAGGAAGTGTTCGCTCCCTGTTTAGTGCATCCTTATGGTGGAAAAGTGCACCATGAAACCCTTAAAGGAGCGTTTAGTATAAAATTAGGTATGAAGTTGGAATAAGGTATAGGGTTGGGAAGGTATAGGATTGGATTATGATTCCTGAAAACATATGTTTGGTTATAATCACTAATCTAAAAATCCCTTGTAGGCCCCGTCTAGGCCCCGCCAAGGCGCTGGAAGGTCCTAGTCCCCCTAGCCTTCTAGACCGCCTAGGCACCCGTCTAGGACCGCTTAGGCAACCGTTCAGGCCGTCTAGGCGCTAGGCGGTCCCTGTACGCCCAGGGTCCGTCTAGCGTTTTTTAGAACATTGGTTATAATCTTAGAATAACAGTCAACCCCATATCCATTGTTTTGAATTTCTGTAATATATATAAATATATATGCTTTGTCCTACTTTCTTGCCTATAGTCAATGATTTTCTCTAGCAATTTTGTGTAATATCTAAATATATATGTTTCTATCGGCAATGCATATAATTGAAACAACAACATCTACAACATCTATCGAGGTGGAACACGATATATATGGGATCTAACAGAAGCCAGAAAAAAACTCATGTACTTTTAAGATTTTTTTTTAATGAAATTCGAAGCACAATACCATAGATTTGGATTGAAAATAAATTAACAATCTGGGAAAACTAATTCAAAATTTCGAAATTAATTATTATGTGTTAGGAGTCTAGGTAGAAAAATGATTCGAACTTCACTTCGCCAAAAAATGATTCAAACATCTAGCAATCTAGGTTGAAATTTGAAAATGAATCCCAAATTTTTACACGCATTCGAAGGAAGGTGGACAGTTGCGTTAAGAGGCCAGGTTTTAATTTCATTCCCAATTGGAATTAAATCTCATACCCGAGTGAGGGGTAGAGTTTGAGAACCCTATACCTATCAGGTTTAAGGTATCGATTTGTAAATAAATAAAAAATCGATCCAAACACTAGGTATGGGGTTTCTATTCCCAAACCCGATACCTTCATTCCTGATACCCACTTACCAAACACCCCCTAAAAGTGTGTTGCAGAAGCTCATCATTTTGGGATTCCGAATTGGCCCTGCCCCGAACCAGCACAACCGTTTCCTTCCTAATTTTTCGGGTTAGTAATGCACTTTAACCTATATGGCAATGCACTTTTTCACGGATGATGCACTTTTGTAATTTACCTAGAAATTACGAAAATGTCATCATGTCCCTATATTTCTCAGGATTTAGATGTTTAATCTGGTCCGTGGATTTGGCCCATCCAACGACTGATATGGCGCCTCATATTGCACATAAGGGGTGTGTTTCATGTGATCCACATTCTCCTCATAGAGTCATAGAGTTTGTTGCGAGAGTTTCGTTTTCTTTGCATGAGCGAGGGTTTCAAAAAACCGGCAGCTATACCAGAGCGCCAAGGCGAGCATGATGGAATGGGAGTTGATGGTAAGGTGATGATCTTGTTGGTTGTGACCCTGTTTGTGGGTGGGGTTGTGGCTCCAAAGTCCTAGTGGGATATGGTCACCCGTGAGAATGAGGATGAGAGGTTAGTTTTGGCCGATAATTTTTTAGGCGGAAAGTATCATGACACCATGTGGTCTCCACGTAATATGGTCGCTAAATAGAGAGCACGTGGTCTCCAAATCAAAGAATTTAAAAAGTTTGCGACCAAATCAAACATGGTTGCTAAATACTAGCGGAAAAATTTAGCATGTGTATTTAGCCACCACATTGTCGGTAATATGGGGCAAGTTGTAAGCGACCACGTGGTCGCTAAATACACGCACCAAATAACTTTTTGGCACGTTTAATTACAATTCAAAGACTGGTAATTACTAGATTACAAAGTATACATTTCTTGAAATTCAAATTTGATTTCCTTCCATACTTCACAAGCGACAACTAGCTTAGGACTCCATTTGGCATCTTTAAAAATAATATCGTTACCCTAACGATCGATCAAGATCACGCCCTTCATTATGAGCTTGTACACAAGTTTCTAGAGCTGCTCAATTCGCTACAGCACCCGGTGCATTTCCCCATGGGTGGCCTAAAGTTCCGCCACCGAACTATAATACATAATCATCCCCAAAGATCGCGATTAGAGCGAGCATATGCCAAACGTGAATACCCCCGGAAGCCATTGGAATAACACCAGGCATATGGAAACCCAAGGTTGAGTGAAATAAATAC
This sequence comes from Fallopia convolvulus, assembly GCA_964016875.1. Taxonomy (NCBI): domain Eukaryota; kingdom Viridiplantae; phylum Streptophyta; class Magnoliopsida; order Caryophyllales; family Polygonaceae; genus Fallopia; species Fallopia convolvulus. The sequence goes on from OZ024730.1 coordinate 31,724,966, forward strand.
CACGACTTTTGTCTTTTTCAACAAAGTCATCACATAGTAAATCAACAAACCCTAAAGTAATGTCCCTTTTCCCTTCAAGTTTACCTACTATAGTACCAGAATGAATATGATATCCACCAGACATACGTATGGCTTTAGCTAGTACATGGAAGTGCGTATCATAATTTTTTTGTCCATCAATAATTGCATGCATTGCGCGGTGAATGTGAAGAAGTAGGCCATTATCTCTGCAATAATGAGCTAAACTATTCTTTGCAGTGAATCCCCTATTAAGTAGTCGTGCATTACGATAGGAACTCCTAATTCTCTGGGAAATACAACCCTTTTTATCATTTCTTCGCATGTACATGTAGTAGCATTCAAGTAATGTCCTTTGATTTCACCTGTTTCACAATATGATTTAAAAATAGCTTTGACACAGAATAAGAAACGGTCTCTCCAATGAGTAAATGGTTGGGAATTCACGTTTTCATCATCTTTGGTGAAATCAAGTCCGCCACGAAGACATTCATAAACTTCCTGACTTTAGTTCTTAGCGGACAACCCCAATTTCGGTTTAATAGTACATCCTAATAGGGGACGTCCATATTTGTTCAATTTATCTCTCTCAACTTGGATATCATGAGGCGGTCCTTGGAAAGTTTTCGTATAAGAAGGAGGGATTCTCAAATCCTCCAAATGAAGAGCACGCATGGCTTTGAACCCAAATACATTACCCACAATGGAAGTAAACGTGTTAGTAACATAACTTCTTCAAAAAGGTCTAATGGGTAAGCTACATAAGCAATAAATTGATTTTCTTCTCCATGAATAGGCTCGATGTCGTAGCATCGTCCTTTGTAACGATCAAGGCTGGTAAGTCCATCGGTCCACACAGTTGTCCATGTACCAGTAGAAGATTCGACAACTACCGCGACCCCTGCTTCTTCTGGTGGAACTCCAGGTTGAGGAGTTACTCGAAATGCTGCCAAGATATCATGATGATGGGGTTCATACTCAAGAGTATAACAAGTCAATTTGTGTTCTTTAACGTCGGCTTTGAAACCAACACTTGCTTTAGTCTCTGTTTGTGGTAACATAAGTCCCTCCCTATAACTCATCAATTACTAAATTCTTACAACAACAAGGTCTACTCGACATGAATTATGTGTTAATTAAAACTTTTACAAGAATCTTTCATAAAATTATCGACTAATTAAAAAGGTTCGTTATTAAACCATAGTATTTGTTTCGCTAAATAAATCATTATTCTATACATTTTCCTATATGTTGCACAACCCAACCTTTTTTTTCAAGTTTCTAATGCCTTAATCTTTTTTGAATTTATCAAATAATAAATAAAAAATGTACTTTTGATTTGACAACAATATATGTTGAACTCACTCATTGAAATTGAATCAAAGAAAGAGAATAAGGAAGGAATAAGTAAATAGTTGAATTGGATTCGTTTGTATGATCACAACAAAATCGAGTGTAAACTCCCATTTCGTAGTGAATTAACCGAACAACTTGTTATTGAGTAGTCCTTTCATTTTCTCAAAAAAAGAATAAATAAATAAATAAATAAAATATTAATAATGTTTTTTGACTTTATTAATTTGTAATAATAATTATGAGAATCAATCCTACTACATCTAGCCTTGGAGTTTCCACACTTGAAAAAAGAACCTAGGACGTGTCGCTCAAATCATTGGTCCAGTGTTAGATGTAACTTTTCACCAGGCAAGATGCCTAATATTTACAACGCTCTGGTCATTAAGGGCCGAGACACTTTTGATCTACTGGTCAACCCATTAATGTAACATGTGAGGTACAACAATTATTAGAAAACTAGAATGTTTAGCCCGTCCCTTGGACGGGGCAAAATTTATGTTTATGTTTGCTATTTTTAAAATGTACATATTTTTGGTAATTATGAGATAATTTGAATTAGCATGCAAGCTAAATGTGTAAAAATATAAATAAGCATGTTAAATTCGGGTAATTGGATTTCATTACAATCCTTAATTAAGTATATAATAAAAATAAAATATTGTACATATATAAACAATATAAGTGCACATATTTCAATTTCATGATGTAATTAATCAAATGATTTTAGAAACTTTTAAAATTCAAATCAACACATATTTATAAGAAAAAAATGAGAAAAAGACATAACTAGTCTAATTTCAATATTTTATTCCATAAATATACCCTTACATTTAAATTTTTCCAATAGTAACCTCTTGCAAATAATAAGACTAAAATACCCCTATTTTAAATTTTGTTACACGAATTTTATGTAAGGTGTTTTTATTACATAAATTTTGTTACACGAATTCTATGTAAGGTGTTTTTGTTACATAAATTTTGCTAAACGAATTTTATGTAAGGTGTTTTTGTTACATAAAATTTGTGTATAAATTTTGTTACACATATTTTATGTAAGGTATTTTTGTTACATAAATTTTGTTACACAAATTTTATGTAAGGTATTTTTGTTACATAAATTTTGTGTAGAAGAATTTAGTGTAATATACTTTTTGTATATTAATGTTGTTACATAAATTTTGTGTAGAGTAATTTCATGTAGGTTTACTTTGTTACATAAATTTTTGTGTAGACGAATTTAGTGTAATATAATTTTTGTATATCATAAATTTTATGTATGATAATTTTGTGTATAGTAATTTGTGTAGGTTAACTTTATTACATAAATTTTGTCTATAGTAATTTTTTGTATATATTATTGTAGTTTAATTTCGTAATAAATTTTTTAATTAGATTAATTTTGTGTAATTTGAGGTTAATTTTGTAATTTCATATAGACTAATTTAATGTAGGTTAATTTAATGTAAATGCACTAATCATAATTTATGTAGACAAATATTGACACAAATTTATGTAAAAAAAATAGTGAAATAAATTTGTGTTAGCTATTTTTTTTTATGAAATGTGTTAGCTAATTAGTTATAGGTTAACTACCAAAAAAAATAGTTATAGGCTAATTTTAATGTAAATGCTAATTATTAGTATGTAATAACATATAGACACAAATTAATGTAACAACACGGAGTACCGACACAAATTCATATGGCTAATAAATGTTGATACCTCTAATCCTAACAAATATCAGTATAACTTTCTTAATTTTATGTAACAATTAAAATAAATTTAATGTAACAAAACGTACGTACTAAACTCCAATATGATTTTATGTAAAAAAATATAATGGTGATGGTGATTTTATGTAACATCAAAGAATTAGTGTAGGTACATCTAACTATATAAAAATAATTTTAGGCTAAAATTTATGTAGTCAAATCGCAGATTGCGCACCCCTTCCGCCTCGCTCGATCGTGTAACCGCAAACATGCTGCTTCTTCAACTTCTTTCCCATGGGCTTCAATATTAATGCCCCTTTTCTGATTGGCGTCTTTCATCGACACCTTCTACGGACATATCGTGGTAGAAGCGGCGGCATCCATGGAATTGGCGCCGGGAGTGCGAACTGGTAAGCGCAATCTCCATCGCGGCCTACTTCATAGATTGGATCCACCATCTCCATCCAGATCGCTCTCAGCCTCTTCTCCCTCTTCGATCTCAACAATTTCGCCATTGTCGCTGCTCTTCTCTACCGCCTGATTAGGTTTTTACAAGTTCCCAAGGAGGAGAGAAGGACCGACGCATTGTTAACCAAGCGTTATTAGTAGGGTTAATATGAGACACATTGTTAACCGGCGGCAAGCGGGAAAGCCGAGCAACGAGTAGTTGCAGAAGGGAAGGAACTACGGTCGTTCGTGAGAGAGCGAGAAAGTTGCGTCAATGATGAATAGGACGATTATCTTAAGTTTTGCCGGAAGGGTGACGCTTGCGAAGTCCGTCCTGAGTGCCATTCCGACCTACGCAATGTCAACGGTTATCCTCCCTAAAGATACTTGTGATAAAATTGACCAAACCATTCGTGATTTTGTCTGGAATCACGATGAGAGCAGCCGAAAGATGCATTTGGTTGCTTGGGATGAGCTGTGCAGGCCTAAGGTGAATGGAGGTCTGGGTTTGAGATCAATGCGAGACGTTAATCTTGCGATTATTGGTAAACTGGGATGGCGTTTCCTGAGTGGTAATGACAGCCTTTGGTGCGATATTCTGCGGTCTAAGTATATTAGGGAGTCGGGTAAAACTCCCGCCTCGGCCTCGGCGGTTTGGCAAGGTATTAGCAAAGGCATCAATTCAGTTGTGCTCAAAGGTTCTAAGTGGGTCATCAGTAGGGGCGACACCACGAGATTCTGGGACGACATTTGGGTGGGCGCCGAGCGTCTTAGAGACATTGCGTGTCATGATATTGGGGCCTCGTTGGGTTCGACGGTGGTCAGAGATCTCTGGCTGGATGGTGTGGGTTGGAAGTGGGAGCTTTTCTCACACCTGCTGCCTACTAACACTCTCCTACAGATTGCCACGATTCGTGTGAATCCTGATGTCGAGCAGGCTGATGCTCTGTGTTGGATGGAGTCGAGTGACGGTACTTATTCCATTAGTTCGGCCTATGCTCTGATTTCTAACACGGGCAATGGTGTGAATATTGATTGCAGGGTCTTTACCAAGGTGTGGAGACTTCATGTGCAGGAAAGAGTGAGGCATTTTATTTGGTTGCTGCTCAAAGGGGGAGTCATGACGAATTGCGAGCGGAGAAGACGTCACCTCACGAACATTGATACTTGCAGCCTGTGCAACGGCCATCCGGAGTCCCTCATCCATATGCTTCGTGACTGCCCTAGAGTGGTCGGGTTTTGGTTAGCTTTTGATGTGCCAAGCGACTATACTGATTTTTTCCTTGCCCCATTCGCAGGTTGGATTCGCGGGAACCTAATGGCTCAGGCGAGGGACGGAGACGGGCTGGGCTGGCCAGAGATGTTTGCTACGGCTTTGTGGTGGCTATGGAGATGGAGAAACATGGAAGTCTTTGAAGGCGGATCACGCCCGATGAACACGGTGGCGATGGTGAAGAACTCAGCTAGGGAGTACGTGCGGGCATGGAAGTTGAGGAACCCCACTGCTCATTCGGGCATCAGGACCACCAGACTCATTACGTGGGATAAGCCGGAGCAGAATTGGGTCAAGATCAATGTGGACGGGTCGAGGAACTCCGATGGCAGGGCGACCGCGGCGGGGGTTCTAAGGGACCACAACGGGCAGTGGCGTAGAGGGTACGTCCAAAACGTTGGCCTTGGCCCGGTGATTATGGCTGAGATATGGGGCCTGGTTAGTGGTCTCGAGCTTGCCTGGACGGAAGGGGCTAGGAGGGTTTGCATCGAATCCGACTCAGCCTTGGCAATTAATTTAGTCCAGAAGACCGGTGTTTCATCCCACCCTTTTTCTAGCCTGATTCTTAAGTTTCAAGGCTTAATTAAACGTGACTGGAAGTCCGTTTAAACCATGTCTTTAGGGAGGCTAACCTTGTGGCCGACACCCTTGCTAGGCTGGCCTTTTCGTTTCCGTTAGGTTGCCACTATCTTTCTTTTCCGCCTAATAATGTTATTTCCATCCTTGAGGATGATGCGAAAGGGCGCTCTACGCCCCGAAACTGTTTGTAATGTTTCGTGTTTGATTAATTTGTAAGGCGATGCCTTCTTTCCGACCAAAAAAAAATCTAGCTATTAGGATTTCTTAATATCTAAATTAATTAGGGGTAATTTGGGATTTTTAATGAAAAAATATAGTTTTGGAAACAAGATAGGGTAGGGGTATATTTTTGGAATTAATAATTGAAAGTAGGACTATTGTGGGATTTTTCTCGAAAAAAATATAAATTAATTCTTTATTATATATTCATCAATCCTTAATAATAGAAACTAATGTTTATTAGATTGTATTGCTAAAAAATTAGTTTAAATCATCATAAGTTATTTAATTTATTATCACAAATATTGAACAAAATTTGGAAATTATCATCAAGAAAGAATAATGAAATAGAAATAGCATAAATTTTAACATGAATGAAACAGAATCATTTTGTGTATATAACATTTGAGGATAACTTTTTAAGTTGTAAGATTCTCCACAATTATCAAACTTCTTGAGTCTTGCCTACAAGTCAAGTATTGCAAATTTCTTACACCAATATAAAAAAAATAATACATTACACTTTATGAAATAACATTTAACTATTTATCATACCAATAGGCCTTGTTGAATCTTTTTAATTTTAAAGAAAGTTTTTTCATGTACCACCACTTATTAGATGAAACGAATAAGATAATATGAAGCAAATAAAATCAGCTATAACTTCATATTAAAGGCAAAGCCTTGAATGACAAACACACCCGATTACCAAATATCACAATTGTGTTCAAAAAGTTGGTTTCACTCATAGCACCGTCATCAAATAAGAGCACAACCATCACTTGCATTGTTAGATAGTTTTGCATTGACAAGATCATTGATAATCTTGAAGGGAAAAAAAGATATTCAACAAAAAAAGACAATATTAGAGCAATAAATCAAGGCCCAAAGAAAACATATACATTTTAACGAACATCAATCACCTATAGAAATAGGTTCGAGTTGAACGATTTCCTCTTCTTTAAAATGAAGTCTTTCTAATATAATTTTTTTTTGTTTCATTTTTATTTAAAACCGAAAATGAATTAGGTGGGGGTTTCTTTGTGAAAATAGAGTAGTTGGGGGTTGTATTTATACTTAGCACTATCTTATTTAGCACTTAATATTTATGTTTTAAGCATGGTACTTAAATTAGATTAGCGGTTACAACTTTTAAATTTCTCAACAAAAGAATAGAAAAATTCACTATCTAGATTTTAAAAGAAAAAAACTTTTAGTATGATTATAAATAGATGAAGAGTTAAAACATTATTTTTTTCTTATTACATCTTCTCAAGCATTCATTTAAAGATAAGGATAATTTAAAACTTTTTTCTTAATATGATCTATTTGTCATTTATTGGTATATTTCATAATATAAAGCATTTATATATATTAAAATATGGATCATTTATTGGTATTTGAGGGAGGGTTTTATATGTTGTATAGATAGATAATCGCGTTAGGGCTACATCTATGAGTGATACAAACAACCTAATGTGCGGACTGGAAGTGGTTGATACAGGGGCTCCTTTAAGCGTTCCGGTGAGCGGAGCAACTCTCAGACTGATACAAGGGCTTCTTTAGGCGCTGGGCGGTGGTCCACCATCCCGATTTTGCCCTGGGCGGTGTTTTGGGCGGCTAGGCAGGCTAGGCGGGCTAGGCAAGTTGTGCGAGCTAGGCGGGTTGGGTGGGTTAGGCGGGTTGGGCGGCCTTCTAGGCGGGTTGGGCGGCCTTCTAGGCAGGCTAGGCAGCCTTCTTGGTAGCTTGGGCCGACTCTAAGAAGGCTCTAGGCTTGAATTTAAATATAGACATTATAATAGCATTATTTTTTATTTATATATTCTTACCAATTACAAATAATATTCCTATATACAAAAATCATACCATTTCGCCTAATCTGCCCAAATCCCGGCCGCCTATGCCCCCGCCTACCCGTCTAGGCGCTAGGCCCCAGCCCACTGCCTAGCCTTCGCCTAGTGTTTTTTAGAACACGGGTGTCAATTCTCCAAGATGAATCCCATGCCTTATTAGAGGGGGTTAAAAGTGTGGTTCAATTAAATCCATCTCATCTTATTATTGAGGGGAATAATTTAATTCCTTAAAAAAAATTTGCAAAGTGCCTTGGAAAATTCAAGATATTGTTAATGATATTTCTCATTTTGTTTCTTTTATTTTTATTGTTTTGGGAAATGCAATACGACGACAAATTTCCTCGCTAGAAGGCGTTTTAGTTTCGCTATTTCTATTTCTTTCCGGTATTCTTGCTTGATCCTTTGGATGTTTCTTATTTCAATGCTTGGGTCCGTGATCATCCTTTGTTATTTGACATTCTAAAGATCATCTGCCGTGATGATTTTGGTTGGCCTCTACAAATGACACTACCACTACTAATATTATGACACGTGTCATGATTATAAAATTCATTTCCTCACTAACCTCTCCTCCTACCTTTCCTCTCTCTTATCTGCGTCTCTTCAATAATTTTTTGAATGGAACGAAATTTTCTAAAATTTTTAATGGACTTGTATAATATTGAATTTAAAGTGATTAAGATATTAAAATTACTAATTAAAACAATGAGAAAAAAATATTGATACTGGATAGTTTCAGTGAAAAAAATTCAACCTTGAGCCGAAACGGTTGAAGCCTAATAAATCTCAAGCCTTCTATTGATTTATTGTTCTTACAACTCACATCGAAATAAACAACAACAACCGAATTTACCGTCTTAGCGTGCACGGAGGCCCTCCTAACCATGCCAAACAACAAGCGCAAGGACAAGCACGTAGGCTTTCCTAGTACGCTAAGACAAACCAAAGCAACATCGAAATAAACAACAACAACCGAGTCAAAACAACCTACAAAAGAAACTAAGGGTCCGGAGGCCGAGTGTGGCTACGGGCCACACTCCGCGTGACATGGACCGAAGGATCCCCGGGCCATTTGGCGCGCGCCTTGAGTCCGAGGACGGTGTATCTCTTCGAAGGCGGTCTTCTTTTCTTTTCCTTTGCCTACGAATGGCTCCCCTTGTCTTGGGATTCATCTTGTTCTTTTGATTCTTCGGAAACTTTAGAGCTAGATTTACTCACCTCGGAGTCCTTCTCGCCATTGCTAGAGCTACCAAACGAATCACTCCCAAATTCATCAAGTGAATCAAAAGCCGAGCTAGAAGTAGAAGATTTATCTTTGTACGAGTTACTGGTGTTGCTAGTCGGAGCCATACTTTGATCATCATTGCATAAGATAGGTGCATCATTCTTGGCGTTCTTCTTCTTCTTGCCTTTCTCGGTTTTCTTGGTGTTGGCCTTCTCATTTGGAGGAACTTGGTTAGGGACGGAGGCCCCATGAACGGGAGTAGCCTCGGCCAAGGACTGATTTTCCATCACATTTTTGCCCTTTTCAACCGAGGGAGTAATAATCTTGGCATGATGAGCCAAAGGTACGCTATTGTGTGTCGGCCTTGCAACGCTACCATCAACAACCTTAACAACTTTCCCTTGTCTCCTTGCACTAATACCAACACCGGTGCGTTTTTCTTTGAACTTACATTCCTCAATTGCATGGCCGAATGTACAACAATCTTTGCAAAACAAAGGCTCGTTTTCAATAAGAAAAGAGCACTCAACGGAACTACCATCATCAAAATCAACCCCAACTTCTCTAGTGATATCCGCGGAAAACTTTATTTCCACTTAAACTCGAGCATACGAGCCTCTTTTCCTTTCGTCGATAACCGGGTCCACATAGAGTGGTTTGCCAACATAGGAGGCCACACGGCCAATCAAATCATACGTCCAAAAAATTTGGGAGAGGCCATAAATTCAGACCCAAAGCGGAATAGTAGCAATGTTACGATGATTGAAAGCAAATTTATCGGGAATGTGTTGGAGGAGCATAGGTTTACCATGAATGAAGTACGGCCGCCACGAAGAACCTTGTCATGATCCTCTTCGGTATCGAATTGAAAAATGATCCATCCTTCCTCTTCCTAAAATCGGGCTTTGACGCCCCAAGACTTGGCAAGTTCCTTGATCAAAAAATTGCCCGGAAAGAACCCCACATATTGTCTAAGTAAGGACCAACCCCAAACTTCTTGATTCGAAAGGCCTTCGGAAATTTAATGGAAACACGGGAAGAAGACGGAGGAGTGAAGGTAAGTTTACCTCCCAAGCCCGAGTTCATAAAAACCTTCTTGGATCGGTTTGTCCAAGCGTTCGGACGTTGAGCATTGGAACCTGCCTGAGTTGTCGCGGAAGGATTTTTGGCAAAGGTAGCGTAAGACTTGGCATCGTCCCTGCTTGTGCCAACGTGCCCAGTGGCCACCGCATTAACCGTTCCATGGCATGAGTCAAAAGTAGTTGCAGGCATAGGCGTAGAGTCCCCTGGCGCGTCTCCAGCAGGCGCGGCTGTAAGAGTTCCAATCTTGGGACTCAGCGCTGCAGACAAGGGGACAACGGAGTGCGCAAGCTTGGGGAACAGGGTCGACGCTTCAACTTCTATGCGATTGGCGTTGGTGCTGGCCGTAAGGCCTGCAACACTTTGGGCCATAGGAAGCGACGCTTCGACTCCAGCGAGGCCAATGGTGCCTTCGGTGGAACGCTGAACCTGGACGCCAGCGATGGGATTACGCAACGACAGCGGAGACGAGCCAAGGACTCGCGGCTCCGGTGGGATCGGATCCTCCAAATCAACCTCCTCGCCGTCGCCACCCATGAAATCATCCTCATATTGTTTTGCCAAGGAGAACTCAAGGATCTCTCCAATGGTTGTCTTCGATGGAGTTAACGAATCAGTGGACTCGAACATCCTAGGAGCCTTTTTCTTCGACTTTGCCTTTGAATTTTCGGCCATGGCAGCCTCCATGAACGCGTCCAAGCCGGAGAAAACATCATGGTTTTTTGGGTCTTTGAATTTTTTGGATTTGAGGGTAGGGGAAACAGAGTTGCGCTTCTTCTTACCCATGGCGACTCAAAGCGAGCAAGCCACCATGGCAAGAGAGGGATTCAAAAGGGGCAGCACGAACTAGGGTTGGGAACGATGGCGGCGCAAGGCGTGGAAAGTGAAAGGTCGCACGAAGGTAACACAAAGGAGGCGGCGACAGGGGGCTCCGATTCGGTGGTGGCGCGAGAGGCTACCACCATGAACACTTGTGTGTGGGTCTCATGAGGAGATCCACACCGGAGAAGGGTCGGAGAAGGAGAAGGAAGACCGTCGGAGAAAATCGCCCAAAAATCGCCTAACCCTTGGGATCGTTTTTTACTGAGAGCTCTTTCTTACTGAGAGCTCTTTCTTGATTTAGTATGTATCACTTTTCATCCTACAATATACCGACTCTTATCGTTACCCTACAAAGAAAAGTGGTAATTTTTTTTTCGAATTTTCCATAAGAATACTAATCTTAGTAAATTTTTATATTATTTATTAGTTTTAATTTTTTAAAAGGTCTCATTAATTATAATTTATAAAACAGTTTGAAAATAATTTTCAAATTTAGTATTGTTATTGTATGGACACACATTAACCATACCCAATTTTTTTGAATCCAAAACCGTTTCCAGAAATCTAATAAACTCGAATTTTCGGGGCCACGCTCAATTCATGTGGTCGAAAACAAAACTAATTAATGCTGCATTAACGGTTGTCATGATTTAGAAATTAATTATACTGATTTTTGCGGTCAGTAAAGCCATTATAATGATAACACGTTTGTAGGTGAGACATTTTCATCACTTGACACATGTCATTAGGATATCTTGAAATTTTGCCTCAATTATGTAAGATAACATGATTATATGGTATGAAAATGTTGGGAATCATTTACATGGTGCCAACAAGAAGTAACATACTCATATTTACGTGGGAAGAAGAAGATCACATACGTGGGAAGAAGACGATCACATAAATTTAATTTTCTTTCCTAAATCCAAAGACATGAATTGTTTTATCAACTATTAGGATTACATATCGATCTTAAATACGTGTATATATATAGTTTTGGGTTCTTGTAAAAAATCATGAGAATTTTTAATATTTGTCTATGGACACATAATAAAGATTCTAATTTTGATAAATTTAATTATTATTTGTTAATTTTATTTTTTTAAAAGGGTTCATTAATCGCAATTTAGGAAATAATTGTGAAATAATTTTCAAATTTAATATGGTTATTGTGGCCCATGGGGACACATTAGCCGAACAGAAAAATCATATTAGATTAAAAATTAGTGTTTTATAGGCCATTAGATTGTAAGATTTTAACGCTTTATATTTAATTAAAATGGGTGCACGATTTCTCTCAATTTGTGTTGCACTGGATTATCTCTCAAAATTGAGATTTATGGGCATGTAGTATTCGAGATCTATTCTCTATAATTAACTCCCAGATTCATATAATGCTAGACCTGGGTTCCGGTTCGGCTAAACAGGCGAGCCGTTGGTCCCGAAATCGGCAGAAACCGAAACAGGCGAGCCTTGAACCGCCGGTTCCGATTCCCGCTACGGTTCCGGTTCCGGTTCGTCCACCCCCGGAACCGGTGAAACGGAGGTTTGGAACCTCCGGTTCTGGGTTAACGAATTTTTTTTGAACAAGATCCGAAACTGTGACCGCAGCCTGAAAGCCGCGGTCGCAGTTTGTTCAACAACACGCTCGAGTTTTTGGCAAAAACCAAAACCGCGACCGCAGGTCTTAGGCCGCGATCGCGGCGCGGTTCTCATGCTGCGGTCACTGTTTGGTTTAAGTGCCAATGGCTAGTTCATAATTTTAACGGCTAGTTGATAAATTTCTTATATAAATACCCACTACATGATCTAATTCCCACCCACACTACCAATTTCTCTCAATCTCTCAACTTTACAAAGCTCTCTCAATTCTCAATCGCTCAATCTTTACTAGTTTTTATAATTGCTTTCATAATTGTTCTTTCAAAAAATTAACAAAATTGTCTCTTACATCTTATTGCTTTGTAATTTTAATGTTCATTATCTTCTTAATTACATATTTCTTTACCACACATTATTCTTTTCTTACTTGTTTAGTTACATTTTTAAGAAAATGGAAGAAATTCTTAATATTGATCAAATTTTTGGCTCACAAGAGAGTGGTGCAAATGTAGAATTTGTACCCCGTATCAACTTGTCGGACTTCTCGGATCCCAATGTGGTACAACCGGGATCGTCCACTCCAATGAAAATGAGGGAGTGGATGTGGATCATGGATCCGAGGTGACCGAGGGCGAGGCTCCAACCTTTAAACCCGACATTTTTACAAATGATTCATTGTAAAAATGGTTCATTGTAATTATTGTCCTAAGCATTACACAAGGTTGTCGGGATCGGGCTATGGATCATTGTCAAATCACGTGAAGAAAGCACACCCCGACAAGTTAGACATGATGCGAGGACAATCCCAAATCTCTGGGCTTGCAACTTCTTCTTCCCTTAATCCTCATCATAACCCTCATTCATTTACTTATAACCATAATGATAGCATGTATGCCTTCTCCGAGTCTATTTGTATTGATCACTTATCGTTTAGTTTTGCCGAAAAGTTAGGATTTAATAATTGGATGACTAATCATGTATAACCCGCTTATAAACCGACTACTAGGAAGTCGGTAAAAAATGTGATGAAAGCATATAAAACCCGTAAAATGGCATTGGTGAAGTTTTTTGCTCAAAATGATATTAAAATTTCAATTTGTAGTGATATTTGGAGTGATCATTGGCAATCATTCATACATGGGTTTAACTTGTCATTTTATTGATGATCATTTTGTTGTGCAAAAACGTGTTTTGGCTTATAGAATATTTGATTTTTCCCATACCGCTTTAATGATTAGTAACATTATTCGTACTATTTTGGAAGAGTATAGACTGCTTAATCGAGTTTTTCTATCTCGTTTGAAAATGCATCTAACAACACCCCGCTTCAATCCGAGATTTGATTCTACATGGTTAACCAATTCTTGGAGCGAAGTACTTTCATGTAAGACGTATTTGCTATATTTTAAACCTATGCGTCAAAGATGGTTTAAATGTTATGTCGGGTTTAATCGCTTGTATTAGATATGTTGTTAGTCCTTTGGGGGCTAGCCCCGAACCACCGATGATTGGAAGTCGTTTTGTGATCAAAAACATGTTCCACACCGAACTTTTCCAAAATATATTTGCCACCATTGAAATTCCACTTTTAAACTACTTCATGCATGCATGCCTTACAAAGAAGTTTTGCCTTCTTTTGTCGCCATATATTTTCCCGACAATGTCATTATTTCTCAATCTTGGGATTATTGTTATAAAATCCTAGAAGTTTTGAAAATATTTCATGATGCAACATTAACTTTTTGTCATGTTTATAAACCTTGTGCTCATTTGTTTTGTTTTGAAGCATTGATTGTGGCGGGTGGTTTTTGTGAGGGGCGTAAATTCCCCGAACTTTGTGGTGCTATTGATGCTATAAGAACGAAATGGTTGAACTATTATGAAGTTATCCCTGATATTTATCTCCATAATTAATCAAGGTTTAAACACTCTTCTTCCAAAACTCTCAGATCCGGCGATTTCGACGATAACGCCCTCCTATATCGCCTTCACTGATACTGAGCATTTTATAAGATATGCCGCATAGAATACAATCGCTTTTTCCAATGAAAACATCGTCCATTAGATTGGTACGTTTTTCTTTTTCGTCTTCATCGTCGAAAGGGGGTCGGTTAATTTTTTTTTTCAAATTGAGATTAGTGCCTGCATAGATTATGTTTATCTATAAGCAAATCTAGTAAAAATTAATTATTGGTAATGTTTGTTCTTTTCATTTCATTATTAGTTTGTGAGTAATGGTTTTTATTTATCAAATGAGATACTAGCTCATATTACAAGGCCAACACTAGGTTGCATGTGAATTACAAGACCAACCTAGATCATCACGGCAGATGATCTTAACAAAATCAAATAATAGAGGATGATCACTGAACCAAGGATTAAGAAACGAGACATCTATAGGACCTAACAAGGATCCCGGGAAAAAAAATAGAAATAGTAAAACTAAGTTGAGGAAAACTAAATAGCCTTCTAGTGAGAAAATCCATTCCCTGAAACAATGAAAAAACAACACACAAAGAACTAAAGCAACAAAATGATGGATAACATTTACAATTGCCTGAATTTCCAAAGGAACTTTCCAAGTTTGTTTTAATAATTAATAAGAACAATATTATCTCCATCAATAATAAGTCGCGATATTTTTAAAGAAACCCCACTTCGAACACCATCAATCAAGGCAAGCGCTTCAACCTGGAGGACCGAAATAGGAAGTTGTTCTTTACAATCAAAAGTTAGAATCTTACTCTTGTGGTCACGAATTAGAAAAATCATAAACGATGAAGAATTATTCCGTTTAGAAGCATCAAAATTCAATTTCGACCATTCTAGAGGCGGCTTAATCCACGGACGATTATTTTTCCTTTTAGGTCGAGACACAAGATGAGGGATTAACACCGATTGAGCCGAGACCCACTGAATATGCTGAGAAAAAGCCAAATCACAAGGAAGAAGAGACGAAACTATCCTAGATGAATTGAAATTTTTCCCATTTCTATGACCCCAAATAAACCACCAAAGCAAACAAAGAACATTATATTGTGAGGGCAGATTTAACTTGACAATAAATAAAATTTGTAGTCAAGACCCCACTGAGTATAGCAAAGTCAGGATCGTTCACGGGAAGCAAGGTTGTTTGTTTACCGAACTAAAAACAAAGAAACAAAGCAAAACAAAGCAAAAACAGCTACGACAAACCTCGTTAACCACCTTGTCAAGGTCATTAACGATCCTAGAATTCTACTTAAACAAAACAAATAACGAATGCAAGTGCATGCTCGGTACCGATCCAAAGTACCTCGATAACGAGTGAAATCGAAAGCTAAACTTAAGAAATTCAATGGATAAAAAGTCTACGACAAGGGTTACCACAACATTGCTATTCATATAAACTCATGTGAAGATAAAGATCATGCCTTTGAAGATAAATCTATCAACTTTCGTTGATTAAACGAGAAAAACAATCAACTTTCATAAATCAATTCACTTTATTACTTGTTTTGAATCCAAAGCTCGAAACTTTCGCTATCAAACAATATCAACATTCAAGTTCACAACTTTCTCTTTCGATCAAGCTAAAAACTCAAATTACTTCGACTCTCGTCTAAGCATAAGCACAACAAGCAATTTCAAAGGATAAGAGGCAATCAAGAACTCAACACATTCATTCAAACAGGCACAACTATGTCAGATTTCAACCTCGACCCTAGAAAAGTAAACTACTCACTATTCATTGAATCAAAGCAAATAACTTTAATTAAAGAAAACATTAAAAAACAAAACTTACTTGAAATTGAAAGCAATATCGTCTTACAAACTTGTAGAATTCGAAAACAACTAAGAACACCGAACAAGAGCTTGATCACCGAACCCTTCCTCTCTCTTGACCGGAATCAGTCTGATTTCTCTCTCTCTCGACTTCTTTCCTAAAAACTAATCAAAATCCCCCATTTGTCTAGGCTTAGAAGAAGGGTATTTATACTAAGAAAGCTATCTAATAAAGGATCTAAAAAATAAAAACTTCCTATACTAAAAGATAACAAGATAAAAGATATAAAATCCAAAACTCGGCTACGCTCTACCGACAAAGGTCACTTCGTTAATGACCTGCACAGGGTCGGTAGACACCTGCTGAATCCCTTAGCAAAAATTCTAATGCATAGCTCGATAACGACCCTCACAGGTCGTTAACAAGCCTCTGTTTTGGCTTATTACGAACTTTTCCTTGCCTTTAACTTGTACTCTAACTTGATCTTTCCATGCAATCTTCTTTCTCCTCTTCTATGCATTCCACCTTCCACCACTTCACTTAAACTTTGCTTGAAAAGTGCTCCTTTCCCCTAAAAAACCTACAAAAGACACAAAACGGAATAACTTCCATATTTTTCACAAAATATGCAAACTTATCCAAAAACACACAAAACTAACTCTAAAACCTACTAAAACTAAACTAAACAACCTAAGAAAGACACCTAAAACTAGACCAAAAACACGAACATCACATTACTATTTTTATTTGAATTAGTAACAAATAGAAGATTATCAATATCAGCTCCCGAGGAATTAATTTGAAACGTAATATTCATCTTAAACTCTAGTTTGGAAATCATATTTTGAGTGAAAGGGCAATTAAAAAGCAAATGATTCAGATTTTCATCTTCATTTGTACATAATGAACCAGTGCTTAATGAGTTATGCAAACTGTAGGAAGACAATTAGCACATGTGTTGAATCGAAGGTTAGTTTGAATCAGTTATGGAACTGTATCTAATAGTTCTCACAAGCAGCGAAATAAGTAAATACGGAGGTAAATAAAAGCAGAGACAATTCCCTTATAGAGGAAGCCCACATCGATCAACTAATCGTGTGAGTAAACATCTACCTCCGCTTGGAGGATTTTCGAATGAGTTCCCTTTTCTTTATTGCTTGGTTCCCTTCAAATTACAAGGCGGAATACAAACTTCTCTTTTCCTACAAGGACTCTCTCCATAGGCAACACTAATGTATTCTCTCAACCCTAACCCAGTGAACGTTCACAATCAAAGACGAAGAGAAACTCAAGCCTCTCTCTCTCTCTCTCTCTCTCTTCTTCTGTCTCTTCACCAGTGTTCCCATAGACCTAGGAACTCATTCTTTCTTCTTCACCATCTTCGAGATTAGCTTGCTGCCCAAGACTTTTCACCAACTTGATGATCTTCACCTGAGCAACCTTTTGCTCTTCTATCTCCGTGTTTGGATTTTGTGATTTGTGAAAAGTGAGAAACAAGGTCATTGTTGAAGAGTTTATATAGGCGTGATGAGAAGTTGTTATCCATTTGAGGGATTTGTCCTAAATACCCGTTTTGCCTTGCTTTCCAAGTTTGATCCTTAAGGTTGATATGTGACTTTGATTTGAATTTGAATTGTGAACTTTGGATCACTTTGGATCGTTGGATGGTCATCTTCGTGTTGCTGCATCTCTGAAGTCTGAGACGCCCTTTTGTCTGGCATAGATAGGATCCCTATAAATGCGCTGAGATGTCGCTTTCATGCATGCCCAGTTCCCATCCATAGGGAACTCTCGTCTTCTCAATTCCCTTTTTCTTGGGAACTCTTCTTGACTTTGAGGGATTCCTGTTCTTCTCATCCAATTACCATCGTGTGGGAACTTTGGTTGATTGAGTTCCCATATCGTGGGAACTCTTGTTCTCTTCTAAGGTTGGTCACCTTCTTTCCTTCCTTGAATTAGTTCCCATGCTTAGGGAACTTGTTGTTCTGTGTTTTGCTTTACGACGTGCAACCTGTTATGCTGAAATACTTGGCAATAGGCGTTAGTTCCCATGGTGGTTGTCATTATCAAAACCGAGGGCATTGTTCCAGTGTTAATGAACGTGATTTCCTAACACCGACTCAACAATTTCCCCCTTTTTGATGATGATAAACTCATAATAAAATGACAAGTTTTTCGTTCAATTTTATGCACATTCAAGTTCCCCCTTGGTGTGACAACATTTCGAAGGGAGTTCCACTATATGGTTATGTAGTTCCTACTTAGCAGATTTTGTGAGATTATTCCCCCTTAGCAAAGGCCATACTGTGATAACTTGAAACAACGCATCTCACACATTTTATCCTCCCCCCTTTTTGCATCATCGAAAAGATTAGGCATGAATAAATGAACGAAAGTATAAGGAACACGCATTCAATCTAAAGATCCATTTTATCACTTAAGCAAACAAGTTGTACAAAAGGGAACTCATGATGAAATACAAATTTGGGGAGGAAGGGAAGGAGTAAGAAGAAAGTAGAAAAGAAGGAACAAGATCGTAGAGGTTACTGGTTTAAGTAGAGGGAACATTGGATCCCTTTCTTCAACTAGTAAGAACCTCAACCTCATAGATTTGATCCAACCCAATATTGAGAACTACGTTGGATTTGAGGCTCAATGACACCGTCCTTGTGGACAATGTCTCGAATAGACCTTCTCCTCCACGCAAGGTACGTTCAGGTTCTTGATTGGTCCTTTTCCTATTCCCGAGATGGCCACGAGAGTCTGGTTCTGGGATGAAGGTGTTGATGAGATGATGCATGACCTGGAATGAGCGTCGACGATCTTAACAATGAACGCCTTTTGGGAAGGATGGATTGTGCCGGAGATTTGGTCATCTTGAAGTGTATACGGGGAATTTTTATTTCTTTGGAGCGTTTCATGAAGGAGTTTTAGAAGATGTGTTTAAAGATGAGTTTCATTTTGAGAGATAAGGGCTAGTATTTAAAGAGTGCAAGTGAGAGGATATAGATGTCTTTTTCATTGTTCCCTTGAAAATTGAATTTGGCCGATGTCTCTTCATCTTCACTGTTAGCATATTCAAGAAGCTTTGCAAATTGGCACCTAATAAGTAGCCTAACACACCTTTTTTTTAATATTCCCAAGATTAAGTTATTGACTAGATTAGGCATTTCGTCGTACTCGGAAATGAGGATTGTTGAAAGGGTTTTTCTTGATAACAAATATATTTATAGTCAAGACCCCGCTGAGTATAGGGAGTCAGGATCCTCCACGGGAAGTGATGTTATCTCTAGTTACTATACTGAAAAAACAAAAGAAATCAAAACAAATAAAGCAAGGAATAGAGCAAAGCAAACAACTAGTCACGCCTCATAACAGGCTCGGTACCGACCTTGTCCAGGTCGGTATCGAGGTGAATTTAAACGAACAAGCTTGAACAAAACCAGAGAATTGCAGGCTCGGTACCGATTTCAGGGGCTCGGTAACGAGGCAAAACTGAATGATAAGAACTCACAAATAAAGGAAAAGGTCTAGGATAAGGGTCCACCACAACAAAATTATGCAATTTCAAACACTATGAAAGATAAATATATCATGTCTTAAACATCGAGTTGTCAACTTTCGTTGAGAAAACAAGCGAATCAATAAATTTTCATAAACCAATTCACTTAAAATACTTATTTTTTATCCAAAGTTTTCAACTTTCGTTATCAAACTTTATCTCAATTCAAGTTCATAACTTTCTCTTTCGATCAAGGCACAACCTCAAATTACTTTATCTTACGTTAAACCATAAGCACAAACAAGTAGCAAACGAATATAAGGCATAAAATTCATTCGAATAATCATTCATTCAAGATCATGTTGAATTTCCAACCCCAATCGTAGATTAAAAAGACTACTCACACATAATTGAGATAAAACAAACAATGTAGATGAAAGAAAACATGACTTAAATTAAAAACTAAATCTTACTTGAATTAAGAAACACTTTGTCTTAGAATATCCCTTAGAACACAAGAGAAAAACTCCAACAAACTCCTTTCTTGAGTGCTAAGCAATCAACTTCTCTCCTAAACCAGCCGTTCAATCTAAAACCAAGAGAAAAATTGTCTCCAACGTGTTCTCTCTTAAAACAACTAAAGACAAGAGTATTTATACTAGAAAAACTATTTAAAAAATTTCCATAAAGATAGAACTTTTTAAAGCTAAAAGATTACTGAATAAAATCATTAAAAGGCTAAAGTCGGGCACGTCTACCGACACGGGGACCCTCGGTGTCGACCCCGTCAGGGTCGGTAGACTTTGCTGAATTCTACTGAACTTCTTCTTTCTTGATGCCTCGGTATCGACTCTTCTAGGGTTGGTAACGAGTCTGTGTTGGTCTTGTTTCCTTGTGAATCTTCACACCTTCCTCTGGATTTCTCGGGATTTCTTCAAGTGTCTTCACTTCTTCCTTCCTTGCCAAGCTCTGCTCACTCTCCTCATTTCGATGTCTCCAAAATGCTCCATCTTTGCTCCAAAACCTAAATAAAAACACCAAACTAGAGTAGTTTCCATACTTTTCACCAAAATATGCAAACTTACCCAAAAAGAGAGAAAACTAACACATAAACACTACTAAGCAAGACTAAACAACCTAGAAAACACTCTAGAACTAAGCTATAAACATGGACATCAAAATATCCTATACTTATTCTTGCTTGTCCTCAAGT
The DNA here is from genome assembly GCA_964016875.1 of Fallopia convolvulus. Classification (NCBI taxonomy): domain Eukaryota; kingdom Viridiplantae; phylum Streptophyta; class Magnoliopsida; order Caryophyllales; family Polygonaceae; genus Fallopia; species Fallopia convolvulus. The sequence goes on from OZ024730.1 coordinate 31,745,633, forward strand.
AATCACTAAACATAAACCAATAGCATCAACACATTTTTCAAGTAATAGCCCTTATTTAAAAAGCAACTTCAGCACAAGTGAGAATAGCAAGTGACTCTTAACGTCATCACACATATATGAGCGACAAATAGACATAAGTAATCACAATCCAACCTCACAAGGGATATAGTGTTTCGCTCAACTCTCATGTGTTTAGGCCTTTAAGTACAACTCTCAACTCAATTAAACATGAAAAAACACATAAAAATTGCAACTTATATCACCAATCTCTCTACCAAAGATGTCAAAACAAGTAAAATCATCAAGAGAACTTCGCTCAATGAAAAACTTCATAGAAGTTTCCATTCGGTCGGGTTGTAATGGGGCTTGGTAATGACAATAAGGCATGGAAATATTTTGGTTTGTGGTGCTACAAAACCGGGAATCAAGTCTCCTAAACTCTCCACATAACTCACCAAATACATCAAAAGAATATACTAAACTCTCTTAACCTTGATAGAACACTCTCTCTTTTTCATTAACCTTTAACCCATCCTAGAAAGTCTCATAAACTCTTAAAGAAACAGTTGGTTTTGTCTTTCATTGCACTGCACTTTTATTTTTTTCTTCCCTTTTTTTTCTGAATTTTTCTCTTTTCTGGACTGTTTTTTTCCTCACTGCAAAGCCTCGATACCGACCCTTACAAGGTCGGTAACGAGTCTACTAAAACTGAAATTTTCTTTTCTCCTTCATTTCGTGCATTCTTTTACCAAGAGTCTTTTATAACTTCTTTTTGAAGAACAAGACTTCCATTCTACCCAACCCATCCTTTACTTATGAACTTACACACATCTTTACTCAACAAAACAACTTCAACCAACTAAGTCCTAATCCCCGGATAAGGTCAAGCTTATATCGGTTAGGAATTTATTTTGTGGAGCTTACAAAAATAGGCTTAAGGGACAAATTGGCTTCAAAAACAACGGCTAATGTAAGGGTGGATAAGGATTTATAAGGGTTTTAAAAAATTAAGTCAAGACAACCAAGGCACGAGTCGATTGAATTAAATTATAATTATTCTCTTCTTAAACCCTAGTTGCATAGACAACATATCTAAGTTCTAAGTTGTTTTCACAGAACAGATTTGTCCACGGTACAAATCTAATCGAATAGTAGAAAATCAATCAATTCAACAAGTTAGCTACTCATGCCGAATCAATCAACATTCATATAATTAAGAACAAGAGAATTAATATAAACCAAAGGATAGAAATCAATTACCAAAACCTCATGAGTTCATACATCAGAGCTTCACCTTCGAACAAACCCCAAAGGGTTAACTCTCCATAAAACTGAAATAAACTCTAGGTTAAACTAAAAGGCGGCTCTCCCCCTACTTCTTACGAACAAGGTCTATAAATACTAAATCATCCGAATAATAACTAAAACATAAAATAGGGATAAAACGAAGTCGGTGCGGAACACAGGCAATTGCGAGTGCGGGTTCTCGGCTGCGGGCGCGACAACTTCGGCTTCACAGCCTCGCGAAAATGGAACTCACTGCGGTCTCGGTAGGATTCCGCGCTCGTGGGTTGTCTTCCGATACCTTTCTGGTGTTACCTCCGGAGGTGGTTTTGACCCACTTAGATTTGGAATTTGAACTTTCAGTAAAAACATGAACTGTATCTCTTCTAGTTAGCTTTCGAATGATACCAATTTCAACTTCATCCAATACCGTAGCTCCCGAACGACGCGTCACAAGAAAGTGGCGTCAAAACAACTCCAAATCAACACTTGTCTTCAAAACTCTTGCAATTCTTCAATTTGTGTCTTCGGTATTCATATTATAATTATGCTCAAAACTAACCTAAACACACTAAAATCATGCCTAAAATACAAGAGATAACCATACTAATCTAGAGAGTGTCAAATTCCCCCATACTTAAACCTTGCTCGTCCTCGAGTAAGCTCAAAATAAATCTAACAAGAAATCCTATCAAAGGTTTACAGAAAATATAAGGGAAGATAAAAAACACTCAACTCACAACCCCAAACCCAACATATAGAGTGATCATAAACACAATAATATCAAGCGCACACCTGACCAATACATAATATAACACTCAAGATCTAAAAAATGTAGAGCAAACCTAGGTGATCTACCCAAATCTAATATTTATCCCCAAAGTCCCCAAGCAAGAATGATCCTAATCACTCAAAAATTTCCACTCAATTCTTCTTAGGCGCCCTTTCCGGTTTTCACCTAACCGCTCATTTTCATTTTCCAATATACGTGCTCATAAATCTCACAATCAATCTTGAAACTCTTATTACCCTAGCCTAATGCTGGTCCGGGTTACCTGCTTATTACCTGAGCCGCCCTTTTGGGTTTTTGACTCATCCCAGGATTTTCTATGCCTTTTCCTCAAATATTTATGGCTTTTTCTATTTCTTTCTTTTTCTTTTCTCTTTATTATGCAAAAAGTATGGTGCAAGTGCTCCATGAAAAGAAGAAAAGCAAAAAGATTGAAGCAAATCGAAGAAAAAACAACTAACTATACTAACTAGGATAGGCGCAGAGAGTACTCCCTCCCCCATACTTAAATCCTTCATTGACCTCAATGAAGCTAAGAGCAAGGAATTAAGCAAGGAAGAAGGTATATCAGAAGACTCACATACGAAAGAAGATATGGATGAATGAACTCCAGGAATTGTAATGCACCAGACTTAGGAACACTTGAAGCACCTCGTATTCAGCCACTGTAGACAACTGCGCACGCCATTATGGACCCGCGTGTGCGTTATAGTCCTATGGAACAAACTGATCTTTCTAGGAACGAACCGCGAGCATGGTTTACGGACCGCGAACACAAAGTCCATAAACCGACTCTCGAACAGTAAATATCGAACATCGTCTTCACAACTCAGCAACCAGATCCACACCATAGGACGTCTCCAATGAGAATGAACTAGAATCCTCAAATTAATAAAAAACTCTGACATGGCAGCACCCCCATACTTGAACTATGCCGCAAAGATGGTGTAGACGCGGTCTCACCACAATGGGATAAAACCTGATAATAGTAACGAACAATTCCAAGGAACTAGACATGAAAAGATATGGAAAAGTGGATTGGTGGGTGATGGTAGAATATGGGAGAACACTTTTTTTTTCTTTTTTTTTGATTTTTTTTCTCGAACTAACTGAGTGGGCCGCGATCACGATTTTGAGGCCGCGGTCGTGGTCTAGTACCTGTTCGTTTGGGAATTCTGGGCTCCACCGCGAGCACGGTGGGGAAACCAATCGTCCTTTCGGACCTAGTACATGCACGTTAGCTCACAAACCAAAAACAAACTAAGCTAATGAAAAGAAAACAAAGGTGGGAGAGAATCTAGCTAACCTTGGGTTGCCTCCCAAGAAACGTCGATGGCTCGACGTGTTTATGATCGGACAGTGTCAAAGCCCTGAGAAGTCTATCAAAATCCTGCAAACAACTGTCATGCAGGCAAATATAGCACAATGATAACTTAAAACCGAATAATATAGCATTCAAACACCATTTTAGTTTATCAAACCCACTAGAAAAGTCATGGTTAGATGGTTTAGGATAGAACCAGTTGAGAGGATGAGGTAGTTTTTCAAAATATAAATCAAGAGTAATGATTTCATGTTAACACTACCACCCTTAAAATTTGAGAAATCACTAGGTAAACTATCATGCTTAGGACCTTTTGCAGACACATCAGACAAACAAATATCGATGGTGAGTAAGGAAGAAGAGGAAATGATAAAAGGATCATGATCGATCACAACAAAGGGCTCCACGACAAGAGACATAGACATCTCCTCAGGTGGAAGGGAAATCTCCATATCATCATCTAGCTCCTTCTTCGAGTCATCAGGCTCGTTGTCATCACTTCAGGAGCTGTCAAACTTAAGGAAATATTCCTCCTCTGTCATCACATGACTATGATCATCCATCTCTTCATCCCATGAAGGGTCTCTGAGTGCCTCCGGAAAGAGTGGAACCGACTTATACGAGATGAGAGGAGAGAAGTACGGCGTTACATACGAATCATATTCTTCGCAAGGGTTACCGCGATCGCGGCTCAAGTTGCGTACGCGCGGCTCATAGGAGAACCTGGGGGATGCGATCGCTTCGTCACCTCGCTCGCGACAGAGGGCCCCTCACTCGTGGTTTTGCTCTTCGGGGGGATATGTTGGTTCTGTACTGGAACCGAGTTCGCAGTTGTCATCCCGTGTGCACGATTCTTTTACAGAACCTTGATCTTCGAGAATTTCCTCCGTCTTTATGGCCAACACCTCCATTAGTTTTCTTAATTCAGCATTTTGGTTCTTCAATTTCTGCACCTCAATCTCTCCGGCTTGGAGCTTACAAAAGAAATTCCATTGGTCCATGACTTTCCAAATGACGTGTTTTCCATCGCTCTCGCGGTACATCTTTAATTGGGACTCAAGAGTCATCCCACTAAAGATATAACTACAAGCATCATCAATCCCTACGGCTATCCCCCAAACAGAGAGATCCTGAAATTATTCCTGGCATCTAGTGATGTACTCATGAAAGGGATCATCCTGCAACTGAAAAAACCTGAACGCAGACATTAGTATATACAAGTGTAGACCGTAAGATAGGTCTACATAAAGTCAATAAAAATAATAATACTATAATTAAACCAAAGTTCCTCGGCAATGACGCCAAAATTTGACCCAGCTAAAGTCGTCGTGCGAAGATCAAAGATAATTAACCCTAATACAAGCTAGTATAGAGAGTAAGTCGGGGTCGTACCCAAGAGAACTTGCGGCATCTAGTATCAATATTTTTACCAACAAAAGTCAAGGGGAAATCAAGAGAAAGATCTAAACTAAACTACGAAACAAATAACAAACAATCAAACAAATCAATAGAGAAGCAAGTTCATTCAAAAGATCCACTCTGAAATAATCATTCGATCACAAATTCATCCACCGATTCCTTTTACACCTATGGTTAATTCTTATCCTAATCATTAGCAATCGCAAGTCCACGGTCCAAACAATTCCTTAACCCTAGGCAAGGATGCTTAACCTAGAATTAGATAGAGAACAAGGATATGCAGGATACAAGTCAAGACAACCAAGCTACGCGTCGATTGAATTAACTTATAATAATTCTCTTCTTAAACCCTAGTTGCATAGACAACAGATCTATGTTCTAAGTTGTTTTCACAGAACAGATTTGTCCTCGGTACAAATCTAATCCAACAGTAGAAAATCAATCAATTCAACAAGTTAGCTACTCATGCAAAATCAATCAACATTCATATAATGAAGCACAAGAGAATTAATATTAACTAAAGGATAGAAATCAATTACCAAAACCTCACGAGTTCATACATCAGAGCTTCACCTTCGAACAAACCGCAAAGGGTTAACTCTCCATAAAAACTAAAATAAACTCTAGGTTAAACTAAAAGGCGGCTCTCCCCTTACTTCTTACGAACGAGTTCTATAAATACTAAAAAATCCGAATAATAACTAAAATATAAAATAGGGATAAAATGAAGTCGGCGCGGAACACAGGCAACTGCGAGCGCGGGTTCTCGGCCACGGGCGCGGCAACTTCGGCTTCACAGCCTCGCGGAAATGGAACTCACCGCGGTCTCGGTAGGATTCCGCGCTCGCGGGTCTTCTTCCGACAGCTTTCTGGTGTTACCTTCGAAGGTGGTTTTAACCCACTTAGAGTTGGAATTTGAAGTACAAACATGAATTGTAGCTCTTCAAGTTAGCTTTCCAATGATACCATTTCAACTTCATCCGATCACCGTAGCTCCCAAACAATGTGTCACAAGAAAGTGGCGTCAAAACAACTCCAAATCAACACTTGTCTTCAAAACTCTTGCAATTCTTCATATCGTGTCTTCGGTTTTCATATTACAATTATGCTCAAGAGATAACCATACTAATCTAGAGCGTATCATTGACCCACGAGGGTGGAGCTGTGTTGGAATCAGAGCCGTAACTGTAGTTGTAGCCATCGGTACCGTGCCTATGCTGGAGAAAATGGGGGTCGGTACCGACCCTCTAAGGGTCGGTAGAGGGTTCATACATCACGGTACCGCGCTTATCTGGCACGTTATCGTTCCCTTCTGCGTCTGCTACCCCCTCGGTACCGAAGCCATATGACTCGGTATCGACCTCCTCCGCAACATAGTGATCAGCCTCTTGCATCTCATCCTCCTCCCTCTCAAACCTCGACTCCGCTGTCCTTAATGAGGCATCCTGCTCGGGTCTCGTAGCCAGCAGGAACGGTGTAGAAGTCCATGTCTCGTACCAATTGGGAAGGTAAAAGAGCTCAATTTTTTCCTCCGTAACCAACACTTGGAGACCATTGACTTTAGTAGTGACTCCCTCATTGCTTCTCTGAAAAATCCCCGAAGACACCTAGTAGTTGGTGTCTAGCTTCAGTGGTCGGAGTGCAGTGTAGCGTGAGAGATCGATCTCACAAGCTAAAGCTAGAAGGTTCACAATCCCTCCAAAGTAGATCTCCTCCAATCTTGGCCCATGTTGTTCTACATAAGTCACCCACTCATACCCCATGTTCATTAGAGCGTGGTTGGTGAAAAGCATGGTGCGGAGGCAACCAATCTTCGTCCTTGTGGGTCGGGATAACTCCTTCTTGGCCCAAATGGTGGAGCCAAGAATTAGCAAAATAATACGAAAAAGAGGGCTGATGATGTGGGAGCTAAGGAGTGCAGGTGTAGTGTAACGATCTTGACTAGTGATGTAGCCCCATGTCTCTAGAACCTTGAAATCGTCGGGAGCTGTGTAATCTCAGGAGGTGTTGGGAAACTTGATAAATCATTGAACTCGCCCATGGTGAGACAGTAGTCCTCGTTCCCGAGTCTGAAAGTAATCCTCCCAACCGATCTCTTATTTTTGAACCAAGTTCGGAGAGAGGCCACAAATTCTGATGTGAGGCTCGTGTAGTGAGGGAGGTCTTCACATTCGGAGAGTGGCCACACATTTGAGAGGCTCCAATGTTGGAGTAGGTGTGCTTGAGGTCCTCATAAATCCACAATTTCTTTCCATCGACCTTAGAGAACCACGTTGTTTTATGAGACCGCTCAAAAACCTACCTGAAAATCTCAACATCCTCATCAGTTGTCACCTCCACAACATCCATTGGTGGTGGGGATGGAGATGGTGATGGAAAGGGAGATGGGGATGTCCTCTTCGTTCTCTTGCCTGCCCTCTTGCTTGCTCGGCTTGTGCTTGCCATTGAAAACTTGTAATAACATAAACAAACCGAGATAAGATCCCCTCATAGTAATAACACACCAAAGGACCCCATACTTGCATTGAAACCAATTGCTTAAATTAAGAATTTAATCATTTTCTAGGGTCATTAACAAACCTAACGAGGTCCCTGGAAAAAGTGGCTTCCGGTGAGGAAAAAAGGTCTGTACCGACCTTGTAGGGGTCAGTAACGAACCTGCAGTGTCCCCAAATAAACCAGTTGGCGAGTGAAAATGCCTCGATTTGGAACCATGCAACACTCATCAAAGCATCATTCAAGCATCAATCCCAATACCAAACAAATCACGCATCCATAACCCCATACTTGCTCAAAAACCCATCATAAACATGCCACAATTACTAGAACATGATTTTGATTGAAATCAAAGCAAGAACGAGCACATTCATGCATCATAAATTCAATTAAATCCTAATCATGAAGAGACAATGTGTATCATAACACATCAACAACATCGAAGCAAAGGGGTAAAAATCGAGCACGAAAAATTCAAACTTAGACCTAGATCTAGGCATGTAAATCAACCAAATATCAACATGAATACTCAAGAACAATTGAATTTAAGATTCAGGGTTGAGAAAATAACCAAATCCGAAGAGATAAGAATGAAAATTAGAGGGTTTGGGTTGGTAACGAGGGAGTGTGAATCGGCAACAAACAAAAAGTGGGGTTTGCTTGGTATCGGGCTGTGGTTCGGTTTTCCTGGTGTGGGGGTGTGCGATAGTGGCTCGACAGCAGGGTGTTGGTGGTTTGCCGAGTGTGTGAGGGAAACAATGGGGGCTCGAGAGCAAGGATGTGTTTGGGCGTGAAGAAGGTGTTGGTGGAAAAGACAAAAGAAGTTTAGGGTTTAAATATTTACATAGGATCTGAAATCCGGATTTTGCTCGGTTGTGGGACAAGGGTCTGTACTGACCCTTGCAGTTTTTCACCGAGTTTGCTCTATTTTTTGACTTCATTCCTGTATCATGTTAGCAAAGCATTCTATTCCGAAAATGTAAAACTAATCTAAAAATAAACCAAAAGAAAGCTAGCAAAAGGATCTAAGAAAAGAAAAACTAAATCGGGTTGCCTCCCATAAGCGCTATTTTTAAAGTCGTTAGCCCGACAAACTTAACTTGGCTAGTTCGACAGTGTGAGAGCCCATGTGGCTCGGATTTCCTCATTCGAGTCAGCATACTCAAGCAATTTCTTCAGCTGGTGTCCATTGACGTTGAAGATGGCTCCATTGTGATCCACTAGATCCACCGCTCCATGGGGATACATGTGGTGGACCACAAATGGACCACAACATCTTGACCTCAGCTTTCCTGGAAAAAGGCGGAGTCTAGAGTTGAAAAAGAGTACCTTGTCACCAACTTCATATGTTTTTGGCACCGATTTCTTGTCATGCCACTTATGGTGCGCTCCTTGTAGATCTCGGCATTCTCATATGCTCTTAGCCTCAAATCCTCTAGTTCTTGCAAGTCCATGAATCGTTTTGCTCTCACCTTGTCGAGGTCCATGTTAAGTTCCTTTAGAGCCCATAATGCCTTGTGCTCTAACTCGACCGAAAAATGACAGGCCTTGCCATAAACTACGTTGTAAGGTGTGGTGCGCAAGGGTGTCTTGTAATGTACGCTGTTCTGTATGCCCATAAGCGTCATCATGCTTGGATGACCAATCTTTCCTAGAGTGGGAGACCGTCTTCTCCAATATGCTCTTAATCTGCCTGTTTGAAACCTCGACTTGGCCACTGGTTTGGGGATGGTATGGCGTTTCCACCCTATGTGATACCCCCCATACTTAGCCAAAAGAGCTTCAAAGCTCCTCTCTATGAAGTGTGATCCACCATTATTAATGAGAACTCGTGGCACTCCAAACCTAGGAAAAATGTTAGTCTTTATAAACTTAGCCACAATTTTAGCATCATTAGTCCTAGTAGCAATGGCTTCCACCCACTTAGAAACATAATCGACCGCTACAAGGATATACTTATAAGGACCTGATGAAGGAAAGGGTCCCATAAAGTCAATGCCCCAAATGTCGAAAAGCTCGACCTCTAGGATCCCAATAAGCGGGTTCTCATGCCTCCAACTGATGTTTCCAGAGCGTTGGCACTCATCACATGCTGTCACATAATCCCGTGCGTCCCTAAAAATGGTAGGCCAGTAAAGACCACTTTGAAGAATCTTCGCCGTGGTTTTGAACCCTTTTTCATGGCCACCGGTTGAAAGAGTGTGACATTGATGGATAATGCTTTCTATCTCTTCTTTTGGTATACAATGGGGTGATCGCTTCCTTGCTTGAACAAGTAAGGATCATCCCAATAGTACTGTTTGACATCATGTAAGAACTTCTTCTTCTTTTGTGGGGTCAAACCCTCGGGAATCACGCCTCCTACAAGGTAGTTAGCAAAATCCGCAAACTAAGGGGTCTTTGACCCTCTACTTGCATAAATGGAATGAAGAGAGGTAGAAGAAAGAGATAAGGGAAGATCTGAATCGGAAGGAATTGAACTAGGTTTAGAAAACTCACCCTCTAACATTGTTGAGAGGTTTTCATAAAACTTACCTGTTTCTTCAGCTGGTTGATCTCATCTTGCATGAATTGAGCTTTGACGTCTGGATCAACCTCTTGCTTATTTGGATTGTAGAGTCGCCTTTGAGAGTGGGGCGCCTTCTAGGTCGCATACATGGCTTCGTAATTGGTCAACTTGTCTAGTAATGCCCATGCCTCATCGAGATCCATCTCTATGAAACCGCAAGCAGTGTGCAGGTTGATGCAGTTTTTCGTTTCAGCATTTATCCCCCACAAAGAAGATCACTTGAAGTATGTATTGTGGCTGTCCATGGGTGGGGCATTGCCTAAGTATCTCCTTGAATCTCTGCCATGTCTCCACAAAGGTCTCAGTAGGCAACTGGTGATAAGAGGTGATGTGTTTCCTTAACTCCATAGTTTTGGCTGGAGGGAAGAACTTTGTCATGAAAAAGTCATGCAAAGCTCTCCACGTCCTAACCTACCTAGGAGCAAGGCTCTCTAACCAGCTCAGGGCCTTTCCTAGAAGGGACCACTTAAAAGCCTTCAATTGAACATATTCTAAAGAAACACCATCAACAGCAATAGTGTCACATAAATCAACAAAATTTCTAATATGCTCCATTGGGCACTCAGTCAGTTTGTCTTCAAACTGAGCCCTTTTTATCAAGGATATAAATTGAGATTTGATCTCAAAGGCCTTCTCTATCTTAGGAAGCACAATTGTTGATTCTGGCATCCCCAGTTTCGGGTGCATGTATTGCTTGGCATTCATAGGGATAGTGTTGGATCGTTAAGTGTTAGAAAGAGCTTGGGAACTAGTGGTTAGGTTGTTCCCAAGGCATCCGAAGTTCTATACAAGCAAGTAAATAGAATGCAATGGACACAGTTCCCTTATAGAGGAACCCCACGACAGCCAACTAGTTGTGTGGGTAAACCTCTATCTCCGCTTGGAGGATTTTGAATGACTTACTTGTATTAATTATTGTTCCTTAGTTACAATAGGCCAGATTCAAACTTCTCTATTCCTACGAGTTCTACCTAACTCTAGCAACACTAATGAATCTTCTCAACCGAGTTCTTAAGCGAACAACTCAACTAAGAAAAGTAAATCAAACCTTACACGTTGACTATCATAGTTCCCTTGCTCTTGGGAACTTGACTTCGCCGTCGTTGAGATCAGACAATCGCAGCTGGGGACTTTTCTTCTTCGTTCTTTCTCGCTTTTTGGGTATGAGTGAGTTCTGGGAGAAATGCTTTGTCTGAGCACTATTCACTTGGCTTTATACTTGTCAATACTTGGACTGCAATCTTGACTTTCTTTTGTCTCCGAAATGCCCTTTTATCTTGTGTGCCAAGTCTTTGTCCTTCACATGTGACAATTTGAATTGAGTCAACTTTGAGAAGCAATCGGGTCGTTGGATCAAACGTTCCAGTCTGTTCCTCAGACTAAGCGTTTGTTTTGTCTTGAGATAGGATCCTGTGAATCTCGCCGACTTGTCTTTGTTTGCACATATGAGTTCCCATGAAATGGGAACTTTCTTCTTCAGAGTTCCTTCGAGAGGAACTCTTCATCATGTATGTCTGTGTTCCTTGGACGTTCATGGGAATTCTTCACTAGACTTGTGTTCCTTAGAAATACTTGGATTAAACACGTTAGTTCCCATATGGTGTTTGTCATTGTCAAAACTGGAGAATGATATAGTTGTTCCAATGTGTGGAACCAGAGTTCCCAACACCGTCCCAATAATTTCCCCCCTTTTTAATGATGACAAACCTGTGATACCCTTATACCCTATGACGTATAATTTGTAAAACTTATCTCTTATATAACGAGACAATTCACATAGAGCAACTATTTCCACAGCACAAAGCAAAAGTAACAACCATAAAGGGTTATACGCACACACACACACACACACAGTTCTATGTTGTTACTAGTCATACTAAAACATCAGTCACTCTAACTTCTATTTACAACCCATATGTCTAAGATGCAAAATGAGGAGGAGAAGGTTGCATTGAGCTTCAGCCGGCCGATCTGTATGAACGTGACCTCTAAAAGAGACACACGTCAGAAAGTTCTAGTTGAACCTGAAAAAATTATTTTGCGATTTACGTGAGTCGAATACTCAGTGAATACAAACCATCATCAATTATTTCACACAAAGCCAAACAATTGGTCAGTATACATATTCATACATATTATATATGTCATATATGAATTTACTATGCAAAAGCAAATGCTAATGTTTTCGATTCTTTATTCTGTGAACTGTTCAAGCTTGAATCTGCCCCTGGTTTCCATTACCAACTCTTTTCCATTATCAACTTTTGCTTTGTTTTTTTTTCTCCAAATACCAACCTTTTTTTCTTTTCCATTATCGACTTTTAGGCATCTTAGGCCTCATTTGCTCATATACCATCTCTTAGGCATCTTAAGCCTCATGTATGAACCGTAGGTCTCTTTTGTATACAAATTCAGGGCAAGAAAGTAACATGTCCTTTTAATCTCATTGCAATATGCTATGCAATCAAGTGCATCATGTAGTCATATATATCATATGCCATCAGCTAACATAATTTCTGTGCAAACAACTCTGGAAATTTCAGAGCTATCATATAAAACACATATATCCATATAATCCATATAACACATATAGCACATATATACATATAGCTCATATAGTTCATATATCCATATAGCACATAGGGTTGAATCTCCGGTCTATACTCACGTGTTCAAGACAGATACTATATTTCTTCCCTTTCTCTTTGACCATGATCTATGACTTGCGCTCCTATATATAACCCAATGAAAAAACAACCTATTTACTCTTACAAACTTTAACCCCAAATGCAATGAAATGCCACTATGCATTATAACTTCTTGCATATAATTCCAAATCTTTTAAACATTGACAAGAATAAACTATATATAATAGAAGAACATTTTTCTAGTTCAAACCTTTCTGAAAAACTTGATCAAAGTGCTCCCTAATATCATTACAAAGAGAAACCCTAAAATCACTCTGAAATCTTTTACCGAATATAAATCCGATATCGAAAACACCCTTTGAGAACTATAAATCGACTGATTTTCAAATCAAAAGCAACTATAGAACTAGATTTGGAAAAATCAATAAAATCCAGATAAACCATTAACTAATTAAAAACTTACCAAACCACGCTTGTACTTCAGGATTAAAACATGATAGAAGAAATCTTGTACCAAAATCAATAATCAAATTCAAAAACACTAAAAAAAATTTCTTCTATGCTCGAACTCTCCCTCTCTTATATGTTTTTGTGAACTTTGAGTTGTAAAGAAAGAATGAGAACATGTCCATATAAATCATTTCAAAGTCGGCAAAGACTTTTGGGAAAATTACGTTTTTCACCCTCAAATCTCTTTTACTACAAAGTTTACCCTAAAATAATTATTAATTAACTTTTAGTTAAAAACTTTTTAAAATATAATAAACTTAATTAGAAAATAAATATTGCTTTTAAAAATACACTATATATCATGCCACTATTCTATCCACATGCTACTAATCTTATTTGAATGCAGAATGACGTATGCACTTTGGTCAGGGATGTTACAATCCTTCCCCTCTATAAGAATTTTGTCCTCAAAATTCGATATCTCTTCATATGACTTTCTCATCTTATCCTCAGTATACCAAGTTGTTTCCTCTATACCATGATTTTTCTAAATTACTTTCGGAATCTCCCTTTGTAACTGTTTGATTTCGTAATCTGCTATCATGATCAGTCCTCTATGTAGATCAAATTTTCTGCAAGTTGTACTTCTGAATCTTTTAACACATGTGATGGATCAGATCGATATCGTCATAAGATGCTGATAGGAAAACATTATGAATCTGGGCAAACATCATTGTGTCATCCTAAATGTCAAATGGCGTATCTTTACCTTGTTGAACTTGTTCAATAATTTCTATCAACTTCTCATCTCTTACGTGTGCATCTTAGCTTTATGTCTCAACATTGGCCGAATCTTCAAAGTAGCAATCAATACTTTATTTGTGTCAAACTATAGTCTACCATCTTAAACTTCGCAAAGAATTCAAATCTGACAATGAAGTCATATGCATACGTACCATCATACCACTAGACTTTCGACTCAAAGCATCTGCTACAACATTGGCCTTTTCCTAATGATACTCAATTGTACTATCATAATCTTTCAGTTGTTCCATCCAACATTATTGTCGCATGTTCAACTGCTTTTGGCTCATCAAATACTTTAAACTTTTATGATCTAAAAAGATATAGAATGTTTCTTCATATAGATAATGTCTGCCAAATCTTTAGGGCAATTACTACTGTTGTCAACTCTAAATCATGTACAAGATAAGAAACTTCATCTGGTCGTAACTTTCACAATGCATAGGCAATTACTTTCCATCCAGCATTAAGATAAGACCCTGATATGAAACATTATTGTAAACAACAAAACCGCTTGTACCTGTAAGAATTCTCAGTATTGTTGTTTTAGTCAGACGGTGCTTTAACTTATCGAAGCTCTGTTGGCACGTAGAATTTCAATGGAATGAAGCATTCTTTCATAGCAATTTAGTAAGTGGTGCAGCTATAATAGAGAATCTTTCCACTAATAGTCTGTAGTATCCCTCCATACTAAGAAAGCTACGAACTTCTGTAACTGTAATTGATGCTTTCTAGTTTACTACTGGTTCAAACTTTTTAGAATCAATCCTCTATACTTCTTCCAGATACTATATGTCCTAAAAATACCATATGATCTAACCAGAATTCACACTTTCTCAGTTTAGCAAACAACTGTTTTTCCCTCAAGACTTGTAGCACAGTACGTAAATGATCAACATGCTCAGTTGTACTCCACGAATATACCAATATATCATGAATAATGATGATCACAAATCTATATAGAAAAGATTGAAATACCTTGTTCATCAAAGCCATAAATTCTGCTGGTGCATTAGTCAAACCAAATAGAATTACCAAAAACTCATAATGCCCATATCGAGTTCTGAATGCTGTCTTGATAATGTCATCTTTAGGTATCTTTAACTGATGCTATCCTGATCGAATTTCTATCTTTGAAAATACCATTGCACTCTGAAGTTGATCCAATAAATCATCTATTCTTGGTAATAGATATTTGTTCTTCACTGTTACCTGATTAGACTTTCTGTAATCTATGCACAGTCATAAGATACACTAACCCTAATGAATACTTTGTCTAACAACTCCTGTAACTGTTTCTTCAGTTCCTATTACTCTAGAAGAGCCATAAGATATGGAGGAATAAAAATCGGTGTCATAACTGACATTAATTTCATATTTAACTCTATCTCTCTATCAAGTAGCAATCTTGGAAGGTCCTTTGGAAACAGATCAAGAAAATCTTTAACAACTAGAATATCTCTGAGCTCAACACATTCAACTGTAGGATCTATAACATGAGCCAAATATATTTCACATCCCTCTCTGATCATACGAAAAGTTGTTGTTGTAGATAATAAGCGAGTGGGTACCTTTTGTCTATCATCATAGAAAACCACTATAGATTTGCTAGGCGAGTCTATCACTACCTCTTTGGTATAACCATCCACTTTAGCATGACGTCTTGACAACCAGTTTATACCCAAAATAACATCAAACTCATATAGGAATAGCAAAATCGGATCAATCGGTAACTCTACTATATCCACTCGTATTACACATTCTCAATATACTGTATTTACCTTTAGCATTGCCTCTATACTTCCTCTTCTAATAGTTCATGCGTATGAAATCTATGTTCATGTAGTGCTGTATGAGATGCTCTTATAGACCAACATGGCATGGCTGAACCTTCTCTCCTTTATGCATCATGCTCATGAATGCAATTCTATTGTCAATTACATATGCTTATGAATGCATGCCCTTAAAGAATCATATCCCTGCTCTGATACCAAAAACTAGCTGTGACACCCTTATACCCTATGAGGTATACTTCGTAAAAATTATCTCTTATATAAAGAGATAATTGCAATATAGCAACTATTTTCACATCAGCACAAAGAAAAAGTAACAACCATAAAGGGTTGTACGCACACACACACAGTTCTATGCTGTTACTAGTCATACTAAAACATCAATCACTCTAACTTCTATTTACAACCCACATGTCTAAGATGCAAAATGAGGAGGAGAAGGTTTCATTGAGCTTTAGCCGGCCGACCTGTATGAATGTGATCTCGAAAAGAGACACACGTCAGAAAGTTCTAGTTGAACTTGAAGAAATTATTTTACGATTTACGTGAGTCGCATACTCAGTGAATATAAACCATCATCAATTATTTCACACAAAGCGAAACAATTGGTCAGTATACATATTCAAACATATTATATATGTCATATATGAATTTACTATGCAAATGCAAATGCAAATGCTAATGTTTTTGATTCTTTATTCTGTGAACTGTTCAAGCCTGAATCTGCCCCGGGTTTCCATTACCAACTCTTTTCCATTACCAACTTTTGCTTTGCTTTTTTTTTTCTCCATATACCAACCTTTTTTCTTTTCCATTACCGACTTTTAGGCATCTTAGGCCTCATTTGCTCATATACTATCTCCTAGGCATCTTAGGCCTCATGTATGACCCGTAGGTCTCTTTTGTATACAAATTTAAGGCAAGACAGTCACATGTCCTTTTAATCTCATTGCAATATGCTATGCAATCAAGTGCATCATGTAGTCATATATATCATATGCCATCAACTAACATACTTTCTTTGCAAACAACTTTGGAAATTTCAAAGCTATCATATAAAACACATATATCCATATAATCCATATAATCCATATAACACATATATCACATATATCCATATAGCTCATATAGTTCATATATCCGTATAGCACATAGGGTTGAATCTCCGGTCTATACTCAGGTGTTCAAGACAGATACTATATTTCTTCCCTTTCTCTTTGACCACGATCTATGACTTGTGCTCCTATATATAACCCAATGCAAAAACAACATATTTACTCTTACAAACTTTAACCCCAAATCCAATGAAATGCCAGTATGCATTATAAATTCTTGCATTTAATTCCAAATCCTTTAAACATTGACAACAATAAACTATATATATAGAAGAACATTTTTTTAGTTTAAAACTTTTTAAAAAGCTTGATCAAAGGGTTCCCTAATATCATTACAAAGAGAAACCCTAAAATCACTCTGAAATCTTTTACCGAATATAAATCCGATATCGAAAACACCCTTTGAGAACTATAAATCGACTGATTTTCAAATCAAAAGCAAATGTAGATCTAGATCTGGATTAAATCAATAAAATCAAGATAAACCATTTACTAATTAAAAACTTACCAAACCACGCTTGTACTTCAGGATTAAAATCCGATAGAAGAAATCTTATACCAAAACCAATAATCAAATTCAAAAACACTAAATTTTTTTTCTTCTATGCTCGAACTCTCCCTCTCTTATATTTTATTTTTGGGAACTTTGAGTTGTAAAGAAAGAACGAGAACATGTCCATATAAATCACTTAGAAGTCGACAAAGACTTTTGGAAAAATTACGTTTTTCACCCTCAAATCTCCTTTACTACAAACTTTACCCTAAAATAATTATTAATTAACTTTTAGTTAAAAACCTTTTAAAATATAATAAACTTAATTAGAAAATAAATATTGCTTTTAAAAATGCACTATATATCATGCCACTATGCTATCCATATGCTACTAATCTTAAATGAATGCAGAATGACGTATGCACTTTGGTCAGGGATGTTACAAAACCCATCACAAAAATAACCAAGTATTTCAGAGTATGATATGCAACGGAGTTTCTATGTGAAATGGTGTGAGTTCCTAGAGATCCACGTCTATGAAACAATGAGTTCTTACTTAGCATTTTATGCGATAGTTCCCCCTTAGCAAAAGCATATTCTATGATAACTCAAAATAAGACTCATCTCACACATTTTGTCCTTCCCCCTTTTGGCATCATCGAAAACAGATAAGCACAAAGAAGGAATAAGGGAACACGCAATCATACTAAAAACCATTTATATTACTTAAGCAATTTAATGTACAAAAGGAACACATAACGATTTGAGGAGAAAACAGGGCTAAGAGAGAGAAAAGGGAAGATCATGGGGCCCAGGGAACCAAATTATCACGCAACTGGGTCATAACAGATAAGATGTTCTAAAGGGTGCCTGCCATGTTCTCTAGAGTGGCTGCGATGTGCATCAACACTTGGGTGTTTCCAACCCTTGGGCCTTCACCAGAGGGGAGTGCCTCTTGATCCTCAACTTGCTCTAAGTGACGCATCTTTTGGACCACGGAAAGGTCTAGTTCCCTTCCGATGGTTACTTTTTCGTTGTTGGCATCATAGAGCCCTTCCTTGATCATCAGTTTCTTGATCAGACCAGCATAGGGCAAAGAGTGGGAGTTCGAGGCCATGCACTTCTCCATGTGCCCAAAGATGATGCAAGGAAGATTGATGGGCATCTTATGGAGGAAGTGATAGAGAAGGATGGCGTCTTGAATGATGATGTGGTGACGTTTCTCCTGCCGAGGGATCATAACCGTGATGATGAACTGGTGGGCCAACTTGCCGATGAGAGACAGGTTGTGCGTCGGTGTTCCAGTCTTGGGAACACGACCCTCGTAGATGGTGTCGTAGATGACTTCACTATCGAACTCAACCCAGTTCTTGATGGGAACATCATTGACGCCCTTGACAGGGACTTGTAGATGATGACGGATCATGGAGGTGGTGAAGACGAAGTCGTCGCCCTGGAGGGAGAGAGTTCCCTTGGTGCCCTCGTCATGAATGACGAAGTTGTTGTAGAAGAGGTGCACCTGGGCAGGGTCGACGTTCACAACAGCGTCACATACGTGTTCCCACCCCTAGGCCTTGATGAGGTCCCAAAGTTCTCCAAGGAATTTTTCTTGAAGTTGTTGCTCATTGAGGATGAGAGGAGGGATGAGTTTGCGATCCTCAGTAACAGGGACTCTCTTTGAGGTAGTTCCCTTCCCTTTCTTCTTTTTGTTCCCCTTGGAGGCGGAAGCCTTTCTTTTCTGCTGGGGGGATGCAGCCGATTCGATCAAGAGAGGGGGGTCCCTTTCTTTATGGGCACCCTCCGACACCACCATTTGGCGCCCTTGTTCTTCTTCTTCAAGAGCTGCAACATGCTCCTTCTCAAGGCCTTGTTGGTCAAGTACCTCAGTGGCAGCACCATCTGCCGTGGTCCCTTCAGCATCTGAGGACAGGCCCATGTCCTCTTCGTCATCTCCTTCTTGATGACCAAAACTTGTCCCAGTACCATCAACCGGTGTTGGGTTCCCTTCTTCTTGGGCCCTGTGGCCAGCGTTTCCTTCGTCTTCCGAAGGTCTTGTTATCTCGGCTCGGAGCTCTGCCTCTAGAGCGTCTAGACGGGCATTTTCTTCGGCAGTTCCCATGACGATGGGAGTCGTTTTCTTGGCCTTTCGCCGAGAAATGTCTCCGATGTGCAGCATGTCCTCTTCGGAGTCGATGTCGATGGGTTGTTGGGCCGAGGGTGAGGGGGAGGTTCTTTCTATGAAAGGAGGTGGAGGTGAATTTTGAGGAGGAGGAAGAGGGGATTTTGGAGGAGAGGGTGTTTTTGTAGGAGAAGAGAGGTGGTGTGGGAGCTTTGGGTTGTGAGGTGGAGGGTTTTCGAGTTTCCTCGAGGATGGGAAGTGAAGAGGAGGTAGGGAGGGAGTCTTTGGGATTAGAGTTCGCAGAGACAGGGTTGTGTTGAGTGGAAGGCGGAGGAGGGAGATCTTGGAATTGGGAGTTCTCAAAATCCGAGGGAGGTGGTAGAGAGGAGGTTTGAGTGGACTGTGGTGGAGGTGGAGGAGGTATTCTTAAGGATTTGGGGTTGGAGAGGTTGAGAATTTTCGTCCATGGCTAAGATGGACTTTTTCTTCTTTGATTGGAGAGGGTCGGGGGAAGAATTGTGCTTGCGTTTCTGGGATTTTGAGGAAGAGTGTTTGGATTTTGAGAATTTTGATTTTGAGTTTTTGGGTTTTGTGTGTTTGGATGGGGGTTTAGAACCGAAACTGTCAACGATGACAGTTCCGGAGGAAGAAACGGATAGAGGTTGAGGTGGAGAAGGAGGAGGAAGAGTTTGAGAGGAAGTAGTGGTTGATGGCAGCACTAGGGTTTGCGCTGCCAGAAGGGAAGGAGCCGACCCTATAATCTCTTACTCGAGGGATGAGACGCCAATGCATTCTTGATGGACATAGGGAAGGGCATATTCATGAAGAGCTCGGTAGAGAGTTTGGTGAAGGGCAGGGTCCTTTTCATTGTCCGCCTCTCGGAGAATTGTGATGAAGAGGGTTTTGGAACTAGTCTCGATGCATTCACGGATACGGTGGTCGGGATGGACAAGTGCCATGAGTGAAAGATTTTGGAGCTTTTCTCGAAGAGGAAGGAAGGGAGGATTCATAGAGAGTGCGTTGCAGAGAACGAAGATGGAGGAAGGTCCCGAAAATGGCAATGGAGGGTTTTTATGTGAGAGAGAGAAAGGGGTAGAAAGGGAAGTATGAATAACCTCGATAACCGTTGGCCAATGGATGAGAAGAAGCGTTTCACCTTCCATAGCACGCTCTCACACGCTTCGCTTTCTTCCGAGGAGAGTCACTTCGAGCATTTCAAATGCTTGGCCCATATGCGTCGAATTCTGACACAAAATCTCGTTTCCCAAGTGACGTTTCATCTTCTCCAGAAAGACAGTGTTCCCTTGTTTGTAATTATTTCGCCCACTAGTTCCCATGATATTTCAAAAGGTCAGGTTAAGTGGAGTGGTTAAGGGAACTTACACTCAAGTTCTTTGTGAGGCTTGGGAACTCAAAGGGGAACCAGACAATTAAAACTCGATAAAGGGATAAAGAGTTTGGCTCATGAGAAGCGTTTGTCTAGCTCTTGGCTTAGGATTGGTTTTATGATCAACCGTCATGGTGGCTTGTAATGAGGGTTAAAGGGAACTCTGGTTGATCATTTTGGGCCGAAAGAAATAAAGTTCCAAATTTACAATAAAAGCTCTAGACTAGTAATATGGAAAAATGAAAGCAATTGTTCCTAGTGTTCCCTATCATGCAAATCAATCTAAACTAGCCAAGCATTGAGGGAATAACAAACAGGGACTTGTTCAGTTTAGAGTTATCATCCCTAGAAGCATCCGGAGACGCTGGAAGGGACGTCTGTCTAAAGTTTTAGTGAGAATGTCCGCAATTTTCTCTTCAGTTCTACAGTATTCCATAGAGATGTTCCCATGTTCCACATTGTCACGTAGGAAGTGATGCCTAATGTCTATATGCTTAGTACGTGAATGATGCACATGATTTTTGGATATGTTAATGGCACTTGTATTATCACATCTAATGGGAACAAGGCCAAAGGACATACCGTAATCCTAGAGTTGGTACTTAAGCCATAGAACTTGGGAACAGCAAGAGGCGACAACCTCTTGCTCCGCTTCTTCTGTGGAGAGTGCCATTGAGTTTTGCTTCTTTGATCCCCATGATACTAGGCATGATCCTAGGAACTGGGCCATTCCAGAGGTGCTCTTTCGATCAACTAAGTGCCTAGCAAAATCTGCATCTGAGTATGCGACTAGCTCAAGGGAGTTGTTCCTTGGATACCAAAGGCACAAGTTGTCGTTCCCTTTGAGGTACCTGAAAATCCTCTTCACCTCTTTCAGGTGTGATTCTTTAGGGTTAGCCTAAAAGTGTGCACATAGGCACACTGAAAACATGATGTCGGGTCAACTAGCAGTGAAGTAGAGAAGAGACCCAATCATACCTCGAAATTTCATTTGATCTACACTTATACATGTCTCATCTGCGTTGAGCCTTGAGTTTGGTGAGATGGGAGTGTCGATGGGCCTGGAGTGATCCATCCCATACTTCACGAGCATTTCTCTGATGTACTTTTGCTGATGGATCCTTGTTCCCTCCTTGGTTTGGGATATTTGAAGTCCCAAGAAGAACGTGAGTTCCCCTATGAGACTCATTTTGAATTCTCTACTCATCAAGTTCTTAAATTTTTCAACAAGAATCTCATTAGAAGCACCAAACACAATGTCATCAACATATACTTGAACAATTAAAATGTCTTTTGATTCTTTCTTAATGAAGAGAGTTTTGTCAATGGAACCACAAAGATATCCATGAGACAAGAGAAATTGAGCAAACCTGTCGTATCATGCCTTGGGAGCTTGTTTGAGACCATATAGGGCCCTCTCCAAGAAATAAACATGATTTAGGATGTGCTCATCCTCAAATCCTGGTGGTTGTGCCACATAAACTTCTTCCTTGAGGTGTCCGTTTAGGAATGCCGTCTTGACATCCATTTGATACAACTTGAAGCCTTTGTGGGCTGCATATGCTATGAGGAGGCGAATTGCTTCAATTCTTGCAACTGGTGCGAAGGTTTCATCGTAGTCAATCCCCTCCTCTTGCTTGTAGCCTTGAGCAACCAAAAGGGCTTGGTTCCTAGCTACAATCCCAGTGTCGTTAAGCTTGTTCCTAAAGACCCATGGAGTTCCTATGATGTTTTTGTTTTTTGGCCTAGGAACCAATTTCCAAACCTTGTTCCTTTCGGATTGGTGGAGTTCCTCTTACATGGCTTGAATCCAGTCTAGGTCTTTTAGGGCTTCCTTGATGTTGGATCGTTAAGTGTTAGCAAGAGCTTGGGAACTAGCGGTTAGGCTGTTCCCAAGGCAGCGGAAGTTCTATATAAGCAAGTAAACATAATGCAATGGACACAATTCCCTTATAGAGGAACCCCACGACATCCAACTAGTTGTGTGGGTAAACCTCTACCACGCTTGGAGGATTTTGAATGACTTACTTGTATTAATGATTGTTCCTTAGTTACAATAGGCTTGATTCAAACTTCTCTATTCCTAGGAGTTCTACCTAACTCTAGCAACACTAATGAATCTTCTCAACCAAGTTCCTAAGCGAACAACTCAAATAAGACAAGTGAATCAAACCTTACACCTTGACTATCACAGTTCCCTTGCTCCTGAGAACTTGACTTCGCCGTCGTCGAGATCAGACAGTCGCCGCCGGGACTTCTCTTCTTCTTTCTTCCTCAATTATTGGGTATGACTGAGTTTTGGGAGAAGTGCTCTATCTGGGCACTATTCACTTGGCTTTATACTTATCAATACTTGGGTTGCAATCTTGACTTTCTTTTGTCTCCGAAATGCCGTTTTGTCTTGTGTGCCAATTATTTGTCCTTCACATGTGACAATTTGAATTGAGTCAACTTTGAGAAGCAATCGGGCCGTTAGATCAAACGTTTCAGTCTGTTCCTCAGACTGAGTGTTTGTTTTGTCTTGAGATAGGATCCCGTGAATCTCGCTGACTTGTCTTTGTTTGCACATGTGAGTTCCCATGTGATGGGATCTATCTTCTTCAGAGTTTCTTTGAGAGGAACTCTTCATCACGTATGTCTGTGTTCCTTGGACGTTCATGGGCATTCTTCACTAGACCTGTGTTCCTTAGATTTACTTGGATAAAACACGTTAGTTCCCATATGGTGTTTGTCATTGTCAAAACAAGAGAATGATATCGTTGTTCCGATGTTTGGAACCAGAGTTCCCAACACCGTCCTAACAAATAGCATTCAACTGCTCCTATAATTGAGTACGTTGCTCCCTTTCTTGATCTCTCTCAATTTGCAACGCCTCCATCTGTTTGTGGAGAGTAGCCATTTGTTGAGCCATCTCTTCAGTTGTTACATCCATGGTACGGTTTTCTCATCTCCTTCGATGAAGAGCACGTTTAGGCTCATAATAGTAATCAGGTTGTTCAAATTCAATCCGACATCTTCATGCTTGCATAAGCTAAGAAAACAAACCAATGTAAACTAATTAGAAACAAAAAACGGGGCCGGGCTATTCCCAAACCCACAAGTAACTAAACACAACGCTATCGCCTCCCTGGAAACGGCGCCAATTTTTTGAAAGGGTTTTTCTTGACAACAAAATAAAATTATTGTCAAGACGCCACTGAGTATAGGGAGTCAGGATCGTCCACGGGAAGCGAGGTTAAGTCCAGTTACTATACTACAAAAACAAAAGAAAGCAAAACAAAACAACGAATAAAGAAAAGCAATCAACCAGTCATGTCTCAGAACAGGCTCGGTACCGACCTTGTCCAGGTTCGTATCGAGGTGAATTTAAACGAACAAGCTCGAACAAAACCAGAGAATTACAGGCTTGGTACCGATTTCAAGGGCTCGGTAACGAGGCAAAACTGAGTGATAAAAACTAACAAATAAGGGAAAACGTCTAGGATAAGCGTCCACCAACAACACAATCATGCAATTTCAAACAATATGAAAGA
Organism: Fallopia convolvulus; assembly: GCA_964016875.1. NCBI lineage: Eukaryota > Viridiplantae > Streptophyta > Magnoliopsida > Caryophyllales > Polygonaceae > Fallopia > Fallopia convolvulus. The sequence continues at coordinate 31,769,857 of OZ024730.1, forward strand.
TAAATATCATGCCTTAAACATCAAGTTGTCAAATTTCATTGAGAAAACAAGCCAATCAATCAATTTTCATAAACCATTTCACTTAAACTAATTTTTTAACCAAAGTTTTTAACTTTCGTTATCAAACTTTATCTCAATTTCAAGTTCATAATTTTCTCTTCGATCAAGCCACAACTTAAAATTACTTTTAACTCATTCATGCAAGATCATGTTGGGTTTCCAACCCAACATGATATAAGGCATTCAATTTATTCGATATAAGAACAAACAAGTAGCAAACGGATATAAGGCATTCAATTCATTTGAATCATCATTCATGCAAAATCATGTTGGGTTTCCAACCCCAATCCCATATTAAAAAGACTACTCACACATAATTGAGATAAAACAAACCATGTAGATGAAAGAAAACATGACTTGAATTATAAACTAAATCTTACTTGAATTAAGAAACACTTTGTCTCAGAATATCCCTTAGAACACGAGAAAAACTACAACAAACTCCTTTCTTGAGCTCTAAGCAATCAACTTCTCTCTTAAACCAGTTGTTCAATCTACACTGAAAGAAAAATTGTCTCCAATATGTTTTCTCATAAAACAACTAAAGACAAGAGTACTTATACTAGAAAATCTATCTAAAAAGTTTTCATAAATATAGAACTTTCTAAAGCTAAAAGATTACGGAATAAAATCATTAAAAGGCTAAAGTCGGTCACGTCTACCGACACGGGGACCCTCGATGTTGACCTTGTCAATATCGGTAGACTCTGCTGAATTCTGCTGAACTTCTTCTTTCTTGGTGCCTCGGTACCGACCATTCCAGCATCGGTAACGAGTATGTGTTGGTCTTGTTTCCTTGTGAATCTTCACACTTCCTTTGGATTTCCCGGGATTTCTTCAAGTGTCTTCACTTCTTCCTTCCTTGCCAAGATCCGTTCGCTCTCCTCATCTCGATGTCTCCAAAATGCTGCATCTTTGCTCCAAAACCTACATAAAACCACCAAACTAGAGTAGTTTCCATACTTCTCACCAAAATATGCAAACTTACCCAAAAAGACCAAAAACAAACACAAAAACACTACTAAGTAAGACTAAACATCCTAGAAAACACTCTAAAACTAAGCTAAAAAATGGACATCAAGGTTCGCATGATCTTACAATAAATGCTTGTTTGAACAAAGTGGTACAGAGAACTCATGTTCAAATTTTATTGTGAGGGATGGGAACACAAAAAGGACTTGGACAATTTCAACCTTAAAGGGTGATCAAGAAGGGGCTCATGGGATGAGTTTGTCCAGTTCGAGGCTCTGGGTAAGCTTATGATCAACTATCATTGTGGGTTGTAATGCAGGTTAGAGGGAAATCAAGTTGATCATTTTGGTCCAAAAAGAAAAGAAGTTCCTATGTGTACAAATTGTTTGCCTTAGACTAGTAACAACAGATGAAGTGAATGCAGAGTTCCTAACTAGTTCCTATCATGCAAAATAACTAAACTAGTCAATCATTGGGGAAATAATAAACAGGGACTTGTTTAATTTACAGTTATCATCCCTAAGAGCATATGAAGGTGCTCAAAGGGACGTCTATCCAATGCCTTGGTGAGAATATCTGCTCTCTACTCTTCGGCTCCACAGTGTTCCATGATAATGTTCCCTTGCTCAACATTGTCACTTAAGAAGTGGTGACGAACGTCAATGTGCTTAGTACGTTAATGATGAACGAGATTTTTCGAAATGTTTATGGCATTAGTATTATCACATGTAATAGGAACAGGGCCATAATACATACCGTAATCATTGAGTTGGTACTTAAGCCACAAGATTTGGGAACAACCACATATTCTGCTTCAGCCATCGAGAGTGCCACTGAGCTTTAATTCTTTGATCGCCATGACACAAAGTACTCTCCCAAGAACTAATCCATACCAGATGTGCTCTTCCTATCCACCAAATGACAAGCAAAATCCACATCTGAAAATGCAAAAATCTCAAGGGAACTTCTGCGAGGGTACTACAAGCATAAGTTGTCATTCCCTTTGAGATACCTGAGAATTACCTTTACCTCTTTAAGGTGTGATTCTTTGGGTTTAGCTTGAAAATGTGCGCACAAACACACGATAAACATGATATCAGGCCTACTAATTGTAAGGTCATGACTAAAGAAGGGAACCAATCATACCTCGGTAGTTCCTTTGGTCCACATCTATACCTTTTTCGTTTATGTTCAGCTTTGAGTTGGTAGATCCTGGAGTATTGATCAGCCTTGAATTCTCCATCCCATACTTGATCAGTGTTTCCTTGATATACTTTTGTTGATGTATCTTCGTTCCCTCCTTGGTCTGAGTGATTTGGAGCCCCATGAAGAACGTAAGTTCCCTAATTAGGCTCATCTTGAATTCTGAACTCATTAGATCTTTAAACTTTTCAACAAGTAAGGGATTAGTGGCACCAAAAAGTAATGGTCTAAATTCAACAATAATGGTATGTCAATGGAACCACGAAGGTCTCCAATCAGGCCCAATCAGCCACCAACCTAGCATTGTTCCTTCAGACAGCTCCTGTATCATCCACCTTATTGCGGAACACCCACCGTGTTCACTCAAACATCACCGACAACCAAACGTTTGACTCAAGTCTAAATTCAACAATAATGGTATGTCAAGACTCCTCAAACTCTTCCCGACTAATTTCATTGCTCCAAACAAGCTTTTTGAATTTGCTTCTAAATTGATCATTGTTATACACATCATATATAACCTTTGACGATACCCTGAACATTATATGCCACATGTAAAACGATGCACAACCTTATAAAATACTTTTTCAATTGAAATTTTTACTACATGATCTTGATTAGTGAGAATGCAAATGGTTCATGGCCCCTCATTGCATCTTTGAATATTTTGAATAGCCAAACATAAGACTCGATATCTTTTTTCAGAAGCAACCCAAAGGCAAAAGTAATGGTCCCTATAAATGGTACCAATACCATTTCATACCTGAAAGCAAAGTATTAAGACTTGTTCATCAATATATGTGATTTGTTCATCCATATAAGCAAATTGTTCATTATAAATAGCATTTTGTTCATCACAATGGCAATATGGAAAATTTGTTCATTAATATATGAGATTTGTTCATCAATAGAAGCAATTTGTTCATTAAAATTAAACCTTTTTCATCCATGTTTGATTTGTATGTTTCATCAACAGAGACAACATCTCCAAAATATGAGAAGCGCTTCCTTGCAATAGGAATATGCCAGAATAATTTGGTTAATTAATGTTGTTCATCAACATCATATTAAAACAAAAACGCGTCACATCTCTCATTTTTCTTGAACAAGTTGTCAATAAGCATATGATCATCACACCCAAACATGAAGAAATTCAGATCTCTTTTAAAATTCATGAAATCAATGATAGTTGCACTAATTTTTGCATATCACACTACTACACTGATATTCGCGTTTTTAGTCTAGTTTTTGGTGTGTTTCTTAGTTTGTTTAGTTTAGTTTTAGTAGGTTTTAGAGTTAGTTTTGTGTTTTTTTGGATGAGTTTGCATATTTTGTGAAAAGTATGGAAGCTACTCCGTTTTGTGTCTTTTTGTAGGTTTTTAAGCGGGAATGAGCGCTTTTTGAGCTGAGTGGAGGTCTTGTGGTTGAAGGTGGAAAGAATGAAAGTTAAGGAAGAAGATTGTATGAGAAGATCAAGTTATAGTCCAAGTTAAAGGGAAGAGAAGTTCAAAAAGTCAAAACAGAGGCTCGTTAACGATCCAATGAAGGTCGTTAACGAGGCTGGAAGATAGAATTTATTCAGAGGGAATTAGAAATTTCTACCGACCTTGTGCAGGGTCGTTAACGAGGGTCCCGTGTCGGTGGAGGCGTAGCTGACTTTTGGTTGTTATATCTTTTATCTTGTTATCTTGTAAGTAAGGTAAGTTTTATCTTTTAGCCTTTTTAAGAGATTGTTTCTTAGTATAAATACACTTGTTCTAAGCCTAGGCAAGGGGGGATGTCGTATTAGTTTTAGGAGAAGCCGAGTAAGCGAGGGCGTCAGACTGAGTTCTATCGAGAGAGAGAATTTAGGGTCGGTGATTGGATCTTGCTCGGTGTTCTTAAGTGTTTTCGGATTCAACGAAGTTTATAAGACGATATTTTGTTTTCAATTTCAAGTAAGTTTAAGTTTTGTTTTCAATGTCTTCTTTAATTAAAGTTGTTTGCTTTATTTCCATGAATAGTGAGTAGTCTTCTTATCTAGGGTCGGGGTTGAAAACTCGACATAGTTGTGCATGTTTGAATGAGTAAGTTGATCTTTCGATTGCCTTTTATCTTTTTAAATTGCTTGTTGTGGTTATGCTTAGACGATAGTCTGAGTGATTTGAGTTTTTAACTTGATCGAAAGAGAAAGTTGTAAGCTTGGATATTGATATTGTTCGTTAACGAAGGTTTCGAGCTTTGGATTCAAAACAAGTGATAAAGTGAATTGATTTATGAAAATTGATTGATTTACTTGTTAGTCAGCAAAAGTTGATGAATTTATCTTTAAAGGCATGATCTTTATCTTCATATGACTTTTCATGCATAGCTATGTCGTGGTAACCCTTGTCCTAGATCTTTTATTTCATTGAATTTGTTTGTTTGCTTTTGAATCATTCGTTAACGAGTCACTTTAGATCGGTACCGAAGCTATGTTTGAATAGTTAATTGCTCTGTGTTCGTAGGTTTTCCAGGTCGTTAATGAGGTTGGTCGTAGCTGTTTTTGCCTATTTTGCTTTGTTTTCTTGTTTTTTTTTATAGTTCATAGACAAAGAATCGTGCTTCCCGTGGACGATCCTCACTCTGCTGTACTCAGCGGGTACTTGACTTATAAATTTATTTGTTGTCAAGAAACCCTTTCAACAAATTGGCGTCATTGTCGGGGAAGCAACGATGTTTGTTGGTTTATATGTGGGTCTGGGAATAGCCCGACCCCATTTTTGTTTTTAATTCTGTTTTCTTTGTTTGTTTTCCCAGCGTATGCCAACAGGACGTCGCAGGCTCGAATTTGACAACACTAGTTACTATTCGGAGCATGAACGCACCTTGCACCGTAGACAAAGAGAAAATCGAGCCATACCTGACGAGATGGCTCGACAGATGGAAGTCGTCCAAAAGTGGATGGAGGAGCTGCAATGTGATAGAGATGCCGCTATTGCCGCTGCTAAACGTGAACGAGTTTACAATGCTCGTTTACAAGAAGAACTGAATGCTTATCCGAGGAACGCCAAGCAATATATGCATTCAGAACTGAGGGTGCCAGAGTCTGCAATTGTGCTTCCAGAGACAGAGAAGGAATTTGAGATTAAATCTCAATTCATATTATTGATAAAGAGGGCTCAGTTTGAAGGGAAACCTATTGAGTGCCCTATGGAACATATTAGGAACTTTCTTGATTGGTGTGATACTATAGCTGCTGAAGGTGTCTCACTTGAAAATGTTCTTTTAAAAGCTTTCAAGTGCTCTCTTAAAGAGTTGCTCATACAGTGTCCTACTCATGGGCAACCTTTATATGTACTCCAAGAAATCTTTTTCAAGGGAATCAATGCAGAAATGAAAAATCGAATCAACACACATACTGCGTGCGGTTTTATAAATATGGATCCCACAACTGCATGGGAACAGCTGGACAAGTTGTCTAACTACGATGCCATGTATGCTACCCAGCAGTCGCCCCAACCACAGAAGCGTCTCTACGTGCCTAACAGGGACGATGTTGATCCCGATGTCAAAAATCAATTTATACAAGATGAGATCAACCGCCTTAAGAAACAGGTAAGTTTTTTGAAAACCTCTCAACCTTGTCAAGAGTGTGGTTCTTCTTCCCATAGTACTTCTACTTGCATTAACATCGAGCAGGTTAGAGCCGTTGAGACTTATGTTGAAATGAATTATATGAGAGGACCATACAGGAACCAACCTAATAAATTTGACAGGTCGAACAATTACCAGCCATGGGTTGATCAAAAGCTGAACCAAAGCTATGCAGCACCCCCACCGGATAGACGGCCTGCACCATATAGACCTCCATGCCATCAAGAACCACCATCTTGGGTACAAGGACTCTATGAGGGGATTAACGGCGTAAAGAATGAAATCACCGGAGTCCAAGCCAACCTGAACAATCAGATGAAAAGATGGCGAGAGTGTGATGTGTGGAAAAAGAATGTCAACTCCCAGTTAGGGAACCTCGCCGCACAGATTCCGAGACCACAAGGGCAACTCCCAGGTCGTTCCGAGGAGAACCCTAGAGGAGAAATAGTGGCGGTGCACCTTAGGAGCGGAAAGACACTACCGGAGCGTGCCCAAGTTAAGGAGAAGAGCTCCAAAACTGACAAGGAAGCCACGACTCAGAACGATAACGAGCAAGAGAGGGTCGTTACCGAGCCTGAACAACTCGATCAAGATGCTCCTAGGGTCGTTAACGACCCCAGTCTAGGTAAGTTCCCTATTCCAAGCTCCTCTCTCAATCCCAGGCTTGTTACCGACCCCATCAGGTTCGGTACCGATCCTCCAAATGCACCAATCGACCCTAATGTCGACTCGGAAGCATCACCTCTCGAGCCTATTTTGGCTCCGAGATTGGTGAAATCTCTTCCCTTTCCTACTAAGAAGTCTAAGGACTCCACTGAAAGCAAGTTTAAGCGTTTCGTTAAGATTCTCCAGGGCTTAAATATTTCTATCCCATTCGGTGAGGCCCTAAGCGAAATGCCGGCTTACACATAGTTTTTGAAAGACATTCTTAGCAAGAAACAATCCATTACAGAGCTTCAAGATGAGGTCCGATCCATTTCTCTTCTAGAGAAATTTGGCGACCCAGGGAGATTTGCTATAACAATTGGAATAGGCGACCGCCGATTCAAGGCTTTATATGATTTAGGAGCTAGTGCCAGTTTACTCCCTCTGTCAATCTGGTCGAAGGCTAACATGGGACCTCTAAAACCAGTGGACATGAGACTGTACATGGCGGACAGGTCAAATGTGAAAGCCACAAGAGTCGTTGATGATTATCCCATTCAAGTTGGGAAAATTTTCAATCCAAATGATTTTATCGTCCTCGACATGCCTAAAGACCCTCTAGTCCCCATCATTCTAGGCAGGCCATTCATCGCTACAGCAGGTGCTAGGGTGAACGTACGGAAAGGACTCCTCACCTTCGATATTGGAGAGGAACGGGTAGAATTCAACCTCTACCAAGACGCCAACGACCCATCAGCTACCGCACAAATTGAGTTGTCCCAGCCAGAGCTCGACATTGCTGTTTCTAACGACTCTCCTCCAACAAACATAGAAGACAGGAGTGTAACCGGGATTTCTACCGACCCTCCTTGGTCCAGTACCGAGCCTTTCATGCACCATTATGACGGAGGATTTGCCAACACAGGCTCATTAACGACCCCGACAACTTCGGTGTCAACATCATCACCAAAAAATCAAGGTGAGTAATCTAACCATGGATTCACTATTAATGATCATGATTCTTCTGTATACTTTGTTCCTACATAGTACCCCACTATCTATGCTTTGGAGGAATCGAAACCACCTTGTTTTCGGATTTCACTAACCCGTGTGTAGGAATACCGGGCATATTGCTAGAAGATAAAGGACCAAATTTAGTGACACGAGCTAATAATGCCTACAAAGCTAAGTATGGGGTCCATCAAAACCCTGACATAGCTGAAAAGGAACCATCTTGAGCCAAGGTAAGTACGTCGGGCTAACGACATTAAACATATCGCTTAGGCAACCCAATTTTAAGTCTTAATTTAGCTTTCTGTTCTTTAGATCTTTTTCTTAGGTTTCTTTTGAGTTTTTAGTAGTTTAGAAGTTAGCAAGATAGAATTGTTTGGAACTAACATGGTATAGGAAGTTGGGCTCGGAACAATGCTGAAAAACAAGCTGAACTAACATGGTATAGAATTGTTTGGAACTAACATAGAATTATTTGGAACTAACATGGTATAAGAAGTTGGGCTCGGAACAATGTTGAACTAACATGGTATAGTAGTTTAGAAGTTAGCAAGATAGAATTGTTTGGAACTAACATTGTTTGGAACTAACATGGTATAGGAAGTTGGGCTCGGAACAGGCTCGTTAATGACCCCACCCAGGGTCGTTAACGACCCATTTCTAGACCCAGATAGGCGAACACGGGCAAGGTAAGTACTTCTAACCTAAATATATCTTCTATCTATCCTACCCAAGCCTCCTCTTCCCCTACCTCTTGCCCCTTCCTATGTAACCCTCTCGAAAAATCCCAATCCCACACTCAAAACTCAAATCAAATCCTCAAATCCTCAAACCCATCCCACCGATTCTCTCTACCCACCATCAATCGGTGCACCACCGCCGTTAGCTTCGGAACCACACCACAATAACGAGCTCCTCCACTGTCGAGTTCGTTACCGGCGAATCACTAAGCCTCGGTACCTTTCCCGAATTCAATCCTTGTTCTTCAATTCTTCAATTCAATTGTATGGATTCTAACCCTAACTTTCTACTTGCAAGATTCATGAGTTTTGGGTAAAAATTTCATATCTTAATCTTGATTGAGTGGTCGATGTGCATGTCTATATTGCATAATGATTCTATTGCTTCTACAAATGGTGTTTGATGTTGATTTGTATTTGGTTATTCTTGATTAAATTTGCATTGAAATTTTGATGAGAAAAACATGAATTAACTTGTTCTTGAATTGAGTTGATCTTCACCATGCAATTTTATTTTGGCAATTTTGGCATGTTCGGATGGGGTAATCGAAAGAGTACGCGGTGCATATGCTTGATTGTATGTTTTATGTGGGATTGTGTTTGATCCATGCTCGATTAATTGGAATTTTTGGAGTTTAGAACTCGGAATAATCCGCGAGTGGTTCTCGCCCAAACTCGTTAATGACTTGTCCAGGATCGCTAACGACCCTGCAATATGTCCAATTTTAAACACAAGCCCAACCTCGTTAACAATCTGATTGGCTCGTTAACGAGGCAAGTCGAGAGCATTTCCGAGACTAATTATGGGGTCTCTTTTCTATTGGTTTGAGTGGATCTTATCTTGGACAATTCATGGTTTTTGTAGGTCCACATGGCAAGCACTAGCAGAGCTACCACAAGAGCTGGGAAGAAGAAGAAGAAACAACGATCCCCGTCTCCTCCCCGCATGGACAATGTCATATTGGCCACTCAAGCACAAGCTGACCGCTTTGATGCCATTCTGGAAAGGAGCACTACACTAGGTGGTTCTCGAAGTCAAGTGCTAAGGCAATGAGGATCTATGAGGACCTCAGACACGCCTTTGCCATCCTCGGAGTGTCTCAGCTGTTGAAGAAAGAGAAGATACTGCACTATCCGGCTCTCACCGCCGAGTTCTTGGCACTCTTTAGACAAGCTTTAAAACCAAGACCTCGTTGGGTAGGATAAGATTCCGGCTAGGCAATGTCAAGCAGAGTGCACAATGGCGGAGTTTAATGGATATCTCGAGCTTCCTAACCCTTCTCGGGACTACAAGATCAAGGAATACAAGGTTACCAAAACTTGGAGTTACATTTTCGGGGAAGTTGAACCTTCCGCAGCAGCACTTTCCGCAAGCATCATCAACCCCATCTTCCGGATCATTCTCCGAGTATTAGCTACCACATTTTGGCCCAAGAGAGAGCTATCGAGGTCGACACGGACGGAAGTCGCATGCCTTTGTACTATACTTTTTGAGGATCCCGCCCCGTTGAACTTCGGGTATGAATGGTTGCAATTATCGAGAAGCACGAGATCAAGTCTAAAGAAGTATGGTGCAGGAATCTGGTTAGTCTTTTGGTGGACAAGCTCGGCGTTGATCTCTCACTCTACACGCCGAACCATGCCCAATTGCTCGACAAGATCTATTGGTTTGTTTCCAGCATTTTTGTGCGGACCGAGAGAGGGCACGCCACCAAAGTTCTTGGCCAAGATGTCCCTCTTACCCTGGCAAACATGGAGCTGCTTTACGTACCAAATTGGTACAAGTCTTGGACGGGTCATGCATTCCCGTTAGAAAAGAAGCCACAAGATGAGCCGTCGTTGAGGCCGTGTGAGACAAGGTTCGAGAGAGAAGGAGAAGCTATGGATGAAGATGATGATGCAACGGAGGTAGCCACGAAAGAGCTCGATATCGAGGAGGATGACCTTGGTACCGAAGTTCTGGGTGAGGACGACAACATCGTTAATGACGCACCCAAAGTCATTAACGACTACTTCGAGGCTACTACCAAAGGCACACAGCTTCGGTAACGACCCCCTGCCACCGCGTACCATGCCGCAATCTTATGATCTTATGCCTTATAACCCGGTGATTTTACAAGACCACTTCCAACCTCAAGATCATTACCAACCACCCCCTCAGGCCACTTATACTGGATCGAGTGTTCCATCTCCATGGGCCGATGACCTTTCATTTCAGATGCAACAGCTCAACCTGTCAAAGCGCAAAGCTGGCTTGAGTCGCAGGAACTTTTGCTAAAATAATGAAGGTATCAAAATGTGAAAGCAATTTTATATTCTCTATCCCTTAAATGAGGCAGCTAAATTCGTGGACACAGCTCCACCAGAGGATGGATCGTTGGGAGGATGTCTATTCCGCTCGCATGGCTTTGGATGATGCGAGGCATCAGCAGGCGGATGCTCGTTGGAGGACGATGGAGCAAAGTGCGACGGTTGATGAGGAGCGTTAGAAGACCATGTATGAGTTTATGGGGAACTTTGAGCGACAGTTTCCACCACCAGGGCGTTGATTCAGCTTTTGACACGTTGTTTCTTTTCTGCTTTAGTTTATCTTGTAAGTCTTTCTTTCTTTTTCTTTTCTTCGATCTCCTTAGTTCTATTACAGTGGGGACACTGTAATTTTCAAGTATCGGGTGGGAAAAGGAAGAAAGCTTGCTCGTGTGTTTTTTTGTTTTGTGTGTCTTGTTTGTTCTAGTTGTCTTTGTTTTAAAAAAGTCATAAAAAAGTTAAACAAATAAATAAATAATTCCAAAAAGAGTTTTTAGAATGGATAAATACCCTTTCTTTTGGTTCTGTGATAGTAGTTGCTAGCATGATCATGTAATTTGCTTGCAAGCATGCTGTTGATGGTATAGCCTGATTCTTGATATGAAATTGTTTTTATAGAGGAATAGCAATTTGATGAAATTGAGCATGTATAACTTTTAGCATGAGTAATGCAATCCAACAAAAAATGCTACATTGTGAGTTATATTTGGCCTTATAGGGACAACTTCATAAATCCCTCTTCTTTTCTTGTGTGATTTACTCTCTTTATATTATCTCTTGGAATTGTGATGGTTATCTATTACTTGAGACCTATATAACATTTATAGTTCATTACTTACGAAAATCAAATGATAGAGAACTTATTTTTATAAGCCTTATTTATCCTTATCCACCCTTGTCATTATCCTCTTTTGATAGCCAATTTGAGCCTTTAAGCCTTTTATTTTTAGCTCCACAAAATTATTTTCCCTAGCCGAGATAAGCTTGACCCTTTCCGGTGATTAGGACTTAGATTGAAGAGGTTTGTTTTGTAGAGTGAAAAAAATGTTATGTTTGGTTCAAATTAAAGGGTTTTGGGAAGGGTAGATTGGAAGTCTCTTTGTTTGTTTTGAAAAAAGATCTCTTGGTAAGAAAAAATGCACAAGAAAAAGAAGGGTCGTTGAAAGAAGAAAGGAAACGAGAAGTTAAGGTACCTCGTTAACGACTTCGTCTGGGTTGTTAACGAGGTTGTTCGAATTAACAACGGAAGAGCTGAATGAGCAAAAATATGATGAAAAAATGAAAAAAAAAAAGAAGAAAAAGTGAATGTGCATTTGTGTTTAAAGTAAATCAGAGATTCTTTCATGTTTTTTTTTATGAGACTTTCTAGGATATAAAAGGTGAGAATGAGCATTATGTTTGAGTGAGTTTGGTATGATTATTTGAGAGTTTTGGTGGAAGTGTGAGTTCTTAGGAGTCTTTGATTCCCGGATTTTATTAGCACTACATGGCCAAATATTTTCCACGCCTAATTGTTTTTACCAATTTTTGCATAATTTTTGCATATGACAATACTACACTGATATTCGCGTTTTTAGTATAGTTTTTGGTGTGTTTCTTAGTTTGTTTAGTTTTAGTAGGTTTTAGAGTTAGTTTTGTGTGTTTTTGGATGAGTTTGCATATTTTGTGAAAAGTATGGAAGCTACTCCGTTTTGTGTCTTTTTGTAGGTTTTTAAGAGGGAAGGAGCGCTTTTTGAGCTGAGTGGAGGTCTTGTGGTGGAAGGTGGAAAGCATGAAAGATAAGGAAGAAGATTGTATGAGAAGATCACGTTAGAGTCCAAGTTAAAGCGAAGAGAAGTTCAAGAAAAGTCAAAACAGAGTCTCGTTAACGATCCTCTGAAGGGTCGTTAACGAGGCTGGAAGATAGAATTTATTCAGAGGGAATTAGCAATTTCTACCGACCTTGTGCAGGGTCGTTAACGAGGGTCCCGTGTCGGTGGAGGCGTAACTGACTTTTGGTTGTTATATCTTTTATCTTGTTATCTTTTAAGTTGGGTAAGTTTTATCTTTTAGCCTTTTTAATAGATAGTTTCTTATTATAAATACCCTTGTTCTAAGCCTATGCAAGGGGGGATGTCATATTAGTTTTAGGAGAAGTCGAGTAAGAGAGGGAGTCGAACTGAGTTCGATCGAGAGGGAGAGAATTTAGGGTTGGTGATTGGATCTTGCTCGGTGTTCTTAAGTGTTTTCGGATTCAACGAAGTTTGTAGGACGATATTTTCTTTTCAATTTCAAGTAAGTTTAAGTTTTGTTTTCAATGTCTTCTTTAATTAAAGTTGTTTGCTTTATTTCCATTAATAGTGGGTAGTCTTCTTATCTAGGGTTGGGTTGAAACCCGACATAGTTGTGCATGTTTGAATGAGTAAGTTGATGTTTTGATTGCCTTTTATCTTTTTAAATTGCTTGTTGTGCTTATGCTTAGACGATAGTCGGAGTGATTTGAGTTTCTAACTTGATCAAAAGAGAAATTTGTAGGCTTGAATGTTGATATTGTTCGTTAACAAAGGTTTCGAGCTTGGATTCAAAACAAGTGATAAAGTGAATTGATTTATGAAAATTGATTGATTTACTTTTTAGTCAGCAAAAGTTGATGAATTTATCTTTAAAGGCATACTCTTTATCTTCATATGAGTTTTTGAATTTTTCTTTAAAGGCATACTCTTTATCTTCATATGAGTTTTTGTGCATAGTTATGTCATGGTAACCCTTGTCCTAGATTTTTTATTTCATTGAATTTGTTTGTCTGCTTTCGAATCATTCGTTACCGAGGCACCTTAGATCGGTACCGAACCTGCGTTTGAATAGTTAATTGTTTTGTGTTCGTAAGTTTTATAGGCTCATTAACGACCCTGACAAGGTCGTTAACGAGGTTGTTGTAGCTATTTTTGACTATTTTGCTTTGTTTTCTTGTATTTTTATAGTTGATAGACAAACAACCGTGCTTTCCGTGGACGATCCTGACTCTGCTATACTCAGCGGGGTCTTGACTTATAAATTTATTTGTTTTCAAGAAACCCTTTCAACATACACAAATAACATTTTATCTTTGGCGTTTTTTAAAATATATCTCTGATATAGGCAAAAACAAGTCAGGGATAAATGCTAATAGTATAATAGACCTAATATCCTTGATAAAAAAAACAAGCCAAAGATATTGACCTTATTCCTCTAATGAAAGAACCAACCTAATATCCCTAGTATATGCAAAAACACCATGGATATTAGAGTTGTTTCCTCATATAAAAAATGCTCTAATAACCCGGGTAAAAAAATTCACACCCGGGATATTAGAGTTTTTTTTGTTGAAAAAATATAGCATTTATTTTCTACACTACTATTTGGGTGGCGTGCAATATTATGCTCTACGATCAGATTAGAAATCATATAAGATGTTCCTATTGCTAATCACCACATGAGCATATTCAAATATCCTTTCCAAATTATATATACAGCCAAACCAAAAACTTTTACATTAGAATTGAAAGGATGGCCTTCATAAAAATTTTAACTTAGTAATACAAGATGGCAATTGCAATCAAGTGACATACATCAAGTCATGGTTGCCAACTAGTAGTACCTTAAACAAATGCCTTGTACAAAGTCTTTTGGCTGTCTAATTTCAAGAGATGGCCCAAAGAAGGATCTTCCATCAAAAGCAAGTGCAACAAAAGAATCTTCAGGGGTGAGAAATTCCACCAGGCTTGTCCCTTCTCTTTATGAATGGATCTGCATAAGAATGGTAGCATGTATACATAGGCTAGTCCTAAGCTGTACATGAAGGTTTTAGAAAATGTTCTTAACAGGTAGAACCAAGGTTGTAACTAAATTGGAAAATAAGTTTAAACTAAAAATGTACACTAAAGAAAGGCAATCAAACTTTCACAAAAGAAAAGATAAAGGTTTCAACTAACTAAACACACTCCTGCATGATATCTGTCCACCGTCCTCAAGATATATCTTGTTCACAAAGTACTAATACATCTCGATCAACAAGAGGTGACCCAATCTTAGCCCCAAACTGTAAGAAAAAATCATTTGCACATGCTTCAATTACCCTGAAAACCAACTACCACTATAATATTTGTAGCATAATTATATATAGAATAATTTCACATTCCCAATGAGTCCCTAAAAAATTCATAGAAGCTCTTCAACTCACAAGTTGCTCATGAATATAAATAAAAAAAGTTGAGTCTAATATACCATAAGCAAAACACTAAATTAATATCCACCTAAAAATAAAGCCAACTCAAATATTAGACCAAATCAAATATCTTATCACAACACATTATTGGTGTCAACTTTCGAGAAGATACCTAACATCTAGGCAAATTCTCACCAGCTGAGTATCACCCATATGAGGAGTAGCCAAAGACAACAATGATCCAACAAGCACATAGACAAGAATATCTAACTAAAAATGGAGAAACTCCTCCAGTAGTGACAATTTAACAAAATGTGTAGCATACAAGAATTCTTTCACAGTAATACAACTTAGAGACTCATCATCTAGCTGCTTCGATCTAAGAACAATAATACTTGATACATCTTGCCTTGTTGTACCATATTTCAGTGGTATTGTAGATAAGTAGTACCTTAATTAGTTGGTTGCTAAGTCATGTTGGGTGAAAAAGTGGTATTGTAGATAAGATTCTTGATCTCTACACATTCATTCTTGCTAGCATTCTTTTTCCTCACCAGCAAAGAAGCACAGCAGCTGCTTTATCAACCTCAAGTAACTAACCATAAAAAAAAATGTCACCTTAGATCTTTTTTTTGCTATGAAATCTTGATGATTATTTGTTCATACCTTGAAAGTCATTATATTGAACAGAGAAGGAAAAGTTACTAATGAAAAGCTGATTCAGAAAAAATTCAACTAATCCTCTAAAATAAAAAGTGAGTACCTTCACTGCTGCATTTCGCTCGTTCCTTTGTCATTTTCATAATTTGTGCACAGCATTGCCACCTAAAGCCAACAAGGCACTACCAGAATTTGTGTAAATCAGCCTCATTATCTGAAGCAGACATGTGTACATCAATCACATATAGCATCACACTAATAGAATTTCAACAAAAACGAAAAAGGATGGTAGTTTTAGATCGCCTACATAAAACTTCAACCAGAAATTATGTAAAATCTACCCAAAGGATAGATCAAAACGAACAAACAAAGTTGGGAAAATCCCCAATTATTGATATGAAAGCACAAGCAATAAAGGTAGAGAGGCGATAAACCCCAAAACCCTACAATCCGTTTTGTCTCTGTGCTCTATTAAAATAACATGAAAACTAGGCTTTTATATGAGCTAGAAGCGGAAATAAAACATGGCTGGACTAATGGGCCGGAATAGTAATTGGGCTAAGGCTATCTTAGCCCATACACCCCCCTCAAGTTGGACTTGGGAGGACAAGGCCAAGCTTGCAAGAGAGGAAGCGGTGTTGTTGAGCTCCTAATGCTTTGGTCAAGACATCAGCCAGCTGTAAGGAGGAGCGAACGTGGAAGGGTGTAATGAAGCCATCTTGGACAAGCTCTCGAATGTAATGGCAATCCACACGAAGGTGCTTAGTGCGCTCGTGGAAAACGGGATTGGCAGCCAGCTGAAGCGCAGCAGTATTATCACGGTAGAGAGGAATCGGGCGTGGGATGGAAATATGAATGTCTTGGAGTAGTCCGTCCATCCACACGAGTTCACTGGCGGTTTGTGACATGCTCCGATATTCGCTTTCAGCAGAGGATTTAGAAACCATCTTCTGTTTCTTTGTTTTCCAAGAGACCAATGCCTTGCCAAGAAAGACACAGTAACCAGTGAGAGAACGACACGTACAGGCGCCCCAGTCAGCATCACAATAGGCAGATAGGCTTAGAGAATCCTGAATAGGATAAACCAAGGAAGAATTGATGGTGCCCTTTAGATAGCGAAGTAGGTATTGAGCAGCTTGCATGTGAGGTAAGCGAGGAGAAGCAAGGAATTGGCTCAACTGTTGGACGCTGTAGGATATATCTGGCCGGGAAAGATTGAGATAAAGGAGGCGACCAATGAGTCTTCTGTATGATTCTGGGTCATCGAGAATGTCACCCACATCTGGTTGAAGGTGGAGGTTCCTCTGCATCGGGAAAGGAGCGGCCTTACAATCAAGCATGTTGGTTTCAGAGAGAAGACCAAAACATACTTGCGTTGATTCACTTGTATCCCGCGGGAAGAACGAGCAATTTCAAGACCAAGGAAGTATCTGGCTAGACCTAAGTCCTTAATGGTGAAAGCCTTGTCTAAAGAGGATTTGGTAGCTTGAATTTCTTGAGGATTGTTGCCAGTTATTAGCATATCATCAACGTAGACTAGTGCAACAGTGATCCGGCCATGATCAAGCTTAGTGAATAGAGAGTAGTCTTGTTTAGATTGGACGTAACCAAGCTGAATGAGATGCCGAGTTAGTTCAAGATTCCACTGTCGGCTGGCTTGTTTCAGGCCATAAAGAGAGCGCTTCAACTTGCAAACTTGACCATTTTGAGCTTTAGAATACCCAAGAGGTGGAAGCATATACACCTCTTCATTGAGGAAGCCATGTAGGAAGGCGTTATTGATGTCCAGCTGGTGTAGAGGCCAAGAGAAGGCAGCAAAAAGGGCTAGAAGCACACGAACGGTGGAAAACTTAGCCACCGGAGAAAAAGTGTGCTTGTAGTCTTTATTCTTGATTTGATTGTAACCTTTGGCGACCAGGCGTGCTTTAAAACGCTCAACCTCGCCAGTGGGTCTGAATTTGATTTTATAGACCTATTTGGAACCAATAGCTTTCTTGCCTTGCGGTAGAGATGTTAAATCCCATGTGTCATTGGCTTCTAAGGCAAGTAGTTCTTGCTCCATTGCTTGGACCCAATTAGGATCCAATTTAGCTTTAGAATAAGAGGTTGGTTCAGCTACAGAAAAGACATTGAACAGAGACTGAATATAGTCTTCAGAGTGCCCAAACAAATCGTGAATGGAAATCACATGGAAGGCATGAGAGAAAGAGTCTGTATCATTTTCTAAGGTGGAGGGAGGAACATTTCGAGCAAGCAAGGTATCACACTCAAAATCTTTGAGATATGTGGGTATTTTTGTTGGGCGAACAGACCTCCTTATCTCAACGCGAGGTGGTGGAGAAGCTTGAATTGGTGAGTCATGAGAAGAATGACTAGAAAGAGGAGGATAATGGGAGGCTATAGAGTTAGGAGAACAAGTTGGCAAATTTCTGGAATCGTCAGAAGAGGGGAACAAACCTGGATTATGCCTCTCAGAAACGACATCGTCATCAGGTAATGGAAATGGTGAAGTGGTTGGAAGAGGAGGATTTAAAGGTTGAGAGTCTTTGAAAGGGAATTTTGTTTCCCTAAAGATCACATGCCGAGCAACAAACACTTGATTTGTAGAAAGTTCATAAACTTTATACGCTTTCTGACCTGGAGGGTAACCAAGAAATACGCATCTTCTTGCAGTTGCATCAAATTTGCTTCTCTGTGATTTAGGTACAAGAATATAGCAAAGGCAACCCATGACTCGCAAGGAAGAATAATCTGGTGATTTTCCGTAGAGAAGCTCATAGGGAGTTTTCCAACGGAGGACAGAAGAAGGTAGGAGATTGATGAGATGTGTAGCTGTCAGAACACAATCTCCCCAAAAACGAATTGGCAAACCAGATTGTATTCTGATTGCTCGGGCAGTTTCAATCAAATGTTTGTGTTTTCGTTCAACACGACCATTTTGTTCTGGAACGCCAGGTGCAGATCTCTGATGAACAATGCCATTGTCAACCAGCAACTGTGCAACATTTTGGTTGATGAATTCAGTGCCGTTATCAGATCTGACACACTTGACAGGCGTCCCAAATTGAGTCCTCACATATGTGAGGACTGTGCCAATATCCTGTACACCTGTTCCTTACTATTCAGAAGGAAGGTCCAAGTCCCTCGGGAATAATTGTCAATCGTCAGAAAATATCGAGCACCGCCATAAGTTGGGGTCTTATAAGGCCCCCACACATCAATGTGAATCAATTCAAATAAACTCGTAGTAGAGGACGTGCTAGGAGTGAAAGGAAGTTTGTGATGCTTGGCCATAACACAGACATCACACTCATATGTAGACAAGCGAGAAGATTTACAAATATCCAAATGTTGTATTTTAGACAAAGAAAGGTGCCCAAGTCTAGCGTGTAGCACTTCAGTTGAAGCAACCTTATTACAAACTGATGAAACCATACTTGAAACAAAATTGTCTTTGGAAAGTAAACTAAAATCAGCAGCAGACTCTATCGAACTTGTGATTCTCTTGTCAACAACAAAATGGTAAAGTCCTCCTTTATTTCGTCCAAATGCCATCATCTCCTTAGTTGTAAGGTCCTGTAGATGGCATTCAGATTTTCCAAACACAAACATGTAATTCCCATCAGCGATTAGCCGTGAAACAGAGAGCAGATTGTGTTTAAAAGCAGGCATGTAGAACACATTTGTTAACCGTAAATGAGGGAAAAGAGCAACTGAACCCTGAAATTCAACCAGCTGAGTGGTACCATCTGGTAACCCAATACGAATAGGTTTATTTAACGGTTTCAAATCAACTAAAATATCCTTAAGATACCTGACATGGTCGGTGGCTCCAGAATCAACTATCCAGGTATAACAATTTGAGGCATGAATATTATCATTAATGAGAGAACCAACATTACTTGCAAAATTGATGGTGTGAGCATACGCCCCACCATGGCTCGAGCCCTCATCTTGTGGAGTCTTTCCCTTCATAGCCCGAAGAACTTCTTGTAGAACGACATTCACCATAATGGGATCAGCACGCTGGGATTCTTTGCCATCGCCTTCTAATGGGCTGCTAAGATTGCTCATGTCATGAACATTAGCGGTCATTCTCCCCGGCCCCTCGATCCTTGGACCTTTCCACCAATCGGGGTACCCGACGATCTTAAAACAAGTCTCCCTTAGATGACCATTTTCTTGGCAATATGAGCATTTCCTATCAAATTTAGCCTTCTTGAAGTCTCTAGAGAAATCCGACTTATTCTCTTTGAAGTTTCCAGCCCCTCTATTTCCATCTATGTTCCCATAATTTCCTCCAACAGCATATCCATTTCCTCTTTGGCCTCCATAAGACCGGTTTTGACCACCATTTCCAGCCCGGTTTACAGCCAGCACGTCGTGAGATTGAGTGTTGATTCCAGTGATGATTTTCTGTCTTTCAACAGTTGTAACAGTGTTGTAGGCCTGGCTAACCGAGATCAGAGTAGCATCGGAAAGTATAGTACTCCTCACACCGCCGTATGCATCCGAAAGGCCCATTAAAAATTGCATAAGCTTCATGGTATTCTCACGATCCACAATACGCTTCATAAGAGCACAACCACAATGCTCAATGGCGCCACACGAACAAATCGGAATGCCATCAACTGCTTGCAGTTCATCCCACAAAGATTTCAGTTTAGAATAATATGCAGCAACACTCATATTTTCTTGCTTGAGATTATTCAATTCATGCTGAAGCTGGTAAATCATAGCAGCATTCGACTCCGCGTATTGCTCAACAAGATCGTCCCACAATTGTCGGGCTGTTGCAGCGTAAACAAAGTTTTGTGAAATTTCACTGACCATGGAATTGAGAATCCAGCTTCTGACCATACAATCACATCTCTGCCAACGATCAAATTCTTCGGAATCCTCATCCGGTTTAGCAAATACGCCATTAATAAACCCCAATTTCAGCTTAGCACCTAGGGTTGTCTTCACCTGTCGACTCCAGCTTCGGAATTTCGTCCCGTCAAACAGTGAAGTCACCAACTGCATCCCAGGGTGATCGGAATTAGACACAAAAAATGGGTTGACCATGTTACCTGCAGTTTGCGCCGCAGCTTGCACTCGCAACTCACGAGTGCGCTGGAATGGGTCACGGCGAACTCTAGCGTCACCTCTGACTATGGAATTTCTATCCTCGTCTGCCATAGCTGCTCAGGAACAAAAGCTTGAAGATGAAGTCGAAATCAGGAAAAAAAACAGCGATTCAGCACCTCATCGGCGACTGAACATACACCAGAAAAACTCTCACAGGATTACGAACCTGAAGCTCTCGATACCATGTAAAATCTACCCAAAGGATAGATCAAAACGAACAAACAAAGTTGGGAAAATCCCCAATTATTGATATGAAAACACAAGCAATAAAGGTAGAGAGGCGATAAACCCCAAAACCCTACAATCCGCTTTGTCTCTGTGCTCTATTAAAATAACATGAAAACTAGGCTTTTATATGAGCTAGAAGCGGAAATAAAACATGGCTGGACTAATGGGCCGGAATAGTAATTGGGCTAAGGCTATCTTAGCCCATAAATTAACTAATACATGTGACTAGCTAGTTTTCGATGGCCTACATAAAACTTGACTACAAGCATTTGAAAGCTGAGATAATATTAAAAATGAAAAATGCTAAGCTCATCAAGATGTAGAAAGAAGCTAATAAGAATTTTCCTAGCCTACACTTCCTAGATAAAAGGAAATAAAAATCCAAGGAATACAAAGCATTATTACATACCCTTACATCTAGTGTCTGATCTAGAAGACGAACAAAACGAAGTTGAGACGGCTCATTAATCTCAGTGAGCTTCCAAACTCTAGACTTCTCTAAATCATCAAACCTTGGTTTCACATCAGCCAAACTCCCATTCTGCAAATGAAATGAAAATCATATTGTTACGCAGAAACACTCGACACAAAAAGTAATGGTTGGCTCGTTAAATTTTGACCAAAGTCCAGCAACCTTTTTCAGATATAAATAAATGTATAATATAAGAATGAAGGATAACATTAATAAAATGGTATTCTTGCTGAAGCCCTATCAACATAAAGGTGCAACCATGCTTGTAACTTGCACGCTTCTTTCAGGGAAACCAACGCTTGTCCATGTGCCCGGGCTAGAAGGCCTCAAGTATACACCTAGAGGACCTTGCATACAAGACAAAGTATCAATCAAAGTTTTTTTTGTTTGTTCTTTTTTTTTTTGCAACTAGTGCTAAATGAACTAGAGGCCATCATTTACCTCCATCGATGAACGAGAAGCATCAGGGTTACAACTATCAACTGAACGTATCAATTGAACACCATCAACGTTTGCAAGCACTTTAATCCCATTGTCATTAGTTGAAACAGCCAGTAGGTATCCCTCCTTGCCGAACCGAATACTTTGTTAAGCCTGAAAGACTAACACAGAAAGATTTATCATGTTGAACCTCATCAAGTAACAGTTAATGAATAAATTTATGTATTATTATCGCAAATCCACCATCGGCATCTATTGTTCTCAAGGGATTAGGGTTGTCCATGTCCCATATTTTAAAAAAAAATTCATCCCCAATTGCCAAAAACCTACTCTTGGTTCTATCAAACTTCACAACACCAACACACCTCTTTCCAAGACCATGGTATGCCCGCTTAACGACACCTTTGCTCAATTAGAACGAAACAATTGAGGATCTTAAATCAATTAGAAATTAGGGTTTTGTTTGGGACTAGCCCAAAAAACTTGATATTGAAAAACATAAATTATAAATTTAGGGTTTTTGTTCGGAATAATCTGAATAAGAGATCCTATAGAGTGGAAAGGCTCACCTTAGATGTCGAAGGGGAGTGGCGGATTAGTAACAAAGTGGAGGAGATCGTCAGCATTGAATCACCTGGAGGAGAAAGCCCAAGACCGCCCCACCACGGCACCCACCCCGTATCGCATACACCGCACTAGCGGACCCCGTCGCCACCACAACGTCGGACCATTTTCCATGGCTCAAATAAGCTCATTTTCCATGGCTCTTGGTGAAACTTATTTTGAAGCATGGGAGAGGTTCAAAGACCTCCTTATTCAATGCCCTATCATGGGTTCACTAAGTATGTGCTTCTCCAAATCTTCTATAGTGCCATTGATGATGCTACAAGACTGCATATTGATACATCTTCATCGGGAAATTTTATGGAGATGCCAATTGATGACGCTTGGGCTCTAATTGAGAAGACCGCCCTCCATGCTCAATGGTTTTCCAATGCCCGCTCTTCTTCTTCCTCTATTGCTAAGAAGAATATGGGATTATATGAGGTTGATTCTAGTGTTCAGAAGGAGGCTCAAAATAGTGCTCTTATTCATGAGATTGCACAACTAAGGAAGCAAGTTGGAGAGATGAGCATGTGAAAAGCAAGCCCGACTGAACCGTCAACTCCAAAGGTTGTTTGTCAAATGTGTGGTTTTCCCAACCATACCGCTCTTACTTGTCAACTTTATGTGGCCCAACCTGTGGAGGTTCCTACTGAAGAAGCTAGTTATGTTAAAGATGGCTATCGGGCTCCATATCCAAACCCAAAGAACGATCCATATTCGCCCACCTACAATCTGGGGTGGAGGAATCATCCAAATCTGAGGTATGGAAATAATGCTTCTTCAACATATCAACCTCAATTGCAAAATCCGGTTGCATATCAAGCTCCTTATGGGGCTAGAGATGGCCCTCCTCCTGGCTATCAAGGCAATTTTTCGGGCTATCAAGCTAGGCCCCCTCCTGCTCCACCTGTGGCTCCTAAGAAATCTCCTGCGTTGATTGCTATGGAGAATATGATGGATGAAATGAAGTCACTTTCTAATAAGGTGCAAGCTCTTGAGCAAGCACAAAAGATGACGGAAACTCAAGTGGCTCAAAACGCCGCCAATGTTCCTAGGCCTTTGGGTACTCTACCGGGCCACCCCGAAGAGAATCCAAAAGGCCAAATTCTAGAGGTGACTTTGAGGAGTGGCAAGGAACTTCAGGCTGAAGAGGTGGAACCCATGAAAGCCAAGTAGACAACCAAACTGTATGGCCCGGGTGAAGAAGATGGGACGCCTTCTAATCCCGCCAAGGAGAAGGTGGTTCCATATGTGCCACCACCACCTTATGTTCCTCCTCTCCCATTCCCATAAAGAAAGAATCAAGCTTTGCAAGAGAAGAATTTTGGGAATTTCATTGAAGCATTGAAGAAATTGCACATCAACATTCCATTTATTGATGCTTTGAAGGAGATGCCCTCATATGCAAAATTCTTGAAGGAGATCCTCTCCAACAAAAGGAAGCTTGATGAGTGTCACACAATTTCCATTAATCGGGAGTGTAGTGCCTTGATCCAAAATAATCTCCCACCAAAGCTTCAAGATCCAAGTAATTTTTCTATCCATATCAATGTGGGTGCTCATAACTACAATGCTTTATGCGATCTAGGAGCTAGTGTCATTTTGATTCCATTGTCTATATGTGAGAAAATTGGCATGAAAGAGCTTAAACCGGCAAAATTGCAACTTTATATGGCGGATAGGTCTATTGTTCACCCTGCAGGTATCCTTGAGGATATTCCAATTCGCATTGGAAAATTTTATGTGCCTGTTGATTTTGTTGTGCTTGATATTAAGGGTGATTCTCCAATTCCTGTTATTCTTGATAGACCTTTCTTGGCCACTGCAGGTACAATAATTAATGTAAAAGAAGGGATCCTCTCTTTCACCATCGGTGATGAGAAGATTGAATTTAATCTTGCTAATTCTTTAAAATCTCCTTCTTTTGAAGAATGTTGTGATAGAATTGATCTTGTTGATAAGAAAGCTCCAGACCCTTTATTGTCATTCAATTATGCTGATCCTATGGACTCTTGTTTCACCACTACCTCCCAAGGTAGAAGTTTATCTAGTGTCTTAGCAGATTTAAAGGTGTCACATGAAGATCCTAGAACAGAAAAAGCTGCATCTAAGGATCCATTGGACAAGCTAGAAGTCCCAAGGATAGAGTCGAAGCAATTGCCCTCTACTTCAAGAAATATGAAGGCTGTATTTTCTAATGAGCGGGCACAAGTTGAATTTAAGCCCGGGGATCAAGTACTTCTTACTCATCATAAGTCAAATATGCTCCCTGGAAGAAAGAATACAAGACAATCCGGACCATACTTACTATGTCGAGTTCTTAGAGATGATTCTGTTAAACATTGGCATAAGAACTCGGGGCATTTCAAGGTTCAGAAAGTCCGACTCAAGCCTTACAAAAAGCCAGATTCGATTGAGATGGGCACCACCGACCCTCCCAATCTGAAGATTTGATATGGGTGGAACACGGTCAAGCTATAACGTTAAATAAGCGCTTCTCGGGAGACAACCCGAGCACCTTTTTATTTTTTCTTTAGTTTTTCTTGTTAAAAAAAATCAAAAAAAAATCCTGAATTTAGCCATGATGTCTTAGAGATGGGAGTCGTCTTTGTCGAGATGTCTGGCGTCTCGATCAAGACCTGAGGGTCTTTGCTCTCGGCAGGCCATCTCGATCGAGACGGGAGTCGTCTCGGTTGAGACGACGGTATTTTCCGAAAATTAAAAAAAATTAATTACATAAAACCTAAAAAGTAAAATAGAAAGTTGTTCTCCTTCTAGTCGTCTACGCTACTCTCGCGATCCTTTTTGATGAGCCGCCCAACAACAATCTTCACCACCACCGGTACCACGACCTGCTGCGCTGGCGCCCGCCTTCTGCTGCGCTTGCCCAAGCACCGCCTTACCTTGCGCCAGGTGACAACAACACCAGTACTGGCGTCCTCCTCCAGTTGCGCGACTACCAGCGGACGAACAGTCTTACAACAGCAGGCCGTACCACCACCACTCGAGTCGCCTAGTAGCAATCTTCGCCAACATTGTCGAAGCCGCCGCACCAGAAGAAAGCCGTCGCAGGAGCCCCGCTCGCCCGCGATTCCTTCTCCAGTCGCGCGAGGAACCAGCGAGCGTGAACAGCCCTTTTGTGGGTCGAAATTCCGGTGATTTCATCCCCTTTTTCTTAGTTTGGTACAAATTCCAACCCTATTCTTGCTCTTCTATTGAATTTGTGCCTTTAAATCTCTAGAAATTGCATGCTTACAATTGCTTTGAGAAGTTTACTATTTTAGGGTTTTTAGGTCCGAATTTAGGGATTTTTAGTGTTTGTCCTATTAATTCCAAAATCATTGAGGATTTATTGCTTAATTTTATGCTCTTAATTTATGTTCATGATTTGACTGTGGGTAACTTGTGTTCAATCTTGCTAATTTTTGTTTGAGTTGCCTTGAGAATTAAAATTGTTTGAAGGTTGGTATTTGGCTTGAGCATGCTTTAAAGCTTTGCTATTAGAACTTGTTTGATATTCTTTTAGCATATGATTAAGGTATGGGGTTGTGTTTTGCTTGTGGGTTGTGGTTATTTGTGTGCGTTGGAGTTTGAGTTTTTGGTTCTTTGACTTGATTTGAGGACTAACAACTTGTATGCGATGATTGCTACCCGTTTGCTTGATTGAGTGATTGTATTCTTATTTTGTGGGTAGCTTCTGTTGTTGCATGATCTTTGGTGTGTAGGTTTTTGTCTCTAACAATGGCTAGTGGTTCCCGAAAGAGAAGTAAATATGAATTGGTTAGATTGAAAGGCGAGCGACTGGCTCGTTATAAAGAATATCTTGCTAGAGTGCACATTGGGACACGCTATTACTATGATCCAGCGTCTCCTTACCCGCGACCACCTGACTACACACCTCAGTAGGATCTTGTGAGTTTCGTTCTCCCTCTTGCTTATTTTCTATATTGGGGAGAATATAGGGTTTAAGTATGGGGTGGGGCGTATTCACTTTAGCTTGTTATGCATTTCATGTTTATTTTTCTTGCATGTTTTATTTTGTTTGGAAAAAAATGTAAAAAAAGAGTTTTATGATGAGTTGATGAGTATCCTTACTTGAAAAATTGGCCACAATGATTAGATATTTGTCTATGATGCTAAGTTTTTGAATTTCTCTAAAATGCCTTGATTTTACTTGGATGAATTGCCTAGCATGGAGTTATTGATAAGATTATAGCTTGAATAGGTTCCTAGACAAAAAGCCTTGTGAGAATTTTTGGCCTAATGGAATTCATAAGTGTGTCCTCTTGCATTCTTTGTGTGTGATTCTTGCTTTGATTACTTAATCTCTAGAACTTGTGTTAAAACCTTTTTAAAGGCCACATATATGACTTTTGTACATGACATAGAAATGATAGAGGCATTTGTTTTGTTAGCCATAATCCCTTGACTACCTTTACATATAATTTCTTGTGTTTCAAGCCATGTTCTAGCCTTTTATAGCCTTATTTTTGAAGCTCCACAAAAGCATTCCGAGCCTATTTTTAGCCTTTTCACCCATCCGGGAATTAGGATATTTGATTAAATTTGCTAAGTGTGAGCCAAGCTTGAAGAAGTTGTATGTTTTGGTATTGGAGGTGATTGTTTGAAATAAAGCAAGTAATAAGTAAGAAAAAAAAGAGAAAAGCAATGAAAAATAAAGAAAAAAGAGTTTGAATAAATAAAGTTGTTAATGGAGTTGAAGTTTTCTAATGAGAAGGTAGTGAAAAAGAAGAAAGTGAAATCTTAAGCTTGGTGTGTTGTTTAATCTGGTTAGATTCCTCTTTCCCGGATTTAGCACCACAAGACCAAATTATTCCCTACCCTTTTCTCTTACCTTGGCCCCATTACAACCTAATAAAATACCTCTTGATTTATGTCATGTGCATTGTCCCAAGTGGTGGAGATTTAGGACTCTTATGCAAGCATATGGTAGATGGTCTTCAAAGTTAAGATTTGAGTGTTTATTGATTACCCTAAACACATTGAGAGTGAGTGAAACACATTATCCTTGTGAGGTCTATGGACTAAGAAGGGCATGTCTTATTAATAATAATGATTATGCTATGACGGTTCTTGTCTTTGATCTTTTAATTAGCATGATTTTGAGGATTTGAACAAGTTGAGGCAAAATATCTTTTCTTGCACTTGTGGTTTAATTCTAAGTTTTGCTTGGGGACAAGCAAAGTCTAAGTATGGGGTATTTTGATGTCATCTAGTTTTGCATGGTTTTTCATAAGCATTTAGGATTATATTTCATCCTTTTCTAGCTTAGGTTTTGCATTTTGTGTTAGTTTCTAGCATTATTCGTAGTATGGATAACTACACAAGCTTTGTTTGCATTTTCAGGTTTTTGGAGGTGTTTTCGGGTCTTAAGGATGGTTAAGGAGCTTAATGATATTAGAGGAGTAAAAGAGAGGTGAAACAAGCCTTTGAGGATGCTTACAGGACGAGAATAGAAATAAGAACAGTAATTGAAAGAGAAACTTACTAGAGATTCAATTGAAGAAACAAAAGTAGATCCAAAAGTGCAAAAATCCCAACTTGAAATAGCGTAAAACTCAAACCCTAGAAATTGTCTCCTCTCCCTCTTGTAATTAGAAATAATAATAATGCATAAAATTCCTCCTAAAAGAGTTTTATAAAGAGTATTTATATTAAAGGCTAAAAATATCCAAAAATATAACATAAAAGATGGCCCCTCGCGCAAGAAAACAAGTTCTCGCGGCTGCCTGCCCGCCGTCTCGACCGAGACGAGCACCGTCTCGACCGAGACCATGACTTAGTCAATTTTCTCCTCTTTTTCTCGTCTTTGCCTTCATCTCTGGCTTGTTGGCTCATCTCTGGCACCTTTATTGCTTTGATCATGAATTTAATTATGCTAGGCTTAACTCTATAGTTCTAGGGTTGGGTTGATCCCAACAATGTGAAGCGGATTAGATTCAATACCTTTTGCTTGAATTGAGTTGGGAACTAATATGATTTGATTCTAGGGGCTTAATCTAATAGGTTTAAACTTGTTTGAGTCTTGTTTAGGTTGCGCATTGAGAGGTGGTTCTATCTATTTGGAAAAACTAGAATTGAACTTGAGATTAGTTTCTCATGTGGTTAATTGTCATACAACTTCTAGGGTGTTTGAGTCAAGTTTGATGCATCACGAGAGTGGGGCAAGTTTGGTTTACCATCTAGATTTCTAAGTGCTTAAAGGGTTTCTATCAGTTTTGTTTCGTCACGAGAGTGGGTTCTTAATTTGATAGAAGTACATTAAGTTAAACTTTGAGAAAAGTTAATTTATGACATTAGACAATAACCTTCATAACAAAATATCCAACTCAGTTTAGGTAGAAGTGAGATTTGAACTCCGTGGATCAAAGTTGTGGTGATTCCTTTCCTTGGGACTTTGCATTCTCATATATTTCTATTTCGCTATTTACTTGTTTTTATTTATTTTTCGTAGTTAGAATTACACCAAAAATCATTATATTTGGCTTAGGAACTTGTTTCTAGAATTTACTAAAACAGAAATAATCCCCATGATTCGATCCTGATCTACTACTACAATAGATCTCATATTCTTGCGAGTGTGTAGGAAACCATCACAACACATATCCAGTGACAGATCTTCTAGTGATAGGCATCCAGTCCAATCTGAGTCACTAAAAGCTTGCAAACGAACCTGATCTCCTTGTTGCAGCATTAGACCATAATGTGAAGTGCTTTTTACATAACAAACGAGATGAAGAAAAGCATCCATATGAGACTACAGTGGCTTCTGTAAAAATTGGCTAAGACTTGTATACAAAAGATATGTTTTCCCTGGTATTTGTTAAATAATTGAGCTTGCCTACCAGGCTTCTGTAAATGGTGGGATCTTTGATAGGCTCTCCTGATCTTGTGTCACCCAGTTTGAAGTGAATTGTCAAAGGAGTGGCTCGATTATTAAGTGTTTGTGCTTGTGTATCAGTAACAACCTCCTTTGCCAACTTAGATTGAGACAATATCATGCAGCGCTATGTGTGTGTAACTTCAATACCAAGGAAATAATTCAACTCTAGATCCTTTATGCTGAATAAGGCATGTAGTGACTGCTTCAAATCTGTGATGATCTTAATATCTGAACCAATAACTATTATGTCATCCACATAAATAGCTATAACTGTCATGCTTGAGTCAGTGTGCTGAATGAACAAGGAAGAATCATACTTGGATTGAGTAAAGTTAAGATTCACTAAGGTAGTAGTTAACTTGTGGAACCACTGCCTTGATGCTTGTTTGAGTCCATAGAGACTCTTCTTGAGCAAACACACTTTTCCTTCTGGATTATCAACCTCTGACATTGTCATATACACCTCTTCAACTAAATCACCATGTGAAAATGCATTGTTAACATCGAATTGATAGATCTTCCATCTTCTGTTGAGTGCAAGAGAGAGTAGAGCTCTGACTGTTGCCATTCTAACAACTGGAGAAAAGGTCTCATCAAAGTCTAGACCATGTTGTTGCCTTTGGCAACAAGCCTTGCCTTGTGCCTTTCAATGCTCCCATCTGTCTTTAGCTTGATTTTGTACACCCACTTACATCCAATTGCTCTCTTACCTACAGGTAATGAAACAACTTCCCATGTATTGTTAGAAGATAATGCCTCTAATTCTTTCTTCATAGCTAGTACCCAGTTTGGGTCTTGAGAAGCTTTATGGTAGATTTTAGGTTCTGAATAAAGAAGACATGATGGAGGTGAGGCATTTTGTGGTGCAAAGAATGAAGCTACAAACCCATATGAGAAAGGAAATTGCTCGGCAACATGGTAGAAATTAGTAACATAATCATGCAGATAGCTAGGAGGCTGATGAAATCTTTGAGATCTTCTGACTACAGGCACATCCTCATGTGTGTCTGAAGTCGAGCTTGGTGGAGAAGGAATGGGTGGAGAGGCCAAAACATCATCCAAGGAGGAAGGTAAGTAGTGTAAGGGATCTGGAGAATCAGGTATGGGATTGGAAGGTGAAGTGAAAGGAGTGTTGGAAGGAAGAAATATGGGTGATGTTTCAGTATGGACAACATGTAGAGGAAAGGAAGATTCAACTTCATGTTTGGAATATGTAAGGGAAATGTCAATTCATGAAACTGCACATCTCTAGAAATATGATTTTTTTGTGTAGAGATTTCAAGGACTTTATATCCTTTTGTGCCAGGTGGATAACCAAGAAAGATGCAAGGAGAGCTTCTTGAATCAAATTTGCTTCTATCCCCTTTTAAAGTATAGATGAAACATAAACAACCAAAGGGTTTAAGAATAGAATAATCTGGTGAATGTCCATGTAATCTCTCATACGGGGTAAGAAAGTTCAAACTGGCTAAGGGAAATCTGTTGATCAAAACGGTTGAGGAGAGGATGCATTCCCCCCAAAAAATATTTGGCAAGTTTGATTGAAAAAGAAGTGCTCTGGCTGTTTCTAAGAGATGTTTATGTATTCTCTCCACCACCCCATTTTGTTGAGGGGTGTCTACACAAGAAGTTTGATGAGATATTCCATGAGTGGTAAAAAACATTTGTTGGCTTCTTCACTACAAAATTCTCTACCATTGTCAGATCGAATGATTTTGACAGGATTGTTGAATTGTTTTTCAACATAAGTGACAAAGTTTTTGAGGAAAATAATGGCATCACTTTTGTGTGTGAGCAAATGAACCCAAGTGGTTCTAGTGAAGTCATCATCTATGGTTAGAAAATAACTAAGCCATTGTAAGTCTTGACTTTGTAAGGACCCCAAATGTCAGTATGCAACAATTGGAAAGAATAAGAAGTTTGTATGCTACTGACAGGAAAGGAAGATATGTGCTACCGAGCTTTTGGGCATATAGTGCAAATATCATGTTGCTTAACATGCTTAATATCTTATAAAAAGGAAACTTAGACATAGTGTCAAAAGGGATATGACCCAATCTTAAGTGCAACAATTCAGTTGTTAAAACACCATTGGAAAAAACACAAGAATCATTATCTATCTCCTTATTACATTTGGAATAAATTGAAGACAGATTCTTAGAAGAAGAGCTTTCAAAAACTGGCGAAGGCTTGACAGACAAGGCATTTGGTTTGTGGGTGAGATATAATCCTCTCGTGACTTCACCAAGCACCTGAGGCATGCTTGTTGAAGGGTCTTGGAGAAGACAATTTTAAGGAGTAAGAAGGATATTAGTGTGAAGATCAGTGGTAAGTTGACTGACAAATAAAAGGTTGAAAGAGAAGTCAGGGACATGTAGCACATTTTTAAGCAGGATTTGTGGAGTGAGTTGGATTGTGCCTATATTGGATATCATGGCCTGTTTATTGTTAGGCAAGGTTACAAAATTAGACTTAGTATAAGGTTCATGGCTGGAAAACAGGTGTAAATGAGGACTAGTGTGATGAGTAGCTCTTGTATCAATAACCTAAGCATAAGTACTGCCATGAATAGAGAAATAGAAAGTATTACCAACTAACATACAAGTCTTGTTTTGATCTGCGAAAGACCCTCCAGTTGATTGTTGATCGAGCAATGCGAGAAGCCTGTCATACTGAGACTTGGTGAACATCTGTCCTTTGTCCCCATTTTCCTTGTTATCCTGCTCAACAGTTGTATTCCCAGCAAACCTTTTGTCTTTGTCCTTTGGTGGATATCCATTCACCTTGTAACATCTACTCAGTGAATGTCCATGAACCTTACAGTGATCGCAGTAATAATTGACACGTAAAGCTGTGGTGTTGCTTCCAGTGTTGGAACCACTCCCTGAATTGCTCTGTGTTGAACCAGAATTTTTGCTTGGATGACTATTCTTTGGATTGAAATTTTGACCACTTGAGTGATAAGAATTTGTTGAGCTCAATTTTTGCTTGGGAAAAACACTTAAAGCTATAGAATCATTCGTTCCTGAAGGAGATACACTGCTCAAGCCCCTTTGTTTTTCCTCTTGAAGGACTAAATGATACACTTCTCCTATGTTTGGAGTCGGTTTTATCATTAGAGCATTAGCTCGAACCGCATTGTTGGATTCATTCAATCCAACCAGAAATTACAAAATCTACTGGTTCAGAATCATTTGAGGAACAGAACTCATGGCTCCACATTTTCCACATTGTGGTGTTTCAGCTAACACCAAATATTCATCCTAAAAGCGCGTAAACTTCGTATAATAAGAGGTAATAGACAGATTGCCCTGAGTAATTGTAAAGAGTTCCTTCTGTACCTGATACGTTTTGGCGAGACTCGGTTGTCCAAATCGCTGTCGCAAGTCATCACAGATCTGCACAGCTGTGTCGTAGTAGAGCAAGTTCTCTGTGATATCCTTCTCTACCGAGTGAAGCAACCAAGAGATCACCATGTTATTACAGCGGCGCCACTGGATCTCATGTGGTGAACCTAGCTCCGGCTTAATACAAGTACCATCGATGAAAGCGATTGTGTTCTTGGCCATTAACGAGACCTCAACAGCTCACTTCCACTGGTGATAATTCGAGTCGTTCATGATTCGGATCGCTGATTGCCTGACCTATATTTCCGGTTATCCCTGATTCTGGGTTTGCCGGCTCCTTCTTCCCATCATTCGTCATGATGGAGCTCAAACGGAAGTAATGAAGACGATCGGATCAGAATTACTGCTCTGATACCATAATACAATTTGTAAAATGATTTGAGAACGATTGATCAAAAGAGAGAAAGGAGAGAAAATAGAGCAAAATGGAGGAGCATTTCCATTAGCTTGAGCGAATCTGTTACAGAGAGAGAAAAGGCTTTATATGTGCTTGGCATGAGCAAATTGGAACGTTGCACAAAACACAACGTTTTTACAAATGAAAAAAACTGAGCAAAAAATAGAATGCCAAAACGCTGTGGTTCAAGTCAAGTCAACGTATAATAAAAGATGAAAAATTAATGTGGCAGAAGAAACTTACCACGCATGGATTATTGTGGACAATTTCAACAGCCTTCAAATTAGTTAAGTGCTACCACAAATCACCATAAGCAAAAATATTGAAAAAATTATTAGTTTCCAAATGATGAGAAATATTAGATGGATTTGCAGACATTATTGGCATATCCATTAGCTCAGAGAGTCTGAATCTTGACTGGATATGTTCTCTTTTACATTGTGCATATTTCATGTATACATCACCTATAGATCTAGAAACCTGCAAAAATAAAAATGAAAAAAAGGCTAAAAAACAACAATAGATATCTCTAGATTAGTATTCATGATCCTGAAATGAAAATAACCCTATATATGACTAAGGTCATAATAAAATAGAAAAGAAGATTACATAGTGCAAGGATGATAACAAATACTAAGAGCTCAGTAATGTGCATAATTATCATAATATCTGAAAATCAAGATGTTTTATTTTTAGTAAAATCATGTTCAACTTATAAATAACAAGTTCAGACAACTAAGTATAAGAGCAAGACAAATTGACATATAATATTGAAAAGCTACATTGATATGGTTACATAGGTGCAACAGCTTCACATTAGAAGTCAAAGTTGCTCTTCCTTTCTCTTGGAAGATTTATCATTATAAGAAGTTGCTAATTCGTCCTGGTCCTAGATTTCTCAAGTCTGAACTATTTAGTTTCTGAGGATCTCTTTCTCCACCCTCTTTTGTCTTTGACCTTGATTGAATTTTGTGCTCTCTTTTGGAGAATTTGTATTTTTTGGTTTTTATTCATGCTCAGTCAACCCTAAGCTTTTTGCATTTGTGCTCAATCAAATCCTGTATTTGGGTTTCATTTCCTTCATGATCAATTTTTTTTTTGGATTTTATTATTAATAGGTGTTTGAAGAAAGTTTTCTTTGAGAATTCAAAGTCATTGATGAATTTTCTGATTTTTTAATATGCAGGTGGATCGCTATCAGACGCAAGACAAGGTCTTCTTCAAAGATCCGTTATTGAATTGAAAAGGCAATCTAAGTTGTGTGGTCTTTATGGCTTTGCATACCAACATTCTAGACTACCCTTATTCTAAATAACTCATGGAGCTCTTACCGAGCCCCTTTTGGGATGTTGCTTGTGGAAACAAGCCAGATGCTTTATAGTCTTTGAACTTGTAAATACATTATTAATTATTTCATCTGCATAGATTGTTTTATATTAATTTTACTGCAATATAATTTCTTGTGTTCAAATAAATAAGCAATATTGAATCAAAAGTTGGATCTAATACATACCCATATTATTCAATTACTTTTAGTTATCATCTTTTTTTTTTGTAGTTAGTTTCTTTAAATTCTCGTACTTCCACTTCCTAAGTCTTACAATTTTCCCCATGATCTGAATAATTATTATTATTTAGTTTTAGGAGTTAGACATTATGTTTATCTATTATAAATGGAGGAGTACAACTTGGTACTTATAGAGCCATGAAAACTGAAGGTTAATACAGACCTAGGATTCCTACAAATGGGCTTAGTGAAATTCTTGCTTTTTTATTCTTTTTTTTCGTTTTTAGAGCTATAACAAAAACCTAGGTTTGTTAAACTGTTAATGTAGTATAGATCAAATCTGTCAACTGCTAATTAATATATTCAACAATAAGGGACTAACTGATCTTTTCTATGGTATCTTACCAGATGGTACCATAGCAGGCATGGATACAGGTCAGACCCGTCTCAATTATTTCAGGAGCCTTAAAGCGAAATAAATTTAGGGGCCCCTTGAATTAACAAATAAATGCACATTTTTAGCCCATTAAATAAATGGGCTTTTCTATACAATTTTTATTTATTTTTTATATTAGATAATAAATTATAGCTTTTTTTTATCCATAATGGGATTTTTAAACATTAATAGTCCTATTTTTACTAGTAGTAATTCTCTTGTTGGGAGCCTCTATATTTTGGGGCCCATGGCGACTGCCCCTCCTCGCCGCCCCAAATAGCTAGCCCTGAAACAGGTCTTCCTCTTGAAGCGGCAACTCTTTGATGCTCAAGCATGCCAACGGGAGCAGATGAAACCATTTTGGTATTGGTCACGCCTTGTTCATCTTTGCTAAACTGCAGATTCGCTTTGATAAGAGGTGACTGCACTTTAGTACGACTTTGAGGGCTCGTGTTAGAAGCAAGAAAAGAACCATTTCTAGCCAATATAGCATTATAGCCTGAGCTTGGACAATGATTTCACCACAAAGAGCTCGTTGATTTTTTTTGCATATGATGACAATAATTTATTCATGTAAAGCAAAGTTAGTAAATACCTTCTCAAGAGTGATTCCATCGTATACATTAACGGTTCCTGCATAAATGATTGTCATATGTGCAGGGGAAGTAACAGACTTTGAATTGTTCTTATGGAAAGTATATTAAATATTATTTATAGTAGTCTTTGCATTTATTTACTTGAGAATAAGATTTGGGACACATACAGCGAGATGAGCTATGTGTTTTGGTTCCAATATCTCTTGCCTATTCAGTAAGTACACGCATCAATATGTATGGAATACAACATCAGTATGCACCCTTTTACCCCAACGTCTTCAAGATGTACGCACCCTTACCTCGAACACGTCGAGAGGTTGTTTCCAAAAGACTCAAGAAAACAATATCATACATATATAGGAAATAATAACACACTTGCACTACCAATTCTCAGACTTTTTGTAACGTTATAAATTCATTACGACAAGGCCATAATTTATTACAATATGTCTAATGTAATAGTTTTTCGGGATTTTTAATCTGCTACCTAAGGCCGCGTTACCCTAGACCTAATGTAACGAATCTATAACCTATTGTAATGGTTTCATGATTTTAGTCAATACCATTACAATAGATAAAACATCCGTTACCTATTACATCCGTTACATAACCATTACAATTAACACAATCATTACATTAGCTGGCATAATGTTACCTTTGCTACATCCATTACATTATATACTAAAGTATTACATTTGTTACATCCGTTACCACTTCATACACTTCCATTACCTTATTACTAAATGTACAATCATTACATTAGGCAATATATGCGTTACTGTATAATATATTATTTATATATTATATATTATTTTATATCCAATCCTGTATATAATTTGAAATATGATAAACCTGAAATAAATGTGTAAGAAGTCTTTTAAATACACATTGATATTAATATACTTAATCATAGTACATACAAAAGTTAGAAAGCATCCTGCTAGCTAGGTGCATATATAAGCTAGTACCAACACAAAATGGAATAAGGTTTAGGCTATTCAAGCCTTAGACATGCATAAGTATACCATTCAATCCAAAACATGGTAAGAACCCTTCACATACAGTTTATAAGTACCCAAAAAGTAGCTCATCCTAGATCCATTCCATCACTGACCATTGTTTAGTTCATAGCATCTTCACCAAGATCTTCTTCTTGACCATCATCTTCTTGACCATCTTCATCTTGACCAGCATCTTCATCATGAGCATGACCTTCCTGCAATAATTACATAAGCTAAGAAAATCAGATTTCAACAATTCTCACATACATGTCTAACTTATCAATACTTCCCACATCATCAACAAAACATTTTTCATGCATCATGACATAAGCTAAAAATCAGATTTCAACAATTCACATTAATTTACCTTTTGTTTTCAATATATAGAAAAGGATTAGACACTTTCATGCACCATGACATTTTTCATGCACCATGACATAAGCTAAAAATCAGATTTAAACCTAAGTATCCAAGCCTTATACATGCATAAATAAAGAAGTACAAAAGTTGGAAACACACTTTCACATTAATTTACCTGCTGTTTTCAGTGTATAGAAAAGGATTAGACAAAAGTAAAGAGGTACATACATGTGGTATTGGATGCGGTTCAGCATCATCAGTAGATAAATTTTCTTCTCTGGTTACTTGCTCCAATTTTTGTGTTGTAGATGTGAATTCCGGGATGATCAAATTCATGTTAGGATTAGCAGCTTGCACTTGTGAGAGAATTGTTGATGTTATTTGTGTAGTTAATTCGGCAGTCCATTGTGCTTTCATGTTTTTGAAGAACTCTTGGTCAACAATGTAACCACCTTTTTTCTCCCTTCCTTTCGATCTAGACACCTTTTAACCTCATCCATGAAGAAATTTCTGCCCACTATTCTCCTTGACCACTTCAGAATAAGGATCTACATTGTTGGGTCTTTCTCCTTTTTCAATTTCCAGTTGTATTTTATTCATTTTCTCCTATATACACAAATATTAGTAACATTATAATAAAAAAATACTAGCTTATATAAGATCAAATGGATAATGCATGGTAGGAGAAAGGAAATTTCAAAATAATTATTAAGTGCAAGAGAAAGTGACAAGAGTTGTACTCCCTCTTTTTTTTTGCCTATGTGTTCTCCAAAAGGCTTTAGATATTCTTTCTAAGTAATTAGATATGGACAACCCCAATTCCTAGACATTCAAGAAATAAATGTTTAATCAACTTAACTTACAATGTTTGTCTTGGTCTTGGTACCGCTCGTCTTGTAAGAACGCTTAGGATCTCTTTCCCTGGATTTTTTATAGACCAATGAATCTTGTGGAGATGCATTATTTGGATCAAATTGTTCCTAATTGGAAAATAAACAAGGATAAGTTACAACCAACAAGAGCTTAACACAATTTACTTATGGAAATCAGCAAATACTCATCCTCTTATATAAATTACCAGCTCATAACGTAACATTGCAAGTGAACGTGGACCCAAAGTGTGCACATCTTCATGCTTTTGGCGATTGGCGCTATTGATTGCAGCAATTTTCTACATTTATTATCAAAACTATTAGAGTTGTGCATGGAAAGTTTATTAGGCTATCATAAAATTAAGATAATATAGAAACATCTAACCAACATGACTATTCCAATAGTCCAACAATTCTTTAAACTAAGAATCTGGAATCGTGGCTGGACGATGAGCCCACCTCAGTTCATCAGTTTCATACATCCAGTAATGGTTCTCTTTTATCCTACATTTATAAGTACGCCAAGTAGTATTGATGGCTTCTAGCACATAGTCCTTCCCTTCTTTTGGAATAATGAATTTTTCCTTCATATCATATAAGAGATTTATTAATATTGCTACCAATAATGTAAGAAAAAAAAGAATTGTGTAAATATGAACTTGTACCTTAACATAACTCCAAATGTTTTCCTTTGTGTGCATGTATTTCCAATCAAGAACATTCAAAGGGGCATATTCATGATTTTTTGCTAATGTCCCTAAGAAGTTCCTTAGTTCAACAACAGCATCTTTAGGTCCAACCAGTTCACCAGTTTTATCTAGAACAATGACCCGACGTTCTGACACTGGACGTTGGTGCACCTTTGCCATAAGTGTTGGCCCTCGATGATCATTTTTTCCAGGAGCTATTATAAGCATAAAAGTTAAATTATGTAACCTATTTTGAAAACTGAAAATCAGCATAGTGAAAATAAGCAAATTGAGTGATAGAAAATTACATGTCGTGGTACTTTCCTGGTTCCCATCATTAGACTCAGAATTTGTCTCATTTTGGTTATCTAATGGAACTTCAACCATTGAGTTGGTAGTTGGATGTTGGGTTAAATCCAACATCATGTCATCATTTTCAGCATTATCAAGTTCGGTTGAAGTCAACAAGTTGTCACTATCTTCATCTCCTTCCAAAGGAGTTTGAGGCAAGTCTACACCTGGAAGTTGATCAACATTACCCCTACTTTGCCTCTGTTTGATTTGTCTATACATAGCTAACGAACCAGGAGGACAAAATTGGCTTCCCTTTTTCTGTAATCCCAATGGCTGGCCTTTGTTCTCATGGTGAACCTTTTTCTGTCCTTGACTTGATTCTTGCACCAGTTTTCGTTTTTGCTGAATTGTTTGAACTAATGGTTCATTCTGAGATTGTTGACATTGTTGCGCCGGTTGTTGCTGGTTTGATGTCAATTTTGACCTACTTCTTGTCATAGCCAATTTATCCATTGGGATTGTTTGTTGTCTTGTATCCTAAAAATTCATCACAACAGATCACAACAGAAAATGTCACTTCTAATGCAAAGATAAATTCAGTTGTCAGATTGATGTGCAAAAAAGAAACAATATTCCATGAAAAATCAGATTATCAAAAGAGCAGAATACATAAACGCCCCCCTGACCTTTGACCAATTGGTCACTTTGATACCCCACCTTTGAAAATGTTCGATTAAGTACCTAAACTTGCACATTGCGACCTATTGAACACCTGTTTGCTGATGTGGCACTTAGCGTGTATGTCACTCTCTATTGAGCGAGTAGGAGAATTAATGACATTGATAGGCATCAACGTGGATCCTACTTGGCACAAATTTATTTATTAATTTTTTCTCTTTTTCCTATTTTCCTATTTCTTTATTTTCTTTTACTTTTTTCCCCTATTTTACTATTTTGTTTTTCTTTTTACCCTTTTCTATTATTTTTCTTTTTGTTTGGCGATGGTGAAGAAAATATGCCGACAGTGATGAAAAGAATTCCTTGTCCCGAGTCTGTCGTCCTATCGGCGATGAAGAATTCGAACTGTTTCTCCTGAATTCGCACCCTCCTCAAATCTACTACTAGTTTGTCGGATTTGCATTCAAATTTGTCGGATGACCAAATCAACTGGCACACGACCATGAACAAGGACGGCGAGTGGTGTCGATGGCGGTTGTGGAGAGTGGTTTGCTTGAGCGGCAACAAGGAAGGCAAATCAATCAGCACATGGTCAAGAAGAAGTTGATTAATTTGTGTAAAAATCCCCAAATTAGATGTATTTAGATCTAGGTTAAAAATCCCAAATTAGATTTATTTAGATCTAGGTTTAAAAATTCCAGATTTGCAGAGGGGTGCAATAGTAGAATCTACTTTGACGAACCTTAGCATCATTTAAAAGCACAGAACTAGTAAAATCAGTAGTGTTACCCATCAGAGAAAGGGTGCGATCTGAGGAGGGTTCTTCCTGTTTGTGTATAACTGTTGTGCGTAAAAACTCAGATTTGGAGATGAATAATTAATTAGTAAATAGTAATGTAGAATTTTGGTTTATAAAAGTTGAATGAATTTGGGTTTAATATTTTTTTTTGTATAAGTGCTGTTGTGGGTAAA
This sequence comes from Fallopia convolvulus, assembly GCA_964016875.1. Classification (NCBI taxonomy): domain Eukaryota; kingdom Viridiplantae; phylum Streptophyta; class Magnoliopsida; order Caryophyllales; family Polygonaceae; genus Fallopia; species Fallopia convolvulus. The sequence continues at coordinate 31,810,243 of OZ024730.1, forward strand.
AAAACTCTGTTGAATGATGAAAATGGAAGACGATGGAAATGGGTTGTGGGGAAGCAAGAGGATGACTTCTGTTTTTGCCAGATGTAGAAATCTCTTTTGTTTATTTTTTTTTATCTTTTTCTTTTATCAAAATATTTGATATGGCATACACATGGCATTACATGGTAGTGATGTGGCACTCCATTTTGCCATGTAAGCGCGAGTGTAAAACACTCCAATAAATCTGAATCGCATGAGTGTTTAATGGGTCTCAATCTGATCACATAAGTGTTTAATAGGTCATAATGTGATAGTTTAGGTACTCAATCAAACATTTTCAAAGGTGGAGTGTTAAAGTGACCAATTGGTCAAAGGTTAGGGGGGCGTTTATGTATTCTGTCTTATCAAAAGACCATGCTACAAAATTCAACATAGTAAAATTATATGCTATAAATTCAGCATAGCAAATTTCCATGCTATAAAATCATTACCTATGCTCTAATTAGTTCTGTCATGAAAAATCAGATTATTAATAAGAGCTATAAAAATTCCATGCTAGATAAGAGGAACTCAAACGACCTTCACATATTGTTTTTATGGACAATGGAAAAGAATGGAATGTACCTTATTTAAGGGAACAGAATAATGAACATGATCTCTCTTTTCATGGTTGCCATCTTCCTTTTCATTAGAGATTACTTGTTGTTGGGTAAATTGGAGTTGCTACCTACCTCTTGTCATTGCCATTTCACCCATTGAGACCGTTTGTTTTTTTAGACCCTGAAAAAGTCATTAAACCAAATATTTATGCAAATTTACTAGACTATAATTCATTGAATCTGACAAATCCATTAAACCCATTATTTTGTCCTATCCACTACCTTCTTTGCTAGTGTAGAATCTTGCACCAAATTTGTTTTCTCTTCACCGTCTTCATTTTCAGTAGGGAGGAGTTATTGCTGGGTTGATCTCAATTGCTCCTTACCTCTTGTCATTGCCATTTCAACCATTGAGACCGTTTGCTGTTTTGGACCACATATAAAACCATACTTGATGTCACTTACAAAATACTTATCATAAAGATAACAACAAACCAAAACTCATAATAAGCTATAAAATGTAAAATCATATTGTTAATAAGTACTTAGCATAAAGAATGGCATGTACCTTTTTTAAGGGAGCAGAATTTTGAACATGATCTCCCTTTTCATGGTTGCCATCTTCCTTTTCATTAGAGATTACTTGTTGTTGGGTAGATTGAAGTTGCTTCGTTCCTCTTGTCATTGCCATTTCAACCAATGAGACCGTTTGCTGTTTTGGACCACATATAAAACCAAAAAGTAGTTTAGTTACAAAGTAATTATCATAAAGATAACAACAACACTCATAATAACCTATAAATGTAAAGTCAGATTGTTAATAAGTACTTAGCATAAAGAATGGAATGTACCTTTTTTAAGGGAACAAAATTTTGAACATGATCTCTCTTTTCATGGTTGCCATCTTCTTTTTCATTAGAGATTAGTTGCTGTTGGGTAGATTGAAGTTGCTTCCTACCTCTTGTCATTGCCATTTCAACCATTGGTATTGTTTGTCGTCTTAGACCCTAAAACATCCATTACAAAATCCAGAATTATAAAAAAATCAACATCTTAAGCCAACTAATAGTGAATGTTCATGGTTGTTCAGTTGTTATATACATCCGACTAGTGTTGTAAAGGGAGAGGCTATTTTTTTGTCAAATATTCTATGAAGCCAGCTAATATATGGCCAGTACTGAGAACAGCTAGGCAACAATAGAACCAATGTGTTTTAATGAGAATTATTGGTACAAATCAAAGGTTTTGATTGCTTTCAATATATTGCAAGTTTGTTCATGACAAATCATTTGTGTAGTATTGAAGGGTAGAATGGTGAGGGTCTGTTTGAACATTATAATGCAAGATAATAATGCACTTTAAAGTGTGATCCAAACAGATCTTAAGCCTAGTGAAAATGAGTGGTGTGTTAATAATTACAGGTTGCATGTGTTCACGTCAACAGTCTCCATGACACGAGAATTAGAGCAAGTTTGATCGACATAAATGACCTTTTATTTACGGTGTATTGTGAATGAAGAGAGAATGATTAATGCAGTAAAGTTATGCAGAGAAGAGGATTTAGTAGACTTATTCCCAAACGTAGGCATCATTTCCACAATGGGGGTCTAAGCACTACATCAGCACAGATTTCCAAACAAAAACACTACTACTTTCAACATTATTGTACATAGTGAAAACAGAACCAAGAGAGCATGCATTAAATGGGCAGTAGCTCACTGAAGTTAGTTGAGCAAAGCAACTGCTTTCTTGGAATGAAATATTATAATAATTCATTCCAAGACATCTTTGCAACCAGGATTTAAACAGCTAAACAGAACATAAAGATGACAATTGAGATGCATCACTCAAGTGTGCAGGGAGTGGAAAAGCTAGTACATTTTTTGCTGGTGCAAAGTTTTCCACCAAATCCATTTCTTCATCTACATCATCTTCATTAGGTTGATAATCTCTATCTCCATCCACCATTTCATCAGAATCCAGCTCTTCTAAGCACAAGTCCCCTTCTGCTACAATTTTTTTGCGGTTGAATCATACTTTGCAACTAGGATTTTATTTGCCAAAGTCCCAAACCCTGCTGCTTGCATCCTTGCTGCATTCATTTCGAGCTTGTTCAGCCTTTCTTTCTCATATTTATTCATGCTTTCACCCTTTTTAGATGGAGACTTCCCCTTCTTAGATGGAGACTTCCCCTTCTTCATTTCACAACCTAAAAAGAAGATGAAACAAAGAGCTTAATTAATATCTTTCGCAGAATTAAAGTAGAAAACAACTGAGCTTTAGCAATATTAGAAATTTCATATTGAAACTTATACAAGATAACAAAAAAATAGCTAGGACATCAAAATACTTCACATAAACAATTTGATCACATAACAATAATTCATGGACAAAATATAAATAAAATATTTCATATTACAACTTAAAATGTACATAACTTTTCAATAAACAAAATTTACCTATACAATCAATACATTTCTCTAGGAGGATTATGGACAACAAAAGACCATCCTTTTTTCTTAGGATCTTCTACAAAATAAACTTGATTTGCTTGAGATGCAAAGATGAATGGTTCTCCTTCATAAATGAACTTCTGATTAATTCGAGTAAAATCATACTCATCATTTTCAGCGTGAAACCATCTACACTTGAATAAGACAACACTGTTATTGCCATGGTAAAAGATTTCAATGATTTCTTGGATTGACCCATAGTAAGCAACATCTCCTATGATAGGATTTGGGTCATTACTACTGGAAAAACTAGGAGTTAATGCTGTTAGAGTTACTCCATGATTTTGGGTCACAGAATTTGCATCACGATTCATAGTGTGAAACTTGTACCCATTGATGGAGTATCCAATATACTGTTTTGCAATAAAAGATGGTCCTTTTGAAAGCCATCTAATATGCTCAAGTACTTCTTCACCTTGCTCTTGCTCATAACAAACTCTCTCCTTGAACCAAACAACAAAGTCTCTACTATGGATATTTGCACTATCCCATTTCCTTTTCTTTGGATGGCTGGCAACACTCAGATGCTCCCTACAATTCAATATAACTTAAGCTATGAATGTGTAAAATTATATCATAAACCATGGCAGAAATTAATTTTTATAAAAATTCAATTAAATTCTTACTTGATGTATCTCTCAACTTCCTCCAAACCACAATTGAATAAGACATATTTGTGTGCCTAATTCCACATGGCAATACTAATCTTAAAAGCACCATAATCCTTTTTTACTTTTCCTTTGCCCATTATAGGACTACCTAATCTTGGCAACACAACGGGCATTTCATTACCATATGTAGCCTCTTTCCCCGTAGCACTAGGAACAAGTGTAGAATCTCCTATATATCTTGCACAAAATGCCACACACTCCTCAATAATGTATCCTTCAGCAGTTGAACCCTCAGGTTGACTCTTGTTTTGAACATATGACTTTAATTGTCGATGGTATCTTTCAATAGGATACATCCATCTTGAGCAAACAGGACCACCGAGCCTAATTTCCTCAACTATGTGAACGGGCAAATGAATCATAATATCAAAAAAGGAAGGGGAAAAAATCTTTTCAAACTCACAAAGAGTCTGAACAATAGTTTGGTATAACTGGTCAAGATTGACTGGGTTAATGACCTTACTACAAACTCCCCTAGAAAAAGAGCTCAACTGAATCAAGGGAAGTGCAACATCTTTGTCTAATGATGTCCTAGAAGCAATTGGAAGCAAATGTTGCATTAGAAGATGAGCATCGTGACTTTTATATCCAGCAACCTTTCTTTCATAAACTTGTACACAACGTGCAATGTTTGACCCACATTCTTTTGGTAATTTGGCCCTTTTGAATACATCACAGAATCTGCGTTTTTCACTAATTGACATCCAAAATTTTGACTTTGGCATTTCAATTCTTCCATCTGCATATTCTTTAAGATGAAGCTCAGGCATGATAATCAATTCTTTCAAATCCCTGCGTGCCTTCATGTGATCTTTTGATTTTCCAGGAATGTCGAGCAATGTTCCAAGTACATTGTCACACACATTTTTCTCAATGTGAATCACATCAAGATAATGGCGACAAGAAATACTCTTCCAATAAGGCAATTGAAAGAATATTGACAGCTTTCTCCATGGATTAATGTCCTCATCACCTACTCTCTTCTTCTTCTTTTTAACTTTTGTCTTGCCAAATTCATTTTTGAAATCAGCCAACAATGTTAATATTTCATCCCCTGTCAAGTGAGTTGGCGTGGCACTTGTATCAATCCTTTGAGGATCATCAATCTCCCTAAACCTTTGATGATCCATGTAACAATTCTTGCTGCTATTAGATAGGTACTTTGAGCTCGTTTCATAATGACAATCCGGGCATGTTGTATCCCTTTTTGTGCTCCAACCCGACAACATTGAATAAGTAGGAAAGTCACTAACAATGAACATTAATTATGCGTGCATTTTAAATGTTTGTTTACTTGAAGCATCATAAGTATCTAACCCAAACTCCCATAGGTCTTTGAGTTGCTTAATCAATGGTTGCAAGTAGACATCAATATCATTTCCAGGAGATTGTGGGTCAGGAATGAGCACTGCAAGCATAAAAAATTCTGGTTTCATGCACAACCATGGAGGCAAGTTATAATTCATTAATATAACAGGCCATGTGCTATGGGAAATGCTCATTGTATTAAAAGGATTGAACCCGTCAGTTGCCAAACCCAACCTCACATTGCGAGGTTCCTCTGCAAATGTAGGAAATGCCAAGTCAAAATCCTTCCAAGATTTACCATCAGCGGGATGCCTTAAGAGACCGTCCTTAGGTCGACCACTAGAGTGCCATGTCATATCAAGTGCAGTCCTTGTGCACATGAATAGTCTTTGCAGCCTCTTCTTTATAAGAAAATACCTCAAAATCTTATATGGAACTTGTCGAGGTTTTCCATTTATCTCAGTCCTTTCATCATATTTCCATCGAGGGGATTTACAAACATGACAATGTGTTGCCTTTGCTTAATCTTCCCAATAAAGCATACAATCATTGGGACAAGCATCTATCTTTGTGTATGTCAAGCCTAATCCCTTCAAGATAGTCTTTACTTCATTAAAAGAAGAAGGCAACTTTGCATCAGGATGCATGGCTTTCAAAACCATTAACAAATCATTGAAGGCACTATTACTAAGCTTATTCTCACACTTAAACAGGAACAACCTAATAGTAAAAGACAACTTTGATAAGTTCTTGCAACCCGGATATAATTCATGTTGGCCCTCTTCCATTAACTTGTAAAATTGTGTCGTCTCTTCAATCGGATCATTTCTAAAAGTGTCGTGCAGTAATCCATCAATATCATCATTTTTGATTTCCTCATCAATGAATTCAGGTGTCATTTCGATATTTATAGATGGCTGCACTTGATCCTCTAATCTAGGAATAAAACCATTAGCAATCACATGATCCTTAACGATGTTCTTTTCATGAAACCAGAAGCGAAAGCAACATTTTTCACATGGGCAGGATATCTGTTCTCCTTGAGACCTAGTTACAAATGCATCTTCAAGATATTCATCCAAACCTTTTTCAAATTCATCTCTCCATCGAGGAAATTCATACCAATTACCCATTTTTGTATTTCTTAAAAAATACATACTAAGCTACTTAGTTACTTGCATTGATACCATAGTATCTCTAAATGAAGAAGCATTCTACTATAGAAAATAATAAGAGAATAATAAATATAAGATAATTGTTAAATAGAAAAAGTAGATACAGACCCTAAGTTCTTTTCTAATCCAAGCTCAACTGCTTCATTAACGTGATTCATTATGTAAATTTATAATAGAGGTCAATTATGATTGATGAATCCAAGACCCATCCAACTTTAACTTGCTTCATAAATAGTTATAGTACAAAAATTTACTCAAAAGAGTGACCAAGATTTGAAAGCATAACAGAGAAGAAGACATTAAAAAGACCTTTAACAAATTAAATGTTACAATATTTCATTAAAATTTATCACACATTACAAGATATCAAATGAAATGGAACAACGCATTACAAGATAGCACATTAAAAGAGACAATGCATTCTTCTTAACATGATTGGATAGAGGCCGGGTTAACACTTTTCTCTTTAAAAGTTATTTTCATATTGAAGGTTAACCTAGAATAAGAAGAAGAAAAAGAAGTAAATTCAAGACTGGTCACTGAATTTAACATATGTATTTGATGGAATAACAAACTTAGCTTATTCATAAAAACAATTATGGATTCAATCATTTAGATGCCCAAGAATGATAGAACCTGAAAGTCCCAGTGTTCCTTGGTTAGTAGAAGCCTCTTGCTGCTCTTGTAGAAAAAGCTCCTTCCAATAGTCCTGGCACCTAGGACAAAACATCAAATGCAAAATTAGATGAAGCACATAGCATAACTTTTATTGTTATAACAAAATAGCTTACAGAAAAGGGAAACAAATTAGGATCAATTGTCATAGTCCCAAGATAAGGAAATTCATAATAAAATATAAGGCAAATAAATTCAAGTAGAGAAAAGATGATTAAGAAATCCAATAAGGCATTGAAAAACCCCTACTTTAGCAAAAAGTACAAAGAAAAGAGACAATTAATTGCAAGTTCTGATTGACTAGAATGATGGGGGTACTATACATATACATAATTTCACTTTAATGGATCCTATCATGGATTATAAGACTGGCCTTAGGCCTACATTACCCAGAGGCAACACAGGTGTTCATCAGACATCAAAGACGTTTCAAGTTAGGAGTATAAGGAATATATGGAAATGCAAGTTCACTCACGACATGTGCTACATTTTCAGTCAAAACAAAAACCAGTAACAGATCAAATTAGCTTAGCATAGCAATTTTTTTTAGGGGTCAAAGTTTAATGAGTATCAACTAAGTTTAATGGAAGAAACTGATAAGGAAGCTTCAACTAATTTCAAAAGTAACATGAAAATTTTGAGCATGATAGTATACTTGCATTTTATACACATCAAGCAGATGAATAGAATAATACAATACAAAAAGGAAAAACAAAACCCTGCAATTGCAAAAAAAAGGCCACCTCGAAATTTGGAGATGATGCAGAGGAGTTGAAGAAATTAATTAGGGGAAGTAAGAGAAGAGAGACTGCATTGAATGCAAACATGTCTAACCCCTATGTGTTGTACTACCACTACCAGTAAAATTGAGGCCTTCCCATTTTCAAGCTCTTGGAAGAGAGAGAGAGAGAGAGTTTGGTGGAGGTGCCCAATTTGTAAAAATTGAATCTGAGTTCTTTCCCTCTAAATTACCCTTTCCTTCGAACCTATTCATTCATCAGCTCCTTAATTGGGATTTGGGGCCGAAGTTTGCTTTTAATTTTGTCATTAATTTTTCTCGGGGTTTCCTGGGCAATTTGTTCTCCGTTTGAAGAAGAGGGAGTTGTAGGTGAGAGGGAGTGCACAAAAAAGCTAGGGTTTGGATCGATTTTGACTGCTTGGTGTTCATGGGTGGTGTTCATCAGTCATGTGGTGCGAGCTTCTACTGTTGGAAGGTGGGTCAAAACGCCAGAAATTTAGGCCTTTGGATGTGTTCGAGAGGCAAGTTGGCCAGAAATCGTCATTGGGGTTGACTCCGGCGGAGGGGGGGCTTGGATGGCGCAAACATGGTGGTGGCTGGAAGTTTGGAAATTTCGCGCAATCAAGGTGGTGACTTGAAGGAAGAGAAAGGGAAGGGAAAATCCTAAAAACACCCCATTCGAACCATTCTCTGACCTCTCACCCTTCTAAAACTCCTAAAAACACCATTGACAAGGGGATTTCATACTTCAAACGCCCCCTTGAAAAGATCCCATTCCCAAACCCACAAAAATACCGCAAAAACAGAAAAGATATACCTGATTTGAACGAGAGATAACCACAATGTTGATTTGAATGAGAGAGAATAGTATCGATTGAGTTGATGAACGACAAAGAAGCTAGCTAGCTAGAATACCTGATTTTGGCAAAGGAGTTGTTCTATTGACTGGAACGAGCTAGAGAGAAGAAATGACGATATTGGACTAGAATATCTTATTAGGGCTTTCTTTACAAAATTGGACTAGAAAAGAAAAAAAATATTGGAGCCAAAATTTTAGCTTTGCGCGCCATGTATATTATTTTTTCCGCCAGTTTTTCAACAATCGACAATGCATTACATTTGCTATATGAAATCGTAACATTACGTTTTACTTTTTTTTTCATTTTTACAATCGTTACCTTTGTTTTAACAATGTGTTACATTTGATAACTAGTGTTACAGAAAACTGTTACATTTCATCACACTTTTTTCTTGTTTTTCAAAGTGTTACATTTGCTATAAGAATCCATTACTTTAGACAAATTGTGTTACAACAAACCGTTACCTTATATTATAGTGTTATATATAACAATAAACCGTTAAGATAGATTTTCTATTGTAACACAATGAAAAAATCATTACAAAACTTTCGTTACAAAAAGCCCGAGAATTGGTAGTGTTGTGAGCGAATAAAAAATAGCTATCATATTATTATTTGTGTTATCTCCATAAAGGTATTTTCTTAAATATTACGTATTTATTATATTTTATTTATTTTCCTATTATATTAAATATGGTGGTTAAGCAACTTAATGGAAGATTTTATCTTTCATTAAAGATATAACTAAAGTTGGAGAAAGGGTGGAATATTTCTTACTTGGGCTTTAAGGCAATTGGCTAGCCCTAGGAGGATAATATTTTTGGCCTTATAGATATAATTTTCGGACCCCTACCTCTCCCTCTTCCATTATAAATACACGCCTTCGCCGTGTAGGAAGAGGCAGATGTGCATATCGGCATATTCGGAAAACTTGGACAGGCTATTATTCGCTTAGCTCGACTGTTCAGGGATTCACCGCTCTCTTGTTGTACCTCGACGCTCAAATTGACAATTGCTCTTCTCATTTAGGCATCGGAGGTGGATTAGGGGGTCCCCGCCCCTGTGTCCATTGTTTTACAGGTTTTCTAGGTCAACAGATCGAAGAGGAGCGGAAGAGGAGGAGTTATTAATTGGTGTATTTAATACAAATTGAAGGCGAGAGGTGCCGTTTGTGGGATGAGGATTAAAGCCACGAGAAATCGTTCCTGGAAAAAAAATAGTTATTCGAAACCCTGTAGGGAATCAAGCGAAATCGATCGCATTGCCCTCAGCAAGGGAATCCGCGATCGCGAAAAAGAGTCTCCGCGTCCGCGGCACAGTGCTCCACGCCCGCAGATCTTCGAAGTACGACTCCGGAAAATCGCGACTCCGGATTTTTGACCGGAGTGCCCCAGGAAATTTGTATTTTGTGGGTTTTTTCTAACCTAAAGGCGTCCCCAAAAATCAACAAAAGAGATCCGCTTAGTGATTTGTTTGAGTCCTAATGGAAGTTGATCAGGTTAATTTCGATATTCGTTCGGAAGGTCAGACCTTTGTGCCCTGAAATGACTTGAATCATGACCCAGCCCCTCTCGCTAGTACAGTTGTTCATCACACAGACCGTTTGGGGTCCAAGTCAAGCGACGGAATCGTCAGTCGTGGTACTTCAAGGCCTAAATCAACTGAATTTGATCAAGCTTGGGAGTCGGCAATGCGTGTTGCCGAGAACGAGAGTAATCGAAAAGTTCAAGAGCGAGGCGAATCTGTCCAAGCGATCACAATCGCCAAACGAAACCGCGATCGCGGCCAGTCGAACCGCGCGTGCGGTTTTGAAAACCGCGCCGGTGGTTCTGAAAACCGCGCCCGCGGGCTGCGTATTTTCGAGCCTTCACTCTCTAATCGCGAGCCAAACCCTAATTTGGTTAGCCCTCGTTTAGAGCAAGGTCAATCTAGTCGTGCCATGTCTAATCCCTTCAGAGGGGACAATCGTATCACCTTGTCATCCGCTCCGAACGGAGGGAATGGGGCATCCACGACCGCCAGGGATGAAGAAGAAGAAGAGATCACCCATGCTTTGGCTACTACTCTAAGAGAGAATGAGAAGTACCAAACTAGGTGTGCAGAGGCTGAATCCCGTTTAGAGCATGCCCTAGAAGAAATCGCCAGGCTGAAACGTTCCTTGGATAAAGTTCACGGCAAGCGCCCCATTGATGAGTCTGAAATTGAGAGGACTACTCGACGGCTTGCAAGTGTTATTGAATTCGCTGATAACTTACGTAGCCCTCAATCGATCAGTTTGACGAATCAGGCGAGATGCAGATTGATTATGATAGCGACCAGAGAGCACCAAGAGGCCGGCAACAGGATCACCACCACGAGTCGCCCTCGCGTAAGAGGTCTCGAGTCGCGGACCCCCCTCAGTCCAGTGATCCATCTTCGGACAACTCGGGCAAAGCCGAGAACCGTGGTAATCATCGTGGCCGAAGCCGTGACCGCGGCACAAAGGATCGCGATCGCGGTGACAAGGGTCGTGATCGCGGCCGGTCAAACCGCGATCGCGGGCCCGACGATCGGCACGATTTTTTGCATGAACCAAACGATCATTATTATCCTTCCGAGAATCCCGAACCTAAGCATGATCGGGGCAAAAAAAAGAAGAAAAGACAACGTAGCCAGCATCAGAGAGTTAGTCTTGAAAGGATTGAAGAGAGGGCCCGAGCTTTTGAGCGTACTCGAAGAAGACTCCTTTATCTTTTGAGAGGGCAAGGTGGTACCTTGCAATCGGCTCGAGAACAAGCAGAGCATAAGTTGGCTATGGTGACATCGACGCCATTCCACTTAGACATTCAACAAGCCTTGACTCCATCAAGGTTTTCTCCCCCATCTTTCACCATTTATGATGGGCACTCGGATCCCATAAACCATATAGCCTCTTACTCTCATAAGATGGCATTGTGGGCGTCAGAGGAAGATGTTATGTGCAAGATGTTCCCGAGTAGTCTCTCTAAAGGGCCATTGAAGTGGTTCCATAGCTTGAAACCAGGATCAATTCGGTATTGGAATCAACTGGCCACTAAGTTTGTAAGGCGATACATAGCTAATAGCCGAGATGCGACATCACTTGATACACTCTTTGGCCTCAAACAAGAGATAAACGAGATCTTGCGCTGCTTTTTGAATCGTTTCATGGAGTGCTACACAGAAGTTGAAGGTTGTGGTGATAAGACTGCCATCGCTGCCTTTAAAAGGGCAATTCTCGCTGAAAGTAAGCTAAGAGAAGAGTTGACACATCGTCTTCCTTCTACAATAGCTAAACTCTAAGAGCATATTCACCAATATGTGCGTTTAGAGGAGGCTAATTGCAAAGTAAGAGAAAGGTCGTCGTCCCTCGTAAAATGCACCACCCTTCAAACAGGAGCTCTAGGCAAAATGGACATTCGCTGGAAGGGCAATAAAGAGCGGTTTACACAGCTTTCAACATTCCGATCTACAAGATTTTACCACGCATCAAACATGAGAGATATTTTCGCTATCCTTCTCAAGATGAATGCCCCAAAGACGATGTCCTAAGCCGGAAATATTGCATGTACAATAGAGTACGGGGGCACATGACTGAAGATTGCAAGCCTTATAAGGAGTGCCTTGAAGGACTGGTTCAAGAATGGTGTTTGCGTGACTACATTGAAAGAAATGAACCAGAAGATCTTGAAGAGTCGAGAACAAAACAAATTGAGGTTGTCCAAACAATCTCATTAGCGTACGAGAATGAATACGAGTTTGAAAATGAAGACCAACCGCGTAACCGCGATCGCAGGCCCGAGGGCCGCGACCGCGGCACTGGATTAAAAGGAGAACCCCTTCGTTGGGGCAAAAGCGCGACCGCGGTATCGAGGTCTGCGACCGCGGGGCACCACACCTTGATCGCGGTACTGCATCTGAGAGCTTGTTTTTGCGAGAGCTTGATCGTGAGCGCGATCACCCGTCTTCCCCTGCGCAGAGATCTCGGGGTTAGGAAATTCATGTAAATAGGGCACTCTTTTTCCCATGTGGTTTTAATGAGTCCCTTAGGATTTTTCGCTTTTGCATTCATTTGTTTAGTATTGTAGGTTCATGACATTCACGTTTATTTATTAATAAAAGTCAGTTTTTGCATTAGTTTGAGTCTTGCACAAAAAAAAATACGTGCAACATTAGTTCATCGCACTAATGGATTTTAACATACATGCGTATGTGAAATTAAAAATCTATGATATTCGCTCATAGATATAAGTTCTATTGATATTCGCTCAGAGGATAAGAAATTTATGATATTCACTCATAAATGTTAAATTCCATGATATTCGCTCATGGATATACGAATACGCACACACGCTCGCACGCACGTTAGGGGAATCCAAATCGACTAATCTACATGGCCACTTCGATTAGGAGAACTTTGTACCCTACGTCACTGTATATGAGAAAACGTATACAACGACGTAGGTGGGGCAATTGTGAGCGGGTAAAAAATAGCAACCATATTATTATTTTCGTTATCGCCATAAAGGTATTTTCTTAAAAATTACTTATTTATTATATTTTATTTATTTTCCTATTATATTAAATATGGCGGTTAAGCAACTTAATGGAAGATTTTATCTTTCATTAAAGATATAATTAAAGTTGGAGAAAGGGTGGAATATTCCTTACTTGGTCTTTAAGGCAGTTGGTCAGCCTTAGGAGGATAATATTTTCGGCCTTATAGATATAATTTTCAGCCCCCCTACCTCTCCCTCTTCCATTATAAATACATGTCTTCGTCGTGTAAGGAGAGACAGATGTGCATATCGGCATATTCAGAAAACTTGGACAGACTAATATTCGCTTAACTCGACTGTTCAGGAATTCACCGCTCTCTTGTTGTACCTCGACGCTCAAATCGACAATTGCTCTTCTCACTTAGGCATCGGAGGTGGATTAGGAGGTCCCCGCCCCCTGTGTCCATTGTTTTGCAGGTTGTCTAGGTCAAGAGATCAAAAAGGAGGGCAAGAGAGAGAGTTTTTAATTGGTGTATTTAATACAAATTGAAGGCGAGATTTTGTACACCAACAGCACTCAATATGTCGGAGAAAAAATATCATACATATACAACATCCAGTGAAGCATGCCTGAAAACTTTATCATGGTGATATCCTTGACTTTATTTAGAAAGAAAAGGCAACAGCATGTAAAATACATCCAGTGCATGCTAGGGAATTAATTACAACATGTGTCATGGAAGTATTTAAAACGATAATTTGGCATTTAAATCAAAAGTATGACGGATTGTGTTGCAATTCTTTTAATCCTCTTGTTCTCATTCTGCCAGCATAAAGTAAACCCAAGAGAGCAAGGTAATTAACAGAGAGGGAATCATATATAGAGAGTCTAAGCAGAGCATAGCAATTAGCTATTACATGTTAATATAAACCAAATTTGTATTGCTAATGAGACTGAGAAATTAGTGTCTATATCCAGTGTAAGGAACTTATATTAACAGAGAAAAGGAAGACAGAGCTTCGCATGACCTAACATTTCAAAATAAGTGGAATTGAATGATACCCTCACCAACTAACTTTTCGACTCTGTTTTGGGCTATACATATTTTTAGGCAGAATACATAAACGGCCCTTTCTGCCTAAACGGCCCCCTGTACTTGGGCCAATTGGTCACTTGGCCCCCTGTACTTTAGCCCTAACCGTTTGGCCTCCTATAGTTGCACATTGCGACCTATTGAACCCCTATTGAGCCACTTATCCCCGCCTTTTTTAGGAGTTTGGTGCACGCGCGATGATGTGTTATATTGTATTGCCACAATGGCGATAACATGGATGCCATAGATGACATGGATGACATGATGTGTCATATTGTGTTGCCACAATAACATCCATGTCATCGTCATTGTGGCAACATAATATAACACATCATCGCATTTGCACTACACTCCTAAAAAAAGATGGGATAAGTGGCTCAATAGTGGTTCAATAGGTCGCAATGTGCAACTATAGGGGGCCAAACGGTTAGGGCTAAAGTACAAGGGGCCAAGTGACCAATTGGCCCATGTACAGGGGGCCGTTTATGTATTCTGTCCATATTTTTATGTGTCCTCTTTATTTTTAGGAAAAGAGGCCCTGAACCTAAAGCATCACAAATGATAAAGTAACCTTTAGTGTTAGAGAATCTAGCCTTTACAATGTGATTAGTTTTATTAAAATAAGATAGCCATAGCCTTGCTACATCCAGAAACATGTGCTTGAAAATCACACTCTTTCAGGTATGTTATGACTATTAGCAGCCTAATTTCTTCAATATATCACATGAATGGCATCCAAAATGTCATCCATTGGCATTGGCTTCACTAAGGAAACTGCAGGCAATGTGGTCAATGAACTGGGTGAAGGAACCCTCTGCAAATATACCCTATCATTCTCCAAATTCTTATTAAGATAAGCTTCCAACTTGATTGCAACATCGAGAAGTTGTGCAGGTGCACCTCTAGCAGATTTCTTTGTATCAGTCAAGTCATCGAGAAGTTGTGATTTCTTCAGCAATCTCTTCTTTCACATGAACCTCCATACTATACCTAAAGCAGGCTTCAAAATAAAACAGAGTTGCCTTCAACTTTACATGAATCAACCAAGTCATGTAATCACACTCAGATATTTCTTCGGCGCCACACAAGTAAGAACATAACAATATGATTTAGTTCATGCAATCATCTAATATGACTCATGCCATTGCTGAAAAGATCATGATTTTCATGGATTCAATCCTCATTCACTTACATCAAAGTATTCTATGATGTCAACTACTCAACCTTTAGGCAATATCAAATCAAGAACACTAAGAATATACTAAAGCTAGGAATCCATGACACGTCTTCTACATCTGATCATGAGTTGATTGCACAACAACACTGAATTTATGCACTTTACTCTTTCTAAATATGTGTTCTATATAAAATCATGACACAAAATGAAAAGAAACTATATAAACAAAATAAAAGTTCAATCAGATCCCCAAGGGGAAAAAAAGGAGGGTGATTGAAAATTAAAATAAATGCAATCCATCCCAAAGTTGACCCTAGTAAACACTTCCAAAGGCACCTCCCCAAGCTTGTTATCATAAGTAAAATTGTTAGTAGCTGAATCAAGTTCCTACAAAGAGAATTTCCTCCATGTTAGCACCTTGCCTCCTTTTCTTTTCCTTCGTGATTATCACACTCCTCTTTCATAAACATCATAACAAAAAATAGGAAGTACAGACACATGTAACAAAGAAATTACAATTATAGCCTACACACGTGATTTTAATCTATTCACTTCAATTCCCCTCCTCAATAATAGAAAGTCACTAACTGAATATTCAATTTTGACAAGATCGTCCATTCAAACAAAAAAATTCCGCGGAAAAAGCCACCCATAAAACAACTTCTATAGCAAAAGAGAGAAAGAGAAGTTCAAACCGATCGATTTTTGGAGACAATTTGTAGACTTGCAGATAAGATATGCCGGCGCCCGATGGTGAAGGATTCTTTATCCCGAGTCCGTCGTTTCTTCCTGATTCTCTCTCTGTTCCTTCCTAGGGTTGTTTTTCAGAATTAATAAATAAGAACAACTATTGACATGAAGAAATTAGAAACAAAATTGAATTGAGAATGACAAGTTCAAACCGATCAATTTTTGGGGACGAATTTGGATAGGCAGATATATGCCGATGGTGGATGATTCTTTCACCCGAGTCTGTCGTTTCGTCCTAATACTCAATGTTCTTCCTAGGGTTGTTTATCAGAAAACTAATAAGGACAAGTTCAAACCGATCAATTTTTGGAGACGAATTTGGTGAGGCAGATAAGATATGCCGACGGTGAAGGATTCTTTCACCCGATTCCGTCGTTCCGTCCTGATTCTCGCTAATCATTCCTAAGGCTGCTTTTGATCTGGGGCCCACATAAAAAAATAAGGAGTAGAATAAAAGAGCTAGTTGCTTTACTGTTCATAGCGTTCCGTGCAATACGTTTGGCTTTTATATATGTATAGATATAGATTTATCCCGAATTTTATATATCCAGAATATTTGATATCATTTTTTATCACCGGCGTGTCGTCTTGTAGCACCGTCAGGGATATTTGATTTTGACCTTTTAAGTACTATACTTTTAATTATCCCTGGCGTGTCATAATTTAATCGGGATATTTGTTTTTATTGATGTAAAAGAAAAAGATAAAATATTTTTCCTAGTATCTTACCTCTTTTTATCCTTGATCACTAATACCCGCGATATATCCAGAGATAAAATGTCATTTGGGTAGTAGTGTGAACCATCAAACTCCTGATAGACCTTGTATGACTTTGTAACACCCCTATTTTGCAACACTAGGTATTACCGCCAGTGACCTTGTACTTTACCGTCCAAAGTCACCAAGGCTTTATAATGATATTAAAACTTATAAAAATGCGGAAATTGACATAAACGTTACATAAATAACGGATGCTCACGAATGAGACTTAAATGTAATTAAGGATGAAATTGACTAAAAACGGAATTTTATTTATTGATAAGAACTGTCGTTCATCACATTGAGAGTCGTTTACAAATGATGTAGCATCAGAAAATGAAGCCATATAAAAAGGGTTGACATGACGTGTTGAAATTACAAGTATATTTACCCAAGACAAATCATGTGATAATGATTTACTTGGTTTAAAAATATAAGAGTTGGTGCATTATCTTCGGAATGCTTTAATTTGCTCTTATGAAAATTTCTTCCTTCCTTCAACGTCGTCTTGCCTTGACCTTCTATCATTGCATAACGCTTCTCGAACCTTCTAGACTCTGTCTTAAACACTTTGGTGTGACTTCCTACAGTCTGGCATTTGTTGCGAAGGGCGAGAAATACCAGGCAAAAATGTGGAAAAGAGGAATTAGTCTAAGAGACTAAGAAAGTAAGAACGAAACTTCTCAAGGGTAATTTGGTAATTTATAATATTCGAGAGAGATATTATTGGGATGTGTTTTAAGGTGTAGGTCTTTATGTGGGGTTGTGTATCTCGAGAGGAGATAACTCGATAATCGAGAGAAGAACTACGAGATTGTAGACTTCTTGGAATAGAAGGTATGTTGGGAATGTTTATTAATTCAAAACCTCTCGTGCCCTTGTCGGACCTTAACCAACCGCATCTTATTCGGTCCCAGATAGGGGGTGGCCCGAAGGCGCTTAAGTACCCGCCCACCTTAGACAAGCCCGAATAAGCATTCAGATTGGAAAGACGATCTTTTCAGGAACCGGGAGCCGAGTGGTCTTCCACGTTGTACTATTTCGACCCGGTTTTAGTTTCTTTTAATTGTGCTTTGGCACTTATCTTATATCGTGATGAAAATTTTCACTTACGTTAATGATTTTTAAAGAATATGGGGGGCATGCATGGGCCCGGACCACTAAAGGGAACCCAGTTCCGGCACTTAGCTACGATGCACTCATCTCTCCATTGCGTGGGAGCGGACATAGATCATGATCATGAAAGTCATACTTTAAGCACGGAGGCATACGACTTAGTAGGTTATATAGAGGTGTCGGGTTAGTCCCGCGCCCCTCACTATTCATACAAACCGATCTCTAAATGAGATCTTAAGCAATCAAGGTCACAAACAAGATTAGCATAATAGTCCTATCAAATATATAAATAACGGAATAACGATAACAGTGAGGCCATTATCTCTAACAATCGATATTCCTAGATTCGTTTATTATTAGCAAACAAGTTGTTCCCAACATCGAGAAATTTCACGAAATGAATTATTAAGGCTAGAAGGAGAAATTCCACTTGCCTTAGCTTTGTACGATGTGTATTAATGAATGAACGAAAATGTTGTCCTTAAAACGAAACTGGAGCTCGACCTATCGACATGGAATATACGAACGAGCTTTAATAAGAATTTTCATTAAATTCTTTTAAAGTTTAGGAAATCTCTTATATCCTTATTATAAGAGAATTAATTTCTAAATTATTATAATAATAATAATAATTTAGGTGGAGATGAATAAAATAATAATATTGCCTATAATTACTTTATATTTGTAATATCTTTGTATTTTTTATAAGAGCTTTATTTTAATTTATATATTATAATCTTTTGAAGATCAAGTCATAACATTATTTAAATTAATTTATAATCTTTTATCCACTTAATGTCACAAACTTGTAACCTTATCATTATTAGGAAATTATTTTATTATTCAATACATGCAAGTTGGTAAATTAAATAAAGCCCATTAAAATATATTTTTTCATATTTATATTTTAAATAATTATACAAATCATTCATATGACATAAAAAGTCCATTATACCCTTATTATTATTTATTTTACTTTTCTTTATGAAGATATCTCTTAAACTACTTTATCTTATTAAAATACTTTTCATATATGAAAGACAACAATAAAACTCTATTATTTAAATTTAAAGGTTCTCCCAAACTAGAAATACTTATTTTATAAATTATGCGTATGTAAGTATTTATTTTATTTATATGCAAGCATTATAATATTAGGATATCATCTTTTCTAACAACTTAGCTTCTTATTATAAAATATACTTTTCTATTTTATACTATTAACCATGAATATAAGAAAAATGTCAATAATTCTATTACTTTTATCCAAGAGATTTCCATGTCATAAGATATATTTTATTTTATATATATAACATGCATGACTATGTATTTTAGTAAAGTGCAAAGGATTTAATAAAAGTGATTTATCTTTTTCTTTTTAACAACTTAGGTCTATTTTATTTATTTATATAATAACTTCTAGTAGAGTATACTTAAATATATATATAGATATCATTATCCATGTATAAAAATAATGATGAAAAGTCTATTATTTTATTTAAGAAAACTCATGTCATAAGATCTATTTTATATTAAAAATAACATGTATGGTAATATTTTTATCCATGTACAAGTAAAATAATAATTTGTGTTTATCTTGTCTAACTAACAAGATCTTATATCTTTATTTAACGTAGGTTATTATTATAAAATCTATTATTAACTTTAAATGAAATGCAAATTCTCTTCTTTAATAAAACGCTCTTAAGAGAATATATTTCCATCAACTTGCTCTTGTTTCTTTATTTATTAAAATAAACTCTAAATAATCTAATATTATTTATGTTATACTTTGACAAGCATAAACTCATATTTTAGTCCCATAAATTTATTTACAAAAATTTCCTTTTGTATAAGATTTATTTTATATAGAATAATCATGCACTACTACAAAAATAGTATTTTATCTCTGGATACATTATCACGGGTGTTTCTTATCAGGGATAAAATAAGGTAAGATACTAAGAAAAAGATTTTCCTTTTTTTTAAGCTGATGAAATTCAAATATCCCGAATGAATTTTTTAAACGCCTAGGATAATTAATAACCTAGTGTTAAAAATGCAAACTCAAATATCCTTGATGGAGATAAAAAATAACACGCTAGGGATAAAAAAATACAACAAATATCCCGGATAGCTAATATAATAACACGCCAGGGATAAAAAATACAACAAATATCCCTGATAGTTAATATCAGGGATATATTTTATGTAAAGTTGAAAAAAAGCGCGCTAGACAAATGAAACCCTAGCCCTCTCTCAACTGATAAACAAGCTCTCGGAAGGAACTAGCGAGAGAGAACCAGGACGGAACGGCAGACTCGGGAGATGGAATTCGACTTCACTGATATGGGAAAGCGTAGATTGAGGTGAAGGTTGGGATAAAATCTCAGATGAAGCTAAATACTAGCTTGGATCCGAGTATCTCGTCCAGAGATCGATCACTGAAGGAGAAGGATCAATCTGGTGGATTGGAGAATTGAGAGATTTGATAGAGTTTTGAGAGATTAGATATTTGTTTTGTTCATTGGATAATTTGGAAAACTTCCAGAGAAACGTTTAAGTACAATTCGAGATAGGAAACCGGGACAAACCGGATTTTAAGGAGCCAATTAGAGAACCGGGACAAACCGGCTAAATTTATAAAACTATTAAGAACCAGGTTCCTAGATCCTGTATCAATACTCCCTCCTTCGGAAGATCCTTGTCCTCAAGGATCAACAACACGACTCCTAAGTTTGGCTTGTAATCTCTTTGAGAGCACATCCGAAATGAACATCGAACCAATCAACCAATTCCTTCTTTGCAAACTGTCCAGGGCATGTAATATGCGACTATCAAAGCTCATTCCACCATTCAAACTACTAACATATGCTATAGCTAAGTTAGCAACATAGTGGATTAATAAGTTGATTGAAGTCCTCTAGAGTAGCTGGCAGAAATAAGAGCTCTCTTGACAAACACATTCAAAATTAGCATCCTCTTCACCAGTGGATATTTGCTCAAGTTCAACGGACTAGAAACGGCTAGCAAAATCAAATTTAATTGTCCGAAGTAGATGAAAATTCTTCCCACAACTTTAATTTGCAGTAGAAACACACCTCCGGGATCGAAGATTAAAATTCCAACACAAAGATGTGTAGAGCTCCATGTGATTTTCAATTGCTTCAGATCAGAATCAGTGAGGAACCCTGCAGCTGCTGCATCATAATGATTGAATTTCCCAAGTGGTTTTAAATCAGTTTCTGCAGCACAAGAATTCCATTGCAAACTCTTCTTTGTTTCCTTACACACACTAGAGTCAATTAATTGCAATATCTCATTGCGGTCAAACTCGAGAGCAAGAGGGTTCAGTTGATTCCCAATAATTTCAAACGAATAAGCCACACTTAAATGTGTTTGATCAATCAGTTCCAGGAGCTTAGGTTTCAACGCAGAAATTTCAACAAGTGGAATTCCAGCTCTAGATTCATAGAATTCAAGGGTGATTATACTCTCAATAGAAGTATCACCATTCCCCAAGTAAAATTCTGCCTTGTTGACAAAAATCAGCTTGAATGCCAATGCATCTTCTTTCTCAACAATTATTTTTCCAAACTGATGTAATAAGAACTTAGAGAATTTCTCATACCTTGAAAGATTAAGGTCACCAAGCATAAACTCTTCTATTCCGGGATCGAAAATCACAATTTCACCATTTTTACTCGCACCAGGCAATGACTTAAGCCTTCGCAAATCAGCTTTTACTGGCTCCACCAGCGAATCAGCTTTCACCATAACTTCAACCTTGGTGGACAAACATTCAACTAAAATCATATGTAGACCACTAATTTTCTCATCCTTAAGCACAAACTCAGCATTTTGTGTATTCCCTTTTGCAGTCCAGCTTGGAGGATTGTAAGCACCAAATATGAAGCCTCCTATGTAGTCATCCATTTTTAATTCAGTAAGGAGTATATACGATATAACCAACTCCTTCATGCCACTCCATTTTTTTCTAATAAACCACGACTTGCAATAGTCAACAGCAAGCAACATTGCTTTTCCTCCTGGATCAAAGCACAAATTTCTTACATGATCACCCATCATTTTCCCTTGCTCAGAGAGCGCATTTAACGTCTTGACCAAATGAGCAACTTTCTTGATTAGAGGTGTAACATTCACCAAGTAGACATAGCATGAAGAAGCTAATAAAAATTGCATATCAACACCCACAACAACTAGTAGAAACTCACTAAATTCCTCGGGTCTTGAGAGATAAAGACCACCTAACTTACCTAACTCACCAAGCATAAATCCTTTGTCTCGAGGGTTAAAAACAGGTAGTAGTTTGACATAATCATCTTGCCCTCTTTGTTTCGTAAGTTGCCCCAAGCAATAGTTGCTAACAAACCTTCTGACACACTTATGAACCATACCAATCAACCATAACTGCTCTCCTCCAAGGTCAAAACAGCATAATTCTGCACCAGCAACTGAATCAAACGCACAAATTTCTACCACCAACTTCTGTACATGAGGATTTACCTTGCCTGGGCTAAATTTCGAAGGTAGAAGATTGGGTTGATTTGCAACAACACCAAATGACGCCACTCTAGACAACACTGGCACATTAAGCTTGATTTCATGGCCGGTCATCATGCTTGGCATTTCGTCGAACAGTTGGTGTGCAACTGAATTTGAGAATTCTTTCATCAAAATCAGTTCATCGTTGAACTTCGGTTGGACGATTTCTTCATCTCGTTTCACAACATCATCAACATTCAGCCCCTCATCAATCAACATATCATCATCGCTCGTCACATCAAATGTAGGGATTTCATAGAGAGGTACCTTCTCAGAAGAAATCTGATCCGAGTTAGCTGAAGTTACCTCGAATTTATCAGGGATGTGCTGATCTGATCTCTCTTCCATTGCTCTAGGACTTTCATCAAACACCTTAGCGGCGACTAACTTTGAGCATTCTGGAAGCTCAATAGAACCTGAGATCCAACAAAGCAACTTTCTCACTGCGTCAAATGACTCGTGGTCTTGGCTCTCTACATCGTTCGGGATTCCATCGAAGAGATTTTCGATGACTAAACCACCATTTGCTCCCTCTGAGATGCGAATGTAGGGTAAGTCGAAGTGATTGGTGATGAAATTCTCCAAATCTGAAAGGGTACCGATGGATTTGCGCGTCTCCTTGAAGCTCTTTCCAACTACAACACAGCAAAGTTCATCATTCGTCATGTTGGACTCCATTGGAGTAGGTCGGAGGCTCGAAGGCTCTGATACCATTGATACGGGAAAGCGTAGATTGAGGTGAAGGTTGGGATAAAATCTCAGATGAAGCTAAATACTAGCTTGGATCCGAGTATCTCGTCCAGAGATCGATCACTGAAGGAGAAGGATCAATCTGGTGGATTGGAGAATTGAGAGATTTGAGGGCCTGTTTGTTTCTATACCATTGGTATAGGGAATCGGGTTTGGAATGAACCAAACCGATTTTCATGTTTGGTATCACACCAGGTTTGGGAATGAACCATTCCCGGGAATGGGCTATACCAGGATTTTTCACTAGTTTCATACCCGAGTAATTTTGTGGGTTTGAGCCATACCTAAATCTCCATTCTTGCCCTTGGTTGGAGATGAAAGAGAAGCACAACACTAGAGGCGAGATATGAGCACCAGAGACGACCACCAGAGGCGAGCACCTCTATCTTGTCTCTGTGAAACTGGAATTTGGGTTCTGACTCTTATTTAGGTTGATTTTGTGTACTGCTTTTTTTGGGTTCTGGCTCTTATTTAGGTTGATTTTGTGTACTGCTTTTTTTTTCTATGATGAAGGTGGCTCTGGGGTGGGAATTTAGATTAATGTACGAGCACCTCCTCTATTTTGCCTATGATGAAGGTGGTGGGAGAAAGAAAGAGGAGGTGGCTGGGGTGGGAATTTGGGATAAATGTTAAAACCCTAATCCAATCCTAACATATACCAAACACCGGTTTTTGGAATCACTAAACCCCATTCCTACTCTCAAACCCATTCCAAACCCATACCTGATTCCAACCCCATTCCTGGGATTGAAACAAACAGGCCCTGATAGAGTTTTGAGAGATTGGATATTTGTTTTGTTCATTGGATAATCTGGAAAACTTCCAGAGAAACGTTTAAGTACAATTCGAGATAGGAAACCGGGACAAACCGGATTTTAAGGAGCCAATTAGAGAACCGGGACAAACCGGCTAAATTTATAAAACTATTAAGAACCGGGTTCCTAAATCCTGTATCATTCACCGCCAGCATATCTTCTCTACCTCGTCAAAGTCTACAATTTCGTCTCCAAATTTGCTCGGTTTGAACTTGCCGTTCTCAATTGAATTTTGTTTCCTAATATTTCTCAATTGAGAAACATCCAAAATTTCACCCATTTTTCGCCGCTGGTGCCTGGATGAGAAATCCCTTCCGCCGAGCCCCCACCTGCCTCCGCCACTGGCTGGAGGATGTTGATTTTCAATTTCGACCGGGGGCTGGGAACATAGAGTATTTTCTGCTTTGCTTTGTACTTTTCTTTTCAATTTTTCTTCTCTTTGGACAGATTGAACCTGAGATCTTATGCTAATGTAGATTGTTCTTTAGGTTCCTGTGGATGGTATTCTGATAGTTGGTCATTCACTTGCAATTGACGATGTAGCATGATTGGAGAGAGCTAGATAGTAAGCTTCTGCAAACAATTTGCTTCTCTTTCTTTTGTTCATGGTTAGGTTAAACTAATGTCATATGTTTATTCCCTGGTTGGGTTGGTTCAGGTTTGAAAAGATTTTAAGGAACCATTTTTAATGTCTGGGTGCAAGGTGGCCAGTGGTTATGGAACTATGCTGGTATGTTTGTCTTGTGCACTTCTACATATAATCAAAATAGATTAATTAAGCTTAACATAGAAATCTCTAAATTGTTAGATTAATTATGCTGGTAAGTTTGTCTTGTAAATTAAGTGTTGTTATTAGGTCCACTTACCTTGTGCAGCAAATATTTGTTTCCTTTCACTTGGATTATGATATCACTGGAAACTTCAGAGGAGACTGACCTGCAAACAAGTTGAGCAAAAGAAAATAATTGATTATCTCTGTGTTGTGAAAGGTCAAAACAAGGGTGGATTTGAAAAAGATGAAATCTTTTCTTTTTAAATTACCTTACAATTTCAGCTGTGTAGAAAGTATCTGGCTTAACAACATATTCATTTCTTTCAGAAAGTCTCATAGCCATTATAGCAATGCAACCACACCTTTTGGTTATTCTTTTTCGCTTTTTCACTTTTCCTTGTTTTTCAATTCTTCATCATCTTCTTCTTCTTCTTTACTATGATTCGGTGAACCATTGGTAATCAAATTGGGATTAGATGCAGTAGGTGCAGTTTTTCTAGTTGAGTCACCGTTGTTTTGTTTTGTTTTTTAAACCCTGCCTAGTTACACAACATGTATTTCCAAAAAGAACAAGAAGCAGCTTCATTACTTTCAATAAGAAACAACAGAGGCCTTTTCCTGTCTTTTCCCTTTTTCTAATGAGTGTCAGTGTAAAGTAAGTGTTGGACCGAACAACAACAAGAAACAAGAAGCAACAGCAGCCGAGCAGGAGACGAATTCATACCCCGATTGGACTTCGGATGAGAAAGGTCCGCCGAAGATGTGCTGGATCGCCAATGGAGCAGTTGAGCAGGACTACAATCGAGAGAGGTCGAGAGGGGCAAGAGGCAGTCTGCAGTCGTTGAAGGGTCAAACCTTTCGGACTTCGGACTGAGCGAGACTTTCAGACTCGAGGGGCTTGGACTTCGGAATTTCAAAAGCAGCCTCGATCGAGACTCGAGAGAAGGTCAGGAGGGGGCGAAGGGAGGCAACTCGATCGAGGGCGTAACTACGTAAAGGTATAGTGTTAGGCGTTTAGGGTTTCATTTCATCAGACTTTAACTTTAGTTGAGAAATCAGTAATGGGATATGGGCCGACTATATGGGCTATGGGGTAATGGGGGTAATGGCCCATACCCATTTTAATATTTTTATAAAAAATAGTTTTGTTAAACCGAACCAAACCAACCCGAACCGAAAACCAAACTTCTATTAAACATAAATCGAAAACCGATCCAATTTGTTCGGCTTCGGTTCGATCCTCCTCAGTTTGATTTTCGGTTTTGTTTGGTTTTCCTGAACCGATGAACAACCCTAACTACACGTACAATTTGTTATCTTCTATTTTTCCTACAATATGTAATACAAATGAACAAATGTGTAATACTTATGAACAAATGTATAATTCGTATGAACAAAGTCATATTACTTACGGGAAAAAAAAATTGGATGAACAAATGTGTAATATCTATGAACAAATGTGTGATATCTATGAACAAATGTGCGATACGTATGAACAAATATGTTCCCTAGAAGCAAGAGTACAAGAAGATCAAAACCATACTTCCTACATCGAGTTCTTAGAGATGATTTTGTTGAGCTTTGGTACAAGAACTCGATGCATTTCAAGTTTAGTAAATTTCGACACAAGCCTTACAAAGAACCTGATCCGATTGAATGGGCACCACCGACCCTCCCGATCTGAAGACTTGACATTGGTGAAAGGTCAAGCTATTGACCTTAAAAAAGCGCTTCTCGGGAGGCAACCTGATGCGACCCCCGTTATGGATGCTAGCCAGGAGGACGATGCCTTCACACTACGCTCGGGTGGCCCCGTCACGCATGCCAAGACTCGAGCAATCTAGGCCGCGACGCAATCGCTTGTGGTGCGCCTCTCAGCAGGTCACGGCCCGCCCCTCGCCGCGCCGACGCACACTGCCTTGTGCGTCCTCAGCGTCGAGGAACCTCAACTTGAGCCAACGATGCCAACCTCCAACACCTTGGCACCATCGGACCCGAGCCTAGCATCGTGCCATGGATCGCATCTTGAGGTTCTCGTGACCTGCGCCACAGAGCCCGCGCTAGCATCCTCGCCCGTGTCCACGCCGTGACACTCGCCACCGTCGTGTCTTAGCCTCACCAGCGTCGCGCCAGCCTTGTCGCGACACTACGAGCACGGTCACGGACGACCTATCATTTTTATAGTAGTTTTTTGCATTGTTTCCACTTTAGAACATTACTATTAGTAGTTTTGTGGTTTTAGTAAGTGATTAATGGGCCTTGCGCCGATGAATAACGGACTCGCGCTGCTGGGCCTTGATCTGCGCATCAACCCTAGGCGCGCCTCCATTAGATTAGGGTTTCTTCTAGTTTTCTATTGTGCCGCCTCTATATAAGGTGGTTTAGGGTTGTTTTTCCACTCAGCGCACATTTAGGGTTTATTTCAAGTCGAGGTTTGCTCCTTAATTTTATCCTTGTGCTTGCGCCGCCCCATATTATCATAAAAGCTCTCAAATTCTCGCAATTGTTCTAGTATTTTCAATCACTTCGAGCACTCCAACGGTGTTTCGAGTGCCAGCAAAGCCTTCCGCTGTGTTTCTTACTACTCAAACACCGATCACTCCGTCGCATCCCATACGAGGGACGCATCAACTGGCATCAAAGCCAAGGTTTGAGTAAGTCTCATTTAACCCTCTTTCGTTCATTCTCACACGATCGTTTCGCTGCATCTAACCCTAGATCTCATCCTCCACTTTGCAAACCACCATTTAGGGTCCCAAATTTTTTTTCTTGCATTCGTGAATTGATAAAAAAAAAATCAGCAGTGACCATAACTCGATAGATCTATTGATTTTGGTGAAGATCTCGCTTTGTCTTGCTAGTTGCATGAACATAGGATTTGTTTTGCCAATTTCTCTTGTGCTTCTTTCGACTACAATTGCGTGGTTATCTTGTGATTCTATTGTGTA
Source organism: Fallopia convolvulus (assembly GCA_964016875.1). Classification (NCBI taxonomy): domain Eukaryota; kingdom Viridiplantae; phylum Streptophyta; class Magnoliopsida; order Caryophyllales; family Polygonaceae; genus Fallopia; species Fallopia convolvulus. The sequence goes on from OZ024730.1 coordinate 31,838,004, forward strand.
CCGATTCTAGAGGAGAAAGCCTAGTCTCGTGTTGCCTTGCACTAAATAAAAAAAACAGAAGTACTTCGACAATCATAGCCAAAATAAGGTAAGGTAGTCAATTGTGTTTTATAAAAAAAATCTTTTGGAGATCACAAGCCAAAATAAGGCAAGATCTACCAAGTCGCAACCTTGATTAACCGCATACACTTGCCTTGTTTGATCTTGGTTACGACATTTCCTTGTCTTGCATGCTTGCTTTGTGATTTTCGTAGCCATATTGATAGATCGAGTTGAGGGACATTAGCCTAGCCAATCCTTGTTCGTGTGGTTTGAACTAAAGGGTCGGCTTGACTTAAGCGAATCGTAAACTCATTGTCTTTTGCTTGTGAACTTCTTACTACTGCGATGACAGGTGTTACAATAGGTACCGTTTCGGACTCGGGCGATGGTGGCAACAACGACAACAATAACAGCAATCCACCCGAGTTGCCGAATCCCAATCAGAATTTTTCACCCGAAGCATTGGCACGCATCCAAGAGCTCGAAAGACTCTTAGCCGAGAGCCAGGCCCAATCGAAGCACACGGTGCCCGGGGCTCATGTCCTCGCCTCGGAGATCCACACTAACCCGGGGGTGTCCGCGGACGACGTTGCACATGGTCATGCCAAGGGAAAGCAACATGCTGTCCTTCGTCTCAATTCGGGACAATAAACTAGATGGAGTCAATCAAAGAAAGTCGCCACTATGATAAGCACGATGGTGGTCCCCGGACCACGGATCGCTATCAAATGGCGCGAGATTATCGGGACACACATGTGTACGACGTATATTCCGATGAGGAGTACGACTCCGAGGATTACACACATTAGTGGGGATCCCAAGAAAAAGACTAAAAAGAAAAAGACGCCGACATATGTTTACGAAACCCAAAGCAAAAGCACGGAGCCAAGTATTATGATGCCGACGCATACAGAGTTGAGGATGACCTCGAGCATCAAAGTGCTCGGAGTCCGTACTCAGATTTTGAGAATGACTATGAAGAATTTAGTGATTATTCTAATGAGTCTTCTTTTGAGCATCCCAATGTACAGGACCCCGAATAATTGGACAATCGGCCTTCGGACTAGATCTCGCCGCCATGCCTAGCCAAGAACCGTAAGGAATATGATCGAGTCTATGGCTCGGGACGCAAGCAAGGCTCCAAGGCACGGCGCGACAGGGACCGCGACGCTCGGCATCCTCGAAGACCCGATGGCGGTGATGATCCTGACGATGGGGACGACGATCCGCATCGAGGTCCGCCTCGGCACCAGCGCTATCGCCGTGTGCACTCGCCTCAGCAATGCAGCCCTCGGCGCAACAACGACCGCCGAGAAACTCATGATCCACGCCACAACTGCCGAGACATCAAGGTAAAATTCGAACCTTTTTCGACGACAATTCACATCTCGTGGCCTCGGCACCGCGCCGAACGCCGCCGATTTCTCAAAATAGGGCCTCCAACAACTTTATGTTGATTCCACATGCGTTTCTGGAGGAGAACCTCTTATAATTGAGTTTCCAACACAGTTGACGAAAAAACGCCCTGGAGAAGTGAACCTAAGCAAGGGACCGCCGCCGGAGCTCCCTAGTGTCGCGCAACACGCGGTCGTTGCACGGAAACTGAGTTTTTAGGAGCTCAGGGACAAATTTCATGGCGTTTCCAGGGGCGTTCCTCAACAAATTCCAGAGGCTACAACATGTCCTAAAACCGCCCCGAAACCTGCATGTTCGAGTGCCGACGTCGAGCCGCCTTTGCTAGGCACATGCCAAGATCGTCTTCTTCTAGCCAGGCGTCGGGACGTCGAGAAATCTCTCCAGGGGAGTCTTTCTTGTTTCATCCTTGTTCCTTTACTTTCTATTTCTAAATCTATGGATGATAGACTTCTGTCTTGTATTGTTTCGCTTTTGAAGGAATACGAAGACGTCATGCCGGATGAGCTTCCGTAGGGTTTGCCGCCAATCCGTGGGATTGAACACAAGATTGATTTCATGTCGGGCGCGTCCCTTCCTAATCGAGCAGCCTATAGGACTTCGCCAAAGGAAACTAAGGAGCTCCAGTGACAGGTTCAGGAGTTATTGGACAAGGGCTTTGTTCGAGAATCTTTGAGCCCGTGCGCCGTGTCGGTGATCCTTGTGTCGAAGAAGGATGGTTCGTGGCGTATGTGCGTCGACTGCCGAGCCATCAATCAAATTACAGTGAAGTACAGGCATCCGATTCTAAGGCTCGATGGCATGCTTGATGAGCTCCGCGGCGCCGCCTTGTTTTCCAAGATTGATCTCCGGAGCTGCTACCACCAAATTCGGATGCTTGAAGGCAACGAGTGGAAGACCGCATTCAAAACCAAACATGGTTTGTACGAATGGCTTGTCATGCCTTTTGGCTTGACAAACGCTCCTAGTACTTTTATGCGGTTGATGAATTTTGTTTTTAGAAAAAATTTAGGACGTTTTGTCGTTGTGTATTTTGACGACATTTTGGTTTTTTCTAGAGACTTGGACTCACACGCGAGGCACCTTAGGATGGTGTTAGATTTCCTTCGCGAACATTCTTTGTTTGTAAACTTGGACAAGTGTTCGTTTTGCACGGACACGACGAACTTTCTTGGTTTCGTCGCGTCCAAGGATGGGCTAAAAGTGGATGACGACAAGTCCGCGCCATACAAGAGTGGCCCACCCCTATGACCCCCATGATGGTTCGATCCTTCTTAGGGCTCGCAGGGTTCTATCGACGTTTCGTCAAGGACTTTAGTTCCATCGCCGGGCCACTCCATAATCTCACCAAGAAGGCAACCACAATCAAGTGGATGCCACATCATGAGGCCGCCTTTCAGGCCTTAAAATCAGTTTTGTGTAGCGCTCCGGTCTTGCAATTGCCAGACTTCACTAAGCGCTTCGAGGTCGAGTGCGACGCCTCGGCGTACTCCTCCAAGAAAAACGCCCCATTGCTTACTTTAGTGAAAAACTTACGGGGCCACTTTGAACTACCCGACGTATGAAAAGGAGTTGTACACTCTTATTCGGGTTTTGAAAACATGGCAGCATTACATTTGGCCTAGCGAGTTCGTGATTCACACGGACCACGCCGCATTAGCGTATCTCAAGAGTCAAACGACTCTCAATAGACGCCATGCTCGATGGGTGGACTTTTTGGAAACTTTTCCATACATCATCGCCCATAAGAAAGGAAAGGAAAATGTCGTGGCGGATGCTCTGTCACGCGGGTATGTACTCTTAACCAAACTCCAGGCCAATTTGCTCGGGTTTTCCTTGATTAAGGAGTTATATATGCATGACCCATTTTGTAAACCGATCATGGAGAACCTCGAGCAAAGTCGAATCCATGAGTCCTATTTTTTGGACAATGGATACCTCTACCGAGCCGGAAAGCTTTGGATTCCGACCTCGTCTGTGAGGCATCTATTGCTCAAAGAGGCTCATGACGGCTGAGGCCATTTTGGCATAGCCAAAACCCTAGCAGCACTTCGTCAGCATTTTTTCTGGCCACACATGGCATCCGATGTTCACAAGTATTGTCGCGGTTGTGTGCCGTGCCAAACCGCTAAATCGAGGTCCCAACCTCATGTCCTATACACGCTCTTGCCCATTCCGGATACCCCATGGGAAGATCTCTACATGGATCTTATCACGGGCCTTCCAATGACAAGGCGCGTTAAAGATTCGATCTTTGTGATTGTGGACCGCTTCTCCAAAATGGCTCACTTCGTGCCATGCAAAGGAAACAACAATGCGACTAAAATCGTTAACTTGTTTTTTTAGCATGTCGTGAAGCTTCATGGTGTGCCTCGCACTATTGTTAGTGATCGAGACACAAAATTCTGTAGCCACTTTTGGAGAACGCTATGGCGAAAGCTAGGAACACAATTGCTATTTTCAACCTCTTATCATCCCCAAACCGATGGTCAGACTGAGGTGACCAATCGGACCCTAGGCACCCTTCTTCGGACGGTGCTCAAACATAACCCACGCCGTGGGAGGATCTAATACCATTTGTTGAGTTTGCTTACAACATGTCCAAACACTCGGCTACGAAGCGGACTCCATTCGAGATCGTCTACGGCCTCAACCTGCACTCCCCAATGGATTTAGTCCCTCGGCCCATGAAGAGTGAAGAGCACATCGACACGGCCAACCGCGCCGACGCCATTTGCAGATTGCACGAGCGGACAAGAACTCAATTGGAGCGCCGGGCAGCCCAGTACGAGCCACAGCATAACAAGGGTCGCAAGCGGCTCGTGTTCAATCCAGGAGATCTCGTGTGGTTGCATCTTCGCAAGGACCGTTTTCCCGACTCCCGGAAGACAAATCTTCATCAGTGAGGAGACGACCCTTTCAAAGACTTGGAGCGGATCGGGGACAATGCTTACAAGATCGACCTTCCAGGCAAGTATTCGGTGCATTCTACCTTCAACGTCACCGAACTATCTCCCTATGTTGAGCCAGCTTATGAGGAAACGGGGACATTTCTCAACCAAGTGGGGGAGAGTGATGCGACCCCCGTGACCCGCGCCCCTGCGCCCGTGCCACCGTCCTCGCCAGCGCCCGTGTCCGCGCCGTGACACTCGCCAGCGTCGTGTCTTAGCCTCTCCAGCGCCGCGCCAGCATTGTCGCGACACTGCGAGCACGGTCACGGACGACCTATCATTTTTATAGTAGTTTTTGCATTGTTTCCACTTTAGAACATTACTATTAGTAGTTTTATGGTTTTAATAAGTGATTAATGGGCCTTGCACCGATGAATAACGGACTCGCGTCGCTGGGCCTTGATCTGCGCATCAACCCTAGGCGCGCCTCCATCAGATTAGGGTTTCTTCTAGTTTTCTATTGTTCCGCCTCTATATAAGGTGGTTTAGGGTTGTTTTTCCATTCAGCGCACATTTAGGGTTTAATTCAAGTCGAGGTTTGCTCCTTAATTTTATCCTTGTGCTTGCGCCGCCCCATATTATTATCAAAGCTCTCAAATTCTCGCAATTGTTCTAGTATTTTCAATCACTTCGAGCACTCCAACGGTGTTTCGAGTGCCATCAAAGCCTTCCGCTATGTTTGTTCGAGACCTACTACTCAAACACCGATCGATCCGTCCCATCCCATACGAGGGACGCATCGCAACCCGAGCCTTTTAATTTGTGAGTTTCGTTCTCCCTCTTATTTAATTTTTATATTAGGGACAATATAGGGTTTAAGTATGGGGTGGGGCGTATTCACTTTAGTTAGTCTCGTATTGCATGTTTATCTTCTTGCATGTTTGCTCTTTAGTTTTGCATGTTTACTTTAGTATTTGTCATAAAAAAAATGAAAAAAAAAGAGTCTTATGATGAGTTGATGAATATCCTTGCTTAAGAATGATGCCACAATGATTGAATGATTGCCTATGATGCTAAGTTTCAATTTATCTAAAATGCATTATTTTTCTTGGATGAATTGCCTAGCATGGAGTTATTGATGAGATTTTAGCTTGAATAGGTCCCTAGACAAAAGCCTTGTGAGATTTTGAGCCTAATGGACTAAAAATATGTCCTCTTGCATTCTTTGTGTGTGATTCTTACTTTGATTACTTAATCTCTAGGACTATAACCTTTTTCAAGGCCACATATTTGACTTTTGTTCATGACATAGAAATGATTGAGGCATTTGTTTGGTTAGCCATAATCCTTTGACTACCTTTACACATAATTTCCTATTTTTCAAGCCATGTTCTAGCATTTTTATGACTTATTTTTGAAGCTCCACAAAGCATCCCGAGCCTACTTTTAGCCTTCTACCCATTCGGGAATTAGGATATTTTTAAAAGTTTGCCAAGTGTGATCCAAGCTTGAAGAAGTTGTATGTTTTTGATGTTGAAGGTGATTGTTGGAAATAAAGCAAGTGGTTAGTTAAAAAAAAAGAGAAAAACAATGAAAAAGATTAAAAACGTTTGAAATAATAAAGTTGTTAATGGAGTTGACGTTTGGTTGTGAAAAGGTATTGAACAAGAAGAAAGTGAAAGAAAAGTTAAGTTTGGTGTGTTGTTTGATTTGGTTACTTTCCTCTTTCCTGGATTTAGCACCACCAGACCAAATAATTCCCTACCTTTTTCCCTTACCTTGGCCTCATTACAACCTAATAAAATTCCTCTTGATTTATGTCATGTGCATTGTCCTAAGTGGTAGAGATTTAGGACTCTAATGCAAGCATATGATAGATGGTTTTCAAAGTTAAGACTTGAGCGTTTATTGATTACCCTAAACACATTGAGAGTGAGTAAAACACATTATCCTTTTGAGGTTTAGGGACTGAGAAGGGCTTTCTTGTTTGATGACAATGATATGCAATGATGGCACTTGTCTTTGATCTTTCAATTAGCATGAACCATGAGGTTTTGAACGAGTTGAGGCAATTTTCTTCTTACTTGCACTTGTGGTTGAAATTTAATTTTTGCTTGGGGACAAGCAAAGTCTAAGTATGAGGTATTTTGATGTCATCTTAATTTGCATGGTTTGCATGTCCATTTTAGATATAGTTTTCTATCTTTTTAAGGTTAGTTTCTAGTGGTTTTGTGGGATTTTCATATTATTTGAGATATGGAGTCTACACTAGTGTGTTTTGTTTTATACGTGTTTTGATGGTGTTTTTGGACTTTAAAGAAGAATTTGAGATCAAGAGAATGATGGTCGATCTTGTGGAGAAAAGGAAAGAATTTTAGAAGACCTATGAAAAGCTATAAGCGTAAGAAACTAGTCAAGTGTAAGACTCACGGGCATGTTTCACGGTCATGAATGATGTTTCACGGTCGAAGGAGATTCTAGAGGCTAAGTGTAGGATTCATGGGCGCTTTCACGGTCGTGAAGCCACCCGTGAAGGGCTACAAAGTGCTTTCACGGTAGTGACAGAAAATAGTCACGACCGTGACTCCCCTGTTTTGTTCCGTGACGGGTTTTTGGGCTTTGTTTTGGGCTTGAGTTTGTTTGTAGGGTTAGATATCTTTAGTTTATTTCTTATTTTTAACTTCTTGGAAGACAAGTTAGATAGATTATTATGAATTATTATTAATTTAATTTTCAAGTAGAGAGAGAAGGAGAGAATTTCTAGGGTTTTAGTTTTACGCTCTTTTAAGTTGGAATTTGCACACTTGGATCTACTTTGTTTTCTTTCAATTGAATCTCTAGTAAGTTTATCTTTCAATTATTGTTCATATTTCTATTCCATGTTTAAGTTTATTGATTTGATCATGAATTTAATTACGCTAGGCTAAACTCTATAGTTCTAAGGTTTGGTTGATCCAACAATGTGAAGCGGATTAGATTCAATTTCTTTTTCTTGAATTGAGTTGGAAACTAATACAATTTGATTCTAGGGGCTTAATCTAATAGGTTTTACTTGTTAGAGTCTTGTTTAGGTTGCGCATCGAGAGGTGGTAGTCTAAGTAAGTAAACAAAATAGAGAGAACACATCGAGAGGTGGTTCTATCTATTTGGAAAAACTAGAATTGAACTTGAGATTAGTTTCTCATGTGGTTAATTTTCATAGAACTTTTTAGATGTTTAAGTTAAGTTTGATGCGTCACGAGATTGGGGAAAGTTTGGTTTAACATCTAGATTTCTAAGTGCTTAAAGGGTTTCTATCGATTTTGCTTTGTCACGAGAGTGGGTTCTTAATTTGATAGAAGTACATTAAGTTAAACTTTGAAAAAAGTTAATTTATAACATTAGACAATAGCCTTCATAACAAAATATCCAACTCAGTTTTCGCAGAAGTGAGATTCAAACTCTGTGGATCAAAGTTGTGGGGATTTCTTGCCTTGGAACTTTGCTTTCTCATACACTTTTCATTCTCATAATTTACTTGTTTTTAGTATTTAGAAATACACCAAAAATCAATATATTTTCACTTAGGAACTAGTTTCTAGAATTAGCTAAAGCAGAAATAATCCCCGTGATTCGATCCTGATCTAATACTACGATAGATCTCGTATTCTTGCGAGTGTGTGTGAAACCATCACGGGTTTTGGCGTTGTTGTTGGGGATTATTGATAGTTTTAGTTGGTTCTAACGGACTATTTCATCTAAGTTCCCTTTTGTTTTTTTATTTGTTTCTTTTTGTCTTTGGTTGTAGGTGACTCTTATGGTGAACCGTGACAAAGTCATGGAAGCTCTGCAGCAGACAGTTTCTGAAATGAATGCCCACTTGCAAGGCTTTAAACGACGCGAGGTTGAGCTATCAAAAGTTGAAGCTCCAAGGGAATCTCTTCCACCACAACCCAATACTCTTCGCGAGTATATGTTTCTCACTAGTCGTGACCACTCTCAGGGGTCGTGTTTCCTCATGCTAATTACAACTCATCGCTTTGACTTGCAATCGGGCTATCAAGCTCGATCTTCCCCGATTCCACCAATGTCTCCTAAGAGATCTCATGAGTTGATTGTTGTGGAAAATATGATGTTTGAGATGCAGGAGTTGGCTAATAAGGTGCAAGCACTTGCACAAGAATAAAAGATGACGAAGACTCAAGTGGATCAAAACACAGCCAATGCTCATAGGACTTTGGGTGCTCTACTAGGCCATCATGAGGTGAATTTAAAAGGTCAAATTATAGTTGTGAATTTGAAGAATGGAAAGGAACTTCAATCTAAAGAGGTGGAGCCAATGAAAGCTAAAGAGACCACAAAACCTGATTGCCTTGTTGAAGAAGACGGGACACCTTCTTATACCACCATGGAGAAAGTAATTCCAAAACCTGATTACCATGTCCTTAAGCACACAGTTCTTTCATTCCGCCACCCCATTTTATTGTGGGGTATATGGAGTCGTTGTCTCATGTATTATACCACAAGATTCAACGTACTCCTTGTCCATATATTCACCACCACGATCGGTTGGTAGCCTTTTGATCTTAATATCGTTTTGTAATTTAACTTTGGTTTTCTATGCCTTAAACCTATCTAGTGCCTCAATTTTAGCAAATAAATAGATATAACAATACCTTGTTAAATCATCAATAAACTTTGTGTAATAACTCTTTTGACCTAACGATGACGTTGCATGAAAATCCCCCAAGTTCAAATGGACTCGGCCTAAGACTCCTTCTTCTCTTTCAATTCTCTTGAAAGGAAGCCTTGTTATTTTGGTTAACAAGCAAGTTTTGCACTTTTCATTTGTTGGTTCAAAGTTACGAATAATTTTATCCTTTGCCTTATCCAACATGCGTTTCATGTGGACATGCCCTAACCTCGCATGCCATATATCATAAAGTGAATCATTTGACATCATCATGTAATCATACATAACTTTATTATTATTGATTACATTAAGTAGGAACATATTGTTCTTATAGTGGCCAAAGCCTACAAATATTCCAGCCCAACTTATGACAAGACGATCGGCCTCGAAAACCAATCGATATCCTAACTTATTTTGCGCACCCTCGCTAACCACGTTTTTTTTCTAATGGCATACAATACATTATGTAACATTAGTTCCTTCCCACTTGTGAAGTGAAGAAGCACGTCTCCCTTTCCTAAGTCTGGAGTCGCTGACTCGTTCTCCATGTAAAGAACCAAACCGTCCTCTACATCTTTCATGTGCTTGAACAATCGCTTATACATGCACACGTGGGCGGTGGCTCCCGAGTCAAGCCACCAATTCAGATTCCCATTCTTCAAGATGAGACATTCATCAATTTTAGAAACACTAAATAATGAATCTTCTTTGCATAAACCAAACTCAATTGGATTACCTTGCTCGTGCCTTGCGCCCGAGCCCGACGTCAGCATCGGCGCGCCCTTGTCCTTGGAAACGTTCTTGATTCTACAATCCCGTTTCATTGGCCAAGTTTGCCACAATTGCAAGACAAACAACAAGAACTAAAACAATAAATAAACATTGAAGATTGTTAGTTTTAGGTTATGTTGTTAGTTGAAGGTTAGATTCGGCTCTTGTAGACCCCAAAGGGTAGTCAAGACGTTTGAGTAGACCCCAGAGGTTAATCTCATGAGTAGACCCTGAAGGGTAATCTCGTTGGGTGTAGACCACAAGGGTAATCACCACCGAATAGTTAGTATACGTTTTAGAACAGAAAGTAAAGGCTTTAAATAAACAAAACCGTGTCTTGATAAAAGCAACGAGTCACTCAATTAGATTGAGCTTTCCTTCAACGTTTATTGCCTCTATTAATGATAAGGGTTCACTACAATAACATTGTGAGATAAAACGTTCTTATACAATGAACATATGGAAAACATGATTCATCATTGCATATATACACACCTTGTTTTTCAAATAAGTGTTTTGTATTTGATTGGAGACCCTCAAAATACAAGCATGTGAATTTTCACACAAAATTTTCTAACCCCTTGTGAGAGGCACCCACCCTCTATTTATAGACTAAGACGGGTGGTGGTTATAGAAAGAGAAAAAGAGGTTGCGGTGGTTGAGAAAAATAAGGAGAGAAACAAGGGAGTTTGTTATAACCACCTTTTGTAACTTCGCTTAACAAATTTTTGAATTTCAACCTCTTAAGACAAGCCCAAAAAGGCCCACCATGCATGCGGCCCATTAAGCCTTGGTAGAGCTAGCTTCAAACTAGCATAGCTAGCCATGTCAATCCTAAAATATAATATGTGTATAACATTTATATAAAGCTTAGTGAAGCTACCATGAAACTAAAAGGTCAAAGCTTGAGATCAAACCGAGCTAAAACCCAAAAATAGCTCAAAGTTGAGCTAGCTCGTTCTAGGAATTCCAAGCGTAGCCCAACTCTCAAATTTTACCACAAAATCTTAGAGCTTCGTATCTCACTTTAGAAATCATAAGAAAGCAAACCAAATTATTTAAATTGGCTTAACATCAAAACAAGGACAATAGGCGCCTAGGGTGTGCCTATACCGTGGCCCTACGGCCACGCGCGCAAGTGCCTCGGTGCATAAGCGCCAACGGCCAACGCCCGACGCATATGGCAATGACTACGCCCTCGCCCCTTAGCCAATGCCAAGGTCGAGACCATCGCTATTTTGCTGAGAAAGGGCGCACCTACCCGCACGAAAATGACGCCTACCCGCACGACCGCAACCATGCCGACGCCGAGTGCTTGACTCCGACACTTTGGCATGGGCACGCCTAGCCTTTCCTTGATTCGTCTTTCTCTTCCAACCCTTTGAATTACTTGGGTCGATCACTAGGTCGTGTCTCCGACACACCCAAAGCCCAAGTGATACCCTCAGTAGTTTCTCACACATAAACATTCATAACTCACACCAAATGGATTGATGACTTTTCACAAATCACCAACACAATTTATGTCAAGTTTTTCATGTGGGAAACACTCTCTCAACACGTCCCGTCAAGTGCAACTGTCTGGGCCAGTTGACACTAGGAAAAAAATCCTTCAAGGCTCAAACATCACTTTTAGGACCCGTCGCTCCTTTATTTGGAAGACTATCTAAACGGGCTCATGAAGCCAGTAAGCTTAAAGACTTCGGAAAAGAACCTATACCAAAACCAAAACCTGCTCTAATATCATGATAAAGTTCGATGGGCCATTACTCTGGGAGTCATGCGGTAATAGGCCTACCATTCTTCAAGTCCAATAAGATTTCAACCGAAAATCGTTTTAAAATGAATATAACAACTCGTGAGATTATATATTAGATAATTTATGTCAAATTTTTCATATAGAAAATACTCTCAAGAGATGATGATGACGATGATGATGATGCCATTGTTAAAACTTAAACCTCGCTGAATCCCAAGGCATCCATACTCTGCCATTCTATCATTACAGCTATCTGGTGAATTCTAATTAAAAAAGAGCTCATAACATACTAGTATATTTTTTAACCTGCTCATACATAGTTGCCTTAGCTATCCAATGAACTACTACACAAATCTTTAATCAATGCATCGATATTATCAATTCTGTCATAGCAACCAGCAATCCGGCTGTTTTAAACAAGTTTGGATGAATTACTCTGAAGTCGAAATCACTAAGACAAAAAAAAAAAGCTGCTCCAAAGTTCACCTATGGGCAGGAATTTAGGCACTCAGAATCATAGAAGAAACTGAGGATAGCTTGTACTTGCGGACCTTTCCGGTGTTCTGAAGCTGAAATACAACCTCTGTGCTTGATCTAACGTTCAATTCCCTCCACTCAGATGCAGAAGCTCCCTCAGTTTGATAATCACGTGGAGTATACACAACTTGAAGCCTTCTGGGAGCTGTCATTTAGAGAAAGGTATAAGAGGAAAACAAAATCCACTCGTATAATTGGATGGCAACAAAAGAATGGATACACTTACCAAACCCAAGCATAGATGTCTTTTGAATGGTCATTTCACCAACTTTAGATCTCTTGATGCATTGTAAGGCTTGGGTATCTTCACTCTTCCCCTTAAATTCCATAAACTCACCAAGGACGTGTTTGCTACCTCTAAGCTCCAATCTGCATAACAGTAAACAAAGAGTCTAAGCTCCAAGTAGGATTTATCTTGAATAGATCATCCTAACACCATTCCACGAACGGGATAAACAAGCCTTCGGGCATCTAGTCAAGCGTCTAGGACCTCAAGGTAGTACCAAGAGGTATCCGTTTCAATTCCCAAGGACAATGCCTTAGAAAAACCCCAAAAAAAAACAAATCGGGTCATCATTAGCAAGCCTCTAATGAAAGATATGCATTGATATTTTTTTTAATTTCACAATACTTTTTTCGCAGATGGAAAACGGAATTGATGGATGGAATGAAACATACTTATCCCACATAGGAGCTGTTCTAAGAGAAAAATTAAGCTGTTGATGTACAGACTCCTGAAGCTGGTTCTTTCCTCCCTTAAAAAAAGCTCCTTTGATCCAACCAGTTAACATACTTCTCGACTCTGCCTTCATTTTTACCCATTGATCATGGGTTATCACCTCAGGGGGGAATTGTTCCAAGTTTAAAGAGCTACATAGATGCAAAACAAAACCAACATGGAAAACACCATCACAAATGATATTCAACTTATGCTGTCGATCTCACAACAAGACCAAGAATTGACAAAAAAAAAAAAAAAAACAGTTCTTCCACTCAAACATCAAAACACTAATAGCATAATTCCAGAATTCTAGATTGATCAATCACAATTTAAAAAAGGGAGCTCACCGGAACATGGGGTTAGGAGTTATGACTTTATAGGAGAAATACCCTTCATGAATAACAATGCCCCGCCGTTCAAGATATGCTTCAAGAACTGCAGCTTGTCTTCTAACCTCTGCTACCTAAGTTTATACCAAGTTAAATAAATAAATGTTCAATGCACGAATGCTTTCTGTAGCAGTTATACGGCAACAGCTCATGACTACAATTACCCATAGTCAGATCTAATTACTCTGGAAAAGTATGCCCAATAGATTTATGGCAGCAATGTGGGACATTCTAAAGTAGGTCAAATACACCTGTTTCTGAGATATGATAAGAGCAACCTAATACTCTTTGCAATACAGATGGTTAGGGACTATCTTTATGCTTTAACCACCAGTCTAAAACAAACTTTCAACAGAACAAATGAAATGAATTCGTAATAGGCACATTCTGAGGACAAATTTGGGATCTGAAAGTTGACTTACAGGATCATCATGATGCTCTTCCTTAAGTTTGTGTTCACTCATACAGTTCCAACTTCCATCAGAGTTTACCGTGACAAATCCAGCTATATTCTTGACAGCAACCACCACAGCCTCCCTGAAACAACAAAAACGATTATGCCAAAATCAAAGCAATCCTTATTCTAAGAAAAAATTTCCAATTGCGCAAATTTGTTAATTGTAGCAGGCTAGCTGCCAAAAACCATACCCTCGGTATGGAGGCGCATTCTGAATCTTAAACATAAAAACCTCTGGGTATTTATCAGTTATCAAGGGTTGTTTGAAAAGATTACCCTTTGGAAACAAGAACAATGTCAATGTTTTGGCGAGAACCCGAGTCGGCATCCGGAATCCGAAGCCCAACATACACCTTTCCCCCATAAAGCTTCTCAAGTCTGTAAGGAATCAAAATCACAAAGACAAACGTAATGATCAAGTTCGATTTTGATTCTCCGCCTGACAAAATTCTAAGCACGGAAGATAAATTTTGAAATGAATTCGATTTTCAAGAAACCAGAAAAGGAAAAGAGGAGGGGGCCCAATTCTCAGGGAGAAAACCTGGAAGCGACGGAGAAAATGGCATCGTGGTCGGAGGTTTCGACGTCGAAAACGTCGTCATCGCCGAAGAGGAGGCTGATGATTTTGTAAAGCACGAGGCCGCATATAATGGCTATCCACAAGCTGACCATCTCCAATCTACCGCGGTACCGCCGATCAGTATGAACTGGTGATTGATACGGGCTCGGAAATTGGGAGAAGTAGGTTGATTTTACAAATACTCGAAAATCAAAATCCACAGCTCTTCTTTTTGTTTTCTACTTTAGGGTCTATGTGGACGGTGTCCGACTGGAATTTAATTAAATGACCCGGTGGGTCACTAACCCATGATTATTTTTAGTAAGTAAGAAAGTTAAAAGTAAAAAGTAGGAATTTAATGAAAATTACAGTAATAAATACGAGAGTATTTAATTGTTAGACTCATAACTATTTTTTTTTTTTTGTCTTGCCTTTTGGCTCGCCCGGTTCGATCGGTCGGACACCGCTCTACATTCGGACCGGGTACTTCGTGGTCCCATTTTAGGGGAGACCCTCCCAATATCAATTTTTCCATACATGCTGCCCAGTGAGATTCGAACTTCGAATCTCCTGCACAACACTTAAGGAGTTAGACTCATAACTATAAGTACGGAGTAATAAGGTTGAAATAAAAGGTTCGAATATCTTATTAGGTATGTTTGAAATATTTATTTAATGGGCTATTTAAATGGGTTTTATAAATGAGCATTTTTTTAAATTTAATAGTACATACTAGCGTAATTCCTGAGCCATGCGCGCATTTTATTAAAGTTTTATTTAAATTTCATATCTAAAATGAATCATTTGACATATTGATTTAACACATATATATGTTTATATCATAGATTGAATACCCAACTAAAATTAAATTCCAAGGGCAATCAATGAAAAAAAAATCAAATAAATATCCATAAGGTGGAATAAGGTTGGGAGAGGTAGCTCAAATTTTAGGTGAAAGTTGAACTTCGATCATGTCACGTAAGCTTGAGTAAGCTTCATCAACTCTTTGTACCCAAAAGATGGTACAAATAAATTTTTTGACTCAAGCTAGGATAAGCTCAAAATAAACAGCGCCGAACAGTTCCCCTATAAAATCAAGGTGACTTAATGTAATGGCCTTATTTCTTACCCGTGATATGTTCAATGAGAATTTTGTAGAATATTATTCAAAATTATCATTTATTAATTTTTAAAAATCTAGATTATCTAAAAATAGTGTTATTTATGTGAAAACAAATTGGTATAAGTAAGAGCCATGAAGTCATTACTATAATTGAATGCGGGTTTGAATTTGTAACCTAGTAGTCATGGTTGTCATCACCTACCAACAATATTATAAAAAATGTTAAATAACTTTGAGCAGGGAAGGTCCGCCTAGTTAATTAGACGGTTCAAAGGCGTCTATGCGAACGAAAATACTAAATGAGTTGGGTGCTTCAAATATATAGGTAGAAATTTTAGAACAGAGCCTACTAACTAAATACCAAGACTTTGCTATGAGAAAATAATTCACATCACATTATATAACAAAAAAAAAACATAAATGTTAATTTGTATTTTTTATTTTAAACTTCCGATAAATAAGACCCATATGTTTTAAATAACAAATAAAAATAGGTACATACATGGTTAAGATTTTTTACCTAAATAATATTGATTTTGCTTGATTTATAAAATCAAACCTACCATGTTCGAAAGTGTGATTATATCTTTTCCTTAATTTTCTATAACAAAATTATCACCAAAATTTCTGAATAACTTGCATTCCCATTTTTGGCAAAAATTCATTTCCTTGTATTTAATTGCATGAAATTTAAATTAGTCATGCATTTTATCCCTTTTAATTGTATTTTAGAAATTTATCTATTGTTAGAAACTTAAGATTTTATTAATTTAATTTAGAAAAAATTTGCTTACATACATATAATCTTATTAGTTTGTGAAATTTAGTTATTTTATGGACTAATAATAATTTGTAAAATATCCATATGGTTCAATAAAAGAAATAAAATTTTAAAATAGAAATATAAATAGAAAAAATTAAATATATATCTGAAATAAAAGATTCACAATTTTTCTTTCGAATTTATATTTATATAAAAAAATACATAATAATTCAACAAAAATAAATTGATTTGTAACATAATAATGAGATTTGGTATGAGATATTATTATTTAAAAATAAAAGATAAGAGTAGATACAAAGTAAATTATTTCATAAGATTTCAAAATGTATGTAGAAATTATTTATTAAAATTACACATAAATTTTTAAAAGGAAAATATAAATCTATATTTTTTAAATATTTCACAGGTAAGAAATATCTCATACAACATACGGAGTATCTTTTATTTTTCAAGCGAGGTTCACTTTGTATCTATTTTAAATATCTCATGCAACATATTCTTTATTTTAAATAGTGTTAATAATAGCCCATACCCCAAAAAAAGTTCCTAATTACAAAAATACCTTCATTTATTTACCCGTGTATGTAGAAAGTATTTAATAAGATAACAACGATTTAAATAATTAATTAAAAACTATAGTTTGAAAATCGTGATTCCAAAATATATTTATTCTATATTTTTGTTTGATAATATCTTCTCCATTTTGATATTATATTTTCTTTTATTTTTCAAGCGGATTATCAGATGAAAAGGAAAATTATCATTTAAATTTTTTTCTATAGATATTATATTTTATATTTTTGTTTGATAATATATTCTCTATTTTGGTATTTTTTTTGTTTTTAAAGCGTATTATCGAAAAAAAGGAAAATTATCTTTTAGATTTTGTTAGGATATTATCAAACCAAAAATTATGATTTTTTATGGTGTTTTGGAAATAAAATATATGGATTAATATGGTGATGACATGTGGCAAATCTGACGTGGTACATTCTCGGAACGACATGTGAAAAATGATGAGGTGATGTAAGGAAATAGCTCTAACCCTTATTGTTTATATATATATATATATAGAGAGAGAGAGAGAGAGAGAGAGAGAGTAGAACTAAAATCTTCTTTATAGAATGACATAGAATTAGAAATAAAAACCAAAGAATATTACCAGATCATGGATAATAATAAAAAAATACTACCAGTTTTCAAGATATTTGAAAAGATCATAGAATAGTTAGTTATCATTGGCCACATGTCGTTTCGAGAATGTGCCACGTCGGATTTTCCAAATGTTATCACCATATTAATCCATATATTTTATTTTCAAATCACCATAAAAAAATTACCGTTTCTGTTTGATAATATCCTAAGTCCTAAAAAAATCTAAAAAATAATTTTTCCTTTTTTATCGGTAATATGTTTGAAAAATAAAAGAAAATATAATACCAAAATGAAGAAGATATTATCAAACAAAAATATAGAAAACTACTTAAATGAATTTATAAATTGATTCTTGCTATAAAAATAAATAAAGAAAATATGAGATTTTTTATAAGAGAATAGTTTAAAATTAACTTAGTTTTTATTCACAAAAATATCATAGTTCTTGGAAACTAATCTTCATTATATTTGTTTTTAATATTTTTAAATGTAAATCTTTTTGAGAATAAATAAGATTTTGTTTTTTCAACTTAAGTTAATATATATCCACATTCATCAAATAGTTGAAAGCTTATTATAAAGAAAATTGTACAAAAAACACGTTAATATTTCTTTAAAAAATTGGAACAAATTAAAAATTAATTTTAATATAGACATATTTAAACCTAACCAAAAGATTTTATCAATTCAAGATTAAAGTTTATCAGGTTGATTTAATATTGATTTTTACTTAATCTTTTTTTTAGAGGAAGATTTGTACGTAATTTTTTTAGGTTGATTTAGTATTGATTTGTACTTAACCTTTTTTAGAGGAAGATTTGTACGTAATTTTTAAGAGTAAGATTTGTAGGTAAATCTATTTAGGAAATTTATTAGATAAAATTTTTTCATTAAGGAATAAATTTTTGTATTCAAAAGATTTTTATTTTAAAAGATTACATAATCTGATAATGAAATATTTGGTAAAATATAATATGACATGTAAATGACGGAGCAGAATATAATATGACTTGACATATGAGGTGTAAAAAATATTATGACTTGGCTTAAGGAAAACATGACATGTGGCAAAATCCGATGTGGCGCATTCTTGAAGCAACATGTAGCAAAAGCTGATGTGGCTCAACGTGGAGGCTCCAAACCTTATTGCTTTTATATATATAGTAGATTTTATAAACTAACCAAAATTTATTTTTTAATTCATTAATATGTCCTTAATTTATTATAGGAATTTTTTTAATGACCGTGAGATTTCGACTTTTTCTTTTGGTGCCCAAAAAAATTTCTTATTTCTTTTGGTACCCTCTTGATTTTAAAATGTACTTTTTGTATCCTAAACACACCCAAAAAAATTTACTAAAACTTCCCCTTGATTTTTTTACCCCTCTTTATTTTTCAATCAGATCCACTCTAGAACTCACACACATGAAGGTGGGCGACAAGGGCGACACACTTGTGGTTTGCGATGATGCAACGACCTGCCGATGAGGTCGAGGTCGAGAACCCGACGCCAGTGAGGTCGGAATCCGAGTCCGGCGAGGAGTATAACGACCTGCCGGTTATTCTTATAGTGAATAAAAAATTCTTTTCCTTATTAATATCCATTTTAAAATACCAATTTATTTATAATCTTACTACGATGCTTAAAAAGTCATAAAATTATTAAAATGCTCATTCATTCATAGTCTTATTTTTAAAAGATAAAGACCCATTCACTTCGACAAAATACATCAACAAACACCGAATTTGTACATTTTTATCAATCAATCCACCTGAACTTGACAATAATAAACTATATATATAGAAGAACATTTTTCTAATTCAAACCTTTGTGAAAAACTTGATAAAAGGGCTCCCTAATGTCCTTACAAAACAAAAACCTAAAAATACTCTAAAATCTTTACCGAATATATATTCGATATCAAAAACACCCTCTGAGAACTATAAATCGACTGATTTCTGAATCAAAAGCAACTGTAGATCTAGATCTGGAAAAATCAGTGAAATCTTGAAAAACCATTAACTAATTAAAAACTTACCAAACCACGCTTATATTTCAAAATTAAAACTCGATAGAAGAGATCTCGTACCAAATCCAACAAATAAACTCAAAACCACCAAAATCAACAAACTTTTCTCTTTTTTTTTTTAATGTGATCTACGTAGCTTTTGATCTTGATTTCAAGAACAAACTTCACACACATATATATGCCAAATGAAGTCGGCAAAACAAAGTCGGGAAAAATCTTTTTAAAAATTGCAATTTTCACCCTTAAATCTTCTTTACTACAAATTTTATCCTGAAATAATTAATAATTAATTTTTTCTTAAAAACTTTTTAAAATATAAAAAATTAATTAAAAAATAAATATTACTTTTAAAACACACTATATATCATGCGAATATGCTATGCATATGCTCTTAATCTTTTATGAATGCAAAATGACGTATGCATTTAGGTCGAGGATGTTACAGTTCAAGCATTATTTGCCATGAAGTACAACTAACCGATAAAGTTATTGTATTTTTTGTGTTTGGTTCAAAAATTAAACAGAGGAAGTAACTTCTTAAGAACTTGAACTTCCGCCGAATTCATAGGAATTGCACTTACCACGATAAGATAGGTAAGATGCACTTCCTATGAGTTTATAATGTAATTTTATTACTTCGTGTCAAACAAATTAAACCAAACAAAATTTTCTAATTCCTATGGAAATTACTTCATACGAAGCATGTTTCCGGGAATTGACTACATACATTGAACCAAATGAACCGTTAAAAATGTAGGCGTAGAATTACTTACCTTTGAAAGGTAAGTACAATTTCTATAATTTGCGAGAACCAAACACAAAATATAATGACTTTATGGGATAGTTGTACTTCCGGAGAACTGAAGTGTAATTGTGCGAGGGAATATAATTTTCTTATATGATCTCAACTTAATTGACAAAAATAAAAGTCATGAAAAACATGTACCCCTTTCTATGTTACAAAAAAATCATGAGAGGAGGAAAAATTATAAACCATTTTAAAGAAAGACTAGCTTAAACCCGTCGCACCATGCACCATAATAAACAAAATATTAATTTTAATTTTCAAAAGATTTTTAAAAATAACTATTCTATAATTTTAATTTTGTTTAAAAGATATTAGACATGATTAAGACAATTTTATATATGAAATAATTATGAATAAAGCAATTTAAAAAATTATTCAAAAATACTATCACTATGTTATCGTAAAATTATTCCAAACGCATGTAGGCTAACCCTACTTGCCCAAAAATATAGGCAGGTCACCGAAACCGCCCAAAAGTCATCGACTTCGGGTTGGGTCGGGTGTTTTTCAAGTCTTGCTTAATTTGTCCATTGTTATCAAAATAGTACTTTAAGTCGTAGAATCTCTTTAAAACCATACTTAATTCGTAAAATAGGATGCTTATGTAAATTGGAGAATTCAACTACATTTTTTTTGGCTTATTTTTAAAATACCCATCTTATTGAAATGATGTGGTTGCATATGGTGAGCTTTTACTTTTTTATAACCTTCATTAAGTAATAACCTCGTTGCCATAATTTTTGATGTGGGATAGAGATTCCTACAAATCTACAATTCGTGTATCCCGTCGAGTGGTCGAGTCGAGTGAAGTGACCATCGGCCTGCACCCACACCTAAACATCCGCCAGAACACCTATCACCATTTTCACCCGATAGTTTTTGGGTTTTCACCCATTTTTTGGGTCAATTTTTTCGAGTATTCTTCGGGTGTGGTTGAATTTGCTATCCCTAGTTCCAGCTTGTATTTTATTCAGATGAAACAAAGCTTCCAATTTCAATTGTTTTCCAATTTAATTTAATACTTCTTTATTAATTTGTGCCAGAATTTGATCAAGAATCAGCTTGGTGGACAACCCAATCTATAATCACGAGCGGATATGAACAATACCCTTGACTCGTATAATCAGATCAAGTCTCACACGACTCGAGATATGTGGATAAATTTTAAAATTTAACCCGACTTGAATCCGTAGTTGAAAAAGTCCTCTATTTATCCGCCCTCTCAATTTTATTTTATACGAAATCATTGTTTTGTAATTTATGATAACTTTTATGTGAACAAGTGCGTAAACTTTGTTAATTAATTTCTATTTGATGATAAGAAGATAAAAAGCAGTAAATCTGCTCTTTTTTTTTTTATGAAAACAAGATTATTTTTTGTTTGGACCATTTTAGAGTATCAAATTGAATTAAAAGAATATCAAATTGAATTCTTATTGCTCAATAGATAAATGTTTAGTTTTTTGTATTTTGGAGAGGAATTTTATTAAACAATCTATTTTTAAATTAAAAAATTTCTATTCGTACTTGTTGATTTATTTTCAGGTAGTAGTGATTGCTTAATTTATTAGATATTTTGAGAGAAAAAAAATATTCGATATTTAAAGTAAATCTCCAATAAAAAATATATACAACTTAAAATTTATTTTCGTTTTTTATTTTTCATTTTTATTGGAAGTTGATGCTTATCTCGATTTGATCAAAACAACAATAAAACCTCTTTGTACTTTTTCTCTTTCTACTTAAATGAAATGACTTAAAATATACATGGGTTATGACCCATAGGGTCACTAAATCATTCTCCGTTAGACTGTTAGTGTATCTTCATTTATGAATTTCAAAATGTAAACTTTACAATCTCATTTTTCAATGTGTTACTTTGGCACATTTTATATTAATTTCATCTCTTATTATCTGAGTTAAGTTTAACTACTAGGAGTTAAGCTTGGTTGAGTTTGGATTCGGATTTGTAAAGAATAATTTTGATGGATCAAAGAAATAAACTGACATGACAACTGCATGTTATATTATTTGTGACCATAATAAGCAAACTAGTTCGATGAATGTCACAGCAAACGAATTCTGAAATGTTATTCAAGAGGAAGCAAGATGTATCTAGGAAGGAGTTTGTAAAGCGCGAAGGCGAAATCTGTCCAAGATTGAGATTGAAGGCAACAACCTTATTGTTATAAATGCACTGAAAGGGAGTACGTCGTGTCCGTGGAAAATAGAAATTGATTACCTGACTACGCCATTCGAGGAGTCTCATTCAAATTCAGAATCATTCAAGATTTCGGGTCTTCATCCATAAGGATGATATAGGCTAACCTGACTTCAATCTAATTTTTTCCTACTCAAAAAAATGATATGGGTTGAGACTCTTCTGGAACTTGTGCGGTCCCTAGCTAAGTCGAACCCCTTCGAAGTGCTAAGTTAGGCCTTGACCTGAATACCCTAGCTAGAAGCTAAGGGAAGAAGGCTAGATGGTTTTTGTGAGAAAGAGGACTTGTATTTATACAAGAGAGCTTTTACAAGTGTGTTTTACAAGTCCTTTGATTACTATGCTTGGATGGTTTTGCAAATGAGGGCATGAAGCCTATTTATAGGTGAGGTCACCCTTTTAAAATGAAAAAATCTAGAGAAAGACAAGCCTAGAGAAATCTAGAGCTAAGGAGAGTGCACGTGCCTAAGGGAAGTAATTGGCCTAGCTAGAAGAATCACACCCATGCTAGAACTTTTTAGACGCTGCCGGAGAGGCGTGCTTGGGCGCACTTATGAGTGCTTGCGTCCAAGTTCTAAAAGGGTGTGCCTGGCTACCTTTGTCCCAAATGAGGCGTGCCTATGCTAGATGGCTCCAGAATGGGCGCGCCTAGTCTAGAATGTCCTGGATACCTCTAGAAACTCCTAGGCGTGAGCCTAGGAGCCTTGTCATGTGTCTATCTTGTTTGGGAGAATGTAGTGCTTGACATTCTCCCCCACTTAATAACGCGACGCCCTCATTGCATTGCTCTCAAATGCCTTGATCTTGTTTCCGAATTTCCAGAGCGTCTCAACTAGCTCTCAAGACATCTTGGTGTCGGGTTGACCCTTCCAATGCACTAGGTAACAAGGTTATTAAAATCGGGATTCTAAGATTGGATCACAGAAGGTATCATAGATCGGATCGTAAGATCCTATAATATCAATAAAACTAAAAAAAATGAGATCTACATGTAGGCGTTCTACTCACATCTTGAGTAAACCACTAAAAAAATCTCCTATCTTTATCATTTAGGTATCTCTCAATGGAGATCCTAATTTACATTCCTCAATTATCCTAGCAACACAAGAGTCTAACCTAAGAATCTCTTCATTAAAAATCACCTTATTTCTCAATTGACAAAGGCACACCACCAAACAAGTAAACACAAGAAGTTGAACTTGAAAAATGGTAGACATCTTATTAGCTTGAGCCTACGAACTAGATCGGCTATTCTTCCAAGCTTCCCCTCCTTGTGCCTATTTTCAACCAAGCACAAACACCCTTTGCCACAACCGAGGTGAACGAGCATTTGTATCACGTGTCAACACAATCCTCTCTCCCTTCTCACAAAATGCACATCACTAATGGTTCACTAGCCCACAAGAGTGCATATTAGAGGGAGACAATAAAGCCTCTACCATCCTTACAAGGAACTGTCTCACAGTTCCTTGGACAATACACTACACCATTCTGCAGATTTAGCGACCATATTTTAACGACCACGAAATATGGTCGCTAATTTGCGACCATATGGACGCCAATGGTCGCAAATCTGGTCGTCAAAACGGGAAAAAAATAAAAACAAATTAGCGACCATGTGGTCGCTAGGCTTTTATAGTCGCAAAAGGTGCGGGGGAAGAATTCCCGCCAGCATTTAGCGACCATATGGTCGCGGATATTAGCGACCATATGGTCGCAAAAACAAGAAGACATATTGGCGACCATATGGTCGCAAATGTCTGGGACCATATGGTCGCTACAGTTTTAGCGACCATATGATCGCAAACATCCGCGACCATATGGTCGCAACAACAAGAAAACATATCTGCGACCATATGGTCGCGGATGTTTGCGACCACTTGGTCGCAGACTTGGTCAGATGTTTTGGCGCTTCACATCTATTTTGCGGGTAATAGTCCGCGTTTTTAGCGACCATATGGTCGCTAAAAACACTAATTGGTAAAATTCCCGCCATTTCAGCATGTATTGCATTCTCATTCCACAAAAAAATGCACTCTTGTTCCGCTTCAACACAACTTCACTCTCATTCCGCTCTCTTCCAAAATATTCAGAAAAGAGAAAAAAATCAACCACAACTATGAATTGATTGTAGGAAGAAATTACGTCAAATTTTACCGACATCCTTACTAAAGGTATGTATTTAAATCTTATTCCTAATTTTTCATTCCGTCATTATATTGTTTTAGAAAGATATTGAAGGTAGAAAGCTTTCGTTTATATATTTATAAGAGATTGTGTTACAGAATTTTACCGCAAATAGCAATTGGTTATGTTGTGAATGCTATTCTACTGTTCTGAAGATGGCGACCATATGGTCGCTAATTAGCGTCCATATGGTCGCTAAAAGCGTATCAGCGACCATATGGTCGCTAATTAGAGACCATATGGTCGCTAATTAGAGACCATATGGTCGCTAAATGTAGTTGAATTAATTTAATTGTACTCTTATTTTGAAATGCAGGAAGGAAAAAAATGCGTGAGTGGATGTATGTGCGTAATATAAATGGTTTTTTGAACGACGAGTTTTTAGCTGGCGTAAAGCAATTTCTGGATTTCTGCAAATCTATGTCGTCCTATAACCCATCCGAATTAAGGTGTCTGTGTCGTAGGTGCAAGAATAAGAAAATGAAATCTGCGGATGATGTGCATTATCACCTTGTTAAGGAAGGTTTTGTTCCGAACTATTACCATTGGGTTTCGCACGGGGAGACAGATGAAAGGTTCGCTGCATTGTTGGCCGAGTCTAGACAACATGAAGGCTGTAGCAGTTCCGATCCAGCACCACCATTAAATGTTGGCAATGATAATCGAATGGAACAAACGGTGTATGATGGTTTTAATTATGGCCGAAGTGATTACACTGCTGATGATCCCGTGCAGAATGCGGATATAAGGCATGAGCAAAGGGAGCAATATTATAATGAAGCGCCTAATCCCGATGCACAACGTATGTACGACATGTTGTCGGTCGCAAATAGGCCTTTGTGGCCTGGATGTGATATGACGCAGTTGGAGGCTGCGACTGAGCTACTGAACATAAAGTCTAAGCTGAGGATGACGGAGCGCGGATATGACATGATCTCGGATTTTTGCGAACGCGTTTCTCACCCGGAGACGACATTACCAGCCACGTTTTACGACACGAAAAAATTGGTTGAGGGTCTCGGTCTTCCTTACGAGATGATTGATTGTTGTCCAAACTCTTGCATGATATATTGGGGTGCAGATGCAGAATACGCGGCATGCAAGATATGTGACTATCCTAGATGGAAGCAAGGCAAGACAAAGCTCATTCCCTATTCTCGTATGTTTTACTTGCCAATAACTCCACGGTTGCAGAGGTTGTACGCATCTGTGGTGACTGCCGAACACATGAGATGGCATGCAGAGCACGCACAAGATGGGGTGATGAGACATCCTTCAGATGCAGAGGCATGGAGGCACTTGAATGCTATGTGGCCAGATTTTGCATCAGAAACACGAAATGTAAGACTAGGCTTGTGCACGGACAGTTTCAATCCGTTCGGGGCGTCCGGGCGCCAGTACTCATGTTGGCCTGTGATTCTAACACCCTACAACCTTCCGCCGTCGATGTGTATGCGAGAAGAGGTTATGTTTTTGACGGTTATTGTACCTAGACCGAAGAGCCCGAAGCAGAAGTTGGATGTCTACTTGCAGCCGTTGATAGCCGAGTTGAAGGATATGTGGCTTAATGGGGTGTGCACATACGATTCTTGGAGGAAGCAGAATTTTGCGTTGCGTGCAACTGTTATATGGACTATTAGTGACTTCCCCGCATATTCGATGTTGTCTGGTATGTTGTTAATTTTACATGTGCTAATTAATTTGAGACTATTATATATAATAATAATGCATATATATGATTTGTGAACTTTAATTAATGTGTGATATAAAATATATGTTTGTGTAGGCTGGAGCACTTCTGGGAAATACGCATGTCCTTATTGTATGGAGGACACCGATGCATTTTATCTAACACATGGACACAAAATGTGCTGGTTCGATTGTCACAGGAGGTTTACAGAACCTGATCATCGCTTTCGAAACAACAAGACTGATTTCAAGAAAGGTAGACGGGAGCGTCGTGGTCCCCCGGTACTTCGTGATGGATACGAGATATTAGACCAGATAAACAATATGGGCTTGATGAAGATAACTGAAGTGGGAGCTGAGGAGCACAATGCCGCGGTCAGTAGAGGTTCGGGTTGGAAGAAGAAAAGCATTTTCTGGGACCTACCTTACTGGCCTAGTCTGCTGGTAAGACATAATTTAGATGTCATGCACATTGAGAAAAATGTCTTCGATAATATTTTCTTTACCATTCTCGATGTTCCGGGGAAGTCGAAAGAAAAGTGGTCGGCTAGAAAGGATATGAAGGAATTGTGCAAGCGTCCGGAGTTGGAACCTGATGAGGAGGACAATAGGTACCCAAAGGCTTGCTATGCACTAGATCGTCATGAAAAACAAGTGCTTCTAGATTGGTTGAGATCCGTAAAATTCCCGGATGGCTACGTCTCCAACTTGAGCCGCTGCATTGACTTGCACAAGCTTAGGCTCTTTGGGATGAAGAGTCATGATTGTCATGTGTTCATGCAAAGGTTGATGCCTGTTGCTTTTCGTCCATTTCTTGATGACAAAGTATGGGAGCCCATAGCTCAGCTAAGTGCGTTCTTCAGAGACTTGACGTGTTACGAGCTGAAGCCTGAGGTGGTTACGCAGTTGCACAAGGAAATACCAATAATTATTTGCAAGCTGGAGCGCATCTTTCCCCCTGCGTTATTTGATTCAATGGAGCACTTGCCTATTCATCTGCCACGGGAAGCTTCACTTTGTGGCCCTGTCAATTATAGATGGATGTATCCAAAAGAAAGGTACGTATAGTTGTATGCAGTTGTTCAGTTTTGGATTCATATAATTAACTTGTACAATAAATATTAATGGTTTTGAATGTATATCATGTAGGCTCTTAAAAAGGCTGAAGGCCTCAGTTGGCAACAAAGCCCACGTTGAGGGGTCAATTTGTAGTGCCTTTCTCGTTAAGGAGACGTCCACATTCTGCTCGTATTATTTTAGCGACCATGTGGCGAGTACTCATATGGATAACGCCCGCAACGTCAGTTGCACACTTCCAGTTGGGGTTGATCCGGACGATTTGTCTATTTTCACAACAACTGGTCGAACCCTGGGCAGATCAACTGGTCGTTTCCTCACAGATGATGAATTCCATGTGATCCAAACTTACATTCTCATGAACTGCGTCGAAGTGGAACCCTATATTGAGTATGTTTCTATAATCTCAACTACTGTTGGTTCGATATATATAAAGTATGTATTTCATTCAATTACTCTGTCGTAGGTACTATTTGACAAACTTCGTGCGGTCGTCAAATCCAACAATAACCGATGCTGAAGAGCAAAACATTTTGGAAAGACACTTTCGCCTCTGGTTTTACTCCCATGTAAGGATTTCTTATATTAATTTCTATTTAGTTTCAAAATGTACATTTCTATGTTGCATCCGAAATTGTATATACATGCTGATTTAAAATTGCATGCAGGCCGATAGTCCGACAGTTACAGATCCTAACATTGCAACACTTGCTCGTGGACCCTCTAAAAAAGTGAGGACGTATCCTGGTTACTTTGTCAATGGTTACCGATTCCACACGAGGGCACACGCATCAACCAGAGCCACTGACAGTAGTGGAGTTTGTGTTCTAGGACAAAGCTTCGGCACCGACGAGGAAGACTTCTATGGTGTGCTAGATGAAATCATTGAGCTGCATTACCTATCTCCAACCGTAAAGCGTCCTATTGTCTTTAATTGTTCGTGGTTTGACACTAGAAGTCGTGGGGGAACACGCATTCACCCTCACCTAAAGCTTGTCGATGTTCATCGACATAAAATGTTGAGAACAAAAGATCGTTACATATTAGCACATCAAGCCACTCAAGTTTATTTCCTCGATTACCCAAAGGTGAGGCGTGCAGATGCTGAATGGAGAGCGGTCAGTAAAGTGAAGTCACGAGTGTGGCCCGATGAAGGTACGTGCGTAGACCCTCATGAGAGTGGGTCAAGGG
This sequence comes from Fallopia convolvulus, assembly GCA_964016875.1. Classification (NCBI taxonomy): domain Eukaryota; kingdom Viridiplantae; phylum Streptophyta; class Magnoliopsida; order Caryophyllales; family Polygonaceae; genus Fallopia; species Fallopia convolvulus. Next base: position 31,866,480 of record OZ024730.1, read on the forward strand.
GCGTTTCTGTTGAGGAGGCATTTCAACATGATTCTTCCCTTCCATGAGTTATCGACGACAGTACACAAGATAATTATCCACTTGGTCCGTTAAACGACCCAAACGGAGAGGATCATGTCGTTGAGGATCAAGAAGAGACGTCTACTGAAACGTCTGAGGGTGAGTTTGAGAGTGAGACGGATACAGATGAGGAAGACATGTAATCAGAATAACACTATTGTTTAGTTGTTCACTTTTCTGATAACACTATTGTTTTAATTTGTCATTCACTTTTCTGATAACACTATTGTTTTGCCATTCACATTTCTGATAACACTATTGTTTTAATTTGTCATTCACTTTTCTGATAACACTATTGTTTTGCCATTTACTTTTCTGATAACACTATTGTTTTAATTTGTCATTCACTTTTCTGATAACACTATTCTTTTGCCATTCACTTTTCTGATAATACTATTGTTTTGCCATCCTTTCCAACCATAAAAGGAGATAACCATCTCCAATGCTGAAATACCTTCCAAGTGAAAACTCCCCATCTTCACTTGAAGCTCATCCTCACCTCAAATCCGACCTAAAACTTCCTTCCTCAAATGGCTCAGAGCAGGAGAGCGTGTACCAGGCGAACGACCGCCTTAGCTCCTGAATTCATCAATTTCTCCATTGTGCGTGTGCGAGGCGGAGAGGAGACAAGAACCCAGTGGAGCGCTTCACCAAATCGACAACTAAGACGGGTCATCGATGATTGGACAGTATCTCCCGGGGGAGCACCACCAGGTTATAGCCGTTTTTTTCTTGAACGGCGACGATATCACTGATCGTATTGCAGCTAGGGAAACGGTTATGCAGCTTCGCGTGATCGAAGGTGCTGAGATCCGAGCGGTTTATATTCCACGTACAACATGAGAGTCCGTTAATTGTAGTATTTTGTTTATGTTTCAATTCCCTTCACTTTGTGTTGTTTGATTTAGTTGTTTGTCACTTCGTTTAATGCACTTAGATCGCAAGCTAGTGTTTGTAACTTGGTTTCGTTTGGAACCAATGAAGTTGTTTGTAACTTGGTTTCGTTTCGAATCAATGAAATTATTATCATTTAACATATATTCCGATGTACTAAGACGGATTGTAGTTTGATGTGTGAAATATTGTTGGTAGCTATAGCGACCATATGGTCGCTAATTTACATTTTGGTGCTTTTAGCGACCATATGGTCGCCAATTGTCGCCATAATTAGCGACCATATGGTCGCTATGTCCTAAATTTTAGCTCGAAATTTGGTTTTTAGCGCGTAGTTTGATTTAATTTCGCCAATAGCGACCACATGGTCGCTAATTAGAGACCATATGGTCGCCAAAAAAGAAATTTTTGGCGCACATGGGGGGAAAATCTAAAAATTCGATTTTTCGCGAAATATTTCGATTTGCGACCACATGGTCGCAAGTCTAAATTAGCGACCATATGGTCGCTAATTAGCAACCATGGCCCACAATTCTGTCACTTACATATTGCGACCATATGGTCGCTAAAATTAGCGACCATATGGTCGCTAAAGTTAAATAAGAAGGAGATGACAGAATCTCCTGCGTCATTTCCGCTTCTTTACCCTCCGTTCCTCTCTCAAGATCCCGACGTCGCCTGCCTCCTCCGCCGCCTGCCTCCTACGCCGCCTGCCTCCTACGCCGCCGCCTGCCTCCTACACCGCCGGCCTTTCGTGCGCCTCCTCCTGCGCCAACACTTGGAGCCCGCCCGCGCCTTCTCGTGAGCCCGCCCGCACTAGCGCCGCCCTCCACTGTGCCGCCGCCTCCTGCGCCGCCCGTCTCCGCCACCAACAACCCTCCATTTGCATGTAAGTGTTTAATTTTTAGAGTTATTGTAGATTTTAGTATTGATTGAGGATTTGTTTGATTGAGAAATTGATTGAGTTTTTGTAGAAATTGTTTGTTGAATTTGATTGATTGAGAAAATTGGTATTGTTTAGGGGTTAGGGTTTAGTTGTTGTTGTTGTTGAATGAGAAATTAATTAGTTGATGTTTTTAGGGGTTAGGGTTTAGTTGTTGTTGTTGAATTTGAGAAATTTTGAGAAATTGATTAGTTGTTGTTTAGGGGTTATGGTTTAGTTGTTGTTGTTGTTGTTGAATTTGAGAAAACATGATTGAGAAATTGTTATTGTAGCTTGTTGTTGTTATTGTTTAGTTGTTGTTGTTGTTTTAGAAATTGATTGAGCAAAATTTGATTGATTGAGATAGAGTTTGATTTGGAAAAAAAAATTGGATTAAATTGATTGTTGTTGTTGATAGAGTTTGATTTGGAAAAATATTAGACTAAATTGATTGTTGTTGTTGAAATGTTGAGAAAAATTGATTGAGATAGAGAAATATGAAATTGATAGAGTTTGAATGAATTAGAACAAGTTGATTGTTGATTTGTCAAGTTTGAATGAAATTGATTGTTGTTGTGCAAATGTTGGGAAAAATGAATTTGTATTGAATTGTTTGTTTTTTAGTTGTGTTATTATGGTTGGAGCCGGAGGATCACGCCGACGTGGACGAGGTCCTCGTCCGGACGAGCCGAACTCGTCCCGGATACCGATCGATGACGAGTCCGATGCCACCCACACGGACACACCACATTTGTCCGATGACGACGGGGCCCACACGGGCACCCAAGCGGAGGCGACCCGAGCAACTACGTCCGCGTCCTCGTCGGGATCGTGTCGAGGGTTCGATCCCAATCGCATTTATGAGCTTTATATTGCCGGCGGGTGGTACGTATAATTTCTTCTAAGACAAATTTTTTATTTTAAGTCTTTTCTTACTTTTAAAAATGTTATAATATGTGTTTTCAAATCTCGTAGCTTGCATCCGTCAGGACCGGTGTCGCGGTGGTCGACAACTATCCTACAAAGTCAACCCGACGATAAGGCGTCGCAGTTCGACTTTGCCACTGCCGCGTCGAAGCAACATTGGTTTGATGCATGGAAGGTAAATTTCAATTTTTTATATTTCTTTTTACAATTTCCGCATTAATTAATTACTATTTTTAATTAATTTTTTGTTGGATTTTATTAGACGCACTTTAGGTGGGATGAGTCCGAGCCTGGTATGGACGTGGAGTCCGTCCGGTTGTTGTGGGAGAAGAGAGCGAAGAAGAGATACAATGACTACATCGGGAAGCACCGCCGGGATGGGAAGAGGCCGGCTTTCATCGCAGAGGCCACTTGGGAGAAGTGGCAGACGACGGATTGGGCCACAGATGAGTTCAAAGCCAAGTGTTCCCGCCAGAAGGCAATCCGGAATGCCAATCCGGCGAACCATAGTAGTGGTTCGAGGTCCCACCTCGACACCAAGCGTCGCTTGGTAAGTATTTTATCTTAATTTGATTAAATTTAAATTAAGTTAATTTTTTCTAATAGTTTGTAACACCCTTAATGAATTTCGTAGGAGCAACACCTGCAACGCCCCTGCACGCCTCTTGAGCTTCTTAAAAGGAGTTGGTGTTGTGTGTTTGTTGTTGTTGTTGTTGTTGTTGTTGTTTGACTTGATTGAAAAATTGTTGTTGTTGTTGTTGTTGTTGTTGTTGTTGTTGTTGTTGTTGTTGTTGTTGTTGTTTGATTAGGCTCGGACCCAGGAGATCCTTACCCAGAGGTCGGCGGAAACGGGCACCCCGCCGTCCTTCCAGGATGAGTGTGATGCCTTTCTTACGGCCGCTGGGGGGGTGGGCCAGGGAGGTGCCGTCTTCGGCCTTGGCAACGCCGCACATGAGTTTTACGACAATCGATTGACGGCGCCGCGTCGTCCACCTCCTCGGGTGGTGGAATTATCGCAGGAAAACGTCAGCCTTAGGCAAGATGTAAATGAGCTCAAGAGTAAGTTCTCGATGTTCGAGGAGTGGATGCGCCTGCAGAAAGGCGGCGAGGGCACCTCCCACCCGTCCGGTCCCGACGACGACGGCGATGACGACGGCTCCGGCGCAGCCGTATAGATTAGCGTAGTTTTATTATGTTATTGTAAATTATTTGAATTTATGTAAATTAATGAATTTATGTATGTAAGTTATTGAAATTTATGGAAATTAATGAATTTCTAGTAATTAATGAAACATTAAATATTAACTATTTATATTAATTCGTAATTATTTATAATATTTCGTAATTATTTTTTTTAAATTAAAAACAATTAGCAACCATTTGGTCGCTAATTTAACACATGATCGTGCTGTTTATTTGGTGCTTTTAGCGACCATATGGTCTCTAATTAGAGTCCTTATGGTCGCTAAAATCGGCGACCACGTGGGCGCTAAACCAGCGACCATATGGTCGCCAACCATAGCGACCAAGTGGTAGCTAAAACCAGCGACCATATGGTCGCCAACCATAGCGACCAAGTGGTAGCTAAAACCAGCGACCATATGGTCGCCAACAATAGCGACCAAGTGGTAGCTAAAACCAGCGACCATATGGTCGCCAACAATAGCGACCAAGTGGTAGCTAAAATCAGCGACCATATGGTCGCCAACAATAGCGACCACCTGGTCGCTGTGGTCGCCAAACTGGTCGCCGCATGGGGGCGACCACCAGTGACCATGGTCGCTAAATAGCGACCATATGGTCGCTAATGTTAGCGACCATATGGTCGCGTGGTCGCTAAAATTAGCGACCATATGGTCGCAACATGGTTAGCGACCGGCCTTTTATCGACCATTTTTAGCGACCATATGCATTTAGCGACCATATTTTGCATTTAGCGACCATAAATATGGTCGCTAATTTCGCTTTTTTTTGTAGTGATAGAAGTAAAATAAATACAAGTAGATAAACATAGTCCCTTATAGAGAAAGCTCACTTCAACTAACTAGCCTTCCTTAGAAAGATTTTAAAAAATCTACTTATATTCTTTCGTTACAATGACAAGACTAGAACTTATTCTAGAAACCTACTCGAGTCCCTAAAACACTAACTAGACTTTCTATACCCTAAGAATCAATTCAATCAACACAAGTTACCTTCCTTCCCAGTCGATAATCTTTTCACGGTTGTTTTTATCTGAGATTGCTTCTTGACCTTTAAGATCACGTCTGGTTCACTCGAATACTTTTTCTCTAGTTATATTCTCTCTAAGCATTTGTAATTTTGCCCTAGAAAGCATATGTATTTATAATGCTCTTATACATCTGATCTTTTGTCTTTGTCAAATATATAGTTTCTATTCCATTGTAAACTTTGTTTTGCTTCATAGTTCAAGTGCATCACTTGGCTTTTGAAACAAATAAAACATACAATCTTAATAGATTTGTCAATTATCACACAACATGCAAGATAATGAAAACACTGCATGTTACCATAACTGCAATATATTTACATCGTTTTTGGCATATAATATTTTATATGTTACTATATATTAATGACAAAAAGTAGTTGTAAGTTGTAACAGTACACAGCAGTGGCAGATCAATAGAAAAGACAAACAGAGTGAGTAAAAGAAAAACAAACGGTGAATCATATTTTAGATGACATCCTTTTGGAGGTGGTTATGTGGGAGGGGGGAAGACGCTAATATGGCTATAATAATCACCAAAGCGACACTCTAAGCCATATCGAGTGAGGAGCGTAGCAGCCACCGTGAGCCCTCCAGCCAGCACACCAATGACCATGGGCCGCCAGTGGCACCACCAGGCCACTTTCTCCATCCTCTCTCCAACTTCTTCTTCTTCTTCTTCTTCTTCTTCTTCTTCCTGCTTCACCCTATCAATGTCATTACTATCATCACCATCCTCTTCATCTTCCTCCTTCACCCCATCATCATTATCATGGATCAACTCCCTCTTCACACCATCATTTTCATTTTCATCTTCATCTTCATCTTCATCTTCATCTTCATCCAAAGAAAGAGAAAGAGAAAGAGAAAGAGGGTTGTCATAGACCGTAAAGGAGCCATCCACCTCGCCCTCATGGAGGCAGCAGGACTCGTCGTCGGCGGCGGCGTCGGAGCAAGAGCAGGAGAACGGGGCGTCCAAGTGAGGGGAATGGAGTGGCTGGCCGTGGAGGAGATTGTTGTTGAGCGCAAGAAAGACGGAGTGGAGGTTTGCGACGCGGCGGGAGAGGTGGGAGAGGTGGTGATCAGGATCAGGGTCATGGGATGATGATAACTCCGCCGCCATCTGGTTCTTCAGGAACGACAACCTCCGCTTTATCTCCTCCGCCGCCGCCATGTAGCGTTGCCGCCCACCATCTGGGTCGTCCTCCTCGGCGAAGATGGATCTGATTAGAGATTCGAGTTCCTCCAAGTTTTTCTGCAGAGGCCCGTACTTCTTCATCTTCCTCTCTTTTTTTCTGTTTTTGTGTTGGTGTGTGTGTGTGTGTTTTTGGGCGGTTTCATTTCATTGTTTGATTAAGATACTCCACTAGTTTTTATTATGATCATGGTTGGGGGTTTACGGAGGTTGTTCAGCGGTTAATTCCTCCCATTTCAAGCGAGATAAGGGGAGATTGTGCTATCTGGTTTCTTCTATCCGTGTGTCTAGCCCAGATTGTTCAATGGGCCATCAAATGATGATAGATGGACCGCCTGAATGATCAAGCCCATGCTTCCGGCTGCTCTACAACTCTAAGATCTATAATATATAATTAAAGACACCCGGATAGGAGAAATGAAAAATGAAAAATGATATAGAGTACGAAAAATGCACTATAAAATACAAAAAGTGCAATCCAAAAATTGTTCTACAAAAAATACGAAAAGTGTTTTACAAAGTACAAAAAATGCAAATGTGAAAAAGTGCACTACGAAATTGTAAAAGTGCACTACAAACTAGGAAAAGTGCATTTCTTTTCATTTTTCAGGATAAGAGTTTTTTTCATTTGAACCAAACTCTATAATTAAATCCATTAAGGATTCGAGCCTCATCATCAGGTCACGTTGGATTTCACCACTTGGCGCTTTCACATTACGCCACATATGATTTTGACACGTGTCATCTTTCCTTTGCTCAGTTAAATTTACACATCATTAATTTTGTTCCACATCACATGCCATGTCATGTTATTTTCTGTCATGTCAATCACATGTCATATTTAACTACAATTTGAAATAATAAGCAATTTAAATATAATATATTAATAAAAAATCATCTATCTCAAAAATTATGGGTTCTTTCAATATTGTTCCTAGGGTTTCATTCTTCTTCTCCGTCAAGAATCTCTCGCTCATCTCCACGTCCTTCAGGTTCATATGTCCTTAATCCATTTCTCGCTACTTTGCAATATCGATCGATTTATCGCTGCTCTTCATCGATCGAGTTGTCGCTACTATCCATCTTCCTTTTATTGATCTGTTGTTTGCTCCTCATTGCCATTTCATTCTCCTTCACCATCAATAAATATACTTCAAAGAATGTTGTATGTTACTGATAGCTTGCATTTAGGTAGTGTTTAGGATGCATATTTATGTTTATATTGCATGGTTTTAGCTTAGTTTAGTATAGTTCTTAGGTTTTTAGGTTTTCTAAGAAATTCGGATTTTGCGCTTGTTTTGTTCGGTTTTGCAGATCTTTAGGTAAACAAGCATGGACGGGATATATCTTAGATGATTGTGGTGGAGTTTGATGAAGCTTATAGTGATACAACTGAAGTTTAGAAGAGCTAAGGCCCAAGAGCTTGAGGGATAAAAAGGCTTAAACCCAGGCTATACATTGGAGTTCTTGATTTGACACCTCTATCTTCAATGCTTAGTTTAGGAGCTATAATGGTCTGATGAAGCTGAATTTGGTATCACTGGAAAGCTAACTCGAAGAGCTACAATTCATATTCGTATCCCGAGTCCAAATTCCAACTCAAAAGGGTTCAAAACAGCCTCTAACGTGTCACTTGAATGTTGAACCGAGGGTAAAAGCACAGGTTAGCATGTAAAATTGCGGCCGCGCTTTTGGAGGTCAAGCCGCGTAATTGGCTTTCTACGCGGAGATGTCTTGGTCCAAGAATTGGGCTTAGTTTTGGGCTTGGCTTTATGATTCCGACGTGTTGTCTTGTATGGCCTGTGAGGATTTGTTTCCTTGGATATCCTTAGTAGTTTTAAGAGATACTTTAAACTCGTGTTAGTTTCTATCTTTTTCAGAACTTGATCATAATTTTGGAGGCTAGGGTTTCTTCTCTCAAGAGACAACCTTTGAACATTTTGTAAGTTTTTCTTAATTTAATTATGCATTGCTAAATTCATTGTGTTTGACTAGTTATTGAAATCATAGATTGCATAATATTATGAGGTTTGATTGATTCTCAACAATTTGAATAGGTTTTATTCCCTATGCTTAATTGAATCAGAGTTATTCTAGGGTTTTGTTAGATTAGCTACCTAATAGAATTTTAATTTACAACTAATTTGATTAAGTCCCGTTCGGGATTGATTAGATAAAGTAGAAACTATAATTGTTTAGACCCGTTCGGGATATTCAGTTGTAGAAGGGAATAAACCACATATAACTTGATTAGCCGTTTGCGTCGAGTATTTGTTTCTATCGATACTTTGAACTTAAAATTGTCGTTTAATTGAATCTAGACCAACTAGGTTGTTAGATGATTAGGGTTGTTCAGACTGTTAGCTCTTTCAACTAAATATAAAGTTTTGGATAATAATACACGATAAATTATTCAAGTGAACTGAGAATCAAGAGAATCAATGATCAAAAAGCATATCCATGATAGATTTAACTACTTGAACACGCTTTTCTCATACTTGTTAAACACAATCAATTTTGCATTCATATTTACTTTTCAATTTTGCATATTAGATTAGGAAATCATTCACAAAACCCCCCATATTGGTTACTTGACACCTAAATAATAACATCAATACACGAGTCTTTGTGGGATCGACCCTTACTTACCATTCTACTAAGTTTGGTTAAGTTAGGATTCTTTGATACGTATAACGACCACTGAAAATACCTCATCAAATTTGGCGTCATTGCCGAGGAACCTATCTTACGGTTCATAACACTCGTGCTACTAATCTATGGCTTTGTTCGATTGTAGACAACTGCAGGATGAACATTTCCATGACTATTTTTCAAGATTTCAAGACCATGTGTTCGAGCTTGGTACTTGGGGATTATAGTACAGTGATAGAGAGATAAACATGGGAGTTATCCATAGTATGAATTTTGAGACAAGGGAATTGGCCGACTACATGAGCAATGAGAGGCTTTTATATATGAGATCTGAGGAATGATGGGATTTCTTATGTTTCATGAGCCATCAAAGCTTTCTGGTTGAGTCATCTTCCCAACCACCCTAGTCGGTTGATAAATCTCTTGAGGATATAATCAGGGATCTCTCCAAAGGGGCATATGCTAAAATCATGGAGCATTGTGAGTCTTGTTCTTCAAGTTTTCATTCCACAATCTCATGCCCTTTTGAGTTATGTGGGAGGAATGGTGGAATTACATTGGAGTCAAACGATCATGAGTCAGACACTTAAATACAAGTTGAGGAGCAATCTACTACGTACACTTGGTGTGAGTTATGATGATGAGTTTGATGCCCAATATGAATTTGCTCCTATAAGGCAAGATGAGCAGATTATCACAGAGCTAAGGCAAGTCTGTGCAGGCATAGAGATTCTTAAAGAGCCTAGGGAGCCTAAGTCATCTTCACTCATGTGGAGTAAATTGTTATAGGGTTTTGTGGTTTTGGAAGAAGACTCTTTTGTCGACCATGATGACTTCTTTGCTGATGAAATAGACAACCATGAGGGAGAAAAACAACATGATATGTCTATTAAGTCTTCCGCTGTCATGGTGTGCCCTATGTTAGGCCTTGACATCTCATGCTCCAGTTTCCCCACCTTCTCACATCTAGAGCTTATGGAGTTCCAAGATGAGAAGCCAAGTCTACAACACAAGGTGGATGATGAGAAATTAATGGAGTTCATCTTTGAAATAAGTGGAATTGCTTACAAGTGCTTTGATTCATACTATAAGTATTTTCTAAAGCCACCACTTGTGCTTAATTTCTTTGAGCAAATGTCATCTTATGAAAATTGGGAACACATGTTTGATAAATTAAAACGGTCTTTAAAAGCTATATTATGCATTTTTGATTTATCATTATGTTACTTATGTCTTTTTGAGATGTGTGCACATGAATTTGACATGTTGTTAAGGGCAATGACAATGTCTAATCTTGTCAATTTATGTTCAGGGTCAAGCTAATGACATTAAACAAGCGCTTCTTGGGAGGCAACCCAAGGTTTAGAGTAGATTTACTTTTCAGTTAATATTTTGCTTTTTAAGTAGTTTTATGTGTGTGTTTAGATACCCAGGTCCGAAGACAGATTACCCACCACCACCACCGTCGGATTTCTCACCGCATTGCCTGGATAGCTAGATCTTGTGAGTTTTTCTCTTCTCTTTACTTTTTAGTTTACTTTGGAGACAAAGTAAGTTTTAAGCACGGGGAAGGGATTTACTTTTGCATTGCATGTAGTTGCATTAGATTAGGGATATTTAAATTTTTGCATGCATTGATTAAAATCCTGAAAATAGAAAAAAAAATTAAAAAATTTGAAAAATTTGAAAAAAATACAAAAAAAATATTGCATTTAGGTCCTTATTTCCCCATTGTTTGATACCTCTTGTGTTTCTATGCTAAGTATAAGTCCTGGCCCATGATTTGCTGAAGTTTCTATGATATGAGCATGATCATTGATTATTTACCTTGATTATAGGACTGAGCATGTATATAAGCTTGAGTTTTAGATTGATTCTGAAGTTCTAGACAAAACTTTGCCTTGTGAGATTTTTGGCCCTTCATGATTATTTGTTCTCTATATTCTTAAGTGTATCACCATGATTATCTAGCTCTAGAACTTGCGTTTAGACTCTTTTTCAAGACTGCTTTATATGATTGAATGCATGACATTAATATGATTGAGGCAATGTTTCATTATAGCCTATTATTTCCCTTCCTACCTTGACAAGATCCATGTTTTTGACACCCCACTTCTTTGAGCTTTAAGCCTATTTTTCTTTATTAACTCCACAAAATTTTCCTAGCCTATTAAGCTTGACCCATTCGGGATTTAGGACTTTAGGTTGTGTTTTTGTTTTGTGAGAGTTTGGCATAAGTATGGGGAGGTTGAAAAGAGAGGTAGAAAAGAGGAAATACAACTCTAGTATGCAAAGTGAAAAAAAATGAAGGTAAAAAAATAAGTGCAAAGAAAAGAAGAAGAAAAATTGAGTTTTAAAGTTAGTAACTTTCATAAGTGAAAGAAGAGTTGAAAAGGGGCAAGAAGTGAAAAAAGAAAAGAAACAAAGAGCTTAATTGAGAATGTGAGGAGTTGGTAAAGTTGAAGTTGGAAGAGTTGTGGAGTGAAAAGAAAAGTGTAAAGTTTGGGTTAGGATTAGTTCTTTATCCCGGATTTAGCACCACATGACTAAATATTATCCCTTCCAAATTTCTCTTTACCTTGGCCCCATTTCATCCATTTAAAAGACCTCATGATTTTTATTGTGTGTTTAGTCTACAGCGGTGGAGAATTAGGACTCTGATGCAAGCTTATGGTAGCTCAGTCTCTCTTGGTTGATTTCGAGTGAAACACGTCCTTTAGTTACTGTCTTGATTAGATTTGGCAAGGCCATCTATTTCAATTCAAGGGGATGTCGTAAGAAATTGGTGGAAAAACTGAGAGAAGACATCAGAATTAGACCATCATCAATGTATATGAGATTATGTCTTGATAAGGTTTTTTCCTTCTTGATTTTTAATTAGCTTGAAAATTTCCATCAACTCTTCATTGTGGTTTAATTAGCTTGAAAAGTCAATAAGGACACCTTTAAAGATTTCATTGGTAATGCTAAAAAACAACTCACTAAATGTAAAGCAAATTCGCTATCACAGGAAGGCAGAACAACGACCTTAATTTGATCCAATCTTGCTACAAAGCCTAATTATGTAATGGAAAGTTGTATGTTACCCATGCATCTATATCCACGCAAAAATGGACAGAATAAACATGGGATTCTTTTGGAACAAAGACAAACAATATAAACCCCTGGTGGGATGGGATATGATATGCAAACCAAAAGATATAGGAGGACTAGGAATCAGGAAAACCGAACACATGAATAAAGCGCTACGAATGAAACTCCTTTGGAAAATCATTGGAGAACCAAATAATATTTGGGTTAGGATAATCTCTCATAAGTATCTTATGAATGATAATTTGTTTTCGTACAAACTAAAATCAAACACCTCATGGTAATGGAAAAAACTTATTCACCTTAGAGAAGACTTCTATAAAGGTCTCATATGGCAAATTGGGGATGGAAAAACGGTTAAATTTTGGAAGGATAATTGGCAATTAGGAGGCCAACAACATCTTCATGCCAAGGATCCTAAAAATACTGATGAAACCACAACGGTAGCTAACTGGATCTCTAATGACCATAAATGGAAAATAAATTAATTAAAACAAATCCTCCCTGATGATATTTTCGAGCAAATTCAAACTACCCCGATTCTGGATAATTATATCCAAGATAGGCAATATTGGGCTCCGAGCAAAAATGGTTGCTTCTCGACCACGTCTGCAGTGAAATTAATTACAAATATAGAAAGACAAACACCAAGCATAAACAACTGGATGTGGAAACTTAACACATACCCAAAAGTCAAACACTTCCTTTGGAAAATTGATAATAATGGACTCCCTAGTAAAGCTAGACTACGCGATAAAAAGATTATAACACCAAGAGGATGTGAAATGTGTCATTGTACCACTGAAGATATGATAGCTTGCATATAGGTAGTGTTTAGGATGCATGTTTCCATTTCGTTTGCTTTGTTTTTAGGTAGTTTTAGTTAGTTCCATTAAGTTATTAGAATGTCTAGGAGTTTTGGGTTTTTGCACTTGTTCTTTGTTGTTTTACCGGTCTTAAAGTGAACAAGTGTGAAAGGAATGGAAACTGGGAAAAGAACGCTTGAATTTGGGCCATCCATTGGAGTTGTTGGTTCGACACCTCTGTCTTGTAAGGGTTCATTCGGGAGCTATAGTGATCTGATAAAGTTGAGTTTGGCATCATTGGATAGCTAATTCAAAGAGCTACAATTCATGTTTACTCCGAGTCCAAATTCCAACTCGAAAGGGGTCAAAACAACCCCCGAAGTGTCAGCCGAATTCTGAACCGAGTTGCTGGCAGCGCCCGCCACCTATCAGACGGCGTCCTTCGCCCCTGACAGCCGTGAGTTCCCTTACTGCGCAACTTGTTTTGTTTCTATTGGTCCTATCTTTTCCATATTTATTCCAAGATATTGTATTTTTGGATATACTTTTGGAGACCTAATTTGTTATAAAGTCTTCAAAACCACCTAAAAACATCATAAATGTATGCCAAAACCCTCCTAAATACATAACATAATTGTGTACATCATAAATGTTTCCATGTCATCTTCTTGTTGAGTTGGAACACAAGGCCTATTGGGCTATCAAGAAGTGCAATATGCAACTTGAAGAAGTCGGGGAGCTTAGAAAGCTCTAATTACAAGAGTTGGAGTAGACCAGAATTGAAGCTTATGATAATGCCATTCACTAGAAAGAGCGGACTAAGGCTTGGCATGACACAAATATCTTGAGAAAGGATTTCAAAGCCGGTGACAAAGTCCTTCTATTTCAGTCCCGCCTTAAATTCATTCCAAGCAAGCTGAGATCTCGTTGGGCAGGGCCTTATGTGATTACTAAAGTTTTTCCCCATGGTGCCATTGAGCTCTATGATCCCAAAACACATGCATTATTCAAAGTGAATGGTCAAAGGGTGAAGAAGTATCATGATGGATTTACCAAGGACACAATTGAGGAAGTTGTCCGAACAAAGCCCGACGCTGACAACTGATGAATTGGCATTGCGTCGAGCCACGACGTTAAATAAGGCGCTTGTCGAGAGGTAACCCGACCTAGGTACTTTCTTTCTTTTCTTGTTTTCTAGCTTAGTTATTTTTGTTTCATTTTTCCTTTGTTTTTGGTGAACTAACCTGTGCAGGTAAGCAATAAAAGAAAGGTGGAAAAGGCGGTGACCGCCGCCCATACAGTGGCGCCCGCCACCGCTTTATTCTCAAACCACGTTAGCTACGAAGTGGGAAATGGCGGCTCCTGCCACCGAAAAAATAGGTCGCCACATTTAATGCGGCGCCCGCCGCCACACAGTGGCGCCCACCGCCCCTGTTGTACAGGAAGTCCCCTTCTCTATCTTTAAAAAAAAGACAGAAAAAAAAGAGCAAAAATAAAAAATAAAAAAAAGAGTGCTGAAAAAGAAAGTTAATAGAAGAAGAGAGGGTGAGCAATGTTCAGAAAAATTGAGGGTTTAAAAACAAAAGAGAGCTTTGGAGAGTCATAAAAATAGTGTGTGTGAGATAAAAGAAAGAGAGAGAGCTTTGGAGAGGAGAAGTCTTTCAAATTTCAGATCCACCTCAGATCCGGGTAGATCCGACCCATACAAGCTCGCCGCCGCCCATTCTCGAGCTCGCCGCACGCCTGACTGCCATCTTAAACGGTGCTTGCCGTCCAACAGCAACGCTCACCGCCGAATTTCTGGGATTTCGAAGAACATTCATAGCGGCACCCGCCGCCAAGAACATCTGCACAGAAACGCCCTCCGCGAGCTCACCGCTCTTATTTCCGGGTATTTTATGGATTTTCGCCTCTCTTTCGGTAGATAGAGCACTTTTATTGTCAAATATGAGTACTAGGAAGCGTAGTGCGGCTTCTAGATCTGCACAATTTGAGGTTTATGAGGCCCGAAGGAAGTATGTGGATGATAGGGAGATTGTTTCTACTATTTTCTTTGATCCTGTATTTATGAGGGAGTTGGGCCTAGAAGATTGCACTAGGCGGATGTTTGATCATGGGGTCTTGGGTAATTTCTATCTTAAGAATGCGCCTACATGTCCTCGGTGGACTAGAGAATTCATTATTACTCTTGAGGATGATCGTGATGCAGCTAGGATCACTTTTCTATTTGGTGGTTCGATGCATACTATGAGCTATGAGGATCTAGATGAGGCGTTTAGTATTACCAAGCAGCCTTATGCATCTATTGATTGATCTGCTGCTAGGGATCAGTTTACTTTTTGGGCACATTCCACTGGTTCTGCCCCATTTGATGCTAAGGCGGAGGAGAAAAATTACAAGTGGTCACATCCTTGTCTTCGTTTGGCTCATAAGGTGATTAGGATGGCTTGGTTTGATCATTTTGAGGTGAACAAGATAAATCATCCTAATTTGGAGGCGGTTTGGAGTTTGACACCACGGTGTACTTTAGTGAGGGATTGGAAGGCTTTGTTTCTTGCTAGTTGTAAGAAGTGCAGGAGTGACAAAAAGGGTAAGATTACTCTCGGCGACATGATTTCTCTCATTGCTGAATCACTGGACATCCCTTTTCCTCCACCAGCTGAGCGACAATCTGCTCGTTACACTTATGATAAGAAGTTTTTGAGGAACGCTGGGGTGATCGCTGAGGCTGGGGCTCATATTGATTATTTGTTTGGTCCTCCTACGGTGCTTATAAGATTCGTATGCCCATTGTTGATATACCATGTGGACCTAAGTATCATCAATTTGATCTCCGGCAACTGTCAGTTCTTGTTAGAGATCCTAGCTCCTCTTCTGCTGCTCCATAGGCTATTCCACCATCTGCTTCAGAGCCTATTACAGAGACTGTTCATCGGGGAGACATAGTGATGCATGAGGATGTCCCTGATTTGGGTATTCCTTGTACTACAGGAGTTGACAATGGTCTGAGCTGGCATGATGATATGATGCGCCGGATGAGGCTTTCAGTTCGACATGATGAGATGTTCACTCAGCAGTCTGCTTTGTCTACTTCTATTGATCGGATCCACTAGTTCCACCAGGATCAGTCTCAGTTTTATCAGCAGCAGACTAGCTACTTTTAGCAACAAGCCCAGTTTTTCCAGGACATGTGGCCCACATACTCTTCATATCTTGACTACCCACAATATTCACCACCACCACCACCACCTTCTGATCAGTAGTGGTATTTTTCTCTACTTCCCCTTTATTTTATTTTGTCTTTACTACATTGAGGACAATATGTGTTCTAAGTGTGGGGGAGTTGGAATTATATTACTATTGATGTGCTATAAAAATTAAAAGAAAAAAACAAAAAATCCATAAAAATTGAAAAAAGGCAAATAAAATCCTGGGATAGACTGAAAACCCGAAATGACGGTCTAGGTAATAAGCAGGTAATCTGGCAAACACTAGGCCTTGGCAAAAATAGATTCAGAGTGGTGTGAGTTGGTGAGTCCAATTTTTAAAAAAAATAAAAAGAGAGTGTTAGGTGAAAAAACCTGAAAAGGCGCCTAAGCAAAATGAGTAAAAAAAAGAGTGTTTTAGGACTATCTTTTACCGGCGTAGGAGACATAAGAAGTGGAGTATAGGAGTGTTTTGGGTAAGTTTTCATTTGGAGGTATAATGTGTAGATTTATGGAGACTTTCACTCTCTTTGATGATGCTTTTGATAGACTTGTGTGGTGGTTAGTTGCTAGTGGTTTGTTGCTTGATGTGTAGATTGGTTGATTGGTTTGCTTGATGGTTTGGGTAGAGCTTAGCATGATATTTGCTATGGTTAGTTTGGTGTTGATGTTTGATCTTAATTATCATGTTGATGAGTAAGATAGATTGATTTACTTGACATTGCTATATATTGATGTTGAGTAGGGTTAGAGTGTTAGAGCTTATTTGCTTTATCTTGTTTTTTAGGTTGGGTGTTGTGCTTGCATGAGAATGCTTTTACCTCTCGTAATTTGTAAGCTTTCTTGCACTTAGATGATCCGGGGGTTATAGATTTTATGAGTGATAGTATTCCGAGTCACTCATGGACGAGTGAGATTCAAGTGTGAGGGAGTTTGATATACACAATTATGTTGTGTATTTAAGAGGGGTTTTAGCATATATTTATGATGTTTTTAGGTGGTTTTGAAGAAGATACAACCCACCTACTTACAAAATGTCCATATATGATATACATAACCAATAAAGTGAACGCAAATATTGCACATATTATCAGGGGTATGATTCCCAGAACAAAACGCCTAGAATAATACTAAGTGAAATTTACCAGATGCTTGGAAAAAAGACTTCACATGCTTGGCAGTAATTTGGTGGAGTATCTGACACCAAAGTAATAAACCAATCTTTCAACAAGATCAATGCGAGGGCATCACAGATTTGACAAGCTACATAAAAACTCAAATAGCAAATTGGGAAAGGGCTACGCACTGGAATGAAGATGAAGAAGCTAAACGAACATCTCACTTAAGTAAGAGGAAGAAAGGAGCACAAGTGCATAGAAAATGGCAAAAACCTAAACCATGCTATATCAAAATAAACTTTGATGCATCTAAGCTTTCCAAGGGCAACACGGTTGGAGGGATTGTAATTAGAAACCATCTAGGTCAGGTAATGGATATTGTGATGAGTAATTTCGGTAAAGTGTGTGTATTAAAGGCTGAAGCTCTAGTGCGCGCTCCGGGAAGCTATTCGACAAATGAGGAATAAAAACCTAGGACAGTTGGAAATTGAAGGAGATAATCTCCAGGCCATTGGCGCCGTTAAAGGGAAAAACCATTGCCCTTGGGAGATATAACTTATAAAAGCTGATATCCTTGTGTCCATTTATGGAAACCAAGATGTCTCAATTAATCATATTTATAGGGATTGTAATGTTGTGACCGACAAAATTGTTAAACTGGGGCATAGTCTCCCTGTTAAGTGTATTAAGACTCATCTAGAACTTTTTGTTCTCATCCACAAGATGGTCTAAAACACCCTACGTGAAAGAGTACACCCTAACTTTACCCGATAAAAAAAAGGAGTACTTTATATTTTTTGGTTGAAAATAAGGAGTACTTTATTTTTATTTTTTTTTGGTTGAAAAATAAGGAGTACTTTATTTGTGACCACATTCGTGTGGTTTGAAAGAAACTACATACGATCGAGTACAAGTTAAAACCAAAACTACCGAACCACAACCTGAAACGTGGCTTTGTTAGAAACCCTCCTCTTCGAAAAACTCCTTCAACATTCATATTCTCCCCCCACCCTTTCCAATTTCACATCCCCGAAATTCAAAAAAAAAAAAAATTCTGTCAAGAAGCTTATCCCGATTTCCACAAGTACACGAAAGCAAGCAGAAGCAACCTAAGGAAATCAATATTTGCGTCTTTTGTTGGAGAAGGATGAGGAGAATTGGAGGAAGCAGCGGGATGGGATGGGGCGGCGGCGGAGCTGGAGGCGGCGGCGGAGGTACGTTTCGTACGGTGAGCAGAGTAGCTAGAGCGGGTATGAGCAACCTGCAAGATCCATCATCTCCGTCTTCATCCTCATCCTCTTCTTGTAATTCGCCGCGGAAGGCCTCCAAGCGCGGTCTTACACTCTGTAACACAACGACCGCCATAGCCCCGTCTTTAGTGTCTCTCTCGAGCTCAGTCCAAGGGTTTGGCCCTGCCTGGCCTCGCACCTCGTCTCCGTCTCTCTGTGACGAGTCTGAGTGGGTGTGTGTTCCAGATGAATTCTCCACCGAAGATGGAAATGAATCATTTGATGGTCGCGTCTTTGGATCTGTTCCTTCATCTCATGAAGTCACATCTGCTCTTCTTTCCCTTCAACAGTAAGTATTCGCTTCCATTTTTCTGCTGATTGTTTGTGTGTCATTGTGTTCAATTTAAATCATCTGATTTTAGATTGAAGTAATTCTGTACGCTCAACTTCCCCCCATGAATTCACTATGCTTAATTCAGCAACTTGTTCAGTTGCCTTCATTTTCTTCAATTTCATTAATCTGAAAGTTGGCGGCAGATCTTTGGTTTGCATAATTGTATTAGCACTTTTTTCACACTTATCCTCTTTGTAGACTGAGATTGACCCTTCTTTTATTTTCTTTTGTTTCTGGAAGTTAGGTTTCCGTTGATTTTCTATGTTTGATCGGTGAAGTCAATAGTTGTTTGGTTATTGTGTATATAGAAGTTTTTTTTTCCTTCCTGTTTAATATTTTGCTTGCAAGAAATTTATTCAATGTCAATTAGGTAATTTTGTGGCTAACAAGACACGCAAACTCTGCCAGCTATGATAGACTCTTATCCTTTCATCCAATTCTGGAAATATAATTCATTCAGGTTGTTTTTACGGTGATATTGTGTGTGAAATATATCTGATTTGTTTGGGTTTTTTAATCAACTTTGAGTTTGACAACATATAGTATGAACGCTATCTGCTAGATTGACTGAATCCAAGGGACTTTGTCTAATAACATATGAGGACAATAATTGAAGAATTTAGAAGAAGAGTTCATATCTAATAAGAATAATAAGGAAAATATATGGAGGTAGAGACAAAAGGTTGTTTTCGAGAAAGAAAGAGACTTGTAGAATTGAACATAGTGCATTGATTGGGATAAGTCCGAGAAGTATAATGTAAATTTAATTTCTTTTAATAATTGTCAATTTATTTTGGAATTGAACAAAGGTGCTGTCCCTGTGGGGACGATTCCCTGCAACTTTCGTACATTTTCCATAAACCCACAACATTGACACTCTTTCCTCCTTCAAAAATAAGCTTTGAAGTTTATAGTCAAGTAAAGTCTGAAGACAAGAGTATGCAATTGCTATATTACATAAACGAATGATGGCTGGATGACCTGACGAAGAAAGCTTATTGTTTTACATTAATGAATATGGCATGTTGTGTGTATGACTTGTTAGGTTAAATGTTGATGCTAATGAGGGGAACTAACTTCCAGCCTTCCACACTAATTATGACCTTCTCTTCTTTTATTGCTCATAATGCTTTTGGTTCTGAGATTAGAGCTTTTTGGGAAAAAGTAGCACAGAAGCTGCATTTGAAAATTACAAGGGCATGCTGATAATGTTCTTCACTCAATTTTCCCTGCATTCCCTCCCTATCTTTCAGCATTCTCACTGATTTATCATTTGAAATTCAATCACTATAAAATAAATTACTTGTTAATCTGATGGTGTGACTGCAGAGCATTGCCAAACTCAAGCAGTTCCGAATCGGACTGGATTGAGCCATCATTGCAAATGTATAGCAACAATGATCAGAGGATATATCCTGGAATTGGGAGTGTTTATGATGCTCTCCATTTGCTGCGGACTGACTCGTCTGTTCAGGTATGCTGTTAGATAAGATCTCTGTAGTCTCACACCTTCCTTCACTTTTTCATATCCTTTTCTATTCGTTGGGATTTTATGGTTATAACATTATAAGCTCTTTACATAAGATGTATGTCTTGATGAAAGAAACTGCCAAGTCTCCATATTTTACATTTTCAGAAATAGTGACTTTTGGTACTTAACAAGTATTTTGCAGTAGAAAATACTTTTGCCTATTCAGAAAGTTTGGCAACTTCTTTTGCTACAAAATTGTTCAAGTAATTTATCCATCTTGTTGGGCAAAGAAAGTGGTTTATAGTAGTGAGATTCTACCTTGACTTCAAGTGGCTCAAATATGCCTCTGTTTTGTAGAGGATGGTGATATCGCTATCATCTGATAGAGCCGTTTGGGATGCTGTTTTGAACAACGTAGCAGTACAAGAGCTTCGAGAATCATTCTACCAAGGTATGGATGTGCTTTTCTGCAGTGCGCTGGGTTTATTGTGATGCTTCTTCACTCATTGTTTATTTTTAGGTCTCTTGTACATCAATCTTCATGTCAAGTGAATGGCTTTGCATTTTCCCAACTACAGGGGCTGGATGAAATCAATCTTGTTCTTCCACCCAAATAAATATGAGACTATTGCCCTTTCTTCATGAAAAATCTTCAAGGTTTCTTCACTATAATGCTCATCAAGTGGATTCCAAACACATTCTTATTTCCATGATTCCATCATCAAACTTTTGCATGTTACTTGACTGAATAGCTGTAAATGTCGATCAAACATCTATGAAATACTCGGAATCTTATGGCCCAAAATAAAAAAATACTTTTGAGTTTTGTACCTTTCTAAAGAACTAAATAAAATGGAAAAGTTTTCTTAATCTCTGTAGGTGAAGCATTCGATTCAGACGAGGAGTCCAATTCTGGTGTGGCATCAGCAAACATGGTGAGCTGGATCTTCGACAATATGAGGTCAAAATTCATGGAATTCGTAACCGGAATAACGAATCTTATGAAAGAAGCATTCCAGCCTCCAGATCAGCAGCAGCAACAGCAGACAGATGATTTCCCAGATGGATTTGGGGAGAAGGTGAGGGCTGCATTCATGCTCACAGCTGTTGTCTTGTTGATCGTTGTTGTTTCACGGGCTAGCCATAGCCAGGCTTGATTCATCGATTAACTAATCATATATCAATCATTCGTCGACATGAACTCCTGGGTGGGTTTCACTCAGTATGTTGGTTTCAGTTTACTAAATGACTTTGTGTTCTTGAATATATATTCTAGGTTTTGGCTGGCATATGTACATATTGATTGCTAGAACCTAGGGGCTTGCTTTTTCTAATGCTTACAACTTGATAAACCATTGAATAAATTAATAAAATGCCTAGTCAATTGGGCAAAAGGCGTGTACACGAAGCTACCGAGTCTTTGCAAGAACTTATCGTAGGTGGTATAGCCTTGAATGTATCCAATGTGAATTGGATTACTCGACTTGTATTTTGTTTTGAGAGATTTTGGATTTAAGATCATGAGATCACTAGCACCAATGTCCACAATCGACTCAAAAAGGTTCTCATTTCTGTCAACTGAATTAATTGTTGAACTGTTTATTTTACTTGTAAAATTAGCAGCATAGGAGGTTTCTACTAGCCCTTTTCCTTTCATCATTGTCATAACTTTTTGGCAAATTATAGTGAAAAGATCTGAATCCACTGATTTATCTCTCCGTCTTGAGCTAGCACTCTCTTCATCAAAAGGATTGTCTTGGGAAGCTTGATCTATGCTCCCAGCTGCATTTGCTGTACTTTTTTGTTGTGATTTGTTTCTTGGCCCTTTGCACTACTGTTGTTTTGTGTTTTCTATCCCGTTGGGTCTCTCGGTTGCACCCGCTCATCGTTAAGCCAGGGGTGCCTCCATCTTGACCCGCAGATTCTCCTTGAGGGGAACTGCACTGGTTCAATGTTGTAGTTGTACTAGTTTGGGTAACCAATGAGATGGAAAACATTGATCAGCTGCATGCCCCTTTTCATTGCAGTGATTGCACGTTCGATTCTCAACTCTTGTTCTCTTAAAGTCTCTTCTTCCATGATTGCCACAAGAGGATTGAGAGCTTTGTTGTCTATTTGCATTCATTGCATTGTTGTCTTGTGAGGTTTGCATATGACCAATGATCTCCTTTTGCCTTTCCACTTGTTGTACCAAGTAGTAGGCTCTTTTGAATGATGGCAACGGTTCTATGGAGTGAACTTGTTTGTCCTCTCACACATTTATAAGCATCACTCAAACCCATGACGAATTAAATTAGCTTATTCCTAGAATCAGAGTCAAAAACCTTCTTTAAGATTCCACAAGCACATTTCTGTAGAGATAGATCCAAAAACACTCTAAAAATCCCTTGAGAACTTGAAGCTCATCCCAGATTTTCTTCAGTTCCATTTAATATTCTGCAATGGATGATTCTCATTGAACAATGCTGCTCAATTTCCTCTTCCAACTGATAGACCTATTGGCCACAACTATGTCCTTGCTCATAGAGTTCAGGAGCCAACACCTAACTATCTTCCTAAATCCGAAGGAGTGCTCCATTAATAAAGTCTAATTTGTGTTTTGACCCGATAGCCATTTCAGCTTGCTCTACACCATGATCGAACACAAATGAGCTCAACTTAGCTCCTAGGTGCTCTGAATTGGAGAAAAATAAAGGGCTCCCTAAATTTCCTAGAAGGAGGAGCTTACCTCGTGAACGAGCCTTTGTGCTTTGATACCATGATATAAAGCGGAAGCTAATGAATGGAAATCAATGGAACATTAGCCAAAAGCGTAAACCATGTCACTGAAATTGGGGGAGGCAGCTCACACTTGCCGTCTTGGGAATGCATACATCAAAGCCCCATTTATTCAGTCATAACGATGGTTAAGGGACAAGCCCTTGATGCATAAATAAGAGACTCGATCATAATCATCCTTTCATGAGATCGATTTGACCAAGCTAGCATATATTATTACATGATGCAACTGCAGAAGTTGTTGCAATCTTCATAAAGCAAATTAGCAGGACGTAAATCATGAAATGCAACACACGTTAAACGGATCATCAGACGTGGAGGAAAGCTTCATCATAGACCCAACGAGCTTCATCCTTCATGACTTTGGCAGAGTAAGCGTATCCATCAATCTCCTTGTAGAGGGCATCCCTCAGCCTAGCAAGGTTGAATGGTAGGTTGACGACACGAGGTGACACAGGGCATGGCTTGATGAGGTCCTCATTCATTTCTTTCCACCCATCTCTTATCTTTTCTCGAAGGACTCGGATCGCCTCATCTCTTGTCACTCCATACTCATTCATGTAGCATTCAACTCCGGATGCAACGTGAAGGCCCCGTTGTTGCTCCTCCTTGATTGATTTAATTTGTATATAAATTAGATTAATAATGAGTGTAATCAATGATAATGATGATGATGAACTCGTATATTATATATAATAATCACGGACTCGTACCTGGTGAGTTAGAATGTCATCCATTAGACGACTAACCACTTGAGCGCCTCTTATAGCCCGAGGAACAGGATTAAGAACCCACTCGAATGCAGCCTCATTCGCGATGTCTGGTACCATTCCCAACATGGCGGAGGCGGTCACTACTTGAGCCACCGATGTGATTCTTGCATTGATCATGTACTCTTCAAAGCTTGGTATGTATTTCTGATTGGCCCAATTCATCTCCACAAAGTAGCTTCTTATAAGGTCAAGAAGCTATATATTTACACATTGTAGTAGCTAGGTAATGGTTAGAATCAGTTCTGTAATGAAAATGGCTATATATTAATTAATATCTTATAAACGTACAACACATATATAATAGATAACGTACTCTTGCTTTGGCGTATCGAGCAGCATATTCCCTTCCTTGCCCGGCCATGTCTTTGTCGAATGCATGATACACGTCAAGCACGTAGTCGAACACCAACCTCATTTTACCCGGCAGCTCAGCAGCCACCTCTCGAAGGCCTGGGTGAGTAGGCGAAGCTCATCAAAGGTGCCATAAGAATCATAAGTGTCGTCCAAAATCGATAGCATGAGGTACACTTTTGTCATGTATAGGCGGGCTCGAGAGTAATGCCCCTCAAAATACATCCCAACGGCCCAAAAGTGGCACTTTAAACTCCGATCCCTTGCATGGGGAAGTTGGGTCTTGATATCCAGTTCTTTCCAAAACCTTTATATTATTATTAATTAACACATTGCGAATTAAGTTGATTAGTATTAGCCCAATTCGATCCATCCTAAAACTAATTGGCAATAATTAAGAGGAATATGTATATAATCAATTGGACGTAGACTAATAATAAATAATAATTACTTGACAATTTGGCTCAACTCCTCCCGGTGGAGTAATTGCAGCAAGTTGAAGTTGAGCTTTGCGATGCGAAGCAGGGTCTCATCTCGTCCTCTTCGTAGAAACTTATGTATAGAGTATAGAAGTCAGTAGTGATGTAAGTAGTGTTAAATAAACACGTGTTAGATGAGTAAGGCGGTGTAATACAGAAACAACCAGCTTTATAAATAGTTGAGTTAGTTAGTTTGTTAGATAGCTTGTTAGATAGATATTCTCTCTTCTCTATTGAGAGAAATGTGAGGAGTACATGATATTGTTTCTCTTGAGTGGAAGAATAAGATTGATTGATCTTTTGTTTCTCATTCTTCTCAATTAGTTCCGTAGATTTGAAATGGTATCAGAGCTGTAGGGATTCACGATTCTGGTTTGCTAATTTGGGAGGATTATTGGAGATTGAAGTGATGGTGCTTCGACGGTGCCTCGAAGATTGGAGTTTCTCTTGATTCGAGATTCTGATTTGAAGATTTGTTGAAATCTAGTGCTTCCTTGATACGATTTGATTCTTTTCCACATCAACAGAGCAAGCATGGTTGATGATCGGCTTTCAATGACAGGCGGGAATCAAAGACAAGATGCTAGGGTTCCAGGTATCCAGATTACTGGAACTTCAAGAGGTAATCAATTTGATCCTCTTTTCTTGTCTAATTCAGATAATCCAGGCATGCAACTAGTTTCTACACGATTTGATGGCAAGAACTTTACTAGTTGGAGGAAACAAGTTAAGCTTGCTTTAGGATCTAAAATGAAGTTAGGATTTGTGAATGGTTCTTGTCCTAGACCGGATATTGATTCAGATGAGTATGATTTGTGGGAGAGATGTGATTCCATGGTAATGAGTTAGATCTTAAACTCGATGGTTAGTGAGGTTGCACAAGATTTTATATTTGCAAGATCAGCTCAAGATCTGTGGAATGAGCTCAATGAAAGATTTGTTGAGGCAAATGGACCTCTGATTTATCAGTTACAGAGTAGTCTGGCAAATATTAAGCAAGAAAATTTGTCGGTTGCAATGTACTACAACAAACTCAAGAAAGTTTGGGATGAACTTGAGGCATTAGAAGGTGCTCCTATTTGTACTTGTGGAGCATTGAATCAGTGTTCTTGTGTACTGATGAAGAGGATTGTTGAGAAGGAATCTCAGTTAAAGTTGATGCAGTTTTTGATGGGCCTGAATGAAAGCTATGATATTGTTACAAGCAATATCTTGTCTAAAGATCCACTTCGTTCAATCTATAAGGCATATCAGGCAGTCATGATGATTGAGCGTCAAAAGGATGTTACTAGAGAGGTAGATCAGTCTCATGATGCTCTTGCAATTAACAGGAAAGGTTCTCAGAATTACAACAAAGGTGGAGGTTACAGTTCAGGAAATCAGAAAACTGAGGGAAATCAGCGCGGAAATGGAGACAATCAGAAATCTGGTACAGGGAATGGTAATGGTACTGATTTTGGCAGGGATTTTAAGAAAGCCAAGCATGACAGAAAATGTAATTACTGTAAGGAATCAGGACATGTTAAGGAGACATGCTTCAAGATTGTTGGATATCCAGATTGGTGGAAAGGACCAAGGATCCAAGGGAACAACAGAATGACGGCTAATGTGCAGGACATTGAGACTTCTGACAATCCACTAGAAACTGATGGTGGTGATAATGTTGGTAAACTTGATACAACACTGGTTAATGCTGTTTTTCACCATCTAGTCTTCATCTCTTGATTTTAATCTTCTAATTTTCATCTTCTAGATCTTCATACTCCGGATCTTCATATTGCACTTATTCCCATAGGAAGCTATGAATATCATAAAATCAAAAATTGAATATCAACACTATAAATGTTGAATATCATGACAATAGATTATTACTACAAATAATAAATATTATTATATGAAGGTGTGAATATCATATAATCACCTATTAAATATTAACAAATTGTACCATTTATTCAAGCAATCTAAACCAAAAACATGAAAATAACTTGAACTTTATCATATAGAAATGTGAATATAAAAAAACCAACAATATTTCTTTAAATATAAAAGAATACCAATATTTACACTAATGAATATTAATACATCGACTACTGAATATCAATATATTTGTCCAACGAATATTGATTCATAACATTTTCGTATGTGCATATAATAGCATTTCTTAGTGAATATCAATGCCTTTTAACATTGAATATCATCAAGTAAATGAAAATGACAAAACGATATCATAACAACTATACAGATTGAAATCCAAATGCAATTACAGATCGAAATCACACCCTTCATAAAAATCACAAAACAATCATAATAAGATAAGCACACGATCCATTAATGGGAAATGATTTAATAAATAACTATAAACTTAAAATACTTAAATCAAACCTTAATGAATATCAACTTTGACAAAAACGAATATCAATATGGCAACCAAATGAATATCAAACATTCGTATTAGATAATATTATCAGTGAATAGAAGTAAAGCCAAAAGCCAAGAACTACGTACTAGCCAATAGAAATTAATCAAACACATTTGTATTTATATTAGGCAATGATTAAAAATTCTCCAAGAGAAATTATACTACCAATATATGTAATTATGTCATCATTGGGCAATATGTACGTACACATCGTACAATTTATCTAATGATCGTGTTCCTTTAATATTAATCCCCTTATTATATCTGCTCAAAACCAATTGAACAACAGACCATGAATGGACATAATTTAGTCATGGTATATAAAATAAGCCAATGAAAGAGATCAATTCAAATCATTATTATGCAGCCTGCTAGAATAATAGATAGAAGATTGATACATACCGAATATATATATATATATATATAGATGGTAGTATCTATATCACTAATAGAACAGAGACAATAAATTAAAATAACTTAAAACTTTGTTCGAAAATTCAATTAGTCTTGCACTGTTTGGTGTTGGAGTTGGAAACAGATGTGCAAAGCCGACAATTTGACTGTGATTTCATATTCGAACAGGTGCTTCTAAATCTCCCGATGTGGGTTTTGGAAGGAGATGATATAGAGAGAGGTAGAAACTGAAATTTATAATCCCGTGAAATCTTCTTAATGGCTATAATAGAATGATATTGGGAATTTTTCATTGAAACCGTAAAAAGAAAAAACCGAAAATCATTAATAAAATTCTAATACCCTAAAATGCTTGTACAATGTTAACATGTACATAATAATCTCAAATCTGGAACATTAAAAATTAAAAATTAACAATCTCAAACCCCTTATTAGAGAGAAACGAGAGACATAATTAAGAGCGTCAGATTTAATAAAATTAAGGGTTGAGATTAAATAAAAAAGGGTGCAAAATACCTATTATGTGTTCAATGCACCAGATTAAATTGATTCCTAAAATCTCTCTCTCTCTCTCTCTCTCTCTCTCCATATATTTACTTTCCAAATTACCAAAACCGTCAATATTTACTATTGTTAATTTGTTATTATTTCTCATTGCTTCTATTCTCAAAGCCATAAATATGACGGGGAAACTTCCGACGACGAAGAACCCACAAGCGGCGGGTATGGTGGAAAGAATCCTTCGGCTTCCAACGACATTCTCTTTGCTGAGTTGCTCCGTCGCCGAGGGAGACTAAGAGAGGAGGAGGTTGTATGGAGTAACGCCGCCGCTGGGAGTTACTTTGTCAAGAATGAAGATGAAGTCTCGATGGCTCCGCTAATAACTTAGACAAATGATAAAGTCTTCGTTGAAAGAAGGTTAGTATCATCATTATTTTTTGACTAATTAATCATGTACTGAAATTTCATTTTTGTTAAAGTTTGATTCCATTACAGATTGGTAACTATATGAGTTCTATGGACTGTGATATTTTTAGATCTCGTTTTCGACTTAATTTTTTTGTTGGAATTTGTGTCCCCTTGTCGGGTTTTCACAAATTCATATTCATACATCCAATGTTCACATAACCGTTTTTGTTTTCAGGGCAGTATTTAAATCCCTCAACCATTTAGAGACACAGAAGAACGAGTAAATCCAACAAAGATGGTCAATTTGGTGGTTCTATTCGATTTTTTGTACACATGTTCAAATTTGTGAAGTTAAGATTCATATATAATGTGTACATGTTCGAGAAGTTTTACTTAATATTCATATATATTTTGTACAAATTCGAGTTCTTTTGTACACATGTTCAAAACTGTGAAGTTAATATTCAGATATATTGTATACATGTTCAAAACTGGTGGGTGAATTTCATAGGGTGAAAAATGCGAGCAGTTTTCGATCGTTAGATCCCCTGTATGGACGGTCAGGATTAAAACAAAAAGAATTTAGCAAAAAATATAAAAAATAGGCGTTGATCAGTTTTGATGGCATGAAGTGTAATTATGGTAAAATTTATTTGATCAAACAAAAGTACCCCTCACCGAAAATAAAATACAGCCCCCACACTCCTCACCATCTTCACCATCTTCAATCTTCTTCTTTGAGCGACCACGATCTCTTCACCATACTTGTGTGGGAAATTTACCAAGAACTTGATAGATCTCTTGCACTCCAACTCAATTAAAAGTGTCGATTTCAATTCATCAAATCCATGAAGAAGGATATAAAGAAAGGTATGCATGAATTGGATTTTTCTAGGGTTTTTTTTGGGGTTAGTAAAAAATTGCTTTCAATCTACAAATTCTTCTAGTTTATGATAGCAAGTTTGTTTAATTTTCTATATTAAAGCTCTAAATTGCAAAGAAACAACTCAACCATGTAATTTTTTTTTACTAAAACCAATTACCCCTAAATTACCAATGTTTAGCCCATTGTTGTTGGTAAGTAGAAGAAGTATTTACTGATTTTCATATGTATTGGTCAGTGAATAGAAGATTTTTAGTTCATTGTTGAAGTTGTCTACTCAGTCATCTTAGGAGAAATCTCAATGTAAGGTTCTATGGATCTTGTTATATTAGTGAATGAGAAATGTGTATTTGACACTTGACAAATTATATATTTGGTAGCCTATTAGCTCAAATGGTAGAGCAATGTGCATGTGCACATAGATGTGGGTTCAAATCCCACATAGGCTAATTCTTGATATGGTTATGTCTTTTTGTTCGTATTAGTTGTTTTTTTGGTTCATGACTTTTTAAGGTAAGGTTCACTATATTTCTTCTTATGGTTCATAAATTTTGTTCCAGGTTTCTTTGTTTATAACAATTGTTCTTGGTTCATGTTTGAATAACCTTAAGTTCATCAAAGTTCAACTTATGGTTCATGTCTTTTTAGTTCATGCTAGTTATTATTTTCTTTCGTGATTTTTTGTTCATGGTACTTGTTCTTTTTGTTCATATTTTTGTAAGCTAGGTTCATAATAATTCTTGTGGTTCATGCCTTTGATATGGAGAGGACGTTATAATAAACATCATGTTCATTACATATTTTGTGATTAATTTTATTTTATTTTTAAATGTTTGGACATCAAACTTTTTGAATGATCATGTCATTTGGTAGCCTATTAGCTCAAATGGTAGAGCAATGTATGTAGATGTGGGTTCAAGTCCCACATAATCCCACATAGGCTAACTCTTTGTATGATTTATGTCTTTTGGTTTATGGTAGTTCTTTTTTTGTTTCATGTTTTTATATGCTTAGGTACGTTCATGATAGTTTATATTATGGTTCATATCTTTTAAGTCATACTAGTAGTTATTTTGATTCACGTCTTTTGGTTCATAATATTTGCTCATTTGGTTCATGTTTTGTATAGCACATGTTTATAATATTTCATCTCACGGTTCATGACTTTTATTTCATAGAAGTTGGTCTAGTGGTTCATGTCCTTATATGGTTAGGTTCATAACAAATGTCAATAAAGTTCATAGAATTTAATTCACAATATTTGTTATTTTGTGTCATGTATTAATAAATGATATTTTGTTGGTTCATTTCACTATATAGTTAAGTTCATAAAAAAAGTCAATAAGGTTCATGAAATTTAATTCATAATGCTCATTATATAGTTAAGTAGTGCACATAGATGTGGGTTCCTAGTTGTTATTTTGGTTCATGATATTTGTTCATTTGGTTCATGTTTTATAAACACATGTTCATAAATATTTCATCTCACGGTTCATGACTTTTAGTTCATAAAAGTTGGTATATTGGTTCATGTTCTTACATGGTTAGGTTCATAATAATTGTCAATAAGGTTCATTAAATTTTTTTCACAATACTTGTTATTTTGTGTCATGCATGTGTTCATGAATGATATTCTATTGGGTCATGTCTTTATACGGCTACGTTCATAACAACTGTCAATAAAATTCATGAAATTTAATTCATAATACTTGTTATTTTTATCACGTAATCTAGTACATGAACTTATTGTGTAGGTTCACGTCGTTATACAATTAGGTTCATAACAATTGTTAATAAGGTTCATGAAATATAATTCACAATACATGTTACTCGTATCATGCATTCTAATTCATAAATAGTATTTGTTCATAATTTGGTATGTTGGGTTCGCAATTTTCAAACAACCGGTAAAAAAATGCTCTAAGCTCTAAATTAACCATTTGGGCATTTTGTCAAACACATGGTATGCACTTATATGAGCGTTGACCATTATTAACCTTTGTTTTCAATCAAAAACTTAAAATTGTAAAGCAAAACATAAACAATCTACACATGTTTGATTAAAATTAACAGAAAATTAGTTCAAAGACACAAAAAACGTGTAAATCGAAGTATCAAGATCCAAATTTTGGAAAAACCCCCAAATGTGAACTTGAAACTATAGAAAAGAGATCTAGCAAAATCTATGAAGAGAGAACATCAATTGGGGCCAAAATCAACAAAAAAAAACGAGTCAAATTGAAGAAGCAAAAGCGAACAAGAATGGAGAAAGATTCGATCGAAAAGGCCGAGAAAAAAATGCACACTCTAAAGTCTAAAGGTTGAAGAAGAGTCCTGCAGGATGCAGCTTTTGTTCTAATTTAATGGGTAAGATACGAAAATATCCCTCCGTTTAGAAAATCATTAAATGACGTGTCTTGATCTTGACCATTTAAAGCACTTGATCGAACGGCTTGACTATGCTCGCATATAACACCGTAACGGAGGATTCCATCTGATCTCAATTCATATATATATATATATATTGTATAAAGATTCGAGTTCTTTTGTAAACATGTTCAAAATTGTGAAGTTAATATTCAGATATATTGTTTACATATTTGAAACTTTGTACTTATTATTCAGATAAATCGTATACATATTTGAGATTTATATTTAATATTCAAATATGTTGTAGAACATGTTCGAGATTGTATACTTAATATTCGATTTTATAATTTGTTTTGTTCAAGATTTATACACAAATATTCATATATAATTAAAATTATATACATCACTCCTAAAATAGCATATTCGAAAATGTGTTATTAATATTCGTTTGCACATGTTTGTTTGTTCAATATTTAAACTAACATATTCAGATATAAACACATGAAGACTACAAAGTAGATTGTATATTCAAACCACGACAAATTCGAACATTCTTTGAACAATATTCAGAAAATATTGAAACATATTCAACCTCATACAACATAATTACGCCAGAAATAATATGCAAATTTTGAATTTGAATTTACGCCAAATAGAATATTTTAGGTATGATTTTTATTTTTAAAAAATCCAACAAATCCCTATAATTTCGCACTTTCCATTTTCACAACTAACTAGCCATATTCAAGTATTTAATCCCCATATTTGTTATTATGCACCATCAATCATGACCATTAATCTTTCCAAATCCAACGACTCTTATTACGACTTCCGTTTCTTCACAATTTGCGTTTCTCTGGAGCCCTCCCCTATATATATATATGTATATATATATAGTATTTATTTCTGGTAAAAAGCCTCTTAAGGTAAAAAGTGTGAAAGAATAGGAGCTCTTGGATCATAAATTTTGAACAGATCAAATTAAATAAAAATGGGTGCATCATTGTGTTATAGATGCATTGTACTAGATATCTTCCATTTTGAGAAAATTTCGGGATTGAATATCCCAAATGAAATCTCTCTCTCTCTCTCTCTTCTATCACGTACTCATAACCGATTAAATCTAATTTCTTTCCATAAAACCTGCAGGAATGAATTTAGAGATTTCCGCCATTCAAGACGTACGATGTATAACGACTAGAGAATATTATTACCCAATGGAGATATCGATATTCAATACAAAATCGAGCGTTCCCGATCCACTCCAACAAGTCTCATATTCTTAACTATCAATTAATCCTTTTTCAATATATTCATTGTGTAATTTTCATGTTCTATTCATTGTGAATGTGTTACTATTGGTAGTCATCGTACTTCTAAAATACTAGTGCATTTATGAATTTGAATTCAATGACAAAAAAAACTATGAATGGAATTAAGGATTCAATATTCGTACCGACATAGTTCTCCAGATCCGACTCCCACTAATTTAACGTTCTTTGTTGATTTCCTATTCCTCTATTTTCTCAAATTCTAACTTCTCTGTCTGTTGATTCGGTAAAGTGCTTAATCGGATTTTGTAAAATATGTAAACTGATTCCGATTCCAATTTGTTCAATTGCGAATTTAGGGTTTTATGGGTTTTTAGGGTTTGATTTGGGTTTTATGTCGATCTCCGTTGAAGAAATGACTCATGCCTTTTGTTGTTGATTTTGAAAAAGACGTCGACAGAAAAGGGACAGCGGGAAAGGGTTTCGAAATAAGAAGAGTGGTGAAAGGTATAATATTACCCAATACGAATGTTTGATATTCATTAGTTACCATATTGATATTCGTTTTTATCAAAGTTAATATTCGTTAGGGTTTGATTTAGGTATTTATCTTTATAGTTGTTTATGATATCGTTTCTCATTAATGGATCGTATGCTTATCTTGTTAGTGATATTCATTGTAATAAAAAAAAAGATATTCCTAAAATTAGATAGAAATATTCACTATAACTGATTCGTGACATTCTTGTCATTAAAAAGTAATTTTCATTGTAATCAACAATGATATTCATATAATTAGGTAGTAATATTCATGTAATAGAATTATGACATACTAGTCATTAAAAATGATCGATGTGTATATTTTTTTTAGAGATTTTATGTATTCTTACGAATATTTATCTACTTTTTTTTTTATAGGTCACAAATAGTCGGAAACTATCGAAGCAAGTGGAGGAAGATGAAGTCTACATAAGGGATAGGAATTTTAATCTTAAAATTATCATTTTTTGTTCGTGAGATTTGTACTTGGGTGATAATATTCACCATATTAGATAGTGATATTCATGTAAGTAGGTGGTTATATTCACTATATTAGCTAGTGATAGTCATGTTACTAGGTGATCATATTCACAACAATATTTAGTGATATTCATGTAACTGGGTGATCATATTCACCGTATTAGCTAATGATATTCATGTAATTGAATGGTGATATTCTTATCATTAAATGACGATATGTAGCTTTTTCATTCAAGTTGTACGTATTGTTATGTAAATTAATATTCAGAATTTTATATATCAATATTCATTGAAGTTGACATGGTTGTCGAAAGTATAGGGTTGATTATAGAATTAATCGTGTTGATCATATTCATTATAACAAAAGTAGATATTCATTGTATATTACGCCGATATTAATTTGACATTCTACGAAAATGGAAATTCATTGTTTGTCACATTGGTATTCATTTAATAAGCTGCCAGAATATGAAGATCAAAGAATTACGTCAATATTAATTAATTAAAGAAAATACTAGAGATAATTAGTATTAAAACTATATCAATAATAATTCATTAATAAAAGAGGAAAGAAGAAATAAAAAAATATGTTAATATCATATTTATCTCCTCTCAAATGTTTTCCTTTTTTAATTTTTTCAATAAAGTAACAACCCTACATTTTAGGAAATTACTCCAAATCAAATCTCTTAATTTTAATCCTATAAATATCTCCCCATATTAAAAAGAAAAACACCCTCATATCTAGCCCTTAATTATTCTAATCTAATGCACTATATTCACCCTCACTTTCCACTATAAAAAGCTTTCTACCGGAACCTCTCCCTATATATATATATATAGGGTTGGGTTCAAGTAAGGAGCCTTCTTATGGTAATTAATAAGAAGCTTTCGAAACCTTTACATTTTAAGAAATCGATGGATATAATTTTTAGGTATTAAAAGAAAAGGAAAAAAATCTAATGATATATCTTAATTTCTCTCTCTTCTTTTCCTTATTTTTTGCGACTTTAAAAAAATAAATAAGTTTTTCACATCTAATTTTGTCTCTCTTCTAATTATATATATATATATATATATATATATATATATATATATATATATATATATATATAGGTTTTGGTTCAAGTGAGAACCACTCTTGTGGTAAGGACTTTTGCTTACAATAAGGACTATTCTCAACCATTAGATTTATCTCATCACTATATATTGGATGGTCAAGATTTTTTTAATTTTTTTAATTTTTAATTTTGTTTTATTTTTTATTTTTTATTTTTTACTTTTTTGCTTTTTTGCTTTTATTTTATTTTTTTATTCAAAAATGCTTTGAAAATGCTAAATATTACAGTTCAATTTTTATATACTACGAGTTCATTTTTATACACTATAATTACACTTTTTTATGTTAAGAGGTCAATTTTGTATGAGTTCAATTTTTATATTCTACGAGTTCATTTTTTTCATCGATGATAAGTTCAATTTTTATGTGCTTTGAGTTCATTTTTCAAATAATTCGATTTTAACATAACTAAAAAAATATTTAAACAATAAATGATTTTTTTTTCAATTTTCTTATTTTATTTTTTTACCTTTTTAAAATTATTTTCTTATTTCAAAAAAGCTTTAAAAATGTTAAATATTACAGTTCAATTTTTATGCACTACGAGTTCATTTCTATACACTAGAAGTTCAATTTTTTATGTTAGGAGTTCAATTTTCTATATTGTATGAGTTCAAATTTTATATTCTACGAGTTTATTTTTTGTATATATGATAAGTTCAATTTTTATGTGCTTTGAGTTCATTTTTCATATAATTCGATTTTCACATAACTAAAAAAATATTTGACTTTGTCTCAATTTTTTTTGATTTATTTTTTAGTTTTTTAAAATTATGTTTTTTTTTAAAAAAAAAGCTTTAAAAACGTTAAATATGATAGTTCAATTTTTATATGGTATGAGTTCATTTTTACACACTAGAAGATCAATTTTTTGTGTTAGGAGTTCAATTTTCTATATTGTGTGAGTTCAGTTTTTATATTCTACTAGTTCATTTTTTATCTATGATAAGTTCAATTTTTATTTGATTTGAGTTCATTTTTTTTTATAAAATTCGATTTTAACCAAACTAAAAAAAATAAGAATAAAAATAAAAAAATAATTTCTTTTAAAAAGAAATCTTGACCGTTCAATATATAGTAAAGGAGTAAATCCAAAGGTTGAGAATAGTCCTCATTTTAAGCTTAGTCCTTACCACAAGAGTGGTCTTCCCCGGAACCATGCCCTATATATATAATAACGCTTATGTAAAACACCTAATTGAGGTGTAGCATGAGAGAAAACAAAGACCATTAGATTTAGAATAATAAAGGATTGAAATTTAATAAAAAGAGGTTTAAAAGTGCTTTTATGAGGATTATGTATTGGGTTCTATTTAAATTCCTATAATTAAGGCATAATGATGAAATGATCGATGGTGTAGATGATGCAAAAGGATCGCCTTTAAAAGCTTCCAAGGAAGTCCGACAATAAACACCAAGGAATCTGACCCGTCTTCAACTGGCTGGATCTTTCTGGTCCGAACTCATATTTGAGTGATTCCAAAACAAGAAGTTACATCTTTGAGTCTAGTTGAACACCTCCAAATTTCAGATCTAGATGATGTGTAGATTGGAAGTTAGGTGATTATACTGAGGTGGTGCAGAATCCATCGAGTTGGAAATGGAACGACTGATGGAGCGGATGGAAGCGGAATGATGGAGCGTTGGATATGGATGTTGAGTCTTGGATATTACTCAACAAGATCTACAAAATAACTTGAAAGAACATTGGATATGACTCACCAACGATCAAGCAACGAGAATTGAAAGGAAAAAGTGCAAGCAACTTAGATTGAAAAGTAAACAAAAGAGAGAACATTCATGGTTTCAAGTCCTCGTCACAAGGAGGCAAAAAACAAGCCTTATAGCCCTAAAGCCACGTCTCTCTCAACTCAGCCACCCTCACTTCTCTCTAATTACATAAAACACCCTTAAGTTTCAAGAAACTCACCTAAAACCCTTAACAAAACATAAGTCAAGTTTTAGCACTAGTTGAACCAATAGTCACAAGAACACTCCAACCTTCACCTTCATTAATCATCGGAAACTTATGAGCGATGAGTTCCTCCTTGAACTTTTCTAGTATTGCCTTAGCTAGGGCTCGTGTGATGCGCCCAAGATAGGGCGTGGTGCCTTGGCTTGAATGCTTGGAGCCTTGGACTCCGGTTTTGGACATTTGTCTAAATGAAGACTCTCCTTTGTCGGGCAAACTGAACTTGGCATTATGGCTAGATTCCTCACTCAAGTTATTGGACAAAGGTCCATCAAAAGTGTCTGAACAAGTGGAAACATCCAACAAAGGCAAAGGCGCACCAAGGTCGGATACCGGCGTGTGCAACGGTGCGCCCGACGCCCCAGTTGGCGCGGTACCGAGGGGCCGTGACTCGGTAGATGGAATCAAATCACATCATATCTAACTCCCTCTCTTTATATCTTTAATTAATAAATTTTGATAACCGTTCATTTACTTTT
Source organism: Fallopia convolvulus (assembly GCA_964016875.1). Lineage (NCBI taxonomy): Eukaryota > Viridiplantae > Streptophyta > Magnoliopsida > Caryophyllales > Polygonaceae > Fallopia > Fallopia convolvulus. The sequence goes on from OZ024730.1 coordinate 31,903,909, forward strand.
GTACTCTCTTCCTTGCCAATCGTTCTTCCGTCAACATTGTCTCACCGATGCTCGAATTCTGTCCTCAGCATTGTCGTAGTGGTTAGTCTGATAAGCACTATACTCCCTCTATTTTGGTGTTTTTCGCCGACCCTGGTTTCTTTTCCCTAATTGTGCTTACCTTCTCCTCGTTTATGTTGGCCAACCGCTAGCCTCGTTCGTCGGTGTCAAGTTCGTGCAATAGAGCCGAAGGCTTTGTCAAGGTTGGTGTCGTCACTCATCGTTTTTCAGTTGAGTTTCCCATCCTTTGTTTGTGTAGGGTTGTAAAGTGCGTATTACACCCATCTACGAGTTCGATAGGCGGTGTTGTTTGGTTGTGTGGCCAGGTGTTGGGTTGGACGAATTGAGTGTTACATGTTTCATATCTTCTTGTTTGACTAGTATATAATCGGAATTGATATTATATAAGTTACGGATTTTGTTATTCATATATGAATAGTTTGTTATTCATCTATATGTGTATTGTTATTCATATATACATCCCTTGTTATTCGTCTATGCATCATTTGTTATTCATGAATGCGTCTATGTTATTCATACATGTGTGGCCTGTTATTCATATATGCATGTTTTGTATTATATGTGTGTCTTGGTATTTATATGTACATATCTTGGTATTCATATATGTGTATTCTGTTGTTCATACATACGTTGTTTTTTATTCATATATACATTATATTGTTACTCACATATCCGTGGCTTGTTTTTCACATATGTTTGTTTTGCTATTTATATATGTATGACTATTTTTTGGAAATGATAAATTTCCATTACGAAAGGATAATTAAAAAAGCTCACATCAGGTAGGGTTCCCATTACAATCAATCATAAAAGAGATAATCAACCAACCAATATCAAAAACAATATTGGTATACAAAACCATACAGTCACTTGCAAATCTAACTCATATAGTGTGTAGGGAAACGGCATCTGTCAATTGTCGATCCAATGCTTCAAAGTGTTTCTTTCGTCTTTTGCCCTTGCTCAAAGTCTTTGCTTGGTGAGGTTGATGGTCTTTTGAGTGCAATCCATAATGTTGGGCATGTGGTGATGAAAGCACACGAGATTCCTATGGTGCCAAATCTCATACGAAGTCGTAGTGAAAGCAACAATATGGAGTTGGAAGACGGGAGACCTTTGGCATTTGCTATTGGGGAACTAGTTAAGCCAAGCAGTCATGTCATTAAGTTGAATGTGTACCCCATTCCATCTTATAATAGATGAGAGGACTTCGTTCGAAACCTTGCATTTGAACCACATGTGACTAGCAGTTTCCGAGGTAGCCTAACAAAGAGGACAAATGTTCAACATGATGATGCCCATGTTACTCAGTTGGTCCAAGGTGGGAACCTGATTCCGAATTACCAATCAAACAATGAAGGCGCATCGAGGAATGATCGGGGCTTTCCAAATTAGCTCACCCCACTTCTTAGTTTTGCCTTTATTCCTCCAAGCCTCGTAAAGAAGCTAACTGATACAATATGTGTTTCCACCATGCCAAATTTTATCCCATTCTAAGCTCTTGAGAATGTGCTGAAGATGTTTAAGCTGGTCTCTTTCCTTAGCAAAGCTTTCCAAATCCACGTGTCATGGTCTCTAGGGGTGGAGTTCCAGAAAATGTTCTGATTGACCGGATTGGTTCGTGCCCAATACACTCATATGTTACTGGCACCAAACTTGACATCAAAGAGGTATTTTGCTTCTTGGGCTTTATTACAAGCAAGTTCTTTGATTCCAAGGCCTCCTTCTATTTTTGGCTTTTATCACATCTTTCCAAGCTACCAGATTACTTTTCCCTTCAGCTGCTCCACTCCATAGAAAATTTATCATCAATTCCTAAATCATTTTAATCACTTCCCTGGGCAAGATGATGATTTTGGAGCAAAAGTTGCAAATATCACTCATGACAGACTTTATCAACTCACACATGCCACCATAAGAAACAAGCCTAGATGTCCAACACTGAATTCTAGCAGTAATCTTGTCAATTATGGCTTTGTATTTTCTACTTTTCAACTTGCGTGAGTGTAACAGAATATCGAGGTAAGTAATAGGAAAAGACCCAATTTCCAACCCTAGGATTTTCTAACAACATTGACATTTGATTGAGTCATACTAGTACATAACACTTTCGAATTATTATGGTTACATATTAGCCTGGAAGACTCAGAAAACTCATAGTTACATCATCTAAGCATTGAACAAAGGAAGGTATTCCTTTATAGAAGAAGAATAAGTCATCAGCGAAAGCAATATGAATCAATCCCAAATTCTTGCACACAGGGTGAAATCTGAATGCAGTCATGTAGCTCATCTTCCTTAAGATAAGATGTGAATACTCAATTGCTTATGCAAAAATTTAGGGTGATAGGGGATCGCCTTGGCGAATCCCCCTTTCCCCTTTGAAAAAACCCATGGAGGTTCCATTCACATTGATAGAATATATAAGCGATTGTAGAGGTGCATGAATGAATGAGGCTTACAAATTTTTACGGGAAATTGAAGGCTTTGAAGATGTCGATGATGAAGCTCCACTCAATCATGTCATATACTTCCTAAGGTCCAACTTCATGGCGGAACGGGCTGATGAGTTTGTTCTATTGTAGTGCTTAAGCAATTCTTGGCACACAAGAGCGTTGTGTCAAGCCCCTTTTATGGTAGATAGGCCCCTCTTCAACAATCCACAATTCTCTTAAGGACAGTTCTCAGTCGGCTTGTGGTGATCTTGGATATGATTTTATACAGAGTAGAGTAGCATGAGATTGGCCGATAGTCCGAAATGTCATTTGGAGTGTTGGTTTTTTGGATGAGGTGAATGATAGTTGCATTAATATATTTCATCATTCTTCCGTTGGCAAAGAAGTTTTTGGACAGCCCGTGAGACCTCAATTTCGATGATGTTCCATGCAATTTTAAAGAAAGCACTTCCATATCCATGTAGACTCGGACTTTTTGAGTCAGGAATTGAGAAGACATCATCTCTAACTTCTTGGAGTGATAATGGTGAGAAGAGCATGATAGATTCGGCATCATTGACGTGTGGTCCATTCAAACAATCTTGAGTATTAATGATTCTCACACAACTAGATTTGGTATCCAAACACGTTCTTATAGTATGAGATGATGTATTGCTCGATGTCTTTGCTCTCATCTATTCTAATTCCTTCACTGTTAATGATGAAAAATATATAGTTGGTATTCTTCCTTTGTTTGATCGAAGTGTGGAAGAACTTGGAATTTTCATCACCATGTTTCAAACAATTGATCTTATATCTCTAAAGTAAATCAATAAGAACAATTTGTCGGTGGGCCATGACTTCTTGAATGAGGTGCTTTTCGATAGCTAGGAGGTTGGAATCAAAGGGTTGGTTGCTGATCTGATTTTGCACTCCTTTGAGTTGATCTTGGAGGACGCGGAGTGGTTTGTTATTCAAAGAATTGGTTAGAATCAAATGGTTGGTTGCTGATATATGCATGACTTCTTATTGATATAGACGTATTTTGATATTATAAATATGTGGAGTGATTTGTTATTCATGTATGTGTGGTTTGTTCATTTATGCGTTTTTTTGTTATTCATATATGTGTGACTTGTTATTCATATATGTGTTTTTTATTATTCATATATGGATGACTTGTTATTCATACTTTCGTGTTTTGTTATTTACATAGACGTATTTTTTCATTCATATATGCGTGAATTTTTATTCATAGACGTATGTTTTGTTATGTAGTTATTCAAGGATGTCGTGTCTTATTATGCAAGAATTGTTATCTACATATGCTTGTTCTTCTATGGAGTTACTCAATAATGGTGAAAAAGTGTAAATTGATGAAGTTTGAAAACAAAGACAATGATTTATTTTCATATTAGTGTGCATTCAAATAAATTGATGTACTTATTCAAATTCATTGGATAAGATGTATGTATTCAAGATCTATTAGTCCTTATATTTGTCATATTCAATGTATTGCATTTATATATTCAACGTCATATTCGATCCATATGTTTGTCGTTTTCGTATTCATTTTAATATGTAATAATTCAACCAATAATCAACATATATTCACAATAAAATGAGTACTATTCAACACTATATTGATATCTAAACAATCATTATTATTGTGAACCACCATATATTATTATTCAAACTATTACATATTTAAATAAGAATATGAAAAATCATGTTTGAGTTAAAAAAAGCGCCTACTTATTTTGAAATCATGTTTTAATTTGAAATTAATGTCAAAATAAAGTTCCAATTTTTCAAGTTTTTTTTTTATTTCAGCCCCTTTATTTTAGAAAACTACCATTTTAGATTTAAGTCTTATGTGTTTCATCTTATTATATGCCCATGTTCGTACCAAATATCACCATCCATTACTCCAATCCAACGCCCTATTATCCCTCACGTTAACCATAATATCTATTGTACTTGAGCGTCTCTGCTTTTATATATTATTCTTGATATTAGTGTCTACATTGTGGAACATAAGCTTCTCATATTGGAAAAATAAAAGATAAATTGTGTAGTATATATATACCATTCGATTACTTCTCTTATTCTCAATTGGTTTTAAGATGGAACCCTTTGGGCTTATGTGTAAGGCCTATAATGCGCTTATGCACACAAACGAGCTTTTTTCTAGTTTTTTAAGCCCATTTTTATATTTTTCTACATTATTAATATACTAGTAGACAATGGTACACATATATACTAAATGGATTGGGCCCCTAGGCCGGCGCCCATGCTGCCCTCCCTTATGGGCCGGCCCTGCATGTGGTAGATAAGTTTCCCACATTAAAAAATTAAAAGATAAAATGCCTAGTATATATACACTTGGGTTACTCCTCCTATTGCTAAATGGTCTTAGGATAAAACCCTATGGACTTATGTGCTAGGCCTATAACGCGCTTATGCACACAAACGCAGGTGTGAAACCCCCCCTCCTCCACATTTTTTTATAAGCTGGAAAGTGATTAATCGGGATATCCAATTCCACACTACAATGCATGCAGATGATACTAAGAATCATAATTCCCAAACATAACTTGTAATACGAAATACTCTCTGCTCTCCACATTGAAATGGTCAATATTCCGTGAAATTAAAATGGGAAATTCCTTTTGGTACCCTCCAGGTTTCGACATTTCCTCTTGGTGCCCATGAAAAAAACTTATTACTTTTGGTAACCCTCTGTTTTTGATTGATTCCTAACTGTAACCTAAACTTACCCAACTTCCCATTTCCATCCATTTTGCCGTCAAAAATTTAAAATAAAAATAAAATTTCTGCATTTTATTCCATTTCTTTTTCTTTTACCCCATTTCTTCTTCTCTGCTGCTTTCGTTGGACTTCAAGTTCGCCGTGCGCCGCCCATGAGTACGTTGTTCTATAGAGGCAACTCGTGTCTGCTCCATCCTCTTCTCATCACCCTCCACCGGCGTCGTCGCTTTCCGCGGCTCTTCCTCCTCTGCCGATGGCGACTCCTTCTCTCCGACCATTCCCTCCTCTCCACCGGAATCGTTGTCTCCTGCGACTCCTTCCGCCCCAGATCCGTCGCCCACGACGACTCCGGCCTCGTCGACAGGAAGAATCGGCTTCGAACAACTACTTCTCCCTCTCCGGATTCTCCAACGCTTTAAAGAGGATCCGAAATCGGCGAGGTCGGGTCATGATTCGGATGAGTTGGAGCCCGGATCCAGGAATTCGAGCACGTCGGCAAAGGAGAGGGTTCGCAAGTAATTGCCCCGCCTATATCACTTTTGTGTGAGTAATTGGAATTGAATCTCGTAATCTCCGCCAACAAATTCAACAACAGAAAGATTTCGCCGTCGTTTTCGGGGGGGGGGGGGGGGAATCAGTGAAGATGAAGAACCAACTTTATTTTTTTAGGCGTAAATAAAGGAGTGAATTTGTAAATGGGTAAAGAAAAGTTATATTATATATTTTTTTAAAATTTTTGACGGAAAAATGGATGGAAATGGGAAGTTGGGTAAGTTTAGATTACGGTTAGGAATCTATCAAAAACAGAGGTTTACCAAAAGGAATAAGTTTTTTTTATGGGCACCAAGAGGAAATGTCAAAACATGGAGGTCACCAAAAGGAATTTCCCAATTAAAATATAATATTAAATAAATTCATTTCCCTTTTTAGTTATTTAAAAAAAACTACTTGATGGGATCATGCATTTCATTATGACAAAAAGGCCTAAAGATAAAGGAGGAGGATGTGTTTCGAGGTTGCTCGGTTAGCACGGGTGCCTGATCTTGGCTCGGAAGGGTCTCGGGTCTTCTCCAACAAGAAGGAACTGAGATATGCGTGAACCATAGGGTGGCTCATGAGGGAGTAACAAGAAAGGATCGGATTGAGTCTGGTCCTAGGGTCGACAAGGGGGCTCGGCTGAGAGGGGCAACTAGGGTTAGGGAGTTGGACGCCTAGGCCTAGAGGAGAGGATTCTCTATCTCAATAGGCAAATCAATAGTAAGCGTAATTAAAAATAAGTGCATCAAGTTCATCAAATAGAAAATGCAAGGTCTAACTAGGTCTAGCTAATGGCCTAGTAGTCCTTATTCTAGTTATTGGGTCAGTCTCTTAAGCAAGATGACACCCCCCCAAATTATTAATACTATAAATAGAAACTATCTATAAATAGGAAATATAATAAATATAATAATAACGAGTTAGGTCGAAAACCAAGAAGGACGCCAAGGTCTAGTTAGACTCGGGCTCGTCATGATCGATCGATGTCTAGGACCAAATCTCACCAGTAAAGCCTTTAGTTAGGTGATAGAACCGGTTCATTCTAGTAGGGCGGTTTACTATAAATACTTGTGGTGTTTAGAGAACAAGTATGCTTCTTGTGTTTTTGTTAGAATGCTTCTATCGAAGCTTCTCTATTCTTCCATTCTCTATTATTCAAAGTTGTCCTGATTGTGATGCTTCTTTGTGATTGATCATAAATCATACTATTTCTACTCGTAATCGAATGTTAAAATGGTATCGGAGCACAAGATTATTTGATCCGGTGATTCTAGCGTGCTAGGTCAGATTCAAGAGTTACGAAGATCAAAGATCGATTTTCAAGATCAGAATATCTGGAGACGGATTTTTGGTGGATTTCTGCTTCGATCGAGATTTTGCGCTTGTTTTAGTAGTCCTTGAGTGAAGATGGTTGATGATCGAGAATTTGTGACAAGCGGTAAAGAAATCGTAGAGCAAGGATCGTGAACGATCAAATTGGGGAAAATGCTAGAGGTGCTCATTTCAATCCTTTTTCTCTCAAATTTAGTAAATCATGGTATGCAACTTGTCTCTACACACTTTGATGGTACAAATTTAAATAGTTGGGAGTAGACATGTCAAATTCGCTTTAGGCGTGAAAATGAAAATAGGTTTTGTCAATGAAGGATGCGTAAAAACGTGATATGAATTGTGATGACTATGAAATGTGGGAGAGATATGACTTTATGGTCATGAGTTAGATGTTGAACTCCATGACAAGTGAAATCTCACAGAATTTCATATATGTTCATTCTACAAGAGAGTTATGGACTGAATTGGTTGAACGGGAGTCCAATGCACCTCTGATCGTTCAACATTAGAGGGAGATTTGCAATATCAAATAAGAAAACATGATGGTTCCAATGTACTATAGTAAACTCAAGAAAGTATGGGACGAACTACAAGCTATAGAAGAGATACCAGTTTGTACTTGCGGTGCTTTTGTGCAATGTGGTTGTACTTTACTCAAGAGAATTGTTAAAAAGGATTCAACTATGTAGCTTATGCAGTTTCTCATTGGCTTGAATGATGCTTATGATAGTGTGAGAAGCACAATACTGTCTAAAGAGGCTTTATCAACAATAAATAGAGCATTTCACATGGTGATGCAAATTGAAAGACAGAAGGAAATCACCAGTGGAGGATCTCAATCGCATGATGCGTTGGCTGTTAATAGGAGTGGTGTTTAAGGACATCAATGATCTAGATTCAACAGTGGTTTTGGGAATTCAGGTCAAGGAGGAAACATGAGCAAGGGTGGACACCAAAACACTTATAGTAATGCAAGAGCAAGTTCTAGTGGTGGCACTAACTTTCGAAGAGATTTTAAGAAAGATAAACATGACAAAAAATGTTATTTTTGCAAGGAGTCTGGCCATTCCAAAGAAACATGCTTCAAGCTAGTAGGATATCCAGACTGATGGAAAGGACCAACGGTCCAAGGCCAAGGAAAGATGATGGAATTGTGGAAGAAATGAATGTCCTTGATAATCTTCTAGATGCAAATGAATAAGGAGGTTCAAGGTCAGATACTAATCTTGTTAATGCATTGTTTCATGAAGGTTTAAAGATGATGAAAGGCAAATACATATGAATGAAGGTTCAAGCAATGGAAGCAATGAAAATGTTGGAAGCGTAGTGAATTTTACAAGTAACCTCAATTCTTTTCCTATTGCTCATAGTGCTACTTTTGGTCAAAATACATGGATTGTTGACTCATGAGCAACATATGATAAGAATTTGTTTGCTTAGTTAAGAAGATTAGACAATCCAATTAAAATAGGTTTGCTAGATGGCACTTTGCAAACAGTTGAGTTGCATAGTTCATTGTGTTTGTATCATGATCTGATATTGAAGAATGTTCTGCATATGCCTTCATTTAAGCACAATCTAATACCAGTGTGCATTTTATTGACAAATGAAGCATGTATATTTGTCTTGGAGAATGATGGATGTGAATTACATGACCTTTGATATTCAAGTTTTTGGTATAGTTTTTAGTATGTTTTCTTAGTTTATTAGGATTAGTTTTAGCAGTTTTAGAGTTAGTTTTGTATGTTTTTGGATGGTTTTGCATATTTTGTGAAAAGTATGAAAGCTACTCCGTTTTGTGTCTTTTTGTAGGTTTTAGCAAGGAAACAGTGCTTTTTGGAGCTAAATTGGAGTACTATGATGAAAGACGGAAGAGTATGGAGATGAGAAGTTCAAGTTCAAGATTTTAAGAGTTGAAGAGTTAAAGAAGACCAAATCCAGGCTCGTTAACGAGGCTGTAAAGGGTCGTTAACGAGGCTTAGAGATAGGATTTTTCGAGGGATCTTAGTGATGTCTACCGACCCTGTGCTGAAATATATCCTGATAATTCCGTGTCGGTAGGGTTTTTAATGAGTCTTAGGGTTATTATATTTTATATTTTATGTCTTATAATCTTTCTAGGTTATCTTTCTGTCTTTTTAGAGTTAGTTTCTATCTTTTAGGAAAGTTTTTTTATCTTCTAGCCTTTTTATTAGATAGTTTTATTAGTATAAATACCCTTCTTTCTAGCTAGAAGAAGGGGGAGTAGCGAGGAGGAGACGATTTTTAGGAGAGCCGAACAAGAGAAGTCGGGTGAGAAGGATATCGAGCCAAGTCGATCGAGAGAGAGAGAGAGAGTTGGATCGTTAATCAGTTCGTTAGCCTGAGTTGTTTTGTTATTTTCGGTTTCTTTTGAAGTCTGTAAAACGATAATTTCTTATTAATTTGAAGTAGTTTTGTTTTCAATGTTTTCTTCTATTGAAGTTATTTGCCTTATAGTTATGAGTAGTGAGTAGTTTTTTATTCTAGTGTCAGGGTTGAAACCCGGCATAGTTATGCATGTTTGATGAGTAGGTTGAAGTGTTGAATGCCTTTTTATCTATTTTAGATTGCTTGTTGTGTTTATGCCTAGATGAGCATCAAGGTAATTTGAGTTCTTAACTTGATTGAGAGAGAAAGTTATTGACTTGAAGGTTGATATTGTTCGAATACGAAAGTTTCGAGCTTTTGATCCAAAACAAGTGATTGAGTGAATTAGTTTATGAGAATAGATTGATTTTCTTGCTAGTCAGCGAAAGTTGATGAATTTATCTATTTAAAGGCATGATCTTTATCTTCTTACGAGTTTATATGCATAGTTATGTTGTGGTAACCCTTGTCCTAGATTTTTATTCTTATTTGAGTTTTCTATCGTTATATTCGCTATCGAGTATTTGCCTCGCTACCGAACCTGTGTTTTAGGTCGTTAGTAGTGTTATCCAGGTTCATTAACGACCCTGACAAAGTCGTTAACGAGGTTGGTCGTGGGTGTTTTGTGTTGATTTTGCTTAGTTTCTATTTCTAGTAGTTGATAAACAAACAACAGTGCTTCCCGTGGAGCGATCCTGACTCCCCTATACTCAGCGGGGTCTTGACTTATAAATTTATTTGTTGTCTAGAGAAAAGACCTGTCAACAAATTGGCGCCGTTTCCGGGGAAGCAACAATGTTTGTTTGTTTATCTGTGGGTCTGGGAATAGCCCGACCCCATTTTTGTTTTTAATTTTGTTTTCTTTGTCTGTTTTCTCATTGTATGCTAGTTGGACGTCGAAGGCTCGAATTTGACAATGCCGGTTATTATTCAGAACCTGAACGTTCCCGAGGAGATGACTCGTCAGATGGCTGAACTCTAGAGGCAGATGGAGGCGTTAAAAACCAAAAAAGATGCCGCTGCTGCCGAGGCTGAGTGTCAACGAGTCAACAATGCTCGTCTACAAGAAGAGCTGAATGCCTATCCGAGTAACGCTAAACAATACATGCATCCAGAACTGAGGGTGCCAGAGTCTCCAATTGTGCTTCCAGAGATAGAGAAACCTTTTGAGATTAAGTCTCAATTTATATCCTTGATTAAACGAGCTCAGTTTGAAGGGAAACCTACTGAGTTCCCTATGGAACATATTAGGGTTTTTTTGATTTATGTGACACTATTGCTGCTGAAGATGTCTCACTTGAATATATTCTGTTAAAAGCTTTCAGGTGGTCTCTTACTGGGAAGGCCCTGAGCTGGTTGGAGAGCTTACCTCCTAAGTCTATCAGGACTTGGAAGAATTTGTATGATCAATTTCTTATAAAATTTTTCCCTCCTGCCAAGACAACGGAGTTGAGAAAACGCATCACCTCCTATCACCAACTGCCTAATGAGACTTTTGTTGAAACATGGGAAAGATTTAAGGAGATGCTTAGACAGTGTCCCACTCATGGGCAACCCTTATATGTGCTCCAAGAAATCTTTTTCCAGGGTATTAATGCAGAGACAAAGAACCGCATCAACATGCATACAGCGTGCGGTTTTATAGAGATGGAACCCACGACTGCATGGGAATTGTTGGACAAGCTGTCTAACTACGATGCCATGTACGGAACCCAACTATCTCCCCAGCCCGAGAGGCGTCTCTACATGCCTAACAAGGAAGACGTTGACCCAGATGTCAAGAATCAATTTCTGCAAGACGAGGTCAACCGCTTGAAGAAGCAGGTAAGTTTTCTGAAATCCTCTCAATCTTGTCAAGAATGTGGTTCTTCTGCCTATAGTACGTCTGCTTGCACTAACATAGCGCAGGTGAGAGCCGTTGAGACATATGCTGAAGTGAAATATATGAGAGGCCCATACAGAAACCAGCTTGGCAATTTTGATAGGTCAACCAATTATCCAACGTGGGGCAACCAAAACCCGAATCCTAACTATGCAGCAACCCCACCGGATAGAAGACCTGCACCATATCGACCTCCAGGCTACCAAGAGCCACCATCATGGGCGTTAGATTTACAGGAAGGCATTAGCGGAATCCAAGCCAACCTGAACAATCAAAACAAAAGATGGGGAGAGTTCGATGTATGGAAGAAGAATGTCGACTCCCAACTAGGGAACCTTGCTGCATAGATTCCAAGGCCACAAGGGCAACTTCCGGGCCATCCCGAAGAGAACCCTAGAGGAAAAATAGCAGCGGTACACCTTAGGAGCGGAAAAACACTACCGGAGCGTGTCCAAGCAAAGGAGAAGGACCCTATGACTGAAGAGGACGCCACGGTTCATCTCGGTAAAGAGCCAGCGAGAGAAAATACCGAACTGGCACACCATCGTGAAGAGGCTCCCAGAGTCGTCAACGACCCTAATCCAGGTAAGTTTTCTGATCCGAACCCCTCTCTCAATCCCAGGCTAGTTAACGACCCTATCAGGGTCGGTAATGATCCTCCGCGAGCACCATCATGGGTGTTTGATAGTTACACTCGAAAACTGAAACTGGTTCTTGTACAGACTCGTTAACGACCTGCCCAGGTTCGTTAACAACCCTGCGTAATTATCAAGCCTAAAAACCAGTCCAGATCCGTTACATACCCAATTGGGTCGTTAACGAGGCACTCCGAGAGCTATTTCGAGACCAAGTATGGGGTCTCTTGTCTATTGATTTGTGTGGATCTTATCTTGGAAAAGTCGTATTTTTTGTAGGTCCAAATGGAAAGTTCTAGCCGAGCTGCAACCCGAGCCCAAAAGAAGAAGAGGACTCAACGGTCCCCATCTCCTCCGGGCATGGACAATGTGATCTTGAGCACTCAAGGGCAAGCGGACCGCTACAACGCCATTCTAGACAAGGACCACTACACTAGGTGATTGTCGAGGACTAGTGCTAAAGCGATGAGGCTCTATGATGATGTCAAGGAGGCTTTTTCAATTCTCGGAGTGCCTCACTTGTTGAAGAAGGAGAATGTACCACACTTCCTGGCTCTCACATCCGAGTTCCTAGCCACTCTTGAGACAAGATTCCCGACGAAGACTTCGGAGGGATGAATCAGGTTCAGGCTCGGTAATGTGAACCGTGAGTTTACTTTGGCAGAGTTCAATGCTATTCTTGAGCTCCCAAACCCTTCTCGAGATTAAAGCCTTAAGGACTACAAGGTGACAAGGACTTGGAGCTATATCAACGGGGAAGTGGAGCCCTCCGCCGCAGCACTATCCGGGGCGAGCATCATCAACCCCATTTTTCGGATCATCCTCCGAGTCCAAGCTGCTACATTCTGGCCCACGAGAGAGTTGAACATGCCGACAAGGATAGAAGTTGCATGTCTTCGCACCATCCTTTTTTAGGAGCCCGCCCCATTGAACTTGGGGTATGAATGGCTATACTATGTTGAGAAGTCGATCAAGTCAAAGGAAGTATGGTGCGGGAATTTGGTCAGTCTCTTGCGACCAATCTAGGAGTCAATCTCTCGCTCTACACACCGGCCCACGCCCAATTGCTCAACTCGAACTATTGGTTTAGTTCCGATATTTTTACTCAAGTTCAGGGCGGGTACACTACCAAGGTTCAAGGCCGAGATGTAACACCCACCCGATCAAGCCTGGAGTTGCTCTACGTACCGAATTAGTACGAGTCATGGACAGGTCATGATTTCCCGTTAGAGCACAAGCCGAAGGATGAGCCATCACTAAGGCCATGTGTGTCAAGGTTTGAGCGGGAGGAAGATGCTATGGAAGAAGACGATGAAGGGACTGAGGAAGCTTCCGAGGGAGGTACAGAGGAGCTTGACAACGAGGAAGAAGGCCTCGATCCTGAAATTCTTGGCAACAATGTCTTCGTTAACGAGCCCGTAAGGGTCGTTAACGACCACTTCGAGGCTTCTACCGATGCTCCTACCGAGGCTCACAATATCGGTAACGACCCCCCACAACAACCTTTCGACCCGCAGTCATACAGTCTCATGCCTTACAATCCGGTACTTTTTCAAGACCATTTCCAGCCTCAATACCAACCAACTGCTCAGCCCGAGTACACTGGATCGAGTATCCCTCCTCCATGGGCCAAAGATTTATCTGCTTAGATGCAGCAACTTAACCTACAACAGACGCATGTTCATTGGAGGATGGATAGATGGGAGAGTGTCTATTCTGCTCGCATGACATTTGAGGATGCGAGGCATCAGCAGAGGGAGGCGGATGATGCTGAGCGCTGGAGGATGATGTATGACTTCATGGGGAACTTCGAACATTATTTTCCACCACCTGGGCGTGGATTCAGTTTGAAGACTTGTTTTGTTTTCTGCTTTAAGATCTTGTAAGTTTTTCTGTTTTTCTTTTCTTTTTCTTTTGTTTTCTTTCTTTTTTTTTCTATTTCTTTTCTTCTGCTTAGTTTTATTACAGTGGGGACACTGTAATTTTAAGTATGGGGTGGGAAAGGTACAAAAGTTAGTGTCTTGTTTGTTTTGTGTGTTCTGTGTTTTGAGTAGTTTTTTTTTTTTTTGCAAATTAAGAAAAATCGAAAAGAAAAATTTTGAAAAAAGAAAAATTTGAAAAACAAGAGGAGTTTTAGAATTGATAGAGGCCCTCTTTCTTATGGTTCTATGATAGTAGTTACTAGCATGATCATATAAATCCTTGCAAGCATGTCTTTGAGAGTATTGCCTGAATCTTTTTCTGAAGTTGTTTTTATAGAGGAATAGAATTTGATGAAATTGAGCATGTATACTTTTTTGGCATAAGTGATGCAATCCAACAACAACATTTGCTACCTTGTGAGTTATTTTTGGCCTTATAAGGAGAACATAAAAAATCCCTCTTCTTTTCTTGTGTGATTTACTCTCTTTATGCATATTATCTCTTGGAATTGTGATGGTTATCTATTTCTTGAGACCTATATAAGATTTATAGTTCATTACATGTGAAGATCATATGATAGAGAACTTATTTTCATAAGCCCTATTAATCCCTATCCATCCTTACATTATCCCTCTTTTTGAAGCCAATTTGAGCATGAAGCCTTTATTTTTAGCTCCACAGAAATTTTCCCTAGCCGAGATAAGCTTGACCCTATCTGGGGATTAGGACTTAGATTGGAGAGGTTTGTTTTGTTAAGTGTATAAAAAAGGGTGAAATGTTATGATTGGTTTTGAAATCATGGGTTTATGGGAAGGGTAGATTGGAAGTCTATTGTTTTATTTTGTAAGAAGAGAGATCTATTGGTAATAAAAGATGCACAAAAAAGATTTGTTTGGAAAAAAGAAAAAGAGAAAGAGAAAGTATACACGATGAACTTCGTTAACGACCTAGTTGGCTCGTTAACGAGAAAATTTGACGAGCACTTTTACGTCGCTATAAAAACACTATCAAAGAATTATTCCTAACTTCCTAACCTTAGCAAAGTGGAAGCAAGGGTCGATCCCACAGAGACTCGAATTATTTGGATTTAAGTAATGTTACTAAACTAAGGGGGAGATTTTGTAATTATAAACTAAGAATCTAAGTAATTGAAACTAATTAAATCAAAGCAAGTAAAGTGATTTGAGATTCAAATATGGAGAAAAGCGTCCAAATAGTTTCATATCCATTGCATACATGAGTTTTGATCCTCGATTATCCTTATTTCAATTTCCCTTGACTAATCTATTGTGAATTTATGAATTCAAGCATAAGGTGGTTGTTAATATACACCGTCTTTAACAACTTTTTCACCAATTAACCTAGAAAACCTTCTATGTCAAAATGATCATGCAATTAAGTTCAAAGCATTCAATAGAAACAATAATCATGAATTCCACCGTCTTATTCCACCGTCTATAAGTTTAATCAAAGGATTCATCCATGAATAATCAAATTTCAACGTCTATTTAATTATTCTAGTTGTAATCAACCTAGAAGTAGAATAGGTGATCAAGCTATTATAATCCTAAGTGAATTTAATCAATCAAGCACGGAGAGATTTAGTCTAGTCAAGGCAAATAAAATAATTCAAATCTCACAAACGATCATGCATACAACTTCAACTAACTAGTTGGACATGGGAAATATAGCTAGAAATTGTCATTGAAGAAAAACAAAACTTACAAGAGTCAAATTGATCTTCAATTGCAAAACTAGGGTTTTTGTCTCCCTCCAATCTCCAAATTCTTCAAACTTAGAACACAAGTAAAAGATAGCATAATAAAATCCAAATAAAACCCTAAGGAAAGTATGTATATCAAGTCTAAAAATATCTAAAAGAAATATTAGAGTCGGCCCACAAGATATCGCGGAAGCGCAAGTCATCGTCGCGTCAACCGCCGGAGCCCGGTTTGGTGCACTTGAGAGCGCGGGCGCGCTCTCCCTACTTTGGCCGCGCTTTGCCAGCAGCAACTTTAGTGACACTTCAGAGGCTGTTTTGACCCTCTTCGAGTTGGAATTTGGACTCGGAGTAAAAAAATGAATTGTAGCTCTTCGCGTTAGCTTTCCAGTGATACCAAATTCAACTTCATCCGAACACTGTAGCTCCCAAACCAGGCATTTCAAGATAGAGGTGTCAAAATAAGACTCCAATGCATGACCCGGATTTAAGCGTTCTTTTCACACAAGCTCTTGGGCCTTAACTATTGATAAACCAGAGATTCTTTTGAGTATGTTTTAAGAGGCTTTCTAGGATATAATGGGTGAGTGAAGAGGAAGTGCATATTGTTGAGTGAGTTTGGTATATGTCTTATGAGTGTTTTGGATGTGTGAGTTTTTTTAGGAGTCTTTGATTCCCGGATATTATTAGCACCACATAGCCAAAATATTTCCACCCCTTATTGTCTTTACCGAGCCCCATTACAACCCGGCTTTATGGAAGCTTCTATGAAGTTTTTCATTGAGCCCCCTAAGTTCTCTTGATGATTTTTACGTGTTTTGACGAATCTTAGGTGGAGAGTTTGGTGATATAAGTTCCAATTTCTATGCGTTTTTGTATATAAGATGAGTTGAGAGATGAATTTATAAGCCTAAACACTTGAGAGTTGAGTGAAACACATATCCCTGGTGAGGTGGGATTGTATTTGCTTATGTCTATTTAGTGCAAATATATGTGTGATGACGTTAATAGTCATTTGCTATTTTTCGCTATGGTTTTGGAAGTTGCTTTTTAGATGATGGCTATTAGCTTGATGAGTATGATTGTTTGGTTTTGATTATTGTTTAGTGATTGCTTGAGGACATAAGTATGGGGTATTTTGATATTCATGTTTTTGGTATAGTTTTTAGTGTGTTTTCTTAGTTTGTTAGGATTAGTTTTAGTAGTTTTGGAGTTAGTTTTGTATGTTTTTGGATGGTTTTGCATATTTTGTGAAAAGTATGGAAGCTACTTCGTTTTGTGTCTTTTTTTAGGTTTTAGCAAGGAAACAGTGCTTTTTGGAGCTAAATTGGAGTACTATGATGAAAGACGGAAGAGTATGGAGATGAGAAGTTGAAGTTCAAGCTTTTAAGAGTTGAAGAGTTAAAGAATACCAAATCCAGGCTCGTTAACGAGGTTGTAAAGGGTCGTTAACAAGGCTTAGGGACGGAATTTATGCAAAAATCTATTGTTGATTTGTTGGCTAACAAAGGAATTCTACAGCATAAGTCTACACTTGGAGTTCCTAAGCAAAATAGTAGAGTTCAAAGGAAACACATGGATTTGGTTGAAACAGAACGAGTTATTAGATTACATGCCAACTTGCCAATGAGCTTTTAGGGTGATTGTATCGTGGGGGCCACTTATTTGATCAATATGATGCCTTCTACAATTCTAGAATGTAAAACTCCTCATGAGGTTTTGTTTGGGAAAAGTCTACACTATGAGAGATTGATAGCCATTGGATGTTTATGTTATTCCTTGATTCTTAAAGGGAAAAGAGGAAATTTTGAAACAGTTGCAAATAAGTGTATATTCCTTGGATATCCACAAGGACAAACGACCTACAAGCTATATGATCTTCAATCTAAGAAGATTATAGTTAGTAGATGTTAGTGCACAAAAACTCCGCCTTCAATTCGTCTTCAATGCACTAATTAATAACTCCTCCTCTTCCGCTCCGCCTTCAATCTCTTGACCTAGAAACCTGCAAAACAATGAACACATGGGACGGGGACCCCCTAATCCACCTCCGATGCCTAAGTCAGAAGAGCAATTTTCGTTTTGAGCGACGAGGTACAACAAGAGAGCGGTGAATCCCTGAATAGTCGAGCTAAGCGAGTATTAGCCTGTTCAGGGTTTCTGAATATGCCGATATGCACATGTGTCTCTCCCTACACGCCTAGGGCGTGTATTTATAATGTAAGAAGGAGATCAGAGGGCCTTATTTAATTATCTCCTAGGGTTGCTTAAAGCCCAAGCTAGGGATATTCCCACCTTCTCCGGATTTAATCTTATCATATTTGCAGGATAGATCTTCCATTAAGTTGCATAACCACCATATATTTTATAATATAGAAAATAACGAAAATAATAATAACTGCATAGTAATTTTAGAAATACCTTTTTAATAGCGAAAATAACTATGGTAACTATGTTTGTTTTGCCTGCTCACAATAGACATGTTATTTTCAAGGAAGATCAATTTCCTTTTCTTGTTCAAGGTGTAGCTATTTTTTCTAAACATGTTGTTAATTTGCCACTAGTGTCTCATATGACAAATGCTACAGATATTCTATGTGATTCACATCAAGGTGGCCGTCAATTTTATAGGAATCAGAGTACTATAGAAATTCAAAGGGTACAACATAGGACAGAACATGAAGATATACAATCTATTGTTCTTGTTGTGAGGAGATCTACAAGGGAGATCAGGGTGCTAGCCTGAGTTAAATGATTATGTTTGCAAATACTTTCCATTGACAAAAGTTGATTAAGATCAAAAACCTACTAGTGTTGATTCTTTCTCATAGGCTTTTCATGTCGTTTCTCTAGCAGATTTCCAAGGATATTCTAGTAGTTACATTCAATCTTTGTTCAATGTGCTCTATGTCAAAGAATCAAGTACTTATGAACATGCCTCTACAAATCAAGGTTGGATTGATGCCATGAATAAAGAAATACAAGCTTTGGAAGACAATCACACTTGGGAGCTCACTACATTGCCACAAGGGAAGAGGGCAACTGGATCCAAGTGAGTATATGAAGTCAAGTTTTATCCGATCAGGTGAAGATGTTAAAGGCCAAGGTTAGTCACAAAATGTTATAATCAGATTAAGAACAAAGATTATAAACACACTTTTTCACATGTTGCTAAATTTACTATAGTGAGAGTGTTACTAGCCTTGTCTTCTATCTATGATTGGACCTTACATACTCTATACATAAATAATTCATTTTGCATGGTTTCTTAGAAGACGAGGTTTATACGATACCTCCACAAAGTTACACAAGGGAAAAGCAAGGTTAAGTATGCAAGCTTAAGAGATCTTTATATGGTCTTAAACAAGCAAGTAGGTGGTGGAATATGGAACATATAAAGCACCTTTTTAACTAGGATTTACACAATCAATGCATGATTATTCTTTATTCATCAAGGAATTTGGTAGCTCTATAACTGATAGAGCATATAGATGTAGTTGTTAGAGCATGTTTTTATTCTCGTTTTATGCATTTTTATCTAGGATTTCATTCTAAGTTTAGATTAGGTTTTATTTTCGTTTAGTTCGGAATCTACGCGACTTTGTGCGTAATTGCAGGTCGGATGGTGGAAGACGGTAGATGGAAAGCTTAGGACGGACCTCGAGACGTGTAGGAAGCATTGGACATGAAGATCGAGGCAAAGGATTATAAAGGGCAAGGAGTGAAGCCAAGACCGCGCCGAGAGCCGACTTTCTGCGGCGTCGGCGCGGGTGAAGTGGGGAGAGCTTGGTCGCGCTCTGGGAGGCCACAAACCGCGCTCTGGCGCGTCGGTGCGGCGTGGACTTGGGCTTCCGCGAGATCTTGTGGGCCGACTTTCTTAATGTTTATTTGGATATTTTTGGATCTTTTGGATATTTTTAGACATAATAAAAATACTTTCTCTAGGTTTTATTTGGAGAGGATATGCTATCTTTTACTTGTGTTCTAAGTTTGATTGAGTTTGGAGATTTGTGGGAGACAAACCCTAGTTTTGCAATTGAAGATCAATTTGACTCTTGTAAGTTTTGTTCTTCTTCAATTACAATTTCTAGCTAATTTTCTTATGTCCAACTAGTTAGTTGAAGCTGTATGCGTGATTGTTTGTGAGATTTGAATAAATTTAGTTTGCCTTGACTAGATTGAATCTCTCCATGCCTGATTGATTAAATTCACTTAGGATTAGTTTAGATTGGCCACCTATCCTATTTCTAGGTTGAATTACAACTAGAATAATTAAATAGACGGTGGAATTTGATTATTCATGGATGAATCCTTTGATTAAACTTAAAGACGGTGTATATTAAGGTTAATCAAAGGCGGATAATTTAATCACAAGACTTCATGAATAGACGGTGGAATTCATGAATATTGTTTCTATTGAATGCTTTGAACTTAATTGCATGATCAACTTGACATAGAAGGTTTTCTAGGTTAATTGATTAAAAGGTTGTTAAAGACGGTGTATATTAACAACCACAATAAGCTTGAATTCATAAATTCACAATAGATTAGTCAAGGGAAATTGAAATAAGGATAATCGATGATCAAAACTCATGTATGCAATGGATACGAAACTAGTTGGATGCTTTTCTCCATATTTTAACCTCAAATTATTTTAATTATTGAGTTTTAATTAGTTTTAATTACTTAGATTTTTAGTTTACAATCATAAAATCCCCCCTGAATTTTGTAATACTACTTAAATACAAGTATTCCGAGTCTCTGTGGGTTCGACCCTTACTTCCACTTTGCTAAGGTTAGGAAGTTAGGAATAATTCTTTGACAGTGTTTTTATTGCGACGTAAAAGTGCTCGTCAATAACCATAGCACTTGTCTATGTTGATGACATGTTGCTAACTAAAAATGATCCTGGTTCTATTCAAGCTATAAAATCTTCTCTTCATCAAGCATTCACTATTAAAGATCTTGGTTACGTAAGGTATTTTTTGGGCCTTGAAAATTCCAAGACACGAGAGGGCATCAAGATCATTCAGAGAAAATATGTTCTTGATCTTCTTACAAATGTTGGTTAACTTGATTGTAAGGCTACAACTTTTCCAATGCAGAGGAATTTGCATCTACATCCTGATGTTGGTGATCATTTTCCAGAACTAGATTCATATAGGAGACTAATTGATCGACTCCTATATTTGACCTTATCCAAACCTGATATTTCTTTCACTTTTCAGCAATTGAGTTGATTCATGGTCACTCCACGATCTCCACAAATGGATGCACTTTTGTACCTTCTTCGATATTTGAAAGGTACAATCAATGCCTTACTCTTTTATTCCAGCTAGTCTGATTTATCTTTGAAGGCATATTGTAATGCAAACTAGGGTAGTTGTGTATATATAGATCGATCCTTGTCCAGGTATTGTGTTTTCTTGGGAAATCTCTTGTTTCTTGGAAAACTAAGAAGCAAACTACGGTTTCAAATTCTTCAACTGAGAGTGAATATCGTAGTATGTCCAAAACAACTAGTGAATTGGTATGCTAGAAGGCTTGCTCACGGATTTTGATATTAAAATACCATAATAAGGTTTTGACAAGCTTAAAGTTGTCGTGCCTAATCAAAAATAAATTCATATTATTAAACTAAGTATAACTAGTAAGTCGAGGTCGAACCCAAGAGAATCTTGTATTCCCAAGTCAATATCTTTATCAACTTAAGAAAGTAAAAAGGGGGATTTTGATTTGATTTCTAATTCTAAGAAAGCAAAGCAAACAATAAACAAGTAAAAGGAATTGATTTTTATCATTTAGAAAATAAATTAATTCAAAGCATCCACTTTTATCATCAAGTTTTTTTTTATCATTGATTCTTAACAAATAATTTTCTTTCCTAAGATTATTCATATCCTGATCTGATGTAATAAACAAGCAACAAGTCATGCAAATACTTATTATCAAACAACACATGAAATGATCACGAATTAGATTGATATTAGTAGTTAGAACAAGGATAAATAGGATACATGTAATTGATTCACAATGAGTTAAACAAAAGCATGCAATCAACTCTCTTTCTCAATTGTTATAGTCAACGAGTCCTATAACAATGAGTTTTTCTACAAAGATCGGGCTTTTCAACGAAAAAACCTAGATCCTAGCAATAGAGTGTAATCAATCTCCACAAGTTGATCAGACAAATAGAAATAAAAAAACATTCAATAAAGATTAAGCACAAGAGAGATTGATCTAATTAAAGGAATAAAACTTGAAATTATAATCTCACAACTTACTTGAATTCAAAAGCTTCAACAATTAATGAACATAGGGTTTAGTTCTCCATAAGGTTCTCCAACTTGAATAAAGATAAGAATAAAAATAATAAAAACTTGATGCTGAAAATAAAACCTAATATGTCTTTTTATCTTAAGAAACACGAAACTAAAAGATAAGAAAGAGGCAAAAAATTAAATCGAAAATTCCTCGCACACGGGATCTGGCACAAGTACACGAAGTCAATTAGTGACTACGGTTCTCTTAGGAAAGGAACCGTGGTCACGGTTTTGCCCACCCCGGTCGCGATTTTCTATTGACAACATTCTGACGAGACTTTAGGAGGCTTTTTTTTACCCTCTTCGAGTAGGAATTTGGACTTGGAGTAAATATGAATTGTAGTTCGTTAAATTAGCTTCCCAACGACACCAAATCAGCTTCATCCGACCATCGTAGCTCTCGAACAAAGCGTCGCAAGTAAGTGGTGTCAAAACAACAACTCCAATGCATGACCCAGATTTAAGTGTTCTTTTCCCACAACCCCTTATGCTTAATACTCATCAAGAGTGGTTTGAATATCCTCTTTTTCCACCTTTTCTTCCAACGCCCCCATACTTATACATAACTCACACAAAACAAAAACACAACCTAAAGTCCTAAATCCCGGATTCTGTGTCAAGCTTATTAGGCTAGGAAAATTTTGTGGAGTTAACAAAAATAGGCTTAAAGCTTAAAAGAAATGGGGTATCAAGAACATGGATCTTGTAAGGTAGGAAGGGAAATAATAGGCTTATAAGAAACATTGTCTCAATCATTTTAATGCCATGCATTCAATCATATAAAGCAGTCTTGACAAAGAGTCATAACGCAAGTTCTAGAGCTAGATAATCATGGTGATACACTCAAGAAATATAGAGAACAAATATATCATAAAAGGCCAAAAATATCTCACAAGGCTAATTGTTGTCTAGAACTTCAGAATGAATCAAATACTCAAGCTAAATACATGCTCCATCCTATAATCAAGGTAGATAATCAATGATCATGCTTATATCATATCAACTTCAGCATATCATGCAAATCATGGATTAGGACTTATACTTAGCATAGAAACACAAGAGGATACAAACAATGGGGAAATAAGAACCTAAATGCAATATTTTTGTATTTTTTTCAAATTTTTCTGATTTTTTTTTCAATTTTTTCAAGAATTTTAATCAATGCAAGCAAAAATATAAACATTCACATGCAACTACATGATCTAACTCCAATCAAGCTCTCATGACAAAATAAATAATCCCCTTCCCCCATGCTTAAACATTACTTTGTCCCCAAAGTAATAAAAACATAAGAGTAAAAGAAAACCGATCTTATCACAAGAACTTGTCAAACCCGGGAATCTACTCTGATGGTGATGGTGGTGGTATGAGCGCGGGGCATCTTGACTTCCTCGGACCCCGTGTACCTGTTTTCCAACTTTACCTACAACTAAGTTCAAAAACAAACCGAAAACCACACAAAAACACACCAAAAGCAAAACTATTTCTATAAAAACAAATAAAAACTAAAAACAAAGCTTGGGTTGCCTCCCAAGAAGCGCTTGTTTAACGTCATTAGCTTGACGCATTACCGCTCATGTGTTTGGGTCGTTCAAAGCCGTCTCTTCAAGAATAGCATTGCTAAATTCTTCAAAATACGGCTTCAAACGCTGTCCATTCACTTTCTGCACTGAATGAGTGGATCTATCATCTAGAAAGGCGGACTTAGAGAGACTTGGTGATTGTTTGATCTCCACATTAGGCCCTGCAAAAAAAGAGACACAGGCTTCTTGCCTGACAATGTTAGTGGCATGGGCATAAAGCCCGGTAGCAAGGGTGGTCGCTCATAGTGAGCGTTCAACTTAGCTACAACCTCCTTCATGTCAGTGTAAAGCACACAATCCACTTTATCATTAACTAACAGACTTTCAAGAGAAAATTGCAATCCATCATGATCACTAACATTAAAGAAAACCGGAACAGGTGTCTCTAAAACATTAATAGAGCACAAAGAATTGTTAGTGTAGGGAAATTTCATGGCATTAGAGATGTTATACTCAACCCTTTCCCCATCAAACTCCATAGTTAATGAGCCCTTACGCACATCAATTTTTGTATTGGCTTTATTCAAGAATGGTCTTCCTAATAGGATTGGAGCCGCATGTTTGTCATGTTCCATATTAAGTATATAAAAATCAACAGGAAAGATTAACTTATCAACCATGACAATCACATCTTCTACAACCCCCTTTGGGTAAACATTGGATCCATCAGCCAATTGGATTACGACATCTGTTGCACGTAATGAAGCAAGCTCAAGAGATTTATAAATTGAATAAGGCAAAACATTTGTTGAAGCACCCATGTCTAGCATAGCCTTATCAAATTTCATCTCACCTATAGTACAAGGAATAGTGAACATACCTGGGTCTTCGAATTTCTTTGGCAATCGTCTTTGGAAAACCGATGAGATTTGCTTAACAACCTTGATCTTCTGCTTCCCTTTAGGCTTTTGATTCTGCTTGACCGTGCATAGCTCCTTCAAGAATTTAGCATAGCGAGGAATGCTCTTGATAAGTTTGAGAAGTGGAATGTTAACCTTGCAATTGCTAAACATCTCGAAGATCTCTTTGTCGTTCTCGATCTTACGGGTCTCCTTTAAGGCTTCGGGAAAAGGTGGAAGAGGTTTAAGAACCGAGGTTGAAGGAGTCGAGGATTCGCCGTTAATCACCGACGACGCGGTTTGGCCGCTTGAGAGCGTGGGCGCGCTCTGGCTGGTTCTGGTCGCGCTCTCGCCACAGAAAATTGACCCATCGGAGCGCGATTGAAGGCATGGTGACGCGGGGGCGCTCTGTCCGTGTTGCCCGTGCTCGGTCTTCTGTTCCAACTCCGATACTTCGTCTTCCTTGGTTTCTTCCTCATGCAAGGCCGCCTGAGAGCGTGGGCGCGCTCTGGCTGGTTCTGGTCGCGCTCTCGCCACAGAAAATTGACCCATCGGAGCGCGATTTAAGGCATGGTGACGCGGGGGCGCTCTGGCCGTGTTGCCCGTGCTCGGTCTTCTGTTCCAACTCCGATACTTCGTCTTCCTTGGTTTCTTCCTCATGCAAGGTTGGTTGCTTGTCGGCTGTATTTCCCAACACTTTACCACTACGGAGCAAGATTGCACTCACATTCTGTTTAGGATTGAGTTCAGTCTGAGAGGGTAATCTGTTGGAATCTCTAGCTTCAAGTTTGCTCATCGCCTTTGCAAGTTGGATCATCTGATTTTCCAAGTTGGTGACGCTTGACTTGGTATCTTGTTGAAATTGGCTCACAGACTGATGCATCATGGTCATATTTTGAGTAAGAGCACGGATCATTTCATCTGAGGATAAGGATGGGCCTTGATTTGGTGCTTGAGGCTGAGGTTGAGGTTGAACAGGAGGTCTAAAACCTGGAGGCTCGTTTGGAGGTACATATTGTTGATTTTGATTTCCATACCTCAAGTTGTGATGATCCATCCAGCCCGGATTGTACGTGGTTGAATAAGGATCATAAGCTGGTATTCTTGGCCCATAGCCTCCAAGTGCATTAACTTCCTCGTCTTGTGTATGAAGAGTAGGACAAGCATCCGTCTTATGAGTAACATCGGAACAGAAACCGCAAGGCTTGACTTGTTGTTGTCCTTTCAGCATGAAATGTCTGAATATTGACTTCAACTCATTCACATCTTCATGTAAAGTCGTAACATCAATAGAATGGGCTGCCTTCATTGAAGCTCTTTTGCTAAATTGACGAGAGCCTTTAGAGAGTTCATGAAATAGATCAAAAGCTTCATCGGGGGTCTTGTTCAGGATGTTTCCTCCACATGCAGCATTAACATGTCGGTGTTCTTCATCCAATAAGCCTTCATGAAGGTACATAACAAGATCCATCTTAGAATAACCATGATAGGGGCAGCTTGAAATTAGCTTTTTGAACCTCTCATAATACTCATAAAGCGATTCATTCGGGAGTTGTTCAATGTTGCTAATTCTCTTTTTCATACTCGAGAGCTTTGTGGTTGGGAAATACTTCTCAAGGAAAGCCTTTTTCAGTTCCTCCCAAGTCTCAATACTGCCAGGAGCCAGAAAATAGAGCAAGTCACTCGCTGCATCTTTCAAGGAGAATGAGAAAGCTCTCAGCTTGATTTGATCATCAGTGACTCCGTTTGGTTTCATGCTAGTGCAGACAGCATGAAAATCAGATAGATGTTTGTTTGGATCTTCACCCGCCTTCCCATAGAATAGAGGAAGGAGGTGAATCAACCCTGATTTCAGTTCAAATTGGACACCGTCAGGGAGTGCAGGTAGCTTCACCGCCAATGGTTGTTGGGCCAAATCGGGTGCAGTCAACTGTCTCAGTGTCTAAGCCACTTCTGTTATTACAGGAACGCTATCAGAAGTAGAATCAGAATCAGAAGAAGAAGAAGAAGATGCCAGGTTGAACGGTAATTCCCGAGAAATCGCACGAGCTTGCCTGCGCAACCTAGAAATTTTCCTCTCAATTTCTGAATCAAACTCAACAAGAGATGGATTAGTAGCACGGGTATGAACCATACAAGTGGTTCACACCCAAAAATAAAAATAAAAAGTAACACTAGATAAACACAAATAATTTGCCGAGTCCCCGGCAACGGCGCCAAATTTCACGAGCACTTTTAC
This sequence comes from Fallopia convolvulus, assembly GCA_964016875.1. Classification (NCBI taxonomy): domain Eukaryota; kingdom Viridiplantae; phylum Streptophyta; class Magnoliopsida; order Caryophyllales; family Polygonaceae; genus Fallopia; species Fallopia convolvulus. The sequence continues at coordinate 31,930,577 of OZ024730.1, forward strand.
GTCGCTATAAAAGCACTGTCAAAGAATTATTCCTAACTTCCTAACTTAGCAAAGTGGAAGCAAGGGTCGATCCCACAGAGACTTGGATTATTTGGATTTAAGTAATGTTACTAAACTAAGGGGGAGATTTTGTGATTATAAACTAAGAATCTAAGTAACTAAAACTAATTAAATCAAAGCAAGTAAAGTGATTTGAGATTCAAATATGGAGAAAAGCGTCCAACTAGTTTCGTATCCATTGTACACATGAGTTTTGATCCTCGATTATCCTTATTTCAATTTCCCTTGACTAATCTATTGTGAATTTATGAATTCAAGCTTAAGTTAGTTGTTAATATACACCGTCTTTAACAACCTTTTCACCAATTAACCTAGAAAACCTTCTATGTCAAAGTGATCATGCAATTAAGTTCAAAGCATTCAATAGAAACAATAATCATGAATTCCACCGTCTATTCATGAGGTCTTTTGATTAAATTCTCCGCCTTTGATTAACCTTATTCCACCGTCTATAAGTTTAATCAAAGGATTCATCCATGAATAATCAAATTCCACCGTCTATTTAATTATTCTAGTTGTAATTAAACCTAGAAGTAGAATAAGTGATCAAGCTATTATAATCCTAAGTGAATTTAATCAATCAAGCACGGAGAGATTTAATCTAGTCAAGGCAATAGAAATAATTCAAATCTCACAAACGATCATGCATACAACATCAACTAACTAGTTGGACATGGGAAATTTAGCTAGAAATTGTCATTGAAGAAAAACAAAACTTACAAGAGTCAAATTGATATTCAATTGCAAAACTAGGGTTTTTGTCTCCCTCCAATCTCCAAATTCTTCAAACTTAGAACACAAGTAAAAGATAGCATAATAAAATCCAAATAAAACCCTAAGGAAAGTATTTATATCAAGTCTAAAAATATCTAAAAGAAATATTAGAGTCGGCCCACAAGATCTCGCGGAAGCCCAAGTCATCGCCGCGTCAACCGCCGGAGCGCGGTTTGGTGCACTTGAGAGCGCGGGCGCACTCTCCCTACTTTGGCCGCGCTTTGCCTGCAGCAACTTTAGTGACACTTTAGAGGCTGTTTTGACCCCCTTCGAGTTGTAATTTGGACTCGGAGTAAAAATATGAATTGTAGCTCTTCGAGTTAGCTTTCCAGTGATACCAAATTCAGATTCATCCGACTACTGTAGCTCCCAAACCAAGCATTTCAAGATAGAGGTGTCAAAATAAGACTCCAATGCATGACCCGGATTTAAGCGTTCTTCTCACACAAGCACTTGGGCCTTAACTCTTGATTTTTTCCTTCGGTTCTTCTCTTCAATGCTCACCAAGGGTCCCGAGGTCCGGTCCTTAGCCTCACACCGACCATCTTCCACCCTCCAACCTATAATAAAGTATACAATCGCGTAGATTCCGAACTAAACCGAAATAAACCTAAACTAAAACTTAGAACGAAATCCTAGCTAAAAATACATAAACCGAGAATAAAAACATGCTCTAAGACCTATGCCTATATGCTCTATCAGTTGCGCAAGTAAAAACATAAAAGAAGGAAGAAAGGAAAAGAATTGGAAGTAATATAAGAAGGAGGAAAAAGGAAATAAGATGTGCATGTGTGTTTAATAGATAAACCAGAGATTCTTTTGAGTATGTTTTAAGAGGATTTCTAGGATATAATAGGTGAGTGAAGAGGAAGTGCATGTTGTTGAGTGAGTTTGGTATATGTCTTTTGAGTGTTTTGGATGTGTGAGTTTTTTTAGGAGTCTTTGATTCCCGAATATTATTAGCACCACATAGCCAAAATATTTCCACCCCTTATTGTCTTTACCGAGCCCCATTACAACCCGGCTTTATGGAAGCTTCTATGAAGTTTTTCATTGAGCCCCCTAAGTTCTCTTGATGATTTTTACGTGTTTTGACGAATCTTAGGTGGAGAGTTTGGTGATATAAGTTCCAATTTCTATGCGTTTTTGTATATAAGATGAGTTGAGAGATGAATTTATAAGCCTAAACACTTGAGAGTTGAGTGAAACACATATCCCTGGTGAGGTGGGATTGTATTTGCTTATGTCTATTTAGTGCAAATATATGTGTGATGACGTTAATAGTCATTTGCTATTTTTCGCTATGGTTTTGGAAGTTGTTTTTTAGATGATGGCTATTAGCTTGATGAGTATAATTGTTTGGTTTTGATTATTGTTTAGTGATTGCTTGAGGACATAAGTATGGGGTATTTTGATATTCATGTTTTTGGTATAGTTTTTAGTGTGTTTTCTTAGTTTGTTAGGATTAGTTTTAGTAGTTTTGGAGTTAGTTTTGTATGTTTTTGGATGGTTTTGCATATTTTGTGAAAAGTATGGAAGCTACTTCGTTTTGTGTCTTTTTTTAGGTTTTAGCAAGGAAACAGTGCTTTTTGGAGCTAAATTGGAGTACTATGATGAAAGACGGAAGAGTATGGAGATGAGAAGTTGAAGTTCAAGCTTTTAAGAGTTGAAGAGTTAAAGAATACCAAATCCAGGCTCGTTAACGATGTTGTAAAGGGTCGTTAACAAGGCTTAGAGATAGGATTTTTCGAGGGATCTTAGTGATGTCTACCGACCTTGTGCGGAAATTTATCCTGATAATTCCGTGTCAGTAGGGTTTTTAATGAGTCTTAGGGTTATTATATTTTATATTTTATCTCTTGTTATCTTTCTAGGTTATCTTTCTATCTTTTTAGAGTTAGTTTCTATCTTTTAGGAAAGTTTTTTTATCTTCTAGCCTTTTTATTATATAGCTTTATTAGTATAAATATCCTTCTTTCTAGCTGGAAGAAGGGAGAGTAGCGAGGAGGAGACGATTTTTAGGAGAGCCGAACAAGAGAAGTCGGGTGAGGAGGATATCGAGCCAAGTCGATCGAGAGAGAGAGTTGAATCGTTAATCAGTTCGTTAGCCTGAGTTGTTTTGTTATTTTCGGTTTCTTCTGAAGTCTGTAAGACGATAGTTTTCTTATTAATTTGAAGTAGTTTTGTTTTCAATATTTTCTTCTATTGAAGTTATTTGCTTTATAGTTATGAGTAGTGAGTAGTTTTCTATTCTAGGGTCGGGATTGAAACCCGGCATAGTTATGCATGTTTGATGAGTAGGTTGAAGTGTTGAATGGTTTAGATTGCTTGTTGTGTTTATGCCTAGATGAGAATCGAGGTAATTTGAGTTCTTAACTTGATTGAGAGAGAACGTTATTGATTGGAAGGTTGATATTGTTCGAATACGAAAGTTTCAAGCTTTTGATCCAAAACAAGTGATTGAGTGAATTAGTTTATGAGAAAAGATTGATTTGCTTGCTAGTCAGCGAAAGTTGATGAATTATCTATTTAAAGGCATGATCTTTATCTTCTTACGAGTTTATATGCATAGCTATGTTGTGGTAACCCTTGTCCTAGATTTTTATTCTTATTTGAGGTTTCTATCGTTATATTCGCTATCGAGTATTTGCCTCGAAACCGAACCTGTGTTTTAGGTCGTTAGTAGTGTTATTCAGGTTCGTTAATGACCCTGACAAAGTCGTTAACGACGTTGGTCGTGGGTGTTTTGTGTTGATTTTGCTTAGTTTCTATTTCTAGTAGTCGATAAACAAACAATAGTGTTTCTCGTGGAACGATCTTGACTCCCCTATACTCAGCGGGGTCTTGACTTATAAATTTATTTTTTGTCTAGAGAAAAGACCCGTCAACAACCTTTTGAGTAAGAAGGTCTTGGCTTCTGGGAAAAGAGGAGGATAGTACAAATTTAAGAATGGGGCTTTTGAGTAATGGAGACATGTTGTCATCCAGTATGATGAACAATGTTTGTAATAAAAGAAATATTGATCTTGTCCAAGCTAGAATGGGACATGTTTCAGTTTCAAAGTCGAGACATTTTGACAATTGTAATGTGGATGTTTTAAAAGATTTTCAATGTGATACATTTAATTCAGCTAAGATTCATAAATTGCCTTTTCCTAGAAGTATTTCTATGGAATCTAAAATATTTTAGATGCTACATATGGATCTTTGGGGCCTTATAGGACTCTAACATATTGTGGGCTAGGTATTTCCTAACCATAATAGATGACCCTTCAAGAAGCACTTGGTTATATTTGTTGAATTATAAATATCAATTTTACAGGTTAATTGATCATTTTATGAGAATGGCGGAGAATCAGTTTGATGCTCGGATTAAAGTGGTAAGGTTTGACAATGGGACAGAATTTATGCAAAAATCTATTGTTGATTTGTTGGCTAACAAAGGAATTCTACAGCATAAGTCTACACTTGGAGTTCCTAAGCAAAATAGTAGAGTTCAAAGGAAACACATGGATTTGGTTGAAACAGAACGAGTTATTAGATTACATGCCAACTTGCCAATGAGCTTTTAGGGTGATTGTATCGTGGGGGCCACTTATTTGATCAATATGATGCCTTCTACAATTCTAGAGTGTAAAACTCCTCATGAGGTTTTGTTTGGGAAAAGTCTACACTATGAGAGATTGATAGCCATTGGATGTTTATGTTATTCCTTGATTCTTAAAGGGCAAAGAGGAAATTTTGAAACAGTTGCAAATAAGTGTATATTCCTTGGATATCCACAAGGACAAACGGCTTACAAGCTATATGATCTTCAACCTAAGAAGATTATAGTTAGTAGATGTTAGTGCACAAAAACTCCGCCTTCAATTCGTCTTCAATGCACTAATTAATAACTCCTCCTCTTCCGCTCCGCTTTCAATCTCTTTACCTAGAAACCTGCAAAACAATGAACACAGGGTTCGGGGACCCCCTAATCCACCTCCGATGCCTAAGTCAGAAGAGCAATTGTCGTTTTGAGCGACGAGGTACAACAAGAGAGCGGTGAATCCCTGAATAGTCGAGCTAAGCGAGTATTAGCCTGTTCAGAGTTTCTGAATATGCCGATATGCACATGTGTCTCTCCCTACACGCCTAGGGCGTGTATTTATAATGGAAGAAGGAGATCAGAGGGACTTATTTAATTATCTCCTAGGGTTGCTTAAAGCCCAAGCTAGGGATATTCCCACCTTCTCCGGATTTAATCTTATCATATTTGCAGGATAGATCTTCCATTAAGTTGCATAACCACCATATATTTTATAATATAGAAAATAACGAAAATAATAATAATTGCATAGTAATTTTAGAAATACCTTTTTAATAGCGAAAATAACTATGGTAACTATGTTTGTTTTGCCTGCTCACAATAGACATGTTATTTTCAAGGAAGATCAATTTCTTTTTCGTGTTCAAGGTGTAGCTATTTTGTCTAAACATGTTGTTAATTTGCCACTAGTGTCTCATATGACAAATGCTACGGATATTCTATGTGATTCACATGGAGGTGGCCGTCAATTTTATAGGAATCAGAGTACTATAGAAATTCAAAGGGTACAACATAGGACAGAACATGAAGATATACAATCTATTGTTCTTGTTGTGAGGAGATCTACAAGGGAGATCAGGGTGCTAGCCTGAGTTAAATGATTATGTTTGCAAATACTTTCCATTGACAAATGTTGATTAAGATCAAGAACCTACTAGTGTTGATTCTTTCTCATAGGCTTTACATGTTGTTTCTCTAGCAGATTTCCAAGGATATTCTAGTAGTTACATTCAATCTTTGTTCAATGTGCTCTATGTCAAAGAACCAAGTACTTATGAACATGCCTCTACAAATCAAGGCTGGATTGATGCCATGAATAAAGAAATACAAGCCTTGGAAGATAATCACACTTGGGAGCTCACTACATTGCCACAAGGGAAGAGGGTAACTGGATCCAAGTGGGTATATGAAGTCAAGTTTTATCCGGTCAGGTGAAGATGTTAAAGGCCAAGGTTAGTCACAAAATGTTATAATCAGATTAAGAACAAAGATTATAAACACACTTTTTCACATGTTGCTAAATTTACTATAGTGAGAGTGTTACTAGCCTTGTCTTCTATCTATGCTTGGCCCTTACATACTCTATACATAAATAATTCATTTTGCATGGTTTCTTAGAAGACGAGGTTTATACGATACCTCCACAAAGTTACACAAGGGCAAAGCAAGGTCAAGTATGCAAGCTTAAGAGATCTTTATATGGTCTTAAACAAGCAAGTAGGTGGTGGAATATGGAACATAGAAAGCACCTTTTTAACTAGGATTTACATAATCAATGCATGAGTATTCTTTATTCATCAAGGAATTTGGTAGCTCTATAACTGATAGAGCATATAGATGTAGTTGTTAGAACATGTTTTTATTCTCGTTTTATGCATTTTTATCTAGGATTTCATTCTAAGTTTAGATTAGGTTTTATTTTCGTTTAGTTCGGAATCTACGCGTCTTTGTGCGTAATTGCAGGTCGGATGGTGGAAGACGGTAGATGGAAAGCTTAGGACGGACCTCGGGACGTGTAGGAAGCATTGGACATGAAGATCGAGGCAAAGGATTATAAAGGGCAAGGAGTGAAGCCAAGACCGCGCCGAGAGCCGACTTTCTGCGGCGTCGGCGCGGGTGAAGTGGGGAGAGCGCGGTCGCGCTCTGGGAGGCCACAAACCGCGCTCTTGCGCGTCGGTGCGGCGTGGACTTGGGCTTCCGCGAGATCTTGTGGGCCGACTTTCTTAATGTTTATTTGGATATTTTTGGATCTTTTGGATATTTTTAGACATAATATAAATACTTTCTCTAGGTTTTATTTGGAGAGGATATGCTATCTTTTACTTGTGTTCTAAGTTTGATTGAGTTTGGAGATTTGTGGGAGACAAACCCTAGTTTTGCAATTGAAGATCAATTTGACTCCTGTAAGTTTTGTTTTTCTTCAATTACAATTTCTAGCTAATTTTCTCATGTCCAACTAGTTAGTTGAAGCTGTATGCATGATTGTTTGTGAGATTTGAATAAATTTAGTTTGCCTTGACTAGATTGAATCTCTCCATGCCTGATTGATTAAATTCACTTAGGATTAGTTTAGATTGGCCACCTATCCTATTTCTAGGTTGAATTACAACTAGAATAATTAAATAGACGATGGAATTTGATTATTCATGGATGAATCCTTTGATTAAACTTAAAGACGGTGTATATTAAGGTTAATCAAAGGCAGAGAATTTAATCACAAGACTTCATGAATAGACGGTGGAATTCATGAATATTGTTTCTATTGAATGCTTTGAACTTAAATTGCATGATCAACTTGACATAGAAGGTTTTCTAGGTTAATTGATTAAAAGGTTGTTAAAGACGGTGTATATTAACAACCACAATAAGCTTGAATTCATAAATTCACAATAGATTAGTCAAGGGAAATTGAAATAAGGATAATCGATGATCAAAACTCATGTATGCAATGGATACGAAACTAGTTGGACGCTTTTCTCCATATTTTAACCTCAACTTATTTTAATTATTGAGTTTTAATTAGTTTTAATTACTTAGATTTTTAGTTTACAATCATAAAATCCCCCTGAATTTTGTAATACTACTTAAATACAAGTATTCCGAGTCTCTGTGGGTTCGACCCTTACTTCCACTTTGCTAAGGTTAGGAAGTTAGGAATAATTCTTTGACAGTGTTTTTATTGCGACGTAAAAGTGCTCGTCAATAACCATAACACTTGTCTATGTTGATGACATGAGAGGGCATCAAGATCATTCAGAGAAAATATGTTCTTGATCTTCTTACAAATGTTGGTTAACTTGATTGTAAGGCTACAACTTTTCCAATGCAAAGGAATTTGCATCTACATCCTGATGTTGTTGATCATTTTCCAGAACTAGATTCATATAGGAGACTAATTGATCGACTCCTATATTTGACCTTATCCAAACCTGATATTTCTTTCACTTTTCAGCAATTTAGTTGATTCATGGTCACTCCACGATCTCCACAAATGGATGCACTTTTGTACCTTCTTCGATATTTGAAAGGTACAATCAATGCCTTACTCTTTTATTCCAGCTAGTCTGATTTATCTTTGAAGGCATATTGTAATGCAAACTAGAGTAGTTGTGTATATACAGGTCGATCCTTGTCCAGGTATTGTGTTTTCTTGGAAAATCTCTTGTTTCTTGGAAAACTAAGAAGCAAACTACGGTTTCAAATTCTTCAACTGAGAGTGAATATCGTAGTATGTCCAAAACAACTAGTGAATTGGTATGGCTAGAAGGCTTGCTCACAGATTTTGATATTAAAATACCATAATAAGGTTTTGACAAGCTTAAAGTTGTCGTTCCTAATCAAAAATAAATTCATATTATTAAACTAAGTATAGCTATAAGTCGAGGTCGAACCCAAGAGAATCGTGTATTCCCAAGTCAATATTTTTATCAACTTAAGAAAGTAAAAAGGGGGATTTTGATTTGATTTCTAATTCTAAGAAAGCAAAGCAAACAATAAACAAGTAAAAGGAATTGATTTTTATCAATTAGAAAATAAATTAATTCAAAGCATCCACTTTTATCAAAAAGTTTTCTTTTTATCATTGATTCTTAACAAATAATTTTCTTTCCTAAGATTATTCATATCCTGATCTGATGTAATAAACAAGCAACAAGTCATGCAAATACTTATTATCAAACAACACATGAAATGATCACGAATTAGATTGATATTAGCAGTTAAAACAAGGATAAATAGGATACATGTAATTGATTCACAATGAGTTAAACAAAAGCATGCAATCAACTCTCTTTCTCAATTGTTATAGTCCAACGAGTCCTATAACAATGAGTTTTCTACAAAGATCGGGCTTTTCAACGAAAAAACCTAGATCCTAGCAATAGAGTGTAATCAATCTCCACAAGTTGATCAGGCAAATAGAAATTAAAAAACATTCAATAAAGATTAAGCACAAGAGAGATTGATCTAATTAAAGGAATAAAACTTGAAATTATAATCTCACAACTTACTTGAATTCAAAAGCTTCAACAATTAATGAACATAGGGTTTAGTTCTCCATAAGGTTCTCCAACTTGAATAAAGATAAGAATAAAAATAATAAAAACTTGATGCTGAAAATAAAACCTAATATGTCTTTTTATCTTAAGAAACACGAAACTAAAAGATAAGAAAGAGGCAAAAAATTAAATCGAAAAGTCCTCGCTCACGGGATCTGGCACAAGTACACGCAGTCAATTAGTGACTACGGTTCTCTTAGGAAAGGAACCGTGGTCACGGTTTTGCCCACCCCGGTTGCGATTTTCTATTGACAACATTCTGACGAGACTTTATGAGGCTTTTTTTTACCCTCTTCGAGTAGGAATTTGGACTTGGAGTAAATATGAATTGTAGTTCGTTAAATTAGCTTCCCAATGACACCAAATCAGCTTCATCCGACCATCGTAGCTCTCGAACAAAGCGTCGCAAGTAAGTGGTGTCAAAACAACAACTCCAATGCATGACCCAGATTTAAGTGTTCTTTTCCCACAACCCCTTATGCTTAATACTCATCAAGAGTGGTTTGAATATCCTTGAAAAAGACACTCCAATCTTGAATCCTCCAACTTAAGACGGCTTAGAACTCTGTGTAATCGATCCTTACTCCTCTAAAGGACCTAAAAGCATGAAAGCACAAAAGTAGACACTGAAAATGCAAAAACTGCAGAAACCACATAAAATGCAAGCAACTACTAATGATTTAAACATAAACAGCCCTAAAACTAACACCTAAGTGCATGCTATCAGGTTGATCATCAACTCGCAGATAATCCTATTTTCCATGATAAAACAAAACATCTTCGCATTGATTGGCATTTATTAGAGAAATGATGCAATCAGGATTCATTCACATAGTCTATGTTCCTTCACATTTGCAACTTGCTAATGTCCTCACAAAGCCTCTAGGAGCCCAACAGCACATGTTTTTGTCTAGCAAGCTTTGTCAAGTTTTGCCCTAGCCAAGCTTGAGGGGGTGTATGGAATAATATGGTGTAATATAGCCTAGTAAGGCTTTAGTTATGTAATAAAATGAACCAGGTAATTAGGTGATAGAACAAGTAAGCTTGTGGTGTTTAGAGAACAAGTAAGCTTCTTGTAATTATGTTAGAATCCTTCTATTGAAGCTTCTCTGTTCTTCCATTCTTTGTTATTCACAGTTGTCTTGATTGTGATGCTTCTTTGTGATTGATCATAAATCAATAGTATTTCTATTTGTAATCGAATGTCAAAAGTTTCTTCTTGAGTTACTTTGTTTCCTGTGAGTGAGCGTTCTTCCTTATCCTCAGAACACATTAAAAAAGAGTATACCATTTGAAGTCCTTAAAGCTTACCTGAAGGACAACCATCCAGCTTCCTTCAACCTTGAAGAGTTCATCATTCAATGGGGATCAAGAATCAAACTCTTGGTGATAAATTCTTCTTGCAGTCTTAACCTTGAATTTTTTTGGATAGTGTCAGAATTTATCGGGTAGTGTAATGAATATCAACTTTAATGTTGATTTTGTAACTTTCTTGCTCAAAAATGTCTTGATAATCAATTAATCATCCATAAGGAAAATCCACCATAAAATCCACCATATAATGATAGTTAAATGCGCTGGCCTTATTATTTGAGATGGGTTGTATAAGTTTTTTTTTTTTTAAAAGAAAGAAAGAAAAAAGAACCGTTGTACTCAAACCATAATTATACAAACACCGGTAATCCTTGAAGATAAGCTCTCATGAGTCCCCGATACAACCACACAACAGTCTAATGGGACCACCTCCGTGCCCATCTTGCTCCACCAGGCGTTGTTAGCTCAGCTCTAGGGTCTTTCTGTCAGATTTACACAAGGTAGTGTGTTAAGCACTTAAGCCTTATTAGCTAGAATGATTGGGGCACAGGCCACAAGAACATTAGCAAATACAGTGAAGCAAAAAATCCAATTCAAAGAAGTGGGCTAAGAGACAAATCTACTTTGGGGTCAGATTACGTCCAAGTTTTCACTGATATCACATTGAAGCATATTTTGGCGGACCCATATCAGGATTTGGTCTTAGGTTTGATCTTTAATATTGACATATTGTGCTCCACTCAAGGTTGGGTAAGGTCAACATTAGGCAGGATTAGATGGTCAATATTAGGTCAAGTCAAGGTGTGTTCTTTTGGTAAGGTAAGCAGTGCCACATTGAACCACAACAATGTATTGCTACAGAAAAAAAAAGAAATATGCAAAAAGAAAAGTTTCAAAATCCACTTAATGTTTGCCTGAGTGGACAGAGTTGATGTAATGCAATAATACCTGGCGCAAGTTGACATGATATCTGCACTGGATTTAGCTCTCTGCACGTTGTTTGGGGCTTTCAACAGATGATATACCTTCTTCTATACACTGGGCAAAGTAAAAGCCATAATTTTAGAAAATGCACAAAATGAATAAAAAACAACCAAAAGTAAAAGAAAAAGAAAAATGAGTGAACTGTGATGAAGCTTCTTGATCCAGATAGATAACACAACAAAAAGGTACCTGTAGAAGGTAATTGTGCAGCCAGTCCAAAGTTTGGGGGAAAGTTGTTGCTGATATATTTACAACGCTGAGACCCTATAAATACAAGCAATATGACCAGCATATATGAAAGCAATGCAACTCGGATAGAAACTGGTTAAATACCATCAAGTTGATACTGAAGCTCTAGCACCAAATGAACCAAACAAATTTCAGAATCCTAAGTTGTTAAGCAAGAAGCCTAAATGGAAGGAATCCAGAAATTAAGCTGCTTAATCGCCAAGGCAAAAAACCCAATTAGTTCTAATCCTTCCATAGCACCAAGAATACCACAGATTGAACAGAAAATTTTGATATAATTCACTTATTAAAGAGTGTCAAATGTCAAATTTGACATATTATTAATCCCAACAGATCTGCTTGCTCAAGATTCAAGAGCTTAGATTTCAAATAAGTTCTGTAGCTACAGAGGACCAACCGTATTCAAACTTCAACCATGAAGCTTGCATACAACAAGACTCTGCAACAGGAAAGCAGATAAACTCCATGGAAAGACTTTGGCTCTTTGTGTTGCGAATTTATTTACAGAAAACCTAGATTCCTTAAACTTCAAAGGTTAAATAATCCCTGTTTCCGTTATCAGAATAGTCTTAAAAGGGGCTTTCACTCAAAGATGCTTTGGGGCAGTAGCTTATTTATTTGGTGTGTGCTTTTAAAAACCGATCTCCTGAATAGCTTAAGCAGAAAAAATACATAATACACTTACACAATAACACTTAAGAGTCATTAAAAGCCCCATGTTCATACCCTCACACAACAAAATTTATGCAGCCTTCCATCCTACAAACAAAATCATCTGTAATTTTTTGATATGCCTATCAATTTTATAATAGCACCCTACTTTAAAAGTATTTCACACAATTTATATAATGCTAAAAGCATGCACATCAAATCTGCTCAAGTAAGATACCTGTGACTCAAATGAGCAAAGATAGTCCTGAATAGTCTTCAAGTTGTTCATTAGCTTGTCCTGCATGTAAAATAGATATATAACCAAAACACAATAAGAAAGAAGAAAAGTTTTATGTTCTAAGTTCTAACAATTCGGAAATTCTGAGTATCTTCTTTCATCACTCAAGTAGATTAATTATATATACTATCGTTTGTTTATAACAGAAAGCAGATTGTTGGTGACGGATCAGTAGTTCTTATGGGGGAAATAATGACCATACTTCATTAGTACAGATCATAGATTATATAATAACAGGATAGGAGCAAAGCTACCTGTGCAAGACTGCTATTTACGAATTTACGAGTTGACATCCACTCTTCCAATAGTGCCTTTACACAAAAAGATCTATAGTTATATCTTGCAGATGACATTGAACGATTAATGGAATAGGTCCAAGAGAAATTATGACAAGGAAATCAAAAGAGATCATGGGAATACCTCGTGATCAAATTGTGCCATTTTCAGAACAATAGGCACAATTATTGGTTTTGCTGCATATTTTTCTTTCTTGACACAGGGAACTTTATCCACCTCTTGATAATTCAAAGTTCCACCTGTGCAATCCTCATATCAGTAAGAAGGTCACAGATTCACATAAGACAAGACTATTTATTGCTGAAGTATATAGAATCCTATAAGATGAATAACTACAAAGTGCATAAATTCAACCTTTTTCTGCAGAAGCACTCTCTCCTATGTTAACAAAACTGAGACTATTTGTGACAACATTCATTTGATCAACATTCGCAGCATCCTGCGAGACGTTTTCCAGATGCAAGTAACTGTTGTTATGACTAATGTTCTGAGCGTCCACCATATGATTGTCTGTTGGAATACAAGCATTGTCCTCTGATGTACTAGCTGGAGCCTTCACTTCAGATTTTGCTGGCAGATTAGCTGGTGATTTATTTTCATCATCCATCAGATAAATGCTTGGATCTAAATGTATTCCCTGACAGTCACAAACAAGTGCTGAATGAATCAACACAAAACTACCAAACCAATAATGAAAATCTTACGCCAATCCTAGGCATGGATCAAAATTTTCTGATGGGTTTAGTTCACCTAAGAACTTCACAACAGACCAAAATTAGAAGGCCCAAACATGATGCTGGCATACAGTACCTCAATAATTATTGGTTTTCCATCTTTCATTGCTTTCTTCAAATCACCAGCCAAACCTAAAGAAGAGAAATAGTATCCACTTCAGAAATTATCAAAGGAGCAAATAAAAAAATGTGTAATTTTTTAAGAACTCCTGGCAAGAAAAATGATAATATGTCCTATATTAGAGACCTGACATGCTTGGGAGACCGGAGGCAAACAAACCATAGCTGTCATACAAAGCATCGACCTCATCAAACTCAAAATATTCCATTTTCCAAGAAAAAAAGAAAAGGATAAAGTATTTTCCATTCGATATAGAAGATACCAAGAGACCTCAAAGGGTAAAGCATCGACCTCATCAGAAAAGGATAAAGCATCAACCTCATCATATCAGGAGTGTGTCAGAGACCTCAAAGGGTTTCATTTTCCAGGGCTTTATCCTTCAACTACCAGGAAAATGGAAGATGCAAAGAAAAGATTCACCATATACTACTTGATAATTAGCCCAATAACTCTGATAGTCTAGCTAAACATATGTTACTAACAGGAAAGCCACACCTTGTAGCTATAAAACTGTAGATGAAATGTAACAGCCCATTTATCATGCAATAACAACAGGAAAAGATGTACCCAGCAATTTTAATCACCTTTCCGAACAATTCTGCATTCTCTACAAAATTCGGTGATTAGTTCCTCGGAAGAATTGAATTCGCGTTCCCACACAGGTGTGGATGCCAATGGGGCACTGCAGATCATTTAAAAGAGCTCAAACATTTGGGCTTTGTTTAATGATGGAGCTGCTGTCTAACAATAGTGTAAAGCATTGTAACAGTTAATCAAATAAAAACCATCTAGTACAGAAAGGACAATGTGAGAACACAACACAAATGCTAGATGCTCCAGTTGAATCTAGAAAATAGTCATACATACAACAAAACATTATAGATGATCATACATATAACAATGCACTTAGAGAAATAGTATCAAAAAATACATTAGAAATTATGCAATTGTAGCATAAAATGCACTATTTTACTATGGTAGAACTGTAGAAGTAATGCAGTAAATCAAATTCCTTGCAAGTTAAGACTAGAAGGAGAAATGAAATAACTATTGAGTACATCACATACTCAGTTGATGTGCGCAGCAATTCATACACCATATCTGTCTGCAGTTTTGAGAAATGATAAGGGTTAGATTAATGCTGCCATGAGAAAGCTCTGACAAAATAAAGATACAAAAATGCCCTGGTTTACCTGTAAGACATTAGGCAAATTTAATCTTTGTGCAAGTTGAGTAGCAATTGTAGACTTCCCAGTACAAACAGTTCCGCATACAAGTATTACTAGTGGCACTCTATGATGGTGAAACCTAGAAGCAATGTTCAAGAGAAAGCAATTTTATCTTGCAGAACAAAGGTCATGAACATTCCACATGTGTATATAAGAAATACATGCAACTTATTTCCTAAATGTACAGGAAAAGCATATCAAGTGTATGGTTCAGATACTATAAAGGGCTAACAATTTAAGTGGATCAGCATTATGATTTTGCTTTGTCATCTCTTCTTGTTGTTATGGAACTGCATATTTGCTTAATTTGCATCAAGGGAAACCCTAAGTTGAAGTGAAATATCCCATTTTCCAACTTAAAAGCAGAGAAAGAAGCTCATGAGAGTTAAGAAACAAGCAGCATCATTGCTAAAAAGCCAGCATGAATGTCATAAATGATTGCACTCAAACCCAATGGACACTTGAAAATCACATTCCTCTGAGCATGCAGCATATTGTCAATCGTTACTAAAGACCTATAGCACTGCACTAGCACAAATATACAAGGCATGCACCAGGAAGATGTGTAGAATTAAGGTAGCAAACAAAAGTGTAGAACCGATTAAATTAAATTTTAGAGGATATCTTATCCTCTCCTACAGATTTTCCTTTAAATTTGGTAAGCAATAAGTTATGAATAACCTGAATGAATATTGGATGACTATGCAATAAGTTACTTTACAATACTACTGCACCTGGTCATCATCTTATAACGGTTAATGTATTCTTCTCCATAGCCCCTCCGCTCCATGAGCTGCAAAAAGAGTCCCATAAGAAGCATTAATGAAATAATGCAAAATCCTACACCACACCATGAAGCAAATATTAGCATGCAACACCTCTAGTGCAACCCAAACATGACAATCCTGATTCTCACTTGATATTTCAATAACTTAAATGTCGTTTGCTCCTCTGTCTCTGCTAGAAAACTAGAGTTGTATATCAGTATGCCAACAACACCATACATGCAATAGTTAACATCATCATCATCATCATTGACCCAGTGAGGCTCCACTACAGCGGAATCTGGGGGTCAAGATGGGGTTACCCCTGCCCAAGGGAAAGGGGGTACGCCCGATAGACCCAAAAAAAAAAACTGAAATTCAGCTATGTGACAATAATAACTTAATTTAGTTAGAATGCACCAAAATTGATATAGGGACTAAATCCATCTCAAAGGCACTGTATAAAAGCCAATGAGCATGAGGATGCACCCCAAATGCAATAGTTAACATATGACTCATTAAATTTCCAAACTTGAATCGTGATCCACTTATATTATCAATAAACTTCCAATTTGAAAGCTTATATAAGTTTGCACCACATGAATGTAGGTTGCCAATTAATTCTTTCGAAATTATAAATCTATTTATGAGCTTATTAGTTATTAGCCGTGATACTTTACAAAACAAATTTGGAATTGTTGTGAACAAGAAAATTGAATTGTTACTATTATGCATATTCCAAGTAGACTAATATCATGATGGAATAAAATATTGGACAAGCAGACCAACATGCCTACAAACATGCAATTGATGATCAAGAAAAAGAAAATATATGTTCCTACACAAAATCTCTATAACCACAGTATTATAAGAAGTATACCACACAGGCTGAGCCCAATTAGTTAATGTATAAGTACTTAAAACAAATCTTTATAAGTTACACAGAAATGAAATGTCCAAATATATATTTAAAAAAAGAAAAAAGATGAGGTTAACAAGCATACCTTGAATAAATTAGCTTCCAAGTCAGTTTGAGAGCTGCATGATCATAAAACATAATGAAAAGTCAACATACATGCAACTAAGTGCTACAAAATAGTTTTGAGTGAGGAACATACACGTCCAAAAGGCTATTGTCTACCAACAGTTTCTTCAACTCTAGTGCAATCTTGACAGCTAAATGGTTAGGAATCTGTTACAGAGACAAGAGTTAACATCAACATCATTGCCCAGTAAAGTCCCGCTCAAGCAGGATGGAGGGGTCAAGATGGGGGCACCCATAGCCTGAACATGTCAGAGGATGTGCCTGAAAGACCCAAGGAAAACTGAAATTCAGCCATGTGACAATAACTGAATTTAGTTAAAATGCACCAAAATTGATATAGGGGTATCCATCTCAAAGGCACTATATAAAAGCCAATGAGCATGAGGATGCGCCCCATTATTAGCTTAGCATTCAGCCCATTGACTCTAACTAAAGAACTAGCTAATGCTGAAACCTTTGCCATCTACAACTGAAGAAAAAAGATGCTCATAGCAAATAAAAAATAATTTATCTATCAGAGAGACAATAGTAGAAAAGTATCAAAATTCAACAGTAATTACCAAAAGTGAGTGTCAAACAAATACAACATACAACATCAACCCAGTATTAACCCGCCTCAGGAAGGATCTCGGGGGCCATGATGTACACACTCTTGCCCCAATATAAAATCGAGAAGGTGTATGAAGAAGGACCAAGTATTATCATTGCTCGGAAGACACAAGGAAAACTAAAATTCAGCTATGTGACAATGATAACTGAATCTAGTTAGAATGCACCAAAATTGATATAGGGGTTATATCCATCTCAAAGGCATTGTATAAAAGCCAATGAGCATGAGGATGCGCCCCATAAGTTTCAAACAAATAAAACTCTAGTGATAGCTATTGAAAGTGTAATTTGACTTCTGCACAAAACTTCCCAGTTGATTCTCAAGATAAGCTGAGGTATGCCTGCCCATAAGTCTAAGATCTAGTCACCCCTGCCATAACTAAGTCTAACAGCCAATGAAGGTACTTTCTAGTTTCAACACACTGAAGCTTTCAAAGATTTTGCTTTACATCAATTAGCATGTGAGTCATGTGACATTTTAAGGGAAAAAAATATCATGCATAGCTCGAGCAGCCTGCATGCTTTCGAATTCTAGATTCACATTAAGGTGTTGATGAAAAGGTCTATCCAAAAATTGAACAAGAAGTCTCAACAGTTTGCAGAAATTTAAACCATAGAACTTAAAAATGAAGGATGTTAGAAATTAATGACAATAGACAGATAGAGATAGAGCAAAGATGTTTTCTTTGATCAATTTGTGAGTGTTACAGCGGAACTGCACACACGCACAATTTTGTGTCTTATATACCCAGATTAGTTTTCTTGGGCAACACACAAGTGAATAACTACTCTAATCAACTGAATCATAGCCATCTACTGCTTGATCAACTTTGCTTTGGTACTTGGCACAGATAGCTGAGCTCACTGCTGACTTGGCATGTTTACTGAATGTTGCTCTGACTCGACATTCCTCACTAAAAAACATCAGGGCCGCATCCCTTAATTTGATGGGGATTCCAGCCCCAATGCAGATTGTGAGTGGAAATCCAAAACCTGTAGAGACTTGAGATGAAATGAGGATAATTGTGAGGAAGAGATTCATTCCAAGGAACAAGCATTCAAAGCTCGTACACTAGGTGCAACATTCATCCCTCCTTGACACCAGAAGCCTATTTCAGGGAGATAAAATTGGTGATGAGTCATGCTCAATTCGAGAAAATGAAAACGAAACTATAGTTCGATTCTTAAGAGGGCTCAACAATCAGAATGCCAAAAGTGTGAAGAAGCATAATATTCATGCTCATCACTGAGAGAGGCTAAAAGAAAGAGAACCCAATGAGAAAGAAGCCAAGGAGCTGATCTGAAGAAAGAGAACTCAACGAGACTCAATTTGATTTCATACCATAGTTAAATTAATTCAGTGCTGATCGGCATTGGTGTTATTAATTAAACATTGAGAAGCAAACATTTAATAAAAAATCATTTGGAAGCATAAGTGCACATATATGTGTATCTTAAACCTAAAGGAGAGAAAGAAAATTCAAATTTCAGATGTAAAATTTTCAAACCTTGGTAACAGTGAGCATTCTGCTGAGCAAAAACCTAGAGAGAACATAGTAGTGATCAGCATTATCCCCAAGCCAAACCTTTACCTGCCAGGAAAAAAGAAAGGAATGAAGATACTAAAGTTGACAATTTTGTAAGCTACCAATTTGGAGACATATAATATAATCAGCAAGAGAGAGACTGAGTGAAAGACCTTGACAAAATCATACTTAGAAGAAGCATTGCGAGTGGAGAATCTGCCAGCTCTTGACATGTCATCCTCAGCGTTCTCACCAGGTTCTTCACCGCTGTTAGTTCTCGATGAAAGCAAACCCTTCTCCTTCTTCATCTCCCGTCTCCTTATCTCAATCTCTGATTTAGCAGAACTCTCACTTTGAGAAGGAGGATGCATGCAATTGAAGACACGGAGAGTCTTGCCCCTGAAACTGACAAATTAATAACTTTTTATTGAAAAATCTTTAATCTTAGAATTGCATGCATCAAATTTAACGGCACTTCATCAAGATCAATGAAGTGCATCAACACCCAAGTAAAAATGAAAATACGTTGCAAGGATCTCAGCATTATGAGTTCTGAATGAATAAGGAGCACAGTGAAATTAATTAAGACAGCGAAGCACACAGTGGTATTAATCGAATCCCTAATTCGCCATTGCACGCAAGTAAATTCTAATCACATCAAATTGAGAGAAACCGTCTCAGTTCGCCGCAATCCACTCTTTCTACATCAAATAGCAAATTGTTGATCCGAAAGGGCATATAAGAGCGCGGGAACCTCGGAAGACCTGCTTGCAGTGGATGTGGATTCCCGGCGATAGCCTTGCGGCGAAGTTCAGGCGGTGTGGGAAGATGGACTCCTGCAGCTTTGTTGGGAAGACAAGCGGGTGACGAACTGGTAGCACGACTCTCCCTCCTAGCTCCGTCACTGGCGGCGAATTGGTGGCATCCCAATCCCAGGTAGGGCCGCTCTCTCCGCTAGCAGGTGGCGCGCGGCCGGTATTCAACGTAGAAATGGTTGGCGGAGTAAGCTCCTTCGATGGGCTCTATATTATTATTGGCAAAATACATCAAGAGACCATTGAACTTGTACACTTTTATCACCCAGCCCCCTATACTTTGAAATATTCAAATAAACACTTTAACTTGTATGAATTTGTTCAATTGAACACTTCATGCTGACTTGACAGTGCGTGTGAAAGCCAATCGACACTTTAGCGAGTTAATAATATTAATTTGATGACATGGATTTTCTTTTTTTCTTATTCTTTTTTAATAATGTAAAAATATAACACATTTATCTTATTACATTTATTTTCCTTTTTTCCTTCTTTTCTTCCTTTTTTTTCTCAAATCCTTCAGATTCAGATCTGGATTTCTCCTCAATAGAGAACGACAAGTTCAAATCGGCGGTGAATAATCTATCCTAAGAAGGATGGAAGGAACCAGAGAGAGTCAAGACGGATCAAGACGGCGACGAAGATCTTCATTCAATGGGGACGTAACTTCATTCAACTGATAAACAAGGAAGGAGAAGAAAGGTCACCGCCGATTTGAACTTGTCTGGTCACCAACTGATAAACAACTGAACTCAACCAGATCCGGTCGCGGCTCAGATCCTCAAATTTTCAGATGGGCAAAAATTGTCGTACTTCCTCTCGTTTTTGCCGGCGGTGAATTCGAATTCTGGATCTGATTCTTTCTTCGAGTGTGTCATTCCGTCATTACTCCCTCTTTGGTTCTGTTTTGCCGGCGGTGAAGAATTAAAATTCTTTCTCCGAGTCCGTCGTTCTATCCCGACTCTGCTGGTTCTAGATCTGGTTCCTTGTCGGCGGTGGGGATTCATGTCTAATTGGCTAAATTGGCAACAAATCGTGGATTCCAATTTGGGGAAATTGGAGGATGGGGAAATTCGCCATCGCCACCGTCCACCGCGCACCGGCCTTTGTAGTCTTTGACGAGGAAGAAAAGGTATGCCGACGGTGAAGAATTTGCATCGTTCTGTCCTTATCTCTCTGGTTTCATTCCTAGTTTGTTCATCAGTTAGAAAAAAAGGTGGAAGAAGACAAAAATAAAAGGAAAAAATATTTATAATTTTTTTAGTTAAAATTTAATAAACCTAGTTGGCAATTAGGTGGCATTTAAATGACATAATTAAGTGCCAAGTCATCGCGCGTGATTTCTACTCCAAATAGTTGTGTTTAAACGAACAAATTTGATTAAGTTTAGGTGTTTATTTGAACATTTCAAAGTACAGGGGGCTAGGTGATAAAAGTGTACAAGTTTAGTGGGCTGTTGATGTATTTTGCCTATTATTATTCTCAGAAAGTATGACAGATAGATGATCCTGCGAATTCAGCAATGACAAGCTCCTTCGATGGGCTCTATATTATTATACAGCTTTATTTCCAATTTATGTTATGTTTAGTTGTCAAGCTCAGTTTACACTCATGTTTTGTGAAACCCGATTCACTTTTGTAATTTCCGTTAGGGAAACCTAGCTCAGAGCTATAAAAGCTCCTATTGTAATCACTTGCAATCAATCAATGAAATAGTATTCCTCTCAATCCCTTAAATCCCTCTTCCATTTGATCAATCGACTATTTATCTACAACTAGCTTCTTCGATCGGTGATTCTAATCTCCCCCACTGATTCTAGGCTATTGTAACTGGATTTTTCGAGCTTCCTAGATCCTAACTTGGTTCCTATCCTGTGCAACCTACATCAATGGTATCAGAGCCATCCTTCCTCTGACCTTCGGTGATGGTTGTAGAGACGAACAAATATATGAGCTCCTTGTTCTTGGATTTGAACATCGTTGAGTGCTTGGGGACTCCTTGGTGGATCTCGGAGCTTTTGATGATATCAGACGAGGTAAGAGACCGGATAGTATTTGTTAATATTCGGTCTAAAAGGAATACAATCAGTAACCTTGAGATATATAGTGCATTTTCTGAAATTGGAATGGTGGAAGATGTTATAAGTTTACCGACACAAAGTGGATTCCATTTTCGAAGCAAGCATGATTTTGAATGGGTATATCATTACTGTAACATGAGAAGCTTTCATCAAGGATGTTGCACACTGGAGATCCACCGAGCAAATGATATCATCAGTTGGGATGCCCAGAAAATTGCCCAAATTAAGTCTGAATATGGGCTTACTAAGTCTCCTATGGTGAAGAATGATGGTGCGATTGTTATGTGTGATGAAGAACCAACTCAGTTGGGGGTAAAAGACGAACTAACTGTCGGGGTCAAGCCCTCGATTCAGCACATGGTAGCCATAGATGAACCAGAGGTGGTTAACAATTCAATTGTTGCAAGGGAGCCTACAAATTTGGTCGCCCACCAGGTGCTCGACGAAATGTTCGAACCAAGAATTGATTTCAAGATCATAGAGGTAA
Source organism: Fallopia convolvulus (assembly GCA_964016875.1). NCBI lineage: Eukaryota > Viridiplantae > Streptophyta > Magnoliopsida > Caryophyllales > Polygonaceae > Fallopia > Fallopia convolvulus. Next base: position 31,952,760 of record OZ024730.1, read on the forward strand.
GTGATTTGAAAGATTCATACCACTTAATGGTTGTTAATAAGGAGTTTACTGGTTTAACTAGGGGGCTAGGTGAGTTATTTGCACAAGATGATGTGAGTTTTGATCCTGGTGGAAAATTCAAGGATGTACTAATTGAGAATTCTGAGTTGATTGACGATGATGATGAGCTGATTGTCGAGAGCTTGATAGTTGCTGATGTTTTAATGATGGGTGAAGAAATGGTTCAAGGGGAGACAACAAATAAACTAGAGGTAGTACAAGGGACAATGGAATCGGGTGCACACCATATGTTCGATGAAATGCGCAAGGCTTTGGTCAACCATAAAATGCAATTATTGGGTCGATTAGCTAAGGGTGCTAACAATTTAGTTGTTGTTGAGCATGAGATTGAAGTTGTACTTGTGAATTCAATTGAAGAGCCAGGTGAAATGAAGGCAAATGAGGAAATAATGTCACGAATGATTTGCTTTGATATTGGAGGAGAACCCTTGCCCCATATTGGTGATTTACTGAGTCTGAAATCTAAGTTTCAACTCACTTCTTTCACACCTTGGTTAGCTTTTGAAATCGATGCTGAGTGGGAGACTTTGGAGGTGAGAATGCTCGAGCTGACTAAGAAGCTTTTGATAAACTGTTGAACGTAAAAGAGCAAAATCAAGATGTTGCAAGCATTGCTCTAAAGATGGTTGTGTCTAAAATTACTAGCCAACTAGCTATAGAAAGTGTACTCGTTTCCTTCACACCTCAGTTGATAAAGGGGATGAAGCCTAGAATGACTCGTACAAATATTCAAAGGGTTGAAAACCAAACTGTTGGATATCACTCGGGTCCCTGCATTGGAGATATCGTTCCATTGTTAATGAGTCACTATGTAAGCTCTGCGGAGATTGATGAAGAGCTCCGTAAGTGTATTCTACAAGCAATGGAGAGTCCTCTATTCAAATGCCTCAAGGATGCTAGCTGAAAAGTAAGAAGAGCAGCTACAAAATGTTTGTCTAGATTGATCGTTTCTCGACAAGAAATGCTGAGAAAACTATATGAAGAAGCTTGTATATTGGTGCTACTTGCTGATATGGGAAAACTTATATGTTTTATGTTGCATTTGCTCGGATTAGTGCATTCATCAGGCTGCTGCAACTGGGGCTTGAGCATCAGTTCAGGAGAGCTTAAACGTTGATTTTTGACCCGGGAGGAAATGATCACCATCTCAACTGGAATGTGAAGAGAAATGTTAAATACAGTTTGAAGGTTTGTGATATTGTTCAGGTGGAGTTGATTGGAGTGCAAGAAGACCAATTTAGTGTAAAACTTGGAAAATAATATGATTTTGAAGGGTGTTGGCTTTGTTCATGAACATTTGCTTTTGGGTGTTCTACTAAATCATGTGTGTGGAGCATTGGGAATTATTTGGTTTTGAAGGGGTTATTCTGCTGAAGTGTTTGATTTTGACCCCGGGGAGAATTGATTCTTGTTGGCGATTCTCTTAATGTGAAATCTGCGCCTCCTAAAAAGAATAGTACATTGTGCTTTACTAGTGAGGAGCTGACTGAAGCAATATATTCCTCTAGAGCTGTTGCATTTGGGTTTGTTGTGAATCAGTCTACTCATCTAGCTTCTGAATGTGAATTAGCAAGTATTCAATTTGTGAAAGATATTTGTCTAGCAATACCGAATTTTTTTTCAGAAAGTTTGCACACTACAAGTGATTTTTCTCTTGTAATGTTGAGTTTTGACCCTGGAGGAGAGCAACTATTGTTGATTGGTAGTGTTCAAAAGTATGTCATAGAATTTTTTAGCAAAGGTCGCTTATGGCAACTAATGAAACAAAGAGGGCAAGGTGATCATATTGAGCAGTTATTGGTGATTGTTCCGCTTTTAAGCAAGGAAGTTGCTCATTTGGTTCATGTTTTCAATGAGCATTTTGAGCAAGGGAAAATGATAGGTGATAATGCAAGAATTTTATGTTTTGATCCTAGAGGAGAACCAATGATTTTTTTTGTTGTCCCTTGCAAGTCATGGTGTAGTAACAATGAATGGAATGATACACGTAAAGGGGCTAATACATTGAGGGATGCTAATGTATACATTCAGTAGGCTGCTTTGATGGAAATTGAGATAGTGTTGGTAGATGATAACTTAGTCCTTCTTGCAAACTTACATGAACTCTCTCATCATCTTGCACATCACATGGATAAATTCAGATTGTATTAACCAAGTAGAGGTGATTAGGCAAACATCTTCAAGCTCTTTGTTGTTAGTTAACAGAAGCTTTGTGTGTGGTCATTGGTTGACTGAAGACAAGCACCATGGTGCATATTGTCGATCCCGGTCGAGACCGCTCAATGTTCAGCAGCACTTGGGAGGCTCGTCCAATGTCTACTTCTATTGTGCTATCCAAAATAGAAGCTCCTCTTCAGAAGTTCCATATACAAGAAAAGTTCTTGATCCTTGAGGACAAGGATCTCTTCTAGCTGGGAGTATTGTTATAGTGCGAATTGGAATTCAGCAATGACAAACACTTCAATTCCTATTATATAGCTTTATTTCCAATTTATGTTATGTTTAGTTGTCAAGCCCAGTTTATACTCATGTTTTGTGAAACCTGGTTCACTTTGTAATTCCCGTTAGGGAAACCTAGCTTAAAGCTAGAAAAGCTCCTTATGTAATCAGTTACAAGTAATCAATGAAATAGTATTCCTCTTAGTCCCTCAAATCTCTTTTCCATTTGATCAATCGACCATTTATCTGCAGCTAGCTTCTTTAATCGGTGATTCTAATCTCCCCCACTGATCCTAGGTTACTATAACTGGGTTTTTCGAGCTTCCTAGCTCCTAACTCAGTTCCTATCCTATGCAACCTGCATCCTCCTCCTAAATAATTGGCCTTCACACCACAATTCCTCCCTAAACATACCATCAACAACATAAAAGGCAAAACTATACACATTGGAACCTATTAAACGCCTTGTGGCTGATGTGCGTGTATCTAACTCTTTGTTGAGTGAGTGAGAGAATTAACGGCATTGATGTGGCGATGTGGAGTTGATGTTAATCCTAGCACAACTTTGTTTTTCTTTCCTTTTTTCTATTTTCTTGTTTTGTTTTTGTTTTTTTCCTTTTTCTCTTTTTTTCTATTTCTTTCTAATCTCACTTTGTTTTTTCCGTATTCTTTTTTTTTTCTATTTCTTTCTAATTTCACTTTTGCTGTAGAGACTAGAGAAGATATGCTGACGATGCAGAAATCGAATTCTGTCTCGAGTCTTTCATAATCCTCTCGTTCTTCTTAGGGCCGACATCGAGGCAGAGAACTATTTATCTCGAGTTCGTCCTTCTCTCTCGAGTGTCGTCGTTCACTCTCCCAGTGTCTCCTCTCTCATTGCACATCCCAGGTTTTGACAAGGCCCGTTTGCAGCATTCGCCAAAGAGCCAAGACACGGCTGGGTAGGAAAGCTCGTCTTAGTACATCGGGCCTTGAACTGTTGGGCTCCCCACTGATATATCTTTGTTTTCTATCCGAAATTTGTCTGATTTAGCTAAACCTAGTAAAAGGGCTCCAACCCTAATTCTTAAAAATTCACTCAATTCTTTAATCAATCTTCAAATTGAGGCTTGATGTCTCTCTATTTGGTGGTGTTTTTATATATGATTTCCTTTGTAAATATGTTTCTTTTTCCCCTTTTCTTGTGTGTTTTGTTCCGTTTTAGCTTAGTTCCCGTATTTCTATGAGATTCGGAGACTATGCGCGTTTTATGTGTTTTGTAGGTGTTTTGGCATGGATCAAGGATCGTTTTGAAGGAGGATTGGAACATGGAGCAAGGCCCGAGCTAAAGAGGGAAAGAGAGGAGCAAGCTATGAAGAAGAACAAGAGAAAAGCCAACAAGAAGAAGGTGGAACGAGGTCCGGACCGAGTTCGAACCAAGCCGGACCCGAGTTGAATTTCTCGACCTCGGACCGACTTGCACAGTAAGTCGGGCTCGAGGTCCTCCGTGTCGGTCCGAGTCGGTCATTGACTGCTTGGGTTCCAAGGCACGAAATTGTAAACTACCACTTTTGCCCCTCATCTATAAAGGCTCTCTTGTCTTCTAATTGGAGGAGGTTCCCACACTTAGCAAGGGACCAACCCTCAAAAACTCTCAAGAGGATACTTGGAGAGGAAGGAGAAAGGAGAGGAGAAGGAGAAGAGAGAGAATCGGCCAAGGAGAGGGAGATTTGATAGGTTTGGTTGATAGATTAGCTTTGCCTTGTTTTGGTTTTGTGGATTTGGAAACCTTTGATTGAAGTTTGTGGATTGCTTTTGATTTGTGAATGAAACTTGACTTTGGTTTGAGATTGATGATGTTGATTGCTTTGCTTTTTGATTTGTTTGCTTTCTTTGTTTGCCATATGGAGTAGATCTCCTTGATCTTGCGTTACGGGGGAAAACTCTAGCTAGGTTGGGCTAGAAACCCCAATTCCATAGCCTTGAGTGCTTGATCTAGGAACCCACTCTACATAGAGCTACAATTCCTTACAAAAGTAAGGAATCAAGGCTTGTGATTGGCAAAGTAGCGAAAGTGAACATGTGTCAATCTCAAGACCTTGCTTCGAAGGGGATTTCCCCAATGATCGATGTGTAGAAGTGGTTGGATCGAGGGCGAAAGCACTCGATCCTATTCCGATCATCACTTATTGCTTGAATTGGGGTGGAAAAGCCTTAATCTACTAGAGAAGGAACCCAAAAGCCCAAGATCTACTTTCAATCCTTGAGTTCGACAATCCAGCTACCTCGGGCCCGACTTGCTCTACGTCGGTCCCGACTTCCCTCTTGTCGCCAACATCGGGCCCGACGTGACACTTGTGTCGGTCCCGACTGTTCTCTTTGTTTTCCTTTGTTTTAATTTCTCCTTTCCAGCTTTCTAGTGTCTAGGCACCTCAATCGAGTAGATTTCCCGAGTGTTCGACACCCACCACGTGCTACAACGGGGTCGGGTTATAAATTGTATCTCTAGACCCTCGCACAAACGAGCGATCAAAAGATTGGCGCCGTTGCCGGGGAAGTCTAAGTGCATTGAGTGCCAATTTGGTGAGTTTCTTGTGTTTTGGTAGTGATTTGGGTGAGGGAATAGCCCAAACCCTTTGTTTGTTTTTGATTTGTTTTGGTTTGTGTCTTTGTTTCGTAGGTGTATGCTAGCTCGTTCCTCCCGAGGAACACTTGAGCTTGAGTTTGTGAGTGATCCGGAAAGTATTCTCAAAGAAGCCCGAAGAAGGAAAAGGATGGAGAATCAAGCTCTCCATGTTGATGAGGAGTTGGCTCAACATAGGGCCGAAATGGCTAGATTGCAACTTGAAAAGGACAATCAAGAGGCGGTGGCAAGAAGAGAACGGGAGCAACGGATGAGGGCCGAGGCTCAACTCAACGCTCTACCCCGGAATGCACGCCAATACATGCATCCGGAGTTGAGGGTACCCGAACCGGTTATTGTGCTTCCCGAGGTTGCCAAGAATTTTGAGATCAAGACGCAATTCATTTCCCTCATCAAGCGTGATCAATTCGAGGGCCGTCCACATGAGTGTCCCATAGAGCACATCAAACGCTTTGTGGACATGTGTGAGACGATCTCTACCGACGAGGAGACGTTGGAGTATGTGCTTCTAAAGGCGTTCAAATGGTCACTTGGCGGCAAGGCCACACATTGGCTTGAGAGCCAAGCTCCTAGGTCAATCACAACTTGGAAGACACTCTATGATGCTTTCTTGATGAAGTTCTTCCCGCCCTCAAAGACAACCGAGCTAAGAAGGAAGATTGCAAGCTTTCAACAAGGTTCGAATGAGCCTCTCTTCGAAGCATGGGACCGTTTCAAGGAAATGTTGCGCCAATGTCCTACTCATGGCCAACAACCTTATGTGCTCCAAGACATCTTTTTCCAAGGCATCAATCCGGCAACGAAGGAAAAGCTCAATCTCCACACCGATTGTGGGTTCATAGACTTGACACCGGATCAAGCTTGGGAGCTACTTGACAAGCTATCCGATTATGAGGCCATGTATGGGGTGAGTCAAGCTAGCAAAGAGGTGAAAGTTCAAGGTGAAGGTGCAAGGAAGTTATATGATCCAAAGGGAGAAGACATTGACAAGGATGTGAAGCTCCAATTCCTTGAAGGTGAAGTGAGAAAGCTTAAGAGGCAAGTCCACTACTACAAGCAAAATGTTAGAACTTGTGAGGAGTGTGGATCCTTTGCACATGCTATACAAGTTTGTCCGAATGAGAGCCAAGTGCGCTTGGCCGAGCGAATTGAGGAGGCAAACTATGTTAGGAAATTTCGGTGGAAGAGGCAACTTCAACAATGGTGGTAATGTTTTGTGGAACAACGGTCAAGCTCAAGGCTACAACAACAACTTCAACCAAAACGAGCCAAGGGCGTCGCAACCACCACCATATAGGCCACCGGGATTCAATGAGCTACAATCATTTGCTCAAGAGATGAGGGATGGGTTCAAGGAGATGAGGACCCAATTCAATGAGTTTGGTGCATGGAGAAGGCAAGTCGACAATCAATTTGCCCAAATTGCAACTCAAGCCCCGAGAGAGAATGGGAGACTTCCGGGCCAACCCGAGGAGAACCCCCGAGCTCAAAACAATCAAAATGAAGTCCGGGCAATTGGATTGAGAAGTGGCCGAAACCTACCCGAGCCACACATGCCTAAGAAGAATGAAGAGAGCCGGACCGACTTACCCAACAAGTCGGGTCCGACGTTCCCTGAAGTCGACCCAGCAAGAAGATCGACTCATCTACCCCAGACCGAGATTGAGAGTAAGTCGGGCCCGACGTACCCAGATGTCGATCCGACTACTCTGCCTCAGCTTTGCCCCTGGACCGAGATACACGACATCGGGCCCAACGTGGTGCCTAAGTCGGTCCAACCAGGAAATGTTGCAAGTGAAGTAGGGAAGTCCAAGGAGTTTGATCCAATCAAGATTCAAGGTGCAACAACTCTTCCATATCCCTCAAAGAAGCCGAAAGATGTTGTTGAGAACAAGTTCAAGAGGTTCCTCAAACTCTTGCAAGGTTTGAACATCTCTATCCCGTTCACCGATGCATTGAGCGAGATGCCATCCTATGCCAAGTTTTTAAAGGAGATTTTGAGCAAGAAGAGGTCCATAGTTGAAATGCAAGATGAGGTCAAGACCTTGGAGTTACCGCAAAAGCTAGGAGATCCCGGTCGCTTTGCTATAACTATTGGTGTGGGGTCTCAAAACTTCCAAGCCTTATGTGACCTTGGGGCAAGTGTTTCGGTGATGCCCGCTAGCATTTGTAGAAGGGCAAATTTAGGTGAAATTGAGCCGGCCGATATGTCCCTAACTATGGCCGACGGTTCCATCATCAAGGCTAAGGGAATATTGGATGACGTGTCGGTGCGAGTTGGAAAGTACTTTCTCCCCGATGATTTCGTGATCTTGGACATGCACGAGGACCCCTTGGTCCCAATAATCTTAGGAAGACCATTCTTAGCTACGGCGGGGGCAAGGTTTGATGTCAAAAATGGCAAAGTTTCCTTTGAGATTGGTGAAGAAAAGGTCGATTTTCACTTCAACAAGGCTTTGAATGAGCCGGACGCCTTGGCTATCCTCAAACTTGAAGAGAGTGCCAAGAGAAAAGGAGAAGAAGTGGAAGTTGATAGAGAGGTCATTGTGTTGAGAAGTGATGAAGGGTCCAATAAACAAATACAGGCAAGGGAGTTGTTGGAGCAAGTTGATGAACAAAATGAGTCAAGGATCAATGCTAGCCCAAGGAGAAATGAAGAGTATCCTTACTTATATCCTTTTGATGTTGGTGATGACCACAATTCTTCCCAAACTTTTGATTCCTACATTTGTTTAAGTGATTTGAAAGATGACTTAGGAGACTCCTACATTTGCCTTAGTGACTTGAAAGATGAATTGGTAGAATCTCCTAGGAATTCTTTGGATAACTTTGGTGTAGGAAAAGAGGAACATGATGGAGCAAGTAAGGAGGAGAAATCTCATTCGTTGGAGGAGTATGATGAGAGAGGCCCGAGATCGGATAGCCATGCCTATATAGACCATCGTTGGTGGTTTTATGGGTATGAGGGCAATGGGAATGGGCACAACAATGGCGAGCAATTCACCGTGTTTCACCCGCCATGAGATTGAGGTTAGGAAGTCAAGCTAGTGACTCTAAACGAGCGCTTCTCGGGAGGCAACCCGAGCTAGTGGCTTTCTTTTCGTAATTTTAGTTTGATTTTTCTTAGTTTAGCCTAGCTTTTCTCTAACCAATCTCTATCTAGTGTTTTGTGGATTTTTTGGTGTTGTGTATTCTTCAAGGTTGTGTAGGATTTGAGGTGAGAAAAATATATAAATGGAAATATGGAGAAAGAAGTTGCAAGAGGATGGAGTAAAATTGGTGACCCGAATACTCCCACATCGAGCCCAGGTAAGTCGGGCCCGACACAGGGACGTCGGTCCACAACGTCGGTCCGACCCGATTTGACTAGGTGGAATGCCAATTTTGCCCTTGACCTAATTTGTCCCTTTCCCCCATTAAATACCATCTTCCACCTACCTACCATCTTCAAATTAACCACCATTCCCAAAATACAACCCATCTCCCTCACACTCTCAAAAATCGCCCCCCTCCCTCTCACCATACTCGATCCACCCATCCTCCCTTCTTCATCTCGATCCAATCACGAAAAGGCCTCCCTAACCCGATTCCAAAGAGAAATTTCGAGTTCAATCTCGTTCTTCATCCCCCATCTCGATCTAGGTTGAGAAAGTTTGAGTTCTAAGTTGTTTGTTTGTTTAAAAGTTCAATACTCTTCGAATCCGGTATGTGTTACTCGATCTCTACCTATTTCCTTGGAAATTTTGTGCTTTCATTTCATAGATTGAGTAATGCCATGTTTGATTGAGAGTTTGAGCTTGAGCATCAATGGTGGATTTGCATGATTTGTGAAATTGAGCTTTAAAGTTGTTTATGCATGCTTGGATCCATTTAGAACTTCGATTAGGGATGTTTGATGGTTGAATTTGAAATTTAAGTGCATGATAGAATGATTTGGGTTGATTTGAGGTTAGAGTCGAAGCATGAACTAGGTCAAGATCGACGTGCCCAGGTAAGTCGGGCCCGAGTTGTGAAAGTCGGTCCATCAAGTCGGACCGAGGTTGAGGATGTGTCGGGCCCGACATAGGTTGGAAGTCGATCCATGTTGTTTTTACTCTCTTCTTGTGATATCATGTGGATTCATGTGTTTCATTGTTGGCTATAGCTTAATCATGATGTAGTATGATCATTTGCTTAGCCATTGTTAGAAGATATCCATGATGATTCATGTTGGATTGTGATGCATGTGTGTTTAGAGACTAAGTATGGGGTTCCCTTGTATTGATATGTTGATGTGTGTTGATGAGTGCTTTTGTTGAGTTGTATGGAGTTTATCTTGGACCCTTTTGTTTGGTTGGATGTGTGTAGGTACCATGGAGACTAGAGCTTCATCATTTCATGCGGAAAGGCCAAGGAAGAAGTCCAAGAAGTCAAGAAAAGAGCCAAAATTGGATGATTTTTACTTGGAGGATGATGAGCAAGTTGAGAGTTATGCAAGGTATATGGCGCTTGAGCATCACACAAGGTGGCTTGATTGGGAAACCGTGAGGAAGATGGACATGGATCAAGCTCTTCCAAGGTGCTACTCCCACATCGGTCTCAATGGGATGCTAAGGTGGGACAACACCCACTATCCCGCCCTCACCTCGGAATTCATGGCCACGTTTGAATGCACTTATGATAATGTGGAGGATGAGGAAGGGGCGATCACTTTCCAATTGAGCAATGAGGACCACAATCTCTCTCTTAGGGACTTGGCTACTTACTTCGGGTTTCCATGTCCAAGAGAAGAGGCCAACGTCGACAACGAGAAGGTGAACGTGTGGCGGCATGTGGCCGGGAAGAGCGAGGTGAGAAAGGGCGCCACCACAACCGAGATTGCCTACCCTCTTTTTCGGGTCATGGTGCGAGTTTTGGGATGTGAAATCTATGCTCGTCATGAGTTGAGCAAGCCGATGAAGGAAGAGATTATGTTGCTACATGAGATGCTCTTCCACACCGAGAAGCCCATGAACCTTGCGTGGGAGTGGGTCAAGATGGTGCGAGACTTCCAAAGCTCCTCTTGGATCTACTTCGGCGGGATGATAGCAAGGCTAGCCATGCGTCTAAGAGTCGATCTTAACAAGTATTCTCCGGCTCCGAATGGTGTTGAGTATATGAACATGAAGTATTTCAAGAAGGCCAACATCATCAAGGAGAAGCTCTACATGATTTCTTTGGCCCCTCACTCGAACTATGATGGTGTGTCGATACGGTTGGAGGCTAACCTCTATGATCTTTCTCGGTATCACAATTGGTACCAAGTATGGGCCGGCAAGCCACACTCATTTGGTGACCCCGAAGGTGCAAGAGAGGGGCGGAGACAACAACCTCAACACATTCGATTTACCTCCCCTCCATCTTCACCGGATTTCGACCAAGATAACTTTGTGTTTGCACCTCGTGGGGAAGACATGGACGTCGATCAAGAGCAAAATGAAGAAGATGAGCGCTTCCAAGGCTTGATGGCCAACCTCCGAGCCACGCACCAAGCTCCAACATTGGCGGACCGAGGTACACACCACATCGGGCCCGACTTCCCTCAAAGTCGGTCCGATTCCTTCTATGGTGATGAGGTCCCGAGGCACTATGAGCGTGGAGAGGGGAGTGGTGCAAGGCGAGAACAAGCTCAAGGTGGCGGTTATGAAGGCTACGCCCAATGGTATGGTCCGGGAATGGTGTTTCCCGAGCAACAACAAACGGTGGACATGTCCTTCTTGGCCAACCAAATGGCCCATCTTCAACTTCAACAAGAGAATGTTCTTCAAGAGGTCCATCAAGTGAATCTTCAACAACAACACATGTACCAACAACAACAACAATTGCTTCAACAACAAAGTGCTTTCCAAGCTAGCCAAGAAGAGATGAACCGAGCCCTCGGCTACACTAGGCGAGAGGTGGAGGAGCTTAGAGAGGTGGAAGACCAAAGGTGGCGGGTCCAAGATAGCTTCAACACATGGATGAGCGGGAACTTCCCTTCCCGTGAGGACCAATGGACGCGCCCGGATCCTCAACTCCAACCACCACCACAAGACTTCTACCAAGAGCAAGTGTACGAGAGGGAGCGGCAAGCGAGGCTCCAAAGAGGACGTAGACGTGACAACCCCTTCGAGTGATTCTAGACATGCCACTGAAGAATAAAGAAATTGTGAGCTCTTTTTACTCTTCTCTCTTGCTTTTAAGTTTTGGTTTCCTTGTTTGATGGGGACATCAAAATTTTAAGTATGGGGTGGGGGTAAGTGTGCTCATGATTTCACTTGCTTGTGTGTTTGTTATTTTGAGGATATTTGTTTTTGGTTTCTAGTTTGTGTTTGGGATGTTTGTTTCTTGGTTTGTGGTTTGATGAACGACATGGATGATTGATTTGGTTTTGAATGGATGAGTCTTTGTTTTTGGTTTTAGAGAAATTTTTACAAAAACCCATAAAAATTTGAAAAATTGTGTTGAAAACAACAAAAAAGATTTTGTGTTTTGTTGTTTTTGGACTAGAAATTCCCATCTTAGATTGCCAAATGAAAGCTAATGATGATGTGAGCATGTAAATTCCTTTGCATATTTTTGGATGGTTTAGCCTCTAAAAAGATGTTGCTTTTGATGTGATCATGATATCTTGCTTGTTTTATTGAACATGTGAGTTCTAGGATGAGATCTTATGCAACTAAGTATGAGTGACCCTTGTGAGATTGATTTTTGGCCATTTTAGAGATGCTTGTTCATATTTGCATATCCCTCATGTTTCTTGTGTGATTAGCTCATGCATGCTTAGTAAAACTTGTTATTGCGGTGTTTATCTATTTTCCAAGACCGTCATGAGATTTGTCCTAGCATTGTCACATTGATTTTGAACTTTATTCTTCTAGTCACATAAATGTTCCATATCCTACCATGAAGTGAATCCTTTGTTTGTAGCCCCGTTTTAGCCTAGACCTTTGTTTGAAACTCCTCAAAAATATTATTCCTAGCCTTATATGAATTGACCCTTATGGGATTGGACTTTAGAAGAGAGGTTTGGATTGTATTTGAAGAGTTGAGATTCTCTTGGGTTTAAGGGAAAAGAATGGTGTTATGAATCATGTGGGTAGTGCATCTTTGTTGTGCAAAAAGGAAAATGAAAACAAAGAAAGAAAGAAAATGTTGGAAATGGAAAGTGGAATGAAGGTAAAGAGCTTAAGTGAAGAAAAAGGGTCCGACCGAGTTACATACCACATCGGGCCCGATGTCATAAGAAAGTCGGTCCCATGTAGAAAGTGTGGAAAATCCAACAAAAAGCCTAAGAGCAAAGATGAAGTGGAATGTTAAGTGAAATTTTGGGTTGAGAGGAAAAATGTTACGACCTTTGGATGAGTGTGAAATTGATTGTGGAATTTTGGTGAAGTTGGTGAGAGTTTAGGCTGTTCAATCCCCATTGAAAGCACCACAAGACCAAATAATTCCCACCTTGAGAAATACCAAAAACCCCATTACAACCCGGCCGAATGGAATCTCTTTGAGGACCTCCATTGAGCCAAGTTCGAATTCTTTGTGTACTTTGTATTAGGCATCTCTAGGTGGAGGAATTGGTGATATTAGCTTCAATAGTAAAGTCCTTACTTGCATGATTTTTGAGCTTGAGTGTTCATTGCTAAACCCATACACATGATGAGTGATACACATTCACATATCCCTAAAGTGAGGCTTAGTTGCATTGACTCTATTCCTTGGAACACTTAATCATGTGTGATGATGTAATCTTGCTTGAATATCAATCACTTGTGTTTAAAATGTGTTTTCATACGAGGCTTTACTTGAAGATTATGTTTCGGTCTTGCTTACATTGTTATTGCTTGAGGACAAACAAGTTTAAGTATGGGGTATTTTGATGTCTCTCTATTTGGTGGTGTTTTTATATATGATTTCCTTTGTAAATATGTTTCTTTTTCCCCTTTTCTTGTGTGTTTTGTTCCTTTTTAGCTTAGTTCCCGTATTTCTATGAGATTCGGAGACTATGCGTGTTTTATGTGTTTTGTAGGTGTTTTGGCATGGATCAAGGATCGTTTTGAAGGAGGATCGGAACATGGAGCAAGGCCCGAGCTAAAGAGGGAAAGAGAGGAGCAAGCCATGAAGAAGAACAAGAGAAAAGCCAACAAGAAGAAGGTGGAACGAGGTCCGGACCGAGTTCGAACCAAGCCGGACCCGAGTTGAATTTCTCGACCTCGGACCCACTTGCACAGTAAGTCGGGCCTGAGGACCTCCGTGTCGGTCCGAGTCGGTCATTGACTGCTTGGGCTCCAAGGCACGAAATTGTAAACTACCACTTTTGCCCCTCATCTATAAAGGCTCTCTTGTCTTCTAATTGGAGGAGGTTCCCACACTTAGCAAGGGACCAACCCTCAAAAACTCTCAAGAGGATACTTGGAGAGGAAGGAGAAAGGAGAGGAGAAGGAGAAGAGAGAGAATCGGCCAAGGAGAGGGAGATTTGATAGGTTTGGTTGATAGATTAGCTTTGCCTTGTTTTGGTTTTGTGGATTTGGAAACCTTTGATTGAAGTTTGTGGATTGCTTTTGATTTGTGAATGAAACTTGACTTTGGTTTGAGATTGATGATGTTGATTGCTTTGCTTTTTGATTTGTTTGCTTTCTTTGTTTGCCAAATGGAGTAGATCTCCTTGATCTTGGGTTATGGGGGAAAACTCTAGCTAGGTTGGGCTAGAAACCCCAATTCCATAGCCTTGAGTGCTTGATCTAGGAACCCACTCTACATAGAGCTACAATTCCTTACGAAAGTAAGGAATCAAGGCTTGTGAATGGCAAAGTAGCGAAAGTGAACATGTGTCAATCTCCAGACCTTGCTTCGAAGGGGATTTCCCCAATGATCGATGTGTAGAAGTGGTTGGATCGAGGGCGAAAGCACTCGATCCTATTCCGATCATCACTTATTGCTTGAATTTGGGTGGAAAAGACTTAATCTACTAGAGAAGGAACCCAAAAGCCCAAGATCTACTTTCAACTCTTGAGTTCGACAAATCCAGCTACCTCGGGCCCGACTTGCTCTACGTCGGTCCCGACTTCCCTCTTGTCGCCAACATCGGGCCCGACGTGACACTTGTGTCGGTCCCGACTGTTCTCTTTGTTTTCCTTTGTTTTAAGTTCTCCTTTCCATCTTTCTAGTGTCTAGGCACCTCAATCGAGTAGATTTCTCGAGTGTTCGACACCCACCACGTGCTACAACGAGGTCGGGTTATAAATTGTATCTCTAGACCCTCGCACAAACGAGCGATCAAGGCTAGATTTGGATTATTCACCATCAAATCTATCAAAACCCCTTATTCTTCCATCTCTAATCATCCTAAATTAAATTCCACCATTGAAGACCCCAATCTCTAATAATCAATTTCTGGTGCTCTAAGCACAAAACATGATGGCCTCACCACCATAGAAACTTCGGAGGTATTGTGAGTGCTTTGTGGGGGAATGGCAATGATTGCCTTGTGAAGTCAATTGTAGGAGAAGATATGAGAAGAATGTAGAAGTTTCTAACGGGGGATTTGTATAATACAATTTTTTTGGTGGGGATGGATTTCTATAATGGAAATGCTTTATTTTGTGAAATACTTCAAATTTGGTGGCATAATTTCATGATGTGGCAATCTGACATGGCGCGCATGTTATGCAAGACAAAAAATTTGACCAAACAGGTGTTCAATAGGTCCCAATATGTATAATTTCGGTACTCAATCGAACATTCCTAAAAGTGAGGTATTAAAATTACTAATTGGTCAAGGGTGAGATGTTTGTATATGTATTCTTTCCAACATAAAGCCCTCAAACTTTCACCCAAGCTTTTTTTTTGGTAGAATGACTGAAAGAGACACACACTGCACACACACACACATATATAATATATATATATATATATATTCTAATGCTGAAGCAGCTAATGATAGTTTTATCATTAAGTTTTGTGGAAATATGGTGAATCTGGTCTAGTGAGTCAAGTTGGAGCCTACTAAATTCGGCGTGGAATTTGGCTCACAAGCATAGACACCAATTTTCTTTTAGCGGGATTTCATCCCTTTTGTGGTTCAACGGTCTAGGTTTCTTTTATAATAAAGGTTGATGAGAAATCAAAGTGATGACTGCTGGTCGTGAATATAAGTGATGACAGTTGATCAAGAGTTGATGACATTACCTTTCTCATTTGATTAAAACCTCTAATTGATGCTCCAATTGCAACGAAGACAGACTTGAATCTGTCATGACTTTCAACTTCGAGGCATGTGTAAGTGCCTTGGTTTGCTCTTTTGATCATGTGACAATATGATGGGAGTATCTTATATTTTTCTTCCGGTGTTCCTCTTATTATCACTTGTGCCCATTCTTATGCTTTCAAGCTTTCTAGTAGCTAACATGTTGCATTTAATCATTTCTCATATCAATAATTATCATACTTTGCGTCTGACCCCTTCTTAACACCATCAAACTTGTGATGTTAGCGATGTATTTTCAGAGATGATAGTGATGACAATGATGACAGTGATGATAGTGATTACAAAATAGAAACATACCTTAATTATATTTTCTCTGCTATAATTTGATAGGGCGGTTGAATATGCCTTTAACATCTCAGTATGGTTTTCATTGAATTTCTTTACCTCAAAAAAATTCAATCCTATTAGTTTTTCAGCCACCAATTTCCATTCGTATTCTTCATGTACACATTTCAAAGAGTAGTATTTTTCCTTGATCTGTTCACTTTGAAACCATAGCTCTACCTCATTGCTAGTTTATACATTGTCGTCTTAAACTCTTCCTTTGTTCCAAATATTTGTCCTACTTGAACAAACTGACTATCTGATGGATGATCAACTGCTTCATCATCATCAGATACCATTGCAGTTTCATGTACATCACAATCTTCTTCTTGCCACAATCTTCTCCTTTAGATCGTCTAGTGTTAAATCCTCCTCCAACACAAATGCTTTTGAATTTGCATCACCAAGAAAAAAAACATTCACCATTGTTTATCTTTCATTCTCCCCCAACAAAGATTATTAAAAGATTGATATTCGTTTGTTGTCATCAACTAACATCAATTGGAGACATCAACTTCAAACATCTATCATCAATTATCATCAAACATGATATTAAGTCTATCAATTGTCACCAATTAGAGACATTGACTGTCATCATAAAACATTTGTCATCAAAAATTAACTATCATCATTTGTCATTAACTAGAGGCATCAATTTCAAACATCTATCATCAATTATCATCAAACATGAAATTAAGTCTATCAACTATCACCAATTGGAGACATTGATTGTCATCATAAACCATTTGTCATCAAAAATTAACTATCATCATTTGTTATCAACTAATATCAATTCGGACATCAATTTCAATCATCTATCATCAATTGTCATCAAACATGATATTAAAGCCTATCAGTTGTCACGAATTGGAGACATTGACTATCATCACAAACGATCAATTGTCATCAAACATTAACTATCATCATTTGTCATCAACTAACATCAACAATGTCATCATACTTCAAACATCTATCATCATTTGTCATCAACTAATTTAGTTGATCAACTACATCAACTTCCATGATATATGTAACACCCCATCTTATAATCCGGGTTGTTACCTGGTTGTAGACCACACCTGGGTCTTGCAGAACTAGCCTGTCAACAAATTCACCGGTATTGTACCTTGCAACAAAGGCACATTGAGAAAAAACAAGAAAACATCTAACTTATCATTTTTAAAACAACTCGATAACCAATGTGAATGCAATTGACTACTAGCACTAAAGCCAACCTACTGGCTTTCAACATTAACTCAATATAACTATTAACTACACTCTCCTTGCATCTAAGGACTCGAGCCCTCAATTCCCACTAAGACACGTCACGTCGAGTTCGATCATCATCGTTCAAGAAGTGATCTCTTGGAACATTTCCCATACAAGGATGTTTACCTAAAACATTGGAAGTGGAACACATTAGCTAGCAATCCCGGTATGGGCCAAATAAGCAAATCAAACATGTAGAACAAAACATAGATTATCAAAATAACGCACTCAGTCATTCATATACATAACAAACTAATATGTACACCAAAACACGTCATATAGTTATATAGACTAGCATATCAATTTCCAAACAAACACTCAATTCCACAACAACAAATAAGCACGAGATTAATCAATGTAATGCTCATGCAACTTATATCATAACAACCAACAACAATTCCTCCATAATCCAAACCATAATCATTCTCCAGTTCAGGCAACCCGGACCTGCCTTAGAAACATGGTACACGGCTGACGCGCACGCTAAACTCGTGCCCATTTTCTTTCCCATCACCCTTCTTTCCCCAGCTAAGGCTCTACTAGAGCACTTGCCAAAACAATAAATTTTTGAAGGTGATCTCCACACGCCGCATGACTATGTCCGGGGTCTCTTCTCCACCGACTTGTCTGTGTCCATAATCACAATCGCAAAGATCAAGTTGCACACAATAAAAATCATTGAAACTATTCCAATAGCTTTCAAATATGAAAATATACTATGGAAGAATATTCCAAAATAGAGGACCACACATTCAATTTACTAGTTTAACACATTACATGATCGCAAGCTAAGTAAGTCTAGACGACTTACCTTGAAGACGAATTCTCTAGGCCAACAAACAATAACTAACCCACAAAGTGGTCCCCTGTTGTCAAATATAACAAAAGATTTCTCAACAACGAGCTCACAGAAACACATCTAGTTGCATACTCAAATTTTACAATCTCCTAATCGATAAACGATTTAATTTCCGAATATCGATATATAACCAATCCTTAGCCATCTTGGCGAAATTATAACTAATTATCCGCTTCACTTTTGAAACAACTTTCTAAACAAAAAGTGTTCCTCAGTAACAGTTCTTAAAGGTGACCAAATCTCGGATCAAACAGATTAACAACGAATCCCGAGTAATTATCCAAAGTCCTTTACATGCCAATCGATGTCAAAACTTGTATACGCTATAACGGAAGATCTGAACGTCCTTTTCTCGAGCGGTTTGAACCTATGGGACCGTATCAACGTCAAGATTATAAAAACCATAAATTTAATTAGCAAAGCAGAACCGAAATGCCCTTACGGTGGCTCCGCAACCAACCCGCTAATTAATTTCGATCGTATATACCTTCACTCGAGCCCATGGCTCGTTTGGCTCGATAGAGGCTCGATCCCTGAGCCCGAGGGTGGCTGGGTATTGCCCGAATGTATCCCTCACAGTGATTGGTGGTCGGAGCAGCGGATGGTCATCGGCGGCGTGGCATAACGAGGCAAAGAAATGACCGACAGTGAAGAGTTCTCCTCTCCCGAGTCCGTCGTCGTCACACCATGATTCTCGCTGGTTCTGGTTCAGCGACACCAGCCCAAAGGGGAGGAAGAAGAAGAGGTGGAAGGTGGAGGTGAGGAGGAGGTAGGGGAAGAAGATGGTGGCCGTCGGTGAAAGGCTTCGGTTTCCCCGAGTCCGTCTTTCTTGTCCTCTTCTCTTAATGGGTCTCGAATTTGTAGACTTGATAAGGTAGAAAGTTATGCCAACGGATAAGAATTCTATCTCCCATATTCCTTCCTTATTAAGAGATGACTTTAAAACCAAACCCGTCTCGGAACGGGAATCGCGTTAATGCGGTAAAATTATGTACCTCGGGTGGAAAAACTTACTAAATACAAAACGTCCCGTAAATTATGTAGACCAATAAAATCAATTTTCCATTATTTTATCACGCTACCTTTAATTTTTAATGCTTCCGTTTCATATTTTAAATCTTTTACAGTACATAATTTAAAAGACGGCTTATCCAATAAATATTCTTTTTCCACTTAAAAATCCTAGAATTCACACCGATCCATAAAATCATTTCTTTGTGATTTTAGGATATCACCAAGAATTTTCTAGGATTTAATCTCCAATAAAAATATTGGATTAAGCTTTAAAACGGACAAAGAGGTTAAAAGAACATCCGAGAAAAATTCAAAAATATCCATAAAAACCGTAGTTATTGCATTAGTACCCCCTTAAAAATGGTTTCGTCCTCGAAACCAAGGAGAACTCAGATCACAAGGAAGGATAGCACAAGCACACATACACACCCACTACAAACCTATACAGAAGTTTGTAGTACCCCCTTAAAAAAACATGTTGTTACTTCTGCACAAAGTACAAAACAATCACTGCTTAATTACCAAACTTCTTCTTTACAACGTTCATTAACTTTGGAAAATGGCTTAGCATTTCCTGTCTAATTTCTCAAGTCTTTTCTTCACTTCCATTTTTAGGCCAAGATAACCTAATCAAAGGAAGACATTTCAGATAGAATGCACTAAAGGTGGCAATGCCAACCGATAAACAAGCTTACCAGTTCTTTCCAATATCTCGAAAGATCCCACATAGCGAGCATTTACGTCGTCTCGCTTCCACCAGCGGAATACGCCTTTCAAGGCGAATTCCAGATCAAAAACATCGTTCTTTATAATGACTTAACATGCTCTCGCTTTTAAACAACACACAACTTTCATCGCTTTTGAGCAGTTAGCACCCTTGATCGTGTTAGTGCGATTTCAGTTGTTGTTCTCTTGGCCAATCTGGCCCATGAAGAACCTTGTCAGCATTGTCATTCCAACAATTTGACAACCAACACTTCCGGCCTTATAAAGCCTCAAAAAGAGTCATTTTCTTTATCGTGAACTCAAAATTCTTATATGTGAATTCACTCAAACTCAAACTACCATTCCAACTCGTGTGGAATCCAAAATACATGTCCTCGGGAGTTTGAATTTGTTTCCTTGCATTGTTCATTACTTTGATGAGGGAAGCCAGCGCTAAAATTCAGTTCACTCCACAAAGCTTGATGTCACTCCTTTCAAAGCTTTAGCATGAACCATCCATCTCAATCAGAGATAATAGTCTTTGAGGTTTTATGAAGATGAAAAACTTCATGCATGAACATCTCAGCTAACTTCCGTACTTTCTAAGTCATCTTAATTACATTAAAATGAACACTCTAGATGAGTTTCTTAACAACCCCCATATGAATCCTTCTTTCATTAAGTCTTGAATGACTAATGACAAGAATCCATTGTAACATCTTCCCATTTCCATTCTGAAACAGGAAGAGACTATAATATTTCATCTAGTCTTCTATGCTCAATCAGGAATTCCAGACAAACCAAGCATATCAAAACAAACTCGGTGACATTTCGTTTCATGTCAGGCCATCATTATCTCAAATCCTTATATATTTTCTGGTTCCAGGATGAACTAATTAAGCAAACCACTATGCTTCCTTTGAAATAAGCTTTCAAAGCTCATCAACAACAGATACACTTAAATAGTTTTGAAACCAAGCAATCCATAATCTTGTATAACAAATCCCGGTGTCTTACCTTCTTGATCTTCTCCATTGATCTTAAATAATATTACTTTCCCATACTACTTTCCCTTGATCTGGTCAACATATTTTGAATAAAATCCTAGGGGATTCACACAACCTTGTTGTCATCTAAACTAAACCTTTAGTCCTTCTCAAATTAGTTTCTTTACAAGGATTACTTAAAATCCTTACTCAATTTTCTTTTTGAGATAAAATCTCAGTATTACTTTAACCAAGAATATGAGATTTATCCAACAAATGACAAGATAATAACCTATCTTGTCAATCCTTTACATCCTTTTCTCAACCAAAATTCAGCTTGGGCATACTGACATTCAAAAGTAGTTATCTCTCTCAACTACTTCAAACTACACTCTTACGCATTACTATACTAACATATTGGACAATAATACCTTTAGTCCAATAATTTCCAACAAAATTGTCTCCATTGACAATTTTCAGTCGTTTTCATCAAAGAACTGTTTAGACTTCATTTAACATTCTGACTTGTTGAGCAACCTAACTCTTAGGATTAAAAACATATCCTCGCGTGTCCACTTTCTATATCCAACAACTTATCAGGCTGAGATTGAATATCAATACTAATTTACATATCCAAACTCCAGACACATTGGAGTTCTGCTTAAAGTCCTCACTTGACTATCTTATTTCAAAGAGATTTAAGTTTTCAAGATAACATGAAAACAAATAACAATTAATGGAGAAATTACTAGTACATCCTTTATTCCAAAGAAAGGATTACTATAATATCATTCCTTAGAAAGGGTTCCATCCCAAGAGTCCATATCAACTTACTTTCAAGGACAATTCCGCTAAAAAGGCAATGACTTTCTTAGGTCATGACATCAACCAAGATGAACTACTAGCAAACTGCTTAGAGAATTCCAATAATCGTTGACTGAAAACAATCCCAAACTTTTAGAGAAGTACGGAGTTACTCCATGCTCTTCAGAGATCAACACAGATTTGTAAAGAATCTTACAAAATTTCTTTACTTATAATCGAACTATTCTAGAAAGTTTGACCATACTCCTTAAATGGTATAGGATACCAAGGATATACTAACTCAAAAGAGTTTTACAAGATACTAAGTATAACAAAAGATATAGCAATTGCTATAATGCAAAAGAAAGCTTACATCTTTTAATCTCAAACAAACTACACTTGCACAACTCATATAATTGCAAAACTTATATGATTGCCAAATCATACCAAAAACGTGTTATTCTTTACGACCCAAGTGAAATCACTTATCAAATGGTTATTTCCAAATTCCCATCACAACCTTTGTGTAATCATTCCAACCTTGACAAGAAATGCAACTTCTACAAATTTCTTATTTCGAGCTTAAATATGAGGAATTATGTGATCTAATTCCACCATAAACCTAACCAAATAGTCAATGAACACTCATTTTATCTCTCCATAAACACTGTAAGGGCATATGTCAATCTAAACGACATCACTACACCTTTATAATGATCATATCTTCCTCAAAAAACTATCATAGGAATATCTTTTCTTCAACTAATGATAACCCGATCTCAATTCCACTTCTGAAAACACCATGGCCCCTTGCAATTGGTCCAACAAGTCATTATTATAGGACAATGTGTTCATGTTCATAATAATCACTTACTTCAACTCTCAATAATCAATACACCATCATAGGAAATATCCTTCCTCGGGTCTATACGAGTCAGAACTTTAAATATTGATCTCATTCCCAACTCCACTTCACTATTATAATCTGCCCCACTCTAAGGTGGTAATCCTTAAAGTTAATCCCGTAATAACATTCACTCACAACTTACAAACATCAGGTATATTCTAGATGCGTAGTCTTTCCTTGTCCTCTTGAAAGGCAGATCACTAGTATCCCACATATCCATCATTGTACAACTTGGCAATCCTTGACACACTCCTTACTAACCTAAACCCTTTGACCCTACTTCTTTGACATACAGTCAACTACCTTCGATCTCGGTTGCCTCTGCAATTCCCCAAACTAACCCAGATGCTCTGCAACAACATTTTGATTAGGCACAACTCCCGTGCCCCTCAAATTCAGAAGAAATCCCACCCAGATGGCTTGAATAACATTAACAATATCTAGTGGTACTTCAAACTATGGCACCACTACTGGTCCACAAACTCTTCCTCCAATAGAAGCATCTTATCCTAGAGTTTTTACATCTTCCACTCCCGAATTTAGTTCTCAAGCTATCTTCATCCTTAATTCATAGTCTATGATATCCAAATCATAGATCAACTCAAGATTAACACTTCTCTTGAAGATGATCTAATAAATCATCATTGAAAGAAAACAAGCACATGCCCTTGAGAGCATTCTTGATTCATTCTTAATAATTGCTACACCACAACTAAGCCATCCTTCTTCATCACGAATGTCATTGAATCTTGCTATGATGACACTTTAGAACATATATATGATCTTTTATCTATTGCCTCCAATTGCATCTAAGTTATCATCCCCCACTGATCATCATTGCTACATTCCAACCTTCATTGGAGTAAAATCATTATACCTCGTATAGAAATCATCCTCAATCCTTTCACACCTTGGGAATCCAAAACTTCAATCTCAACTTGATCTCATGAACAGCATATTCCAATCAACTGAAATATTTATCCAATAACTTGATGGATATCACAAAACTAACAATCTTTCAAATAGGTTGACATACCCCATCGATCTTGTTGGTTCTCAATATTCATCATCATTGTCGTCATACTTCTACGAATATCTTTTATATCTTGTCACTTATACTCTTTATTAGAATCATACTAATGTTCAACAACATCTTTGTAGAGTCTCCTCCTCACTCTTGATCCTTTAAGCAAAGCTTGGATACCTAAAATAGGTCCTTCCAATCTCACTAGTTATTTTGTGATATGGTGAATCGATAACCCAGAGGTGTTGTTTCATTAGATCAACCAAAAGAAATACGACTAGTTTAGACCAAATCTGACTCATGTCTTCCTCTTTGGGTTAACTCGTGGATCTTCCTACCTTGATCATTGAAGGATGGTTAGTTCCCAACTATACCGTTCAAGGTCATAATCTTATTATATATACTTGTATTTCCAACATGGATTTTCTTATCTTTCTCCTCTTAGATAGTCACAAACCTCATTGAAGATGTTTGGGAATTCATCCCCCAACCTACTTTTTAGCAAGCTTGTCAAAGGTAATGTCGATGGTAGCTCATGCCTCTTAATCGTGCTGAGCTCTTCGTCTCATGTTTCTTTCCTAAGTAACCTAACAATGTCTATTGTGAAAGTCAACCCCAACTATTTGTCGAACACATTATGGTATTATCTCCACTTAAGTCTTCAAAATACGGTACAAGATTACTTCCATAGCCTTGTCCTAAGGCTCACTTTTCATGAATTGTAAGTCGGGTCTAAAATAGCCCTCCTTAGAAAGCTAATGCACTAATAATCATGCTTAGTTACTCAATTAATTTTACCAACCTTCTTTAACTAAGCGTTAATTTAAGTTTAACGCTATCACGTCTTCATTCTTCACTGTGTCTACTAGTTCTTCCACTTATAGAGGTAGTAACATCCATCGTTACACCATCCTCGAGAACAATTAGTATCTTTTTTTTTAATTAGGCTTACATATCTTATATCACTCATTAGTATTCTTAACTTAAGCTCAGGAGCAATTGCTTTTCTCCTTCCGCACAATCAATCTTTACTTATTTTACTTATCATGACATTAATCTATCAACACTATCAGTTACATGGATTTCTACAAACATCTACTTCTATTAAACAAGCAAAATGTTTACGGAGATCCTCTTGCATGATGA
The DNA here is from genome assembly GCA_964016875.1 of Fallopia convolvulus. NCBI lineage: Eukaryota > Viridiplantae > Streptophyta > Magnoliopsida > Caryophyllales > Polygonaceae > Fallopia > Fallopia convolvulus. Next base: position 31,977,184 of record OZ024730.1, read on the forward strand.
TGATGTCTCGACGTGTCTTTCTATCCCAAATGCACTATGCCCCAAAAATCAAGTTTTTGTGTAAAATGAACTCTAAGTTGGACCTCACGCGCTCAATTGTTAGGACCTTGTGCCTCTATTGTCAACCTGGCACAGATACCAATCTGTAACACCCCATCTTATAATCCGGGTTGTTACCTGGTTGTAGACCACACCTGGGTCTAGCACAACTAGCCTGACAACAAATTCACCAGTATTGGACCTTGCAACAAAGGCACATTGAGAAAAACCAAGAAAACATCCAACTTATCATTTTTAAAACAACTCGATAACCAATGTGAATGCAATTGACTGCTAGCACTAAAGCCAACCTACTGGCTTCCAACATTAACTCAATATGCATGACTATTAACTACACTCTCCTTGCATCTAAGGACTCGAGCCCTCAATTTCCACTATGACACGTCACGTCGAGTTCGATCATCATCGTCCAAGAAGTGATCTCCTGGAACATTTCCCATACAAGGATGTTTACCTAAAACATTGGAAGTGGAACACATTAGCTAACAATCCCGACATGGGCCAAACAAGCAAATCAAACATGTAGAACAAAACATAGATTATCAAAATAACGCACTCAGTCATTCATATACATAACAAACTAATATGTACACCAAAACACGTCATATAGTTATATAGACTAGCATATCAATTTCCAAACCAACACTCAATTCCACAACAACAAATAAGCATGAGATTAATAAATGTAATGCTCATACAACATATATCATAACAACCAACAACAATTCCTCCATAATCCAAACCATAATCATTCTCCAGTTCAGGCAACCCGGACCTGCCTTCGAAACATGGTACACGGCTAACGCGCACACTAAAATCGTGCCCATTTTCTTTCCCATCACCCTTCTTTCCCTGGCTAAGCCTCTACTAGAGCACTGGCCAAAACAATAAATTTTTGAAGGTGATCTCCACACGCCGCATGACTATGTCTGGGGTCTCTTCTCCACCGACTTGTCCGTGTCCATAATCACACCCGCAAAGATCAAGTTGCAAACAATAAAAATCATTGAAACTATTCCAATAGCTTTCAAATATGAAAATATACTATGGAAGAATATTCCAAAATAGAGGACCACACATTCAATTTACTAGTTTAACACATAACATGATCGCCAGCTAAGTAAGTCTAGACGACTTACCTTGAAGACGAATTCTCTAAGCCAACAAACAATAACTAACTCACAAAGTGGTCCCCTTTTGTCAAATATAACAAAAGATTTCTCAACAACGAGCTCACAGAAACACTTCTAGTTGCATACTCAAATTTTACAATCTCCTAATCGATAAACGATTTAATTTCCGAATATCGATATATAACCAATCCTTAGCCATCTTGGCGAAATTATAACTAATTATCCGCTTCACTTTTGAAACAACTTTCTAAACAAAAAGTGTTCCTCAGTAACAGTTCTTGAAGGTGACCAAATCTCGGATCAAACAGATTAACAACGAATCCTGAGTAATTATCCGAAGTCCTTTACATGCCAATCAATGTCAAAACTTGTATACGCTATAACGGAAGATCTGGACGTCCGTTTCTCGAGCGGTTTGAACCTATGGGACCGTATCAATGTCAAGATTACAAAAATCATAAATTTAATTAGCAAAGCGGAACCGAAATGCCCTTATGGTGGCTCCGCAACCAACCCGCTAATTAATTTCGATTGTATATACCTTCACTCGAGCTCATGGCTCGTTTGGCTCGATAGTGGCTTGATCCCCGAGCCCGAGGGTGGCTGGGTATTGCCCGAATGTATCCCTCGCAGTGGTTGGTGGTCGGAGCAGCGGATGGTCGCCGACGGCGAGGCATAACGAGGCAAAGAAATGACCGGCGGTGAAGAGTTCTCCTCTCCCAAGTCCGTCGTCGTCCCGCCATGATTCTTGCTGGTTCTGGTTCTGCTACACCATACCAAAGGGGAGGAAGAAGAAGAGGTGGAAGGTGGAGGTGAGGAGGAGGTAGGGGAAGAAGATGGTGGCCACCGGTGAAAGGCTTTGGTTTCCCCGAGTCCGTCTTTCTCGTCCTCTTCTCGTAATGGGTCTCGAATTTGTGGACTTGATAAGGCAGAAAGATATGCCAATGGATAAGAATTCTATCTCCCATATAACTTCCTTATTAAGAGATGACTTTAAAACCAAACCCGTCTCGGAACGGGAGTCGCGTTAATGCGGTAAAATTATGTACCTCGGGTGGAAAAACTTACTAAATACAAAATATCCCGTAAATTATGTAGACCAATAAAATTAATTTTCCATGATTTTATCACGCTACCTTTAATTTTTAAGGCTTCCGTTTCGTATTTTAAATCCTTTACAGTACATAATTTAAAAGACGCATTATCCAATAAATATTCTTTTTCCACTTAAAAATCCTAGAATTCACACCGATCCATAAAATCATTTCTTTTTGATTTTAGGATATCACCAAGAATTTTCTAGGATTTAATCTCCAATAAAAATATTGGATTAAGCGTTAAAACGGACAAAGAGGTTAAAAGAATATCCGAGAAAAAGTCAAAAATATCCATAAAAACCGCGGTTATTACAATATATATCATTCATATATTGTCATCAAACATCTATCATCAATTGTCATCATATATTGTCATCAACTAACATCAACATTGTCATCATTATTTGTCTCCTATCTCAAATCGGAGATTTTTTTAAAAATTTATTTATTGATTTGTCGTCGCATAAACGTTTTTCTCACAATTTTTTGATGTCAGATCTAACATAAAAATTGAAACTTGGTTACAAATCTGGATTAAATCTTCTGAAATATGATGATAGTGTTTGGGAAACTTGCCTCGGTGATAACATGATCGTTGTAGATGACATGATCAAGGATTCGATCGCGAAAAACGACTAGCAATCGTTCGCGGTGACAATTGGAATGAATTCGACGAGTTATCTACAACTTTCAATAGTGAAACTTGCCTTGGTGAGAACAGGATCGATGTAGATGACATGATTGAGGAATCGACCGCAAAAACGACGAGCAATCGTTCGCGATGACAATTGGAATGAAATCGACGACTTTCAATGGCGAAATCGATCATAACAGGATCAAAAAATCGATGACAACAAGATCGTGAGGAAGGAGGAGCTGCTCTTTTTCGTGAAATTGATGGCGTGCGTCAGGTTTTGCTATTTACTTAATTTTCGCACCTTCATGAATATTCTCCTAATATCTTAACAACTATAAAAGTTGTCCCTCTATAGTTAAATAAATGCTCCATTTTTTATATTCAACCTTATTGAAATAAATAAATAAATAATATTGTGAAATACAAAAGGGCTTTAACAAATATGTTTAATAAATGGTCCATTCTCTTGTAATAATTTATCCTAATATTAAATTAAAATAACTATATAAAATCTTTTTTTGAATTAAATTAAATAAATAATTACAATTGATTCATCTTTTTTAAGGACTAAAATTTCCTCATTCAAAATAAAATAATGATTATTAATTTTTTGTTAGAAAGAAAATGAAAGATACAATATTATTGTCAATTATTCAAAAATTTTGATACACGAGAATCACATTAATCAAAATCTGAAAAAACTAATTAGAAAAAGTAAACCTAAACATCGATAATAGATTAAGTATATAAAGTGAAAATAATGTTTGGATTGTCAATTAGGACGAAAAATAAATTGATATAATTTAAATTAGTATGCACTGATTAAATGATGAAATAATTTATAATGTATATTTAATATGCATAATCACATGCTATGATTTCTAAAAGTCTAACATTTTGAAAAAAACACATGATATAAACTTTGTCTCGTCCAACAGATGAGTTAGCACTCTAGTCTTCTTAATTTTTGCTATTTAATTAATTTTTCTTATAAATTTTAATGTAAGTAATTTATTGCTCGTATCGTGTGTTATTGTTTTTATTTAGTGGAATCAAATAAAACAAAATAGTAGTTTATTTACATTGCTCATTTTCCTTGATAATATTTCATAAATAGGTTTGATTTTAAAATAGTAGCTTATTTAAAAAATAAGATTTAATTTAATATGAAATGTAAAGATACTTATTTTCCTTGACAATATTTTAAAAAAATAAAATAAAATATGAATATAATAAAAAATACATATTTTCGCAATATGGAAGAGATAATATTTCAAAATAGTAGTTTATTTAAAAAATAAGATTTAATTTAATATGAAATGTAAATATAAATTATTTATCAAAAAATAGTTAAAGTCTATAACTATAGATATTAAAGTTGTACCTTTTCGAACTACTAGAAGGATTTTGGCCCCACCTCATATTTATAAAATTAATTTTATTCCTAATATTTTAACTTTTTCCTATTAAATTTTTCTTTAACTATTTAAATCTATCTTTAACATCAAACAAATATCTATTTAGTATAACAATATCTTTTTAAAACTTTCTTATACAAATATTTAAATTTTTTTAATAAAATTAATTATTTAAAATAAGTATAAATATCTTTAGCTTTTAGTATGATATCTTTTCATGAATTTATTTATATATATTTTTTATAATAAAACAGTTAATGATAAATTGTTATAATGTTTAAAAATGATTAAAGTAGATAATATAATATGTAATAGATATATTGAAATATTTGATAATCTCTAAACTAAGGTACGTTGAAAGTAATAAAAAAATATAATATTTAATCTTAATATCTTATCTAGTTTTTATTTTATCGAGCCACAAAATGAGGTTGGTCCCACCTTAAATGAAAATAAATTATTTTTTATTTATTTTCTATGAATAAATTATGTTTACCTTTATCCTTCATATTTTATTATATCTTATTTATTGATTTAATTGTTATTTTATGTAAATCTTATCTTTGTCATATTCTAATGTATAAATCTTTTTTTATTCATATGTTATCTTCTTTGTTTAAATTTAATATATATGAAATATCATCAAGGAAAAGGAGAAGTGTACATTATTTTACCTTAATAAATTGTATATCTTCTATCCATCTATCTATAAACATTTAAAATTAGCAATCAACCATAAATGAGAAATTGGGCATACAAGTGGCCCTTCATCTTCTGTGTGATATCTTTGTAATAAAACGACCATAAATGGAGAGAATTAAATCCATTAGAAATGAGAAATTAGGCATACAAGTGGCCATTCATCTCCTGTAACATTTTTATAATAAAAACAATCATAAATACAATCCATTCATCTCCCGTAACATTTTTATAATAATAACAATCATAAATACAATGCATTGAGAGCAATACTAAATACCCAATCCCAAAAATTGGGCTAAAAATCGTTACAAATTAAACAATCATAAATGGAAAAGAATGAAGAAAAAGAGTCACGTGCGAATGGGCGCCTGTGTGAGAAATAAGAATAAATCTCGCTCGTTCATTCCAAAAAATCAACGTCCCTGATTAAACATTCATTAAAAAAATAAAATACGGAACGAGCGAATTTTTCCTGTATTATTCGCGTATTTTTCAATAAAATACGACACGAACGAATTTTTCCCGTATTATTCACGAATTTTTCGAAAAATACGTTTTTATGAGACGCGCTCAGTTTGTTCATCAGAAATAGCGATTTTTTCATCAATATTCACCAATTGTTCATCAATAGTAACTAATTGTGCATTGAGTTTTTTATAACATTGTTCATTGATTTCGAACGTTTTTTATTTTTTATTTTATTTTTTAACCTTATTTATGTGTAGGAATACAATATTATGTAGCTTTTTTATGCACACATAATTAGTTTTGATAAACCCATATTTGTTCATTGATATACTCGTATTTATTCATTAATATACCCCTATTTGTTCATTGATATACCCATGGTATACCATTATTTGTTCATTAGTATACTTCTTTTTGTTTATTGATATACCATTATTTGTTCATTGATATACCCTATTTGTTCATGGATATACCCTTATTTATTCATTAATATAACCTTATTTGTTCATTATTATACTTATTTGTGAATTGAAATAAACTTATGTTTTATGTGTCAATGCTATCAACTTGTACATTTAGGACTATTAATATCATCAACTCGTACATTTAGGACTATCTATTTGTGCATTTTTTGCATTTATTTTGTGCTTTAAGGCTATCTTGAATTCAAAGTAATACGAATGAAGTGCTTTAAGGCTAACTTGTCAATACGAATGAAGTGCTCAATATAGTACCAAAATAAGATAAGTTTGATGTAGAAACTTGAATGCAAAAGATAATAGATAAAGAATTTGACTTTGCAATAATATGGTGTATGCTAAGAGAACGAGATAGCAACAAATCGAAGAGGAGTGCTTGTGCCTTATTTAGCTATGAACAAATTGATGTTATTAATGAACAAATATGCATATAGCAATGAACAAATTGAGGTTACAAGTGAAAAAATATGCATCTAGTAATGAACAATTATATGAAAAAGGCAATGAACAAATATGCATAAACCAGTGAACAAATTGATGTTACTAATGAACAAATATGCACAAACCGATGAACAAATATGACAAAACCAATGAATAAATATTTTCGTTTTTTGTATGAACAAAATCACAATGTTGATGAACATATTGCATGTAATTTTGATACACATTTGTTCTTTTTTTTATGTACAAACAATAGATTTTTGATGCACAAGCAATAGTTTATTTATGCACAAAATCACAGTTTTGATGAACAAAATCACAGTTTTGATGAACAAATCCACATTATTGATGAACAAATCACAATACTGCTGAACAATCTGGGCGCGTGTCCTATTTCCGTTTTTTTCAAAAATACGCGAATAATTCGCCAATAATTCGCTTGTGCCGTTTTTTCCCCTTTTTAAGTGAAATGATCAGCGCCTTTGATTTTTCTTGATCCAACGGCTCCTGTTCTGTCTTATTTCGCACTTGGGCACCCATTCGCACCTAAACCGGACTAAAGAATTAAATACATTAGAAATGAGAATTTAGGCATACAAGTGGTCATTCATCTTCTCTAACATTTTTGTAATAAAACAATCATAAATACAATGTATTGAGAGCAATACTAAATACCAAATCTCAAAATATGGGCTAAAAAATGTTACAAAGAAACTGCTGTCAAATTTTCACTATATATAATTCACCTTCTATGACCCAAGAACCACTTTCCAAGCAAAGCTTCCACACCACATCCAATGAAAAGTGCAATCTCATCTGCGCAGAAAGAGATTCCTCAAATGGAACAGTTCATAGTTGCAATGAAGTTTATACAATCAACATCAATTCGAAGGCAAGAAATACCTTTCCTTACATATTCGTCCATGCATAATCATATAATCTTCCATAGTACACCTACATTCAAGGAGAACTGAATCCTATTATTCTTAAATTGGTGATAATTTTATAATTTGTTATTTCCTCATTCATAACTTCATGAGAGCACCATACTATAGCAGTTGATAGCACTCCTAAATTTTACATTTTATCCATAATTTAAAAATGTAAGCCTTCTTTGTGTTTTTAAGATGACATCTTCATGTTCTAAAGAATTACAACAAATCAATCAAACATATTTTCATATCCCACAAAAATGGCAACAAATGAATCAAACCAAAGCATGACGAAAATATATTGAACCTATAATAATTAAAACTGTTTATAGACCATTTTATGGAAATTGTTTTAAAACTTATAAGACCATTATAGAAGTTGAAAAGCATAAATTTTTATTGATCCTTGCTTTGATCAAGCCGATTCTAGCTATGGAAGATTCGGCCCCTGCTACTCCAAGGATTGTGGAGCACGAGCGATTTAATCGATTCAAGCAAGTCGCCATAGAGGTAAACAAGTCCGATGTATGGGAAAATAGAGGGACATAGCGGAAGGAGGCGGAAATAAAGGTCGAATTAGAGCCAGTCGATAGGGCAATTCTTGACTCAACAAATGATATTCTCACATTTAGAAAAATGATATACTAGATATTAATGACAACCCAAACTATTAAGGAAATCACAATATTCTCACATTTGGATGCTATTCTTAAGGCATAAGAATAGCTAAATAAATCTAAAACAAGCTTTAACAAAGAGTATAAAAAACGTGACATGTGGTATATACAGTATACACTATACACCCACTATAAATATAATAGAGAGTTCTTAGAAAATAAATACTTCAACTTAATTATCTCATTCTTTATATATTGGAATTATATACTTAATTATTTAGAATTAATACTTTAATAAATATTCATATCGTTCTTTCTTAGCTTTTGATTACAAATAATTATGATAATTATCACAACAATTAACCTACTAATATCAAATTTTATATGAAAATTAAGAAATTTATCCCGTGCGTATGGACGGGCCTATCAACCTAGTACATAATATGTTGATGAATTAACTCCGCCTTCGATCAAGCCTCGCAACTTGCAACCCATTCCTTTTTCCCAATGCCATCACTCACAAGATGAACCACCAATAGCCAGGAGTCGGGAGTACGACCACCCACTCATCGAATACCACCAACCTCGCTCTAATTTTTAGAAATCGACACATCCAATTGACCATTGGATAACCGCCATTAATGTCGGGTGTCGAGAATTGTCAACGTTGTAATGGCGAATATCGATAAGATCAAGTACGACAGTCGGAATCGATGTTGAAGCCGTAGGCAGAAATGGATGATGTTAGTAGTGAGGCAGAAAAGATGATGACAATGGCGACATGTGACAAACCATCAGAAGTTGCTCAATGAAGAAGACGAGAATAATTGTGTTTTTGATATATTATGTATTTACGTATGATAAGATTTTAACATATCTTAATTAATCTTAACAACTCTCTTAAATAAATACACCAATAAAGTAATTTAGTTATTTTTAAAATTTTAAGTTGCACATATAAATTTTACAAATGTACCAATAATATTATTATTTACTTGATGTATCATCTTCTTTGATTATTTTAAATATTAATAACACTATTATTTTTGGAAATTTCTATCAACATATAAAATATCTCCTACCAAATATTAATTTTTGGGAAGTTTAAAAGAAATAGTATACCGACGATTTTTTTGCTAAAGTTAAAAAACATAGGTGAGAAATTATCATAAAAAAATTAGGGATTTTGTAGGGTATATTCTAGCTTAAATTTAGATGAGCAAGTAATATCATATCTCTAAATCATTTATTTAATTTACACTTTAGCTAACATATTTTATAAACGGGTATATTATTACCTTATTGTGCTAAGTATTATATTTGTAATGTATCATAGTATCATGTATATAGTAAGTTCGAATCTTCTTGGCGGCGTGTATGGAAAAATTGAATTGCGAGGGTCGCCTTCAACAATGGGCCTCTGCAGTACCCTGTTCGGACGTAGATTGGCCCCGGCTAATCGAACCGAGCGAGAGATAAAAAAAATAGTATCATGTATATAGTATATTTTTAACAAGTTTTTATTTGTAATGTATCATGAATTTAGTTCTGATTTCAACTAATCTAATGGTTTACCAAATCTTTTAATTTCAACTATGTGATCTTTTGACATATTTGGATAGAACACATTAGCTATGATTTTTTTTGAAGTTATTTTTTAAAATTTGAATAGCAATTATTGGCTGTGATTTTCGGGTATTTTACGAAACTTTTTCTTTAGCAACTATGATATCTTTTCACATATTTAGTTCTGATTTAAACTAATCTAATGGTTTACCAAAACCTTTTCTTTTTATCTAACAATATAACTGCAACGTATAGTTATTTATTGCTTTTTGTATTTGAAAATATTGTTTTGAGTTTTAACAAATAACTAGCTATTTATTTAATGATATATATTTGTTATGATATTTATTTGTAAAATTATAGTTATGAAATTTCGGTTCGGCTAATGTGTGCCCATGGGCACACAATAAAAGTGATGATTTGGGAAATTATTTCAAAACTATTCCCTAAATTGGAATTAATGAACCCTTTTAAAAAAATCAAAATTAACAAACAATATCCAAATTTGCCAAGATTAGAATTCTAATTGTGTGCCCATGGGCACATATTAGAAAAATCCATGAAATTTTATAAGTTTAACTAGGAAAAGATTTAAAATTCATTTGTAAAGATGCTAAAATATTTTTATTTATTTGCAATTTTTTAATATTCTAAAGAACCGAAAAATTAATAAAATTTCTATTTATATCAAACAAGATTTCCAAATTTACTAAAACTGTAATTAGTATTTGATTTTAGTTGATATTTATAACGAACTAAAAATGGATGAAGGATACTATTGATTTGTAATTTCTTATTTATATTTACGAATTTTCTAACGTATGCCTAGGGTATTGGTTATAAACCTTTATTTAGAAATATTTAAGTGTATTTTAAGTGTTTAACATTTTTAATATTATTCGATAATCATTATTCTTATCCTATGCTCTTAAGAGCCATAAGGGCAAAAACCAAATTATTTATATACTACTTTATCATACTTTATCTTCAATATTAAAAATATGATTTAGTAATTAATTTTTTATATACTAAAAATTATAATTTTATTGTCTTCATTTTATATGTTGGATCCTGATCTGAACAAAAAAAACTAAAACAAAATATTTTGTAAAATTTTATAAAAATAAGTAATTTTTGTATAAATCCGTGCAGGGCACGAGAATTACACTAGTTTATTTGGCCAAAATCGTTTTGGTGGCTTGATAATGTAAATATTAGGTAAGATCAAATATTATGTTATCTATATTTTGGTTCAAATGAAACAAACTCTTATCCTAAAACGTGAAACGAATGCACTTTTCCTAGTTAGTAGTGCACTTTTCATACAAAAGTGCATTGAAAAATATAAAAAGTGCACTACGAAAATGTGCACTACAAAAAGTATGAAAAGTGCACTAAAAAGTATGAAAAGTGAAAATGCGAAAAAGTGCACTCTCAAGTAGAAAAATTGCACTACTAATTATAAAAAGTGCATTCGTTTCAGGATAAGAGTTTGTTTCAGGATAAGAGTTTGTTTCATTTGAACAAAATTCTATTTTTTCGTACTTTTCATATATATATAAACTTAGAGATTTTCAAAATCTTTCAATATATCCATAACATTGAATATTATATTGTATATATTTTTTATTATTTTTAAATATTATAAATATTTATCTTTAACTTTTTATTGTAATAGAAAATCAACATATATCTATAAAAAAATTCATCAAAACATATCATGCTAAAAGATAAATATGTACATATACTTATTTTATAATATTTAAATATTTATCTCTATTTTTTAAACATTTGTATAAAGATTTGTCAAAAGATATCGTCGTTTTTTATTTGAAATATATTATAAATATATATATATATATACATTTTAAAAAGTTCAAATATATTAAATAAGAATTTATTTGATATTAAAGATAGATTTAAATAGATATGAAATTTAATAGAATTTGTTAAAATAATAGAAATAAAAATTAATTTTCTTAAATATGAGCTGGGAACAAAATCGTTCTAGTAGCTCAAAAAGGTACAACTTTAATATATATTTATAGATAAAATCGAGCCTTAAATGATGTTAACAATATCCTACATGACGTTAACTAAAGAAGAGGTGGGTTCGTTAACAATAAAAAAGGGAATCCAAAAAATAGCACAATTAGTCATAGCATCAGCAAGACAATTAACATGTCGATCTCCGCATGTGCGTAATCTGAATTGATCCCGGGAAATTTTGAACAACCTTCCTATATTCGTTGATTAGAGAATAATCAAGGTCAGTGATCTGACTACGGGATTGAATTAATTTCATCGCCACCTTAGAGTCACATTCAACAATGACAGTCGACGAGTCAATGGAAGCCAACAGTTGTAGTACACGCAACAGCACCCAAAGCTCATCCTAGAGAGCCGAGCAAGACCCATAGTGAAACGTGAACCCCCGGATGTAAGCACCATTAGAATCACTGATTAAGCCACCACCGATGACCTTTTCCGGATTGCCCATCGACGCCTTGTCCACATTTAATTTCAGCATCTCGACTGTAGGGGGAGTCCAAAAATTAGCAGCTGTAGTAGTCGTAAACATAGCATTGGTGGAGGAGTTCGGTCCCAACAGGTGGTAACTTTCCCAATACAACGTAAAGGTAGATCAAACAACAAAAGTTAGACCACGAACCTCATCCACACCCTCGAAGACGAGTTTATTTTGGCACTTCCATACATACAATAACATATTCACGAATTGAGTACACAAGTGATCACCATTACGAATGTTAGGGAAAATCCAATCTGATATGGTATTGCTTTCAAAGAAATCTGGCGGCGTATTGTTCCCATAGAGAGCGCCCAAGACCAACTAAATTAGAGCGCAATCACGGAGAAGTTGTAAAGGGGTTTCAGGAGTCGTGCATCTGGGGCAAGCATCCGAGGAAGTCAAGTGACATCTCAAGTGGTTGGTGATAGCTTTCATATAGATAGTGTTTATGATGCATGCATGCATGTTTACGTTTCGTTTGCTTTGTTTTTAGGTTGTTTTAGTTTGTTTCTTTAGTGTCTTAGAATGTCTAGGAGTTTTGGGTTTTTCACTTGTCTTTTGCACTTGTTCTATGTTGTCTTACAAGGCTTAAAGTGAACAAGTGTGAAAGGAATGAAAATCGGGGAAAGAACGACTGAATTCGGTCCATCCATTGGAGTTGCTGGTTCGACATCTCTGTCTTGTAAAGTCTCGTTCGGGAGCTATAGTTATCTGATGAAGTTGAATTTGTTATCATTGGAAAGCTAATTCAAAGATTTACAATTCATGTTTGTACTCAGAGTCCAAATTCCAACTCGAAGGGAGTCAAAACATCCCCTGAAGTGTGAATTGAATGCTGAACTAAGGGGTGCTAACTGTTGCTGGCAGCGGGTGCCGCCTTTCCTGGACGCTATAATCAAATCCGCGAGTTACTTATTATCCTACTATTATTATATTAGGTATATATCTTTTGTATTTATGTTTTTTAGACCTAATTTTCTTCTTTATATTAGGGTTTAGGGGAGAAGAAACTCTCATCTATCTAATTCTCATTCTCATTCTTTTCAATCTAATTTTTACATATTTTCTATGGAAAACTAAGCCATTGTGCTTAGTCAGACAATTGAAGCATCGTTTTACTAAAAGTTGTGAGATTTCTAATTCTTTATCTATTGCTTGGATTTAATCTTCTCTCTTGCTCAAATGTCTATGATTTATTTCAACAATTTCTAGCCTAATCAACTAGGGTTTGTTGTTATTGAATCTAGTGCTAGATCTAGAGTGTTACTGGTTGAGTATCTCTAGATTGAAGTAGCAACTGCATCGCGCTAGTATCTGGTTGTGCTAGTCTTATGCAGAAGAGATTTGATTTACATTATAGGGTAAAAGTTTGTTGTTTTAAGCTAGAATTGTATCCTATTATATTCCTATCCTTATTGTTGCTATTAAACTGAATCATTGATAGTTTCATAGTTGTTTAATTAGTTAGATCTAATAGTATTTGGTTATGTTGTTAGTTACAATTGAAAAGGAATTGGAAAATTCATTACATGAGATATTGAGATGAAATCAATGATCAATTTGTCATTTGATTGTGGATATTTTATTGCCAAAGCTATCTTCTTAACTATTTTTACTCACAACCTTTATTGCTCTTTTAGTTTTGCATTCTTAGTTACAAATACAAAACCCTCATTGTTACTTGTTTGACACAAAACTCATACAAAACGATAAATTTGTCTCCTTGTGGATTCGACTCGGACTTCCTAAAGACTATGGTTCTTAGTTGGTTTGGATTCTTTTGCATAATTGTGATTTGTACGACGAAATCACCTTTATCAGTTGGAGTTGCACATTAGAGCAACTACATGAAATTTCTGACCCGCTCTTGAGCAAACAATTTTCCATTCAAAAACCCCTGGTTGATCAATCAACTCTTCCATCCTAATAAGGCGTATTGCCGATTTAGTAGTAAAAGTGCCCAAAGACTCTAAAGCCCAACACATTCTGTTTGGAGATCCACTACTATCAAATAGATGGTGAGAGAGAAGGATTTGTTTTTCGAAAGTGGCCAAATAAAGGATTTAGCAGCTCTCACTTCCAAGTAGCACCATTCTAATAGTCGGCGATAATGTCATCTAACATAGCGTCCGGGATAGGGGCCCAAGTAAATTCAATAAGCGGCTTCTCCATGAGTCACGGATGACACCAAAACAGAGTCTGATAACCATCTCCGAGAACAAGAAGTAGACCTTTGCTTAATAAATCAGATCCATGGACCAAACCTTTGTATATGTGGGAGGCACAGGGAATCAGTTTGAAATGACCAACATCAAAATTACCAACACCATAGTTCCCACATATAATCCGATTCCAAAGCGAGGTACCTTCATGAAAACCAGTTTTCTAAACTAAGGCACAATAAATTTTCTTTTTGATGAAAAAGGAAGGCAACCTTTTAATTTTAACCAATTTTTTTGAATATAAAAGGCAAAAATTAGGATGCCCATCTAGTATGGGGCCAACCTAGATCATCCATACGGATGATTTTAAAAAAATCATTCAGGAAAGAAAAATGGTTAGATCCTAAAGCTTTCAGTCTTGAGAGATATGTCCTTGCATGATCCGGAGTTGAGTTATGGTGGAGGAGAGCCAATGCGTCGTTCGGGAGATAGTCATGAGTCGCCAAGTAGTCTGCAACCTGATTACATTCCCTGTAGCAATGGTATACCCTAAAAGAAGAGAAAAGACTTAAAAGATTTTGAACATCCTGGATAATCGTCATAATTTCCCAATGTATTTTTCAAATGTTTTTGAGGCTGTTGTTGACAGTTAAATTGTCCCCTTCAATGATCAAAATTTTGAGATTAAGATTGGAATCCATGTGCACCCCCTCAAGCATGGCTAAGGCCTTAGCATGGAGTATAGAAGTGTCAAGAATTCTTCTCCTATTGAGAGCAATTACCTTCTCGTATGAGTCTCGTAAAATAAAGACCATATGAGAGGATCCATCACGTTGTTTAGATCCATCAAAGTTAAGTTTCATCCAACCCTCCCGAGGCTTAATCTAGGAACAAATTTTTGTTTGTTTTTTAGTTTGTCGACAGTCAAGACAGCAGGCATTCCATTCCACAAGAGAATTAAGGGCCATAATGTTAAGGTGAGAAGAGGTATTGGGGCTAGTTCTATGAATGATGACGTTATTCTTATGGGTCCAAGAGTGCCACCACATAAAGCAAAGAAGGGGAAAATTTGTCCTTGCATGAGCCAGAGTTGAGTTGTGGTGGAGGAGAGCCAATGATGCATCCTCCGGGAGATAGTCATGAGTCGCCAAGTAATTTGCAGCCTGATTACATTCCCTGTAGCAATGGTATACCCTAGGA
This sequence comes from Fallopia convolvulus, assembly GCA_964016875.1. Classification (NCBI taxonomy): domain Eukaryota; kingdom Viridiplantae; phylum Streptophyta; class Magnoliopsida; order Caryophyllales; family Polygonaceae; genus Fallopia; species Fallopia convolvulus. Next base: position 31,992,626 of record OZ024730.1, read on the forward strand.
AGAGAAGAGACTTAAAAGACTTATAACATCCTGGATAATCGTCATAATTTCCCAAGGTATTTTCCAAATATTTTGTAGACTATTGTAGACAGTTAAGTTGTCCCCTTCAATGATAAAATTTTGATATTAAGATTGTCATCCATGCGCACCCCCTCAAGCATGGCTAAGGCCTCAACATGGAGTATAGAGGTGTCAAAATTCTTCTCCTATTGAGAGCAATTACCTTCCCATACGAGTCCCGTAAAATAAAGGTCGTATGGGATCCATCAAAGTTAAGTTTCATCCAACCCTCTCGAGGCTTAAATGCAGGTCATTTAAGTAAATGGAACGCATCTCCACAACAAATATTTGGGAGTTCTAATCACTCCTTCATCACAAGATGCAAACCAACAGATATATCCTCTCGCCTATGTCGTTGTGGATTTAGAAAATTATAAAGCTTGGAAGTGGTTTTCTGATCGGTTGCTAACTGTAATTCCATGCTTTAATGACTTAGTGTTCGTGTCAGATTGACATTTATGCTTTGCAAAATATGTTGAATCAGTCTACAGATGTGCAAAACACGGCATCTGAAGACACTTTACTAATTCATTAAACAAGCAGTTGAATGTTACACAATGACAGAATTCAACAAATACTTCCAAGACATTTTCTCTAAGAATGCAGGATTAGAAAAGTGGTCAAGAGCACACTTTAATGGGGATAGGTACAACATAATGACCAACAACAACTCAGAGTGTGTCATCAATGTTTTGAACCAAGTAAGATCATTCCCTATTGTTGCTATATTGCAATATCAGAGATTTGTTGTCAAGATGGTTTGTTGAGCGAAAGAACACAATACAAGAAAACAACCAGCTAACACCAAAAATCTACAAAATTCTTGAGCTAAGATGCAAAAAATCAAAGAGATATGGCGTTAAAGTCCTAAACAACACTTAGTTCGAAGCGTTCAGTGGAGACTTCTCTGGTGTGGTCAATCTAGCTAAAAAACCATGCACTTGCACGATGTTTGAGTTGGAAAAAATGCCTTGTGTTCATGCCCTTGCTGCAATTCTGCAAATGCAATACCCATTGAGAAGCTTCATTAAAGAATACTACCAACTTGAACTTTGGTCCTTTGCATACGAAGAATCCATCTACCCACTACCTCCAAAAATAGAATGGGATGTGCCTATAAGGGTTAGCAACACAATATGCCATCCCCCAAATGTAAGAAGGATGAGTGGAAGACCTAAAAAAAATAGAATTCCTTCCAAAGACGAGTTCAAGGCAAAGAGAAACAAGAATGTCAAGAAGTTTAAGGTTTCAGATGAATCAAGCAACAACAATAATATTATAGAATAGACTTTACTTTATTTTCAGAATTTTCATTTACTGTCATCAGTACAATAGATTGTCATCAGCAGTGGCGTAGCCAAGAATTTGTGTTGGTGGGGGCTAAATTCCTTTGGGTAATTTTTTGGCTAAAGAAATATTCCTAGCGAGGCCAAGAATTTTTTTTTTGTATTTTTTTACAAAATATAGGGAAAAAAATAGTATTTTTATGTATATAGAAAATTTTGTATTTTTCTATATAAAAACCATTTTAATATTATATATATATTATTAAGCATCAATATTCATTGTGTTCATACAGTCAAAAACCCAACAGAACTTCAAGAGCAAATAGGTGCCTCTGCCCTAATACAAAGAGTATTTTTGTATATTTTTTTAAATCCCAATGGGGCTACAGCCCCCCACTGGGCACTACACAGATCCGCCCTTGGTCATCAACACAATTTTGTTTCTACTATTTCATCAGACTATTGTCATTAGTATTGTAATATTGTTTCTACTATTGTCATCAATATTCATTTATTACATATCCAGTACACAATATAGTTTTGGTACTACTATACTTATTAAATCTATTCTAATAAAACATATTTTGCTATTGTCATCCGAACACTGTCATCACTATAATACTATTGTCATTTAATACAAAATCAATCAATGAATGCACACATTAAATTGTCTATTTTTGAATTCTCTTATATTACATGCATTTATTACAGATCCGTGCATGCATTGTTGACAAGACCCTTTACCCCTTTTCGGATGACAGTATCAAAAAGCCTATCATCAAAAATAACAATTTTCTAATTTTGAATCCTATCATCAAAAATATCTTTACTAAGACCAATGAATAGATACAAAACATAAATAAATTGTCAAAAAGTCACGCATTCACAGATTTGACTTTCATTTGCTATTTTAAAATTCTCCTATAAAATTATACTTCTATCATCACAAAGCACTATCTCATTCCAAGCATAAAAGGACAATTCTCTCAATTCCAATCCAAAACTAAAACTCAAAAACACACAACATATTTCAATGCAACCATGTCACGAATGAATGTAAAACCACATGAACCTATAGCAATCCATTCGTCACCTTCACAATAGTGAATATTGAGGTAACAAACAGTCTATATAATTCTTATTGTACACCTTAAATTTCATGAAAACTCACAAAGTTTTTCTTTCATGCATATAATAATGAGAAAACACCAATAAAAATAAGAGCAAACATCCCATTGAAACAAATGGTGGAAGCCTATTGCATTAAGTACCGAATACCACTAGGATACGTGAAATTCTTCTTAAACGACGAGGATGTCACATCACGGATTGACGGAGAAACTTATATATCCTTAAGTTTTCATTCAGTAATTAAATCGTGGTATTCACTGCAATCGTTTGCCATTAGAATATATAAAATGTTCGCACAATTTCTTGTCATCAAAAGATAAAGATGACTTCATGATAATCCAATACTTCTTTCTTTGCAATTTGGCCTTAATGAAGGTTTTGAGATCAAAGCAGTTGATGCACTGAGAGAGCAATGAAATGTTTTTTTTTAAATATTTTTCTCTTTTAAAATGATTCTATCATGAATCTTCTTGTTGTCATTTTAAGTGTTGTATGTTGCATTTCGTGGAATTTTCTTTGTTTAGCATGTTTAAGAAGTTATTTGTTGGCATCTTGTCATCGAATTGTTTCCATTTTAATATTAGTATGTTGCACTTCGTCACAATTACTGTCATCACAATGGCATATCATCAAAAACATAGATTTTGCCATATAAGTATTTCACCATAGAGACTGTAACCAAAAAATAATTGATAAACAAAACTAAACATTGTCATCAAACAACTAATACAGATACATGACTAAATTTATATCCATTAAAACTAACATTGTCATCACAAATTACATTGTAGTTGACGTAGTTTTATATCCATCTCCAACAGCCAGATCCATTCTTTGGTGAACCACCCAATTGCAATTAAAAATATCTATCGCCATCTTCTCTCTAATCGCCAAGATGTGTCCATCATCAATATACTTGATGCATTAAACATCACAAGTACCATTGGAAAAAAATAAAATAATTAAATTATTCAAAAAATATACATAATTACACAACATAATTGAAGTAAAAGAACACAAGGCAAGTTACCCGGAATAATCTTGACAAACCAAAGCGTCTCTAGACCAAGTGAAATCAGTGTACAAGTTCTCAAGATGCTTAAACTTCCCACTTTTCTTCATTAAAAACGAGAGAAAATTACATAAAGGCTTTATATACTTGGAAAGATCATCCATAGTATACAAATCTCAAAAATAGTCAAATACAGTCAAGTGGCATCGAGACAAGTTAATTTCCAATACAACCCAATGTTCTCTCTGTTGTTGTGGAAGGTTAACTGGTGTATAAACCTTTGTCACGTCACCACGAACCCATGATTTCCCAGAGAGAAGAGGCTTCCAACAATCAAAATATTGGAACATATCATGTGGCACATCAACATTTTGATCGATAAAACGCTCAACTTGAAAAGGCGTAAATGACTTGTAACAAATCCAATCCAAAATCACCACATTCTTGAAGTTATTAGGATGATCATGAATAAATTTGCTCAAATAAAACAGAGCCTCAGAAATGCTACAAAAAGACATAAAATGTCAACAATTAAATTGAGAACAAGGAAATTGAACAATTGGAGAAATATCATTTGATTAGATACTTACCTCATCTCCTAACCAAACTTCATTACTCTTAAGCTGTTTAAAAAAATTCTTGTTAAGCATTTGATCAAATCCATCAACAATAGCATTTTTATCACTAACACGAAAAAGAGAATACATGTTGTTATTTAGCTATATTGAAACTGAAACTTATATCAAAAAGAGCAACTATCATCAAAATATTTCTATATCACAACCTCGTCGTCATCATCATCATCATCACACAATGAAATTTTAAAAATGACATAAAAAGTTTTATTTTTCTTCTTGTCATCACGTGTGATACAACTATCATCACAAAAGACTGTCATCAGAATAATATCAACACATATAGTAATCAAAATAATAATGACATCACATGACTATCATCATACAAGTATCATCAGATTAAAACAATCACTACAATACTATCAACACATTACTATCATCACCGACTGTCATCACCAAAAACACAAAACAAAGAACATAACTTAAAAATAACATACCCGTTATTATACCAATTGTAAAATGTTTTACGAACATCATCTCCGTAAAAGGAATGCTTTCGAGCCTTAGGTAATGGAGCAACCCTCTTTTTCTTCTTATCCTTCTCAATAGTTTATGGAGTTGTGGTGGAAGGACTTGGCTTCAAAAATCTGGTAGACCTCCTAACTTCATAAATTTCTTTGCATCAACTACATCTTGAACCACTGGATTATGAAAAATTTCTTCAATATTAGAGGTTGCATCTTCTTCTTTTGAAGCTTCAAACAAAGATCCAAACAAATGTCCATGCTCAGTAAGTTGAAAGCAATTATCCATAAAATGTTGTAAAAGTCCACGCACGTCAAAACCTATCTCATCCGAGGAGACATAAAAAAAGCTTGAACCTAACTCACATGGGTCATCAATTTTGTCCTCATGAGATCCAATTTCTTTGACATCAACAACTACTTGATCCTTAACAGGTTAATCAACATCAACTTCTATGTCATCGACAACTACTTGACCCTTAATAGATTTATCATCATTAACTTTTGTGTCATCAATAGTTGCTTGATCCTTAATAGGTTCATCATCATTAACTTCTGTGTCATCAACAACTTGCCCTTCTACACCTACTTAACCTTCAATAATTTTGTTGCCTTGCTCTTGACCATTTTTCACGGTTTGAACTTGTAAGGCCCCAAGCAATTAGAGTTCCATCCCACGCCAACACAAGGACTTCCCAGTAGATCACCCATCCTGGTACTACTCTCGCCCCTACATGCTTAACTTCATAGTTCTTTGTACTCATTCGAATTCTGAAAAGGAAGAGCTCTTGTTAACATGGGTAGAACCTCAATTCCTTATAAACCACCAGGGTACGTATTACAATCTCCCCCACTTAAACACTTTGCATCCTCGTCAAGGCCCAAGCCCCGCCCTCTAGGTCGAGTCACCGCACTTCGGGCCAAGTGCACTCGTAACCTAGAGTCGGATCTGATACCATGTGTAATGCCCCAAGCCTTTAAAGCGATATCCCATGCCAAAGCGAGGAATTCCCACGAGGTAACCAATCCTGGTACTACTCTCACCCCTGCACGCTTAACTTCAGAGTTCTTTGTCCTCACTCGAACTCTGAAAAGGAAGAACTCTTGTTGGCATGAGTAGCACCTAAATTCCTTATAAACCACCGAGGTGTTATAAAACCAAACCATTCTTACAAACTTGACTTGTAATTATAGTTAGTGGAACATACTTTACCAATTGTAAATCAACACCTTGGCCTCCATCTTTAACAGAAATGTCATCATTAGTGGACAACCTCAAAGACTCAATGCCCTTACAATCACTTTTTCTTACTGGTTCCAAACTTCTAACACCTATTTCATCATTGTTATCATCAAAAACAAAATCTTGATCTTTAGCTTTCAATTTCTTTTCTATTGCATCAACCTTGTTGTTAACTTTTACAAGTTGCATCTCAACATTCTGCACTTGACTCTGAATAATTTTCATCTTTCTAACCGTATCATTATGCAAAGAACACATACTTTCTATCAAAGTCTTAACCCAATTGGGCTCTTTCTTTTTATTGAACTCGTATGCTTATTGTCATCAACCTAAGTTTTAGCAGCTCAAGGAAGATGTAATCTCTTACCTTCTCTCTTCACAATTTTAGAGGGCTCTTTCAGTTTCTCTTGAGATTCCTTTTTTCATATCACTTTAGTCTTTGCATGACTGTCAGTAGAAATCACATTTGTACATCCAATCTTCCTCTTACCAACAACATTGCCTTTTTCAATAACTAGAGCTCGTGGAGCAAGAACAAAATCAGCAAATTCATCATTTGTATCAGACTCAGATCCTTCACCTTCAATCACTTTTTGCTTCATTCTGAGTCGTTTCAAAAGATCATTGTACACATGATCGACAACCTCATCAGGATAGTCGCATGTGACGAATTCAACATATTCCGAGTAAGAAGGATACACACATTCATGTCATCAAATTAAAACAAAATAAATTGTCATCAAATAAACTCTACAACTAAGCCCACATGCAACTGTCATCATACATCATATTGTCATCAGGTTAATATCATTATTTCAAAATGAAATTTATGTACAAAAAATGAATCTATCATCATTTTAATCACACACCAACAAAAGCATCAAAATTTGTCAAAAAAAAAAAAAAACCATATCAGTTTCTTTTTCCCAACAGTAGAAATTGCTTCCCATGTAACAAGTTGAGTTGAAGTACTACGCCAATGCACCATATACGAAACTTGTTTTACAACTAACATTACAAAAGGTATTGCTCTAATCATAGTTACAATATTTCATCACTATTCAACAGAAACACAAAATCGAGAAATTGACATCACAACATCCAAAAAATAAACAGTGCAAAACATAAAGCCGAATTGAAACACAAAATCCATAAGAACGAAAACAATGTCATCAAACGAAACAAATCTTGTCATCTACTATCATCACATGCAACTCATCTTCGAATCAACAAAAAAAAAACACTAAAAACAAACTGAAAAAGAAAACTAAAATCAAAATCCAAAGACAAATTCGAACAAAACTTAACAGTGCAGTCACAAAATAGAACGAATAACATCTGTATATTACCGAAAACCCTAAACCTGAAGGAGACGCTTGTGGATGATCGCATGTTGATAGGGTTTCTTGACAACAAATAAATTTATAGTCAAGACCCCGCTGAGTACAGGGGAGTTAGGTTCGTCCACGGGAGAAAGTCAGTATCAAGTTTTGTTCTTACTTAGGGTGCAAGTAAGAGAGAAAGTTCAGGTTTCTATAAATAAAGGGAGAAAATCTAAGGTTTAGGTGTCCCCACAACAACAATCATGCATACAAACGTTTAATGAAACATAAAGATCATGCCTTTATCACATAAAGTTGTCAACTTTCGTCAACTAAGCAAGTAAATCAACTAACTTTCGTTCAATCAATAAACTTTACTATCTATCTCTTCCACTTCAACTAGGATTGATCCGCTTTCGCTTCAAAACCCTAAATTGACTATTCTGATTCAAAGTTTCCGCTTACACTTCAACTATGAATGAGAAATTCCCTTCAACTTTCGTATCAACGATTAAGAGTAAGAGAATAGAATCATGCAATAAAGACAATCAAATCATGATCACAAACAAGCATGCACAACCATTGTTGGGTTAACCCCAACCTTAGAGAGAGAGAGAACTACTCACTAATCATAATTGAAAAGAACATCTAAATTAATGAAAGAAAAACTTACAAAACTAAATTCAAAGCAAACTTGTTTTCCAAGTAACACCGATTCTCATCTCTCTCTCACGCCCCCTCTCTCCTCTCTCTTTCTCTAACTTCTACCCTAAACTAGGTTAATTGTGGGATCCCCAAAACTAAAGCTAAACAAGGGTTTATATAGAGAGAACAAAAGATATCTATAAGGAAATAAATCTTCTAAAAGAAACATCCCTTAAAACTATCTAATAACATAAATAGATATGGGATAAAATCATTAAATGCGCCGACTCTGTCTTCGCTATCGACACAGGACCCTTGGTACCGACCCCCACAGGATCGGTAGAACTTTGCTGCATTCTCGTCATTCTTCTTTTGCTGAGCACCTCGTTACCGACCTTGTAAACCTTGGTAACGACCTCTGTAGCCTCGTTATCGACCCTCACAAGGTCGGTATCGACCCTGTTCAGCATTGAAAACATGCTTGTAACTGAGGGTAAAACTTCGGTATAGGGTTCGTTGACGAGCACTTTTACATCGTTATAAAAGCACTGTCAAAGAATATTCCTAAATTCCTAACCTTAGCAAAGTGGAAGTAAGGGTCGAACCCACAAATTACTTGTATTTATTTAATATTACTAAGTTAAAGGGGGATTTTGTGATTATAAACTAAAATCTAAGTAATTAAACTAATTAAAGCTAAGCAAGTAAAGTGGTTTTAAGATTCAAATTAGAGAAAAGCGTCCAACTAGTTTCGTATCCATTGCATACATGAGTTTTGATCATCGATTATCCTTATTTCAATTTCCCTTGACTAATCTATTGTGAATTCATGAACTCAAGCTTATTGTGGTGGTTAATATACACCGTCTTTAACAACCTTTTAACCAATTAACCTAGAAAACATTCTATGTCAAATTGATCATGCAATTAAGTTCAAAGCATTCAATAGAAACAATATTCATGAATTCCACCGTCTATTCATGAAGTCTTGTGATTAAATTCTCCGCCTTTGATTAACCTTATTCCACCGTCTATAAGTTTAATCAAAGGATTCATCCATGAATAATCAAATTCCACCGTCTATTTAATTATTTTAGTTGTAATTCAACCTAGAAGTAAAATAGGTGATCAAGCTATTATAATCCTAAGTGAATTTAATCAATTAAGCATGTAGAGATTCAATCTAGTCAAGGCAAACTAAAATAATTCAAATCTCACAAACAATCATGCATACAACTTCAACTAATTAGTTGGACATGAGAAAATTAACTAGAAATTGTCATTGAAGAAAAACAAAACTTACAAGAGTCAAATTGATCTTCAATTGCAAAACTAGGGTTTTGTCTCCCTCTAATCTCCAAATTCTTCAAACTTAGAACACAAGTAAAAGAAAGCATAAGATCCAAAATAAAACCTAGAGAAAGTATTTATATTATGCTAAAAATATCCAAAAGATCTAAAAATATCCAAACAAACATTAAGGAAGTCGGCCCACAAGATCTCGCAAAGCCCAAATCCATGCCGCGTCACCCCTCCAGAGCGCGGTTTGTGGCACATGAGAGCGCGACCGCACTCTCCAGGATCTTCCCGCGCTGACGCCGCAGTAACTCTCTCCTCTCGACGCGGTCTTGGCTTCACTCCGCGGTTTGGCCTTCACTTCTTGCCTTTGTAATCCTTTGCCTCGATCTTCACTTCCAATGCTTCCTACGCGTCCCGAGGTCCGTCCTAAGCTTTCCATCTACCGTCTTCCACCATCCGACCTGCAATTATGCACAAAGACGCGTAGATTCCGAACTAAACGAAAAAAACCTAAACTAAACTTAGAATGAAATCCTAGCTAAAAATGCATATAACGAGAATAAAAACATGCTCTAAAGCCTATACCTATATGCTCTATCAAATTCCCCCATGCTTGAACCTTGCTTGTCCTCAAGCAAGACATAGAAATCAATCACACCACCAACAAGAAAGTCATGACTTAATTCATTTTCAAGAAGCACAAACTTAACCATGAAATCTTTGCATACATTTATCGAAAGTTTCAAACCAAGCTATCAATCCATTCTAACTCTCACCAAGGTATATTTGTTTGCACTCAACACTCAAGTGTTTAAAGGTATGTGTTTTCGCTCAAAAATCATCTTTGAATGCCAACTACCATATGCTTGCATCAGTGCACTAAATCTCCACCACGAATGTTCAAATGTAGAACATAAATCATGAGGTCTTTTTTCAAGGTTGTAATGGGGCCAAGGTATAAACAAGTAGGAAGGGATCATTATATGGCCATGTGGTGCTAAATCCGGGAACTAGAATCAACTAAAACCCAAATTACATCAACACCCACTCTCAACAACTTCCCAACTTGTACTTCCCTTTCTTCCATTACTTTCTTTTAATCACTTCTTTCTTTTGCTCAACTTTTGATTCTTCTTTCCACAAACACATTTGATATTCTTTCTTTCTTTTTCATTCTTCTCTCACAAGAATACTTTGCAATTTACACATACAACTCATCTCAATCAAACTTTCAAACCAACTTTACTTAGAGATTTTTCACTAAACATTCCCAAAATCCTTAAACTTTCCAACACTTTTCATTTTGGACACTCCCTTCTATTACACCTTTTCAACTTTCCTCACAAACCCCAAAATACAACAAATAACCCATAAAATTCCCCTAGTCAAATCCTAATTCCCGGACGAGGGTCAAGCTTATTCGGCTAGGATTAATTTTTGTGGAGCTAATAAACAAGGCTAAGGCTCAAAAACAATGGGGCTACAAAAACAAAGGTATAATGTAGGGTGGATAAGGATATAAATGAGCTAAAGAAAATTTTCCTCAATCGCTTTTACATCATGCATTCAAATCATATAATGTGGCCTCGAAAAAGAATCTAAACGCAAGTTCTAGAGTTGAAACAATCAAAGTGATACACTCAAGAATTTCATGCAAAATTGGCATGTAAAGGCTCAAAAGAAATCTCACAAGGCAAATTTTTGGTTAGAACTTCATAACTAGCTCAAGTTCTCACTTTCATGCATACTCCTTCATAATTAAGCAATTCTTATTTAGAACTTCCATCATAAACTTAACAAGTTATGGGATATGAAATCATGCTCACTATTTAAACAAGTGGTTCCAAGGGGAAAAATGAATCCTAAATGCAAACAAACCATTTTTTTTTTCAAATTTTCTGATTTTTTTCATATTTTAGTGGATTTTCAAAACTTTTAATCAATGCATACAAATAAAAATAAACATGCACACGCAACTATATGATCTAATTAAACTAAGTTCTCATGACAAAATAAATAGTCCCCTTCCCCCATTCATAAACATTACTTTGTCCCCAAAGTAATAAAAACATAAGAGTAAAAGAAAACTGACCTTATTACAAGAACTTGTCAAACTCGGGAATCTACTCTGATGGTGGTGGTGGGTACCCCGTGTATGGCCACTCAGGAGCTGGATATCCAGGATAAGGCTGATAAGCATACGGCTGATAACCCAGCTCAGGCGTGTATGTGTCCATCCTTTGATGCAAGTACCGGGTCTGCTCATCAACATAATCAAAACGGCTCGTCGCATAACCCCGAAAATGGTTGAAATCAGCCACCATGCCATCCATACGAGTGTGCAAGCCACTCACTTGTGTAGACAAGCCTCCCATCAAGTCCACCAAATGGTTGTATTGGGTGGTAGACATGTTACCACCTTGGCCTTGTTGCTCAAACTCCTGAATTGGTGGCACTTCAGTGTGCTCATCATCATCTTCATCATTTTCCCCATCATCATCTTCAGCTGCAATATCTTCAGGAGCAGCTTCAAACTCCTCATCCTCGTCCTCCTCATCGACATCCATTGAAGTGCTAGCTTCCTCAACCTCACCCCTTGATTTCTTTCTCCCCTTTGTCCCTCCAATCACTTCTAAAACCGGTAAATCACCATCTTGAGGATGAATGAGCCATGTGTCAACATTTTTCAAACCAACCTTTATCGTCACCCTCTCTGGATTAGGCAACTTCATAGCAAAAGAGTTGTTGCCTAGCACCCAATAGTACCGATTGTTCTTCACATATAGCACCTTCATCTTGTTGTAGAAAAGCAAGTTCATTGGAAGAGGATCAATCCTACCCACACACTGCTCCAAATCAATATCAAAGTGTTGGGCAAACTTGGTGATGATACCACCCACAAGGATCCGACCAGTAATTCTCTTAACCATGAGCTCCATAATATGCATCATAGTTGCACCTATGTCAATCTCTTTCCCTTCCAAAATACCTCGAAAGAGAAAGATATCCTTCCTAGGACAGTTATTCTCGCCCTCTCCTCTGCCTGTAATAGAGTGAGCAAAGAACCTTTGAAGAATTCGAACTATCGGATGAGAAATTCCAGACGCCTTGGTTCTAGAAGGCAAGTACTCATCAGTCCCAGAAAGGAGAGCCCACTTTTCATCATCCATAAAAGTGGCTCTAGAATCCCATCTATCAACATTCTTTTGGTACATGGTAAATCTGAACAGCTTGTTGATATCATTAAGAGTCATGGTACTCATCATCCCACCTAGCTGAAAAGTGCACCGCCCTTCATTAGCAAAACGCCCCTCTAAGATAGGAGCCTCTAATGTGCTCAAGAACTCCAACACTAGGCTACGGTAAACTGGCAATCTCATGCTTAACACAGTCAAATTGTGATTAAACTCTATCTTCCTCAATTCTCTAGCTAAACCCAACTCCTCTAACAGATCCCAATCAATATATCTCGGAGCTTGGATGTCACGCTCTTTCAATTGATCAAACCGGTCTAGATGCCTCATGTCCCGGAATTGAAGACCAAAAGTTACCGGTGTACTCTCATTGCTTGAGGAAGAAGCTCTAGGTGGAGCTCGGGATCGAGAAGAAGAGGGTGCAACATTTTGAGCTCTAGTTGATGTCGCTCGGGTTGCTCGAGTTGCTCTTTGAGGACGACTAGGTCCCGATGAAGAGGCATTGACGGGAACCTTGGTATGACCCATGATTATGTCACCTACACAACAATCAAAAACACCACAAGCAAGCACAATTCGATTGCCCCGGCAAGAGCGATCCACCAAACAAGTAATAATAGACAATAATTGCTCTCAAAACTCTCTCTTCCCCCACTAACCTAGATTAGTGAGCATGAAAATTAATTAATTTCGAAATTATGGAATTTTCAAGTTCTAGACATGAAACTAACTCATAATCATGCTAACATTGATGAATCTAAACTCAAATTGAAGAAATTTGGCCTAAAAATCCCTTAGATTGAGGTTTTTATGCAAAACCTAATTTAGAAAATTTTAGGTTGAGATCTCCAATTTTTGGATGAAATTTGAAGAGAAAAGTGAGAAATCTTACTTGTTTGATGACTAGGAGTGCAAATCCGGGCTTGATTTGGTGTTTTGACCTTCAATGGAGCTTGAATGTGGAGCTTCAATGGAGGAGAAGGGAGAGTAGGTGCGGCGGCCTAAGGTAGAAGATGGAGTGAATGGGGAAAGTTTGGGGTTTTTCGGGTTTAATTCGCCGAAATAGGCCAGAGCGCGGTTTGTGACCGCTGAGAGCGCGGTCGCGCTCTCCCGGTTTTCACCGCGCTCCGGCTGCAGTAACTCGACCCTTCGGGGCGCGGTTTCGGTGTGACGGCGCGGGGGCGCTCTAGCTGGGTGTAGCCGCGTTGTGGCCTCAATAACTCGGCCTCGATTTGCTCGTTCCCGGGCCATGAATGCAAGGCCGTCTTGACCTCCTCGTACCACGTGTACCTGTTTTCCGACTTTACCTACAACTAAGAAAAACAAAAACAAACCGAAAACCAAACAAAACCAAACCAAAAACACAACTAAATCTAGAAAATAAAATAAAAATAAAAAACAAAGCTTGGGTTGCCTCCCAATAAGCGCTTGTTTAACGTCATTAGCTTGACGCATTACCTCTCATGTGTTTGGTTTGTTCAAAACCGTATCTTCAAGAATAGCATTGCTAAATCCTTCAAAATACGGCTTCAAACGCTGACCATTCACCTTTTGTAGCGAATGAGTGACTTCATCATAAATTTCCGCCGCTCCATGAGGATACGTCTCTGCTACTATGAACGGCCCCGTCCATCTCGACCTTAGCTTACCTGGAAAAAGTTTTAGTCTAGATTGATTTAACAAAACCTTATCACCTACCTTAAAACTTTTTCTCCATATTTTCTTGTCATGCCAAGCTTTGGTCTTCTCCTTGTATATGGCTGCGTTGTCATAAGCTTCTAACCGTAATTCCTCAAGCTCTTGCAACTGAAGCTTCCTCAACTCACCGGCTTCATCCATCTGCAGACTACAATTCTTCACAGCCCAATAAGCTCGATGTTGGATCTCCACCGGAAGATGACAAGCTTTACCAAACACCAACCGAAAAAGCGACATTCCAATCGGTGTTTTGTAAGCCGTCCTATACGCCCATAAAGCATCGTCTAAGCGAGTACTCCAATCCTTACGGTTTGGCGACACCGTCTTCTCAAGAATGGATTTGATCTCTCTGTTAGATACCTCAGCTTGTCCATTCGTTTGTGGGTGGTAGGCCGTAGAAATCCTGTGTGTGACATGATATTTGTTCAAGAGCGCACTGACCGCTTTGTTGCAAAAATGGGATCCCTTGTCACTAATTAAAGCTCTAGGAATCCCAAATCTTGAGAATATATGCGCCTTCAAAAATTCTACCACAACTCGAGAATCATCAGTCCTGGTGGCCTTCGCTTCCACCCATTTGGAAACGTAGTCCACCGCTAATAAAATATAAATATTCCCGTAAGAGCTAGGAAAGGGACCCATGAAATCTATACCTCAAACATCAAATACCTCACAAAAGATAATTGAAGTTTGAGGCATTTCATCCCTTCGGGATATATTTCCGACCCTTTGGCATCGGTCATAGGATTTGCAAAAGGCATACGCATCCCGAAAGATAGTAGGCCAAAAGAATCCTGCATCCAACACTTTCCTAGCGGTTTTCTTAGCACTGAAATGCCCCCCACAAGCATAAGAATGACAAAATGATAAAACTGAAGTTACCTCATTATCCGGAAGACAACGCCAGATTACCTGATCGGAACAATGTTTCCAAAGATATGGATCGTCCCACACATAATACCGTGCTTCACTCTTGAGTTTATCCCTATGGGCCTTGCTAAAGCTAGGAGGAAACACACTCGAAACAAGAAAATTTACCAAATGAGCATACCAAGGTTGAAGTACACGTATCGAAAACAAGGTGTCATCTGGAAATTCTTCTCTAATCGGTGTGATTTGAGCACATCGTTCCCCCTCATGAACTAAGCGACTAAGATGATCCGCCACCACATTTTCCGCCCCCTTTTTGTCTTTGATCTCAATGTTGAATTCACTCAACAATAAGATCCATCTAATCAACCTGGGCTTTGCCTCCTTCTTCGTCAACAAGTAACGAAGGGTTGCATGATCCGTGTAGACGATCACCTTTGTACCTAGCAAATAAGACCGAAACTTTTGCAAAGCAAACACCACCGCCAAGAGTTCCTTCTCGGTGGTGTAATAATTTTTCTGTGCTTCATTAAGAGTCATAGAAGCATAATGGATAACATGAGAAGCCTTACCAATCTTTTGGCCCAAAACTGCTCCTACCGCATAGTCGCTTGCATCACACATCAGCTCAAAAGGTAGGGACCAATCTGGGGTTGAATTATTGGTGCAGTGGTGAGGCGAGCCTTCAACTCATCAAAAACTTTTTTACAAGCTTCATTAAAGTCAAAGGTCACATCCTTCTTGAGTAAGTCACAAAGGGGTGAAGCGATCTTGGAGAAGTCTTTAATGAACCTGCGGTAAAAACCTGCATGACCAAGAAAAGAACGTACTTCCCAAACATTAGTAGGATAAGGCAAGGATTGAATTACTTCAACCTTTGCCTTATCAACTTCAATCCCTTTAGATGACACTATATGACCTAACACTATGCCCTGCTCTACCATAAAATGGCATTTTTCAGAATTAAGACAAAGGTTAGTTTCTTCACAACGTTTTAGCACAAGTGTCAAGTGATTTAAACAAGAATCAAAATCATTGCCATGAACGGTGAAATCATCCATAAAGACTTCAATGAAGTTCTCTATGTATTCAGAAAATATACTGACCATACACCTTTGGAAAGTTGCGGGTGCATTACATAGACCAAATGGCATTCTTCTGTAAGCGAATGTGCCAAATGGGCAAGTAAATGTTGTCTTCTCTTGATCCTCAGGTGCAATTGCTATCTGAAATAACCTGAATACTCATCCAAGAAACAATAGAAGGAACGACCCGCAAGTCGCTCAAGCATTTGGTCAATAAAAGGTAAAGGAAAATGGTCCTTACGGGTTACCATGTTGAGCTTTCGGTAATCGATGCATACACGCCACCCGGTTTGAATTCTTGTTGGAATTAGCTCGCCATCTTGATTCTCCTTCACCGTGATTCCACCTTTCTTAGGAACGACCTGAGTAGGACTTACCCATTTGCTATCCGATATGGGAAAAATCATTCCTGCTTAAAGAAGTTTCAGGACCTCCTTCTTCACAACTTCCATCATAGGCGGGTTCAACCTCCTTTGTGGTTGTCTTGAAGGCTTTGCTTCATCCTCCAATAGGATTCTATGCATACAAGTAGAGGGGCTTATTCCTCTAATGTCGGCAATAGTCCACCCTATAGCGGATTTATGCTCCCTTAAAACATCCAACAACCGGTGTTCTTGATCTTGAGTCAGCTTGTTTGAAATTATCATCGGTAGAGTATCTCCATCACCTAGAAAAGCGTACTTGAGGTGGTCCGGTAGTTGCTTAAGCTCTACCTTTGGGGCCTGCACAATAGAGGGAACAAGCTTCTCGCTTGGCAATGTTAGTGGAATGGGCTTTGAGCCCGGTAGCAAGAGTGGTCGCTCATAGTGAGCGTTCAACTCGGCTACAATTTCTTGCGTATCATCATTAAGCATAAATTCTACTTCATCTTTATCAACCACAGAGTTTTCAAGTGTAGATTGCAATTCATCATGATCATTAATGTCAAAGAAATCTTGCACAAGAGTATCTAACACATCAATTGAACACAAAGAATGAACATCATAGGGGAATTTCATAGCATCATAGATATTATATTCCACTTTTTCCCCATCAAACTCCATGATTAATGAACCACTACACACATCAATTTTAGTTTTGGCTGTCTTTAGGAATGGTCTACCTAAATGGATTGGTTCAGCATGCTTGTCATGTTCCATTTCATGTACGTAAAAATCAGCAGGGAAAATCAACTTATCAACCATAACAAGCACATCTTCTATTATCCCCTTTGGGTAAACGTTAGACCTATCAACCAATTGAATTAACTACAGTTGTTGCATGCAATGGACCTAGCTTAAGAGACTCATAAATTGAATAAGGCGAAACACTGATAGAAGCACCTAAGTCTAGCATAGCCTTTTCAAATTTTTTCTCACCTATGATACAAGGGATAGTGAACATACCTGGGTCCTCGCATTTTTGTGGCAATCGTCTTTGGAAGACCGCTGAGATTTGCTCACTGACCTTGATCTTTTGCTTCCCTTTTTGCTTTTGATTCCGCTTGACCGTACATAACTCCTTCAAAAATTTATCATAGCGGGGAATGCTCTTGATAAGCTTGAGTAGCGGAATATTCACCTCGCACTTGCTAAATGTTTCGAAGATCTCTTTATCATTCTTGATCTTACGGGTCTCATTTAAGGCTTCGGGAAAAGGTGGGGGAGGTTTGAGAGCCGAAGTCGAAGGAATCGAAGGATCGTCGCAAATCACCGCCAGCGCGGTTTGGCCATCCCGAAGCGCGGTCGCGCTCTGGCCGGTTTTGACAGCGCTCTGGCCGCAGTAACTCGGCTCCTCAGAGCGCGGTTGAGGGCTCGGTGGCGCGGTGGCGCTCTGGCTGCTTTGCCCGCGCTCGGCATGATCTTCAAACTTCGAATTTTCGCCTCCCTCGGTTTCTTCATCAGACAAAGTTTGTTGCTTTCCGGCTTTGTTTTCCAACACTTTACCACTACAGAGAGAGATTGCATTCACATTCTGTTTAGGATTGAGTTCTGTCTGAGAGGGTAACCTATTGGAATCTTTAGCTTCAAATTTGCTCATTGCCTTTGCAAGTTGGCTCATATGATTTTCCAAGTTGGTGATGCTCGACTTGGTATCTTGCTGAATTTGGCCCATAGTCTGCTGCATAATGGTCATATTCTAGGTAAGAGCACGGATCATATCATCTGTGGATGAGGATGGGCCTTGATTCGATGCTTGATTATAAGGTTGATGTTGAAAAGGAGGTCTAAAACCTGGAGGCCCGTTTTGAGGTGCATGCTGTTGATTTTGATTTCCGTACCTCAAATTGTGATGATCCTTCCAGCCCGGATTGTACGAGTTTGAATAAGGATCATATGCTGGTCTTCTTGGCCCATAGCCTCCAAGTGCATTAACTTCCTCCTCTTGAGCATGAAGAGTACGACAAGCATCCGTCTTATGAGTAACATCAGAGCAGAAACCGCAAGGCTTGACTTGTTGTGGTCCCTTCAGCATGAATTGCCTGAACATTGCAACTCATTCACATCTTCATGTAAAGCCATAACATCAACAGAATGGGCTGCCTTCATTGAAGCTCTTTTGCTGAATTGACGAGAGCCTTCAGAAAGTTCATGAAATAGATCAAAAGCTTCGTCGGGAGTCTTGTTCAAGATATTCCCTCCACAAGCAGCATTAACATGTCGGCGTTCTTCATCCAATAAGCCCTTATGAAGGTACATAATAAGATCCATCTTAGAATAACCATGATAGGGGCAGCTTGAGATTAGCTTCTTGAACCTCTCATAATACTCATAAAGCGATTCATTCGGGAGCTGTTCAATGTTGCTAATGCTCTTTTTCTTACTCGAGAGCTTTGTGGCTGGGAAATACTTCTCAAGGAAAGCCTTTTTCAGTTCCTCCCAAGTCTCAATACTGCCAGGAGCCAAATAATAGAGCCAGTCACTCGCTGCATCCTTCAAAGAGAACGCAAAAGCTCTCAACTTGATTTGGTCATCACTGACTCCATTTGGTTTCATGCTAGTGCAGACAACATGAAAAACCGATAAATGCTTGTTGGGATCTTCACCCGCCTTCCCATATAATTGAGGAAGGAGGTGAATTAATCCTGATTTCAGTTCAAATTGGACACCGTCAGGGAGTGCAGGTATCTTCACCGCCAATGGTTGTTGTGCCAAATCTGGTGCAGTTAACTATCTCGGTGTCTGAGCCATCTCTGGTATTTCGGGAACGCTATCAGAATCAGAATCAGAATCAGAAGAAGAAGATGCCAGGTTGAACGGTAGTTTTGGAGAATTCCCACGAGCTTGCCTGCGCAACCTAGAGATTGTCCTTTCGATTTCTGAATCAAACGCAACAAGAGATGGATTAGTAGCACGGGTATGAACCATACAAGTGGTTCACACCCAAAAAGAAATAAAAAGCAACACTAGATAAATACAAATAATTTATCGAGTCCCCGACAACGACGCCAAATTTGATGAGCACTTTTACGTCGCTATAAAAGCACTGTCAAAGAATATTCCTAACTTCCTAATCTTAGCAAAGTGGAAGTAAGGGTCGAACCCACAAATTACTTGTATTTATTTAATATTACTAAGTTAAAGGGGGATTTTGTGATTATAAACTAAAATCTAAGTAATTAAACTAATTAAAGCTAAGCAAGTAAAGTGGTTTTAAGATTCAAATTAGAGAAAAGCGTCCAACTAGTTTCGTATCCATTGCATACATGAGTTTTGATCATCGATTATCCTTATTTCAATTTCCCTTGACTAATCTATTGTGAATTCATGAACTCAAGCTTATTGTGGTGGTTAATATACACCGTCTTTAACAACCTTTTAACCAATTAACCAATTAACCTAGAAATTATTCTATGTCAAATTGATCATGCAATTAAGTTCAAAGCATTCAATAGAAACAATATTCATGAATTCCACCGTCTATTCGTGAAGTCTTGTGATTAAATTCTCCTCCTTTGATTAACCTTATTCCACCGTCTATAAGTTTAATCAAAGGATTCATCCATGAATAATCAAATTCCACCGTCTATTTAATTATTCTAGTTGTAATTCAACCTAGAAGTAAAATAGGTGATCAAGCTATTATAATCCTAAGTGAATTTAATCAATTAAGCATGTAGAGATTCAATCTAGTCAAGGCAAACTAAAATAATTCAAATCTCACAAACAATCATGCATACAACTTCAACTAACTAGTTGAACATGAGAAAATTAGTTAGAAATTGTCATTGAAGAAAAACAAAACTTACAAGAGTCAAATTGATCTTCAATTGCAAAACTAGGGTTTTGTCTCCCTCAAATCTCCAAATTCTTCAAACTTAGAACACAAGTAAAAGATAGCATAAGATCCAAAATAAAACCTAGAGAAAGTATTTATATTATGCTAAAAATATCCAAAAGATCTAAAAATATCCAAACAAACATTAAGGAAGTCGGCCCACAAGATCTCAAAAAGCCCAAATCCATGCCGCGTCACCCCGCCAGAGCGCGGTTTGTGGCACATGAGAGCGCGACCGCGCTCTCCCGGATCTTCCCGCACTGACGCCGCAGTAACTCTCTCCTCTCGGCGCGGTCTTGGCTTCACTCCGCGGTTTGGCCTTCACTTGTTGCCTTTGTAATCCTTTGCCTCGATCTTCACTTCCAATGCTTCCTACGTGTCCCGAGGTCCGTCCTTAGCTTTCCATCTACCGTCTTCCACCATCCGACCTGCAATTATGCACAAAGACGCGTAGATTCCGAACTAAATGAAAATAAAACCTAAACTAAACCTAGAATGAAATCCTAGCTAAAAATGCATATAACGGGAATAAAAACATGCTCTAAAGCCTATACCTATATACTCTATCATTCGTTACACCTTGTTTTGCCTTGATTCTTTCTCCTTAGGCTCGGTAACGGGTCTCTAAACTCCTCTCATGGCTTGAACTTGATTCTTCATCTCTTTATGGACTTCATTCCTTGAGCTTTTCCTTAGCTTTGCTACTCTCCTTAAAACTGCTCCAAACAACTCCAAAAACCTACAAAGACACCACCAAAGTTTATGTAGACTCCATATCTTATGGAAATACGAAAACCCACACAAGCGAATCAAAAACAAAACACAAAACTCAAAGAAAAAGACTCAAACACATAAAAACACACCCTAAAAACATGACTAAAAAGGCGGATATCAAAATACCCCATACTTAGACTTGCTTGTCCTCAAGCAATCAACAAGACATTAACCAAAACCAACAACACATTCTTCAAGTCAATGCCTTTATCAAAAAGCAACATCATACGCACAAGTAGAAATAGATAGACAAGTGAATCTAACATCATCACACATATAAGAGCAACCTCAAGCAAAAGAAACTACAAATCCAACCTCACAAGGGTAATGTGGTTCACTCAACTCTCATGTGTTTGGGCTTATAATAAAAACTCTCAACTCAATCCAATTTGCAAATATCAACATAGTCATTGTTCCTTATATCACCAAACTCTCCACCAGAGATGTCAAAACACATAAAAATCATCAAGAGAACTTAGGCTCAATGAAAAACTTCATAGAAGCTTCCATTCGGACGGGTTGTAATGGGCCTTGGTAATGACAATAAGGCGTGGAAATATTTTGGTTTGTAGTGTTAAAAATATCCGGAAAATAAAGACTCCTAAACTCTCCAATACAACTCACCAAAACTTCACAAAAGAATATACCTAAACTCTCTAAACTTTAAAGAACAAACTTCAACTCTTCAATCCCTTTATACCACTAATCTTGCTTATATAATACTAGGAAAATTTGGCTCATGTACTTTTTCACTATTTAGCACTTTTTCAGACTTTCCATGATCTTTTTTCTTTTCTTTTTGAGGGGGCTCGGTACCGACCCTACTGGAGTCGGTAACGACTCTGCATTTTTTATGTTTTCCCCCTTTCTTTCTTCTCTTAGTGCATACAGAGAACCAAACTCCTTTTATATAACAAACTTCAAGACTTTTCAAATACCCAACCCTTATTAATTACCCCACACTTGAACCAATACATCTCTTCTCAACAAAACCATCACAACTAATTCTAAGTCCTAATCCTAGGATTGGGTCAAGCTAACATCGGCTAAGGAATATTTTTGTGGAGCTAAAAATAAAAGGCTTTAAGGCTCAAATTGGCTTCAAAAAGAGAAATAATGATAAGGTAGGTAAAAAGAAAGAATAAAAAATGGTTTAAAGAAATAAGTTCTCTATCATATGATATCACATGCAATGAACTAATATCTCATAAAGGTATCAAGTAATAGATAATCATATCAATGACAAGAGATAATATGCATAAGGAGAGTAAATCACACAAGAAAAGAAGAGGGATTTTTGATATTCTCCCTATAAGGCCAAAAATAACTCACTAGGTAGCAATTTTTGTTGGATTTAAGTCACTTTTACCTAAGATCAAATGTGCTCAATTTCATCACATGCCAAGTATCCACATAAAAACAACTTTTCAACATGATTCAGGCAAAGCTATCCAAACATGCTATGGAATTACATGATCAAGCAAGTTAAAGAATATCATAAGATATCTAAGGGGAATATTATCAATCCTAAAACACAAACAAAGACATAAGAAACTGAGTTTTCTTTTCCCCCACCCCATACTTAAACCAAATAGTGTCCTCACTGTTTAAAGACATAAAGAATAAAGAGGATAAGAAAAGGAAACTCACAAAATAAAACTGAAGCTGCTTGAAACAATTGATCACGGAGGAATTTGAATTTTTCAGATTTCCTGTGGAGGTCGGTACCAAACCTGTGAAGGTCGGTAACGAACCTGGCATGCTTAATGTCCACCGAATTTCATTGTTTGCTCTTAGCACCGAATATATGTAGCACTCTGTGTAGCACTTCTTCCACATCTTTGTACCTGAGTCACTTTAGAAATGCTTCTACCCCTACTACACTAATCTAACCTAAAAAAAGTCAAAAGAAAGCTAGAAAAAATAACTAAGAAAGCAAAAGCAAAAACAAAAACAAAAAGCGGGTTGCCTCCCGTAAGTGTTGTTTTAACGTCGTTAGCCCAACGAACTTACCTTGGCGGATCAGGGCGGCTTCCATCCAGCTTTGTCGGGATCAAGAGAAACCCCACACTTAGAAGGAAAAGCTTCAAAGCTTTTCTCCAAGATATTTGGTCCTCTATCATCAATAAGTATGCTCGAAAGTCCTACATAAGGGTTAGTATAGTCCGAAAACCATGGAGGTTTTGACTCTTTCATAGTACTAACAGTAGGATTTAATATAGGACAAGGATATAAGAAAGGATCATGACCAAAATAATCGGAATAGAGAAAGAAGACTCAACTTTGTTTCTCATGAAGTGGGTCGTTACTGAGGTTGTGTGGGTCGTTAACGACCCTGCTGGGTCAAGGAGTGCCTCGATAACGTGCCTGATGTTAACAGGCCTTTACTCTGGACAACAAATAAATGTATAAGTCAAGACCCCGCTGAGTATAGGGGAGTCAGGATCGTTCCACGAGAAGCAAGGTTTGTTTATCTATCGACTACTAAAAATCAAACAAAAGCAAGCAAATCACTCACAAGCAGCCTCGTTAACGACGTTGTCAGGGTCGTTAACGAACCACCGCAAACAAATGACCAATACTAACGAACTAAACAGGTTCGGTACCGAGGCTACAAACTCAGTAACGAATAAAACCTAGAAAAATTCAAATAAAGCAAAGATCTAGGACAAGGGTTACCACAACATAGTCATGCACACAAGCTCGTAAGAAGATAAATATCATGCCTTTAAATGGATAGATGCATCAACTTTCATTGACTTAGCAAGTAAATTAATCTACTTTCATAAACTAATTCACTCAATTGCTTGCTTTGGATCTAAAGCTTGAAACTTTCGTATTCAAACAATATCAACCTTCAAGTTTATAACTTTCTCTTTCAATCAAGTCAAAAACTCAAATTACCTTAACTTTCATCTCGGTATAAGCACAACAAACAATCTCAAAAATAGATAGAAGGCATTCAACACATCATCTCACTCATCAAACCATGCACAACTATGTCGGGTTTCAACCCCGACCCTAGATAAGAAAACTACTCACTATTCATAACTATGAAATAAATAACTTCAACAAAAGAAAACATTGAAAACAAAATACTACTCAAATTAATAGGAAAATATGTCTTACAAGAGTTCAGAGGAAATCGAAAATTACAAAGCACCAAATCAAAACAACGATTAACGAGCCCGGTAACTCTCGTCCACCGTGGCTCGGTCTCGACTTCCAACTCGACTCTCTCTCTCGGCTCTTCCTCCTTATCGCTTTGCTTTTCTTCCAAACAAATCCCCCCTTTCTAAGCTAGATAGAAGGGTATTTATACTAATAAGGCAATAAAATAAAAAAGGCTAGAAGATAAAAACTTTCCTAAAAGATAGAAATAAAATCTAGAATGATAACAAGACCTAAAACAAATAATATAATAACCCTAAAGTTCATAAAAAAACACTCTACCGACACGGAATAAATTCCCGCACAGGATCGGTAAGTCACAAAATCAGACTCTCGAAAACTCTATCTCGTAGCCTCGTTAATGAGCCCTCACAGCCTCGTTAACGAGCCTGGGTTTGGCTTCTTCAACACTTCTTCTTTCTCAAACTTAGACTTCGACTTCTTCAACTTGCATTCCTCCGTCCTTCATCATAGCACTCCAAATTCAGCTCCAAACAACACTGTTTCCTTGCTAAAACCTACAAAAATACACAAAACGGAGTAGCTTCCATACTTTTCACAAAATATGAAAAACTATCCAAAAACACACAAAACTAACCCTAAACTTATCAAAACTAATCCTAATAAACTAAGAAAACCTACCAAAAACATGAACATCAAAATACCCCATACTTAGACTTGCTTGTCCTCAAGCAATCACTAAACAATAATCAAAACCAAACAACATACTCATCAAACTATAGCCATCATCTAAAAAGTAAAATCAAAACTTCTAGAAGAAAAATAGCAAATGACTATTAATGTCATCACACACATATGCACCAAATAGACAAAAGCAAATACAATCCAATCTCACAAGGGATAATAATGTGTTTCTCTCATCTCTCAAGTGTTTGGGCTTATAAATATATCTCTCAACTCATCTTATATACAAAAAATCATAGAAATTGGAACTTATATCACAAAACTCTCCACCTAAGATTTGTCAAAACAAGCAAAAATCATCAAGAGAACTTAAGGGGCTCAATGAAAAACTTCATAGAAGCTTTCATTCGGCCGGGTTGTAATGGGGCTTGGTAATAACAATAAGGCGTTGAATAGTTTGGCTATGTGGTGCTAATAATATCCGGGAATCAAAGACTCCTAAAAACTCACACATCTCACCAAAACACTCATAAAAGAAATACCAAACTCACTCTTCAATATGCACACTTACTCACCCAATATATCCTACAAAGTCTCATAAAAACAACTCAAAAGAATCTCTGGCTTATTCATCAAACACGCATGCACTTCAAACTTCTTCCTTTCTCTTTTTTTTTCTTTTTTTTTCTCGCTAGGGAACAATTTTGTGGAGCTAAAAAGAAAAGGCTTCAGGCTCAAACTGGCTATCAAAAGAAGGATCATGTAAGGGTGGATAATGATTAATAGGGCTTATAAAAATAAGTTCTCTATCATCTGATTTTCACAAGTAATGAACTATAAATCTTATATAGGTCTCAAGTAATAGATAACCATCACAATTCCAAGAGATAGTATGCATATAGAGAGTAAATCACACAAAAAAGAAGAGGGATTCTTGATGTTCTCCCTATAAAGCCAAAAATAACTCACAAGGCTAATTTTTGTTGGATTGCATCACTTATGCTAAAAAGTATATGTGCTCAATTTCATCAAATGCTATTCCTTCCTAAAAACTATTTCAAATTAAGAATCCGGCTATATTTTCAAAGACATGATTGCAAGGATTTATATGATCATGCTAGCAACTACTATCAATTCTAAAACTCTTTTTTTTTTGAATTTTTCAAAAAAATTCAATTTTTTCGATTTTTATAGTTTACGGAACAAAACTACTCAAAACAAATAAAGCATATAAAGCAACAAATTTTCTACATTCTCCCACCCCATACTTAAAATTACAGTGTCCCCACTGTAAGAAAAATAAAAAGGAGGAAAGAAAGAGGAAAGACAACAAAAGAAAACAAGAAAAGGGAAAACAAAAAACTTACAAAGTCACTAAGTAGGAAACAAGGAAACTCTTCTCAAGCTAAATCAACGGTCTGGTGGAGGAAAGTAGTGCTCAAAGTTCCCCATGAAGTCGTACATCGTCCTCCAACGCTCAGCATCCTCCACCTCTATCTAGCGATGCCGCTCATCCTCAAACATCCGAGCGGAATAGACACTCTCCCATCTATCCATCCTCCGATGAATATGGTCCTGCTGGAGGTGAAGTTGTTGCATCCGAGCAGAAAGATCCTCGGCCCATGGTGGCGGAATGCTCGATCTAGTGTACTCGGGCTGAGGAGGTGGTGGGTAGTGCGGCTGAAAGTGATCGTGGTGAAGCACTGGGTTGTATGGCACGAGTTCGTAGGAGTGAGGGTCGATAGGAGTCTGCGGAGGGTCGATAGGACATTAGTGCCCAAAACTTTAGTGTCGAGGTCTTCATCCTTGAAGTTAAGCTCCTTTGTGCCTCCTTCTGTGTCGGCTTCTTCAGTCTCTTCTCTAGCTACCTCGTTAACCTCATCTTCATCCATCTCTTCTCCTTCTAGCTCAAATCTTGTCTCACACGGCCTAAGTGATAGCTCATCCTCCGGCTTGGGCTCCAACGGGAATGCATGACCCGTCCACGCCTCGTACCAATTTGGTACATAGAGTAGCTCTAGCTTGTCAAGGGTTGGTACAACAATGCGGTTTTGAACTTTTGTCTTGAACCCTCCCTCGACTTGAATGAAAATACCGGAGCTATACCAATAATTTTTGTTGAGACTTTGAGCATGAGCTGGCGTGTAGCGAGTGAGATCGACTCCAAGGTTTGTAGACAAAAGACTAACCAAGTTACCACACCATGCTTCCTTGGACTTGGTTGATTTTTCTATATAATAGAGCCACTCATACCCCAAATTCAAAGGGTTGGGCTCCTCGAAAAGGATATTGCGAAGACAAGCAAATTCCGTCCTTGTTGGCCTATTTAACTCCCTCTTTGGCCAGAATGTAGCAGCTAGGACTCGGAGGATGATCCTGAATATGGGGTTGATGATGCTTGCCCTAGATAATTCCGTTGTGGATGACTCGACCTCCCCGGTGATGTAGCTCCAAGTCCGTGTCACTTTGTAATCTTTGAGATTGTACTCTCTAGAAGGGTTCGGGAGCTCCAAAATAGCGTTGAACTCTGCCAAAGTATATTCTCTGCTCACATTACCGAGCCTAAACCGGATGCGCCGCGGCGAAGTCTTCGACGAAAAACTAGTCTCTAGAGTGGCCAGGAACTCGGATGTGAGGGCCGGAAAGTGTGGCGAATTCTCCTTCTTCAGCAAATGAGGCGCATCGAGAATAACAAAAGCCTCCTTGACATCCGCATAAATCCCCGTGTGTTTAGCACTTGACCTCGAGAACCACCGAGTGTTGTGGTCCTTGTCTAGAATGGCATGGTATCGATCCACTTGCCCTTGAGTGCGCAAGATCACATTGTCCATGCAAGGTGGAGATGGGGACCTCTAATTCCTCCTCTTCTTCTGGGCTCGGGTAGCGGGTCTGCTTGAACTTGCCATATGATCTACAAAACAAGCATGTTTTTCCAAGATAAGATCCACTCAAATAGATAGGCAAGAGACCCCAAATAACCCTCGTAATTATTCGTTAACTACCCAATTGTCTCGTTGACGAATCTGGACTGGTTTACAAGCTTTGAAGCTACGCGGGGTCGTTAACGAGCCTGGGTGGCTCGTTAACGAGCTGCCGAGAGCCAGTTCACAGAATCCGAATGTTATTAACTCTAAATTCAAGCCCTCAATCAAGCATGCATCCCCTATAATCCTTCAGTAGACACATCATCGGGTATACACACCCCATACTTGCTCAATTACCCATCCCGAACATGCTAAATTCACTCAAAAAAAAATTAACATGGTGAAAATTGAACTTAATATCTAGAACAAGAAATAGTAATGCTTTTCCTAATCAAATTTTGCAATGGAGGATCTAACATGAATAACCTTCCCTAGATCAAGAACAACTAAGCACAACCAAAATTCATGAGCAAAATCCACACATGCAATTTGGTCCCCTCTATAAACACCATACAAATATGAGAGTTCTACCCTAAAAATCATGAATCATGCAATAAAGAGTTAGGGTTTAGAAATCATACTGGAAGATTGATAAATTGAAGAACAAAGAATCGAATTTTGGGTGGGTAACGATCTTTGGATCTCGTCGGTAGAAAAACTAGGTTCCGGGCTTCGGTAACGAGGTCGTCTCCGACGGTCGGTGGAGTGGAGAATTCCGATCGGTGATGAAGGTCTTCGGTAGAATTTTGAGGGATTTGGAGTTTGGAATTTGAAAATTTGAGAGTAGGATTTTTGAGAGTTTAGAAGGGTTAAATAGGAGAGGGTAGAAATAGGCGGGGGGGGGGGGGGGGGGGGTAGGTAGTGGCGGCTGGGGATAAGAAATAATGTAGAAGATAGAAGATAGATTAGGGTAAAAAGAAGACTTACCTGTCCGAGTCGGTTCGCTAGACCGGGTCGTTAACGACCGTGGGTGGGACGTTAACGAGCCACCGTAGCCTCCTTGAATGATTTTCGAGCCCTTTCTCCTGCATCTTGTTAGCTCAAAATTTTATCCTATTTTTCTAACCTAAAAACTACTAAGAAAAACTCAAAAGAAAGCTAAGAAAAATAATCTAAAAAGAAAAGAAAAATCTAGTCTATACTAAAAGTGGCTTGCCTCCCGTAAGCGCTATTTTTAACGTCGTTAGCCCGACGTACTTACCTTGTTCAAGGTGGCTCTATGTTGGGGTCCCGAGTTACCCCATACTTAGACTTGTAGGCATTATTTGCTTGAGTCACTAAATTAGGTCCCTTTTCTTATATCAGTATGCCCGTTATTCCTACATGATGGTTAGTGAAATCCGAAAACCAAGGTTGTTCGAACTCCTCTGTAGCACATATAATGGGGCATGGTGTAGGGATAAAGTAAGAAGAAGAGCACTCACCTTGATTATACCCTTGCATGTGGGACAGTCAATGGACTCATGAGGTTCGGCAGGGACTTGTGTGAGAATCTCGTCCTCTTTTGAAGTTGGAGGAAGTTTGGTAGTACCAGCTATGCCGAGCTCTGGTTGGGTCAACTCGATTTGTGCAACCGCAGTTGGGTCATTGACATTTTGATCTAAGCTGAATTCCACGCGTTCTTCTCCAATATCAAAAGTGAGAAGTCCTTTCTGCACATCTACCTTGGCACTTGCTGTAGCTAGGAATGGTCTGCCTAGGATAATGGGGACATGGGGATCTAAAGGCATATCGAGGAAGATGAAATCATTCGGTATAAAGAATTTCCTGACTTGAATAGGATAGTCATCCACGACTCTTGTGGATTTGACGCATGATCCGTCAACCATGGATAGGTTCATATCTACAGGCTCTAGCGGTCCCATGTTGGCTTTAGACCAGATTGAGAGAGGAAGCAAACTAATATTCAAGTCGAAGAAAACTTAATATTCATGTCGTCTTCTTTAGAAGACGACATGGACACGGAGGTGTTAGGAGGCCATATCTTCGTTGACGAGCCCACCAGGGTCGTTAACGACCACTTCCAGCCACCACCCAACACTGTTAACGAGGCACCCAGCTTCGTTAACGAGGTGCCGAGAGCCTCTGTCGACCCACCACCAGCTCCTGTCGACCCTCATGCTTACGGTCTCATGCCTTACAACCCGGTGATGTATCAAGATCATTTCCAGCCTCACTACCCACCACCTCCTGAGCCCGAGTACGCAAGATCGAGTATACCACCACCGTGGGCCGAGGATCTTTCTGCACGGATGCAGCAGCTTCACCTCCAGACGGATCACATTCATAGAAGGATGGATAGATGGGAAACCGTCTATTCCGCTCGCATGTCGATGGAGGACGATAGGCAGCGTCAAAGAGAGGCGGATGATGCTGAGCGTTGGAGGACGATGTACGACTTCATGGGGAACTTTGAGAACTACTTTCCTCCACCGAACCGTTGATTCAAGCTCAAGATGAAGTTTCCTTTCCTTGTTTCCACTTTTGTAAGTTTTGTATTTTTCTTTTTCTTTTTAAATTTTTCTTTTTCTTTTCTATTTCTTTTCCCTCTTCTTCTTATTTTCCTTACAGTGGGGACACTGTAATTTTAAGTATGGGGTGGGGAGAAAGTAGAAAAATTATGTCTTAGGTGTTCTATGTGTTGTTATTTCTTTTAAACCGAAAAAATTCAAAATCCCAAAAATTGAAAAAAATTAAAAAATCCGAAAAAAAGAGTTTTAGAATTAATAGATATCCCTTCTTAAGTTCTATGATAGCAATCACTAGCTTAATCATATAATTCCTTGCAAACATGTCTTTGAAAGTATAGCCGGATTCTCAAAAATTGAAATTATTGTTTGTTTTTAGAAGAGAATAGCATTTGATGAAATTGAACACATATACTTTATAGCATAGATGATGCAATCCAACAAAATTTACCTTGTGAGTTATTTTTGGCTTTATAGGGAGAACATTTATAAATCCCTCTTCTTTTCTTGTGTGATTTACTCTCTTTATGCATACTATCTCTTGGAATTGCGATGGTTATCTATTTCTTGAGACCCTTATAGGATTTTTAGTTCATTACTTGTGAAGATCATATGATGGAGAACTTATTTTTATAAGCCCTATTATTCCCTATCTACCTTTACATTATTCCTTCTTTTGATAACCAATTCTGGCCTGAAACCTGTTATTTTTAGCTCCACAAAAATTATTCCCTAGCCGATATAAGCTTGACCCTATCCGGGAATTAGGGCTTAGATTGGAGAGGTAAAGTTTTGTGTTTTGTTAAAAAAAAAGAGTTTATATTTGCTTGAATTGAAGGGTATTTGGGAAAGGTAGATTGGAAGTCTCTTGTTATTACATGTAAGAAAGGTTTCTTGATAGAAAAATGTACACAATAAAGTTTTGATGGATGTAGTGAATAAAAGGAAGAAAAGGATGCATACGGTGGATCGTTAACGACCCGGATGTAGGCTCGTTAACGAGGCAGCGAAGAAAAAAAAAAGAAAAAAAAGAAGAGAAGGAAATCAAAAAGAGGTGAAAAGTTAAGGTGCATTTGTGTTTATAGATAATATCAAGAGATTCTTTTATTTTTGTTATGAGACTTTCTAGGATGATAAAGGGTGAGTGAAAATGAGTGTCAATAATGAGAGGTAGTTTGGTATGTTGTTTTATGAGAGTTTTTGATATGTGTGAGTTTTTAGGAGTCTTTGATTCGTGGATATTATTAGCACTACATAGCCAAAATATTTCCACGCCCTATTGTTATCACCAAGCCCCATTACAACCCGGCCGAAGGGAAACTTCTATGAAGTTTTTCATTGAGCCTAAGTTCTCTTGATGATTCTTTGCTTGTTTTGAGAAATCTTGGGTGGAGAGTATTGGTGATATAAGTTCCAATTTCTATGAGTTTTTGTATATAAGATGAGTTGAGAGATTGAATTTATAAACCCAAACACTTGAGAGTTGAGTGAAACACATTATATCCCTTGAGAGGTTGGATTGTATTATTTTATGTCTATTTAAGTGCATATATGTGTGAGGATGTTAATAGTCTTTTGCTATAATTTTCTTATATGTAGATGTTGCTTTGTAGAAAATGGCTATGTCTTGATGAGAATGATTTGTTTTGGTTTTGGTTAGTGTCTTGTTGATTGCTTGAGGACAAGCAAGTCTAAGTATGTGGTATTTTGATGTTCGCATTTTTAGTATAGTTTTTGATAGGTTTTCTTTGCTTATTAGGTTTAGTTTTGTTTAGTTTAGGTTTAGTTTTGAGTATGTTTAGTTAGTTTTGCATAATTTTGTGAAAAGGGTGGAATCTACGCTATTTTGTGAATTTTGCAGGTTTTAGCAAGGAAAGGAGCTGAATGGAGCTAAATTTGGAGCATTGCCGTAAGAGACGGAGGAGTGCAAGATTGAAGAAGTCGAAGCTCGAGAGTACAAGAAGAAGTGTTGAAGAAAACAAACCCCAGGCTCGTTAACGAGGCTGTGAAGGGTCGTTAACGAGGCCACGAAGAGAAAGATTTCGAGTATTATTTTTATTATTAACCGATCCTGAGCGGGAATTTATTTCTGTATCGGTTGAGTATCTTTTTTAGAATCTTTTGGGGTTGTTAGAATATGTATTTTAGGTTTTAATATCTTTTTAGCTTTTATTTCTATCTTTTAGAGATTGTTTCTATCTTTTTAGGAAAGTTTATATCTTTTAGCCTTTTTAGTTTTTTAGTTTTTTTAGTATAAATACCCTTCTATCTAGCATAGAAAGGGGGGCTTGATTTGGATTTTTTTTTAGAGAGCTATTTTAGAGGAGATTGGAGGAGACCGAAGGAGAGAGGAGATCGGATCGGAGAAGGACTATCGAGGCTCGGTAGACGACGGTTGCCGAGTGTTCGTTGGTCGTGATTGTGGTTCGGTGTTTGTTTTTTCGGTTTCTTTTGAATCTCTTTAAGACAATATATTTTTCTTATTAATTTGAGTTTTGATTTGTTTCAATGTTTCTTTTTATTGGAGTTTTTAGTTTCTTAGTCATGATTAGTGAGTAGTTTATTTTTCTAGGGTCGGGGTTAAGCCCGGCATAGTCGAGCATGTTTGATGAGTAAGATTGTGTGTTGAATGTCTTTTATCTTTTATTGAGATTGTTTGTTGTGCTTAATACCAAAACGAAAGTTGAGGTAATTTAGGTTTTTAACTTGATTGAAAGAGAATGTTAGTAACTTGAAGGTTGATATTGTTTGAAAACGAAAGTTCCAAGCTTTAGATCCAAGACAAGCAATTGAGTGAATTAGGATGCGAAAGTAGATTAATTTACTTGTTAAGTCAACGAAAGTTGATAACTCTATCTTTTTAAAGGCGTGATCTTATCTTCTTACGAATTCTTATGCTTGGCTATGTTGTGGTGTCCCTTGTCCTAGATTTTTGCTTTATTTGAATTATTTCTGGTGAATCTTCGTTGTTGAGTACTTGCCTCGGTACCGAATTTTAATTAGAATTTAATTAGGTCGTTAGTTAATATTTTTGTATTCGGTGGCTCGGTAACGATCCTGACAACATCGTTAACGAGGCATCTCGTGAGTGTTTTGTTAGATTTTTGTTTGATTTTTGTTAGATTGATAGACAAACAACCTTGCTTCCTGTGGAACGATCCTGACTCCACTGTACTCAGCGGGGTCTTGACTTACAAATTTATTTGTTGTCAAAAAACCCTCTCAACAAAGCAAACTAGCACTGGCTCCCAGATCACATAAAGCTTTGAATTTGTGGTCGCCTATGCCAATCGTTATTGCAAATCTCCCTTGATCTCCTAACTTTTCTGGTAGAGCAATAGATCTGACTTCATCCTGCAACTCTGTGATGGATCTTTTCCTGCTAAGAATATCCTTCAAAAATTCCGTGTAAGTCGGCATTTCTCTTAGGGCCTCAGCGAATGGGATGGAAATATTAATGCCCTGAAAAATCTTTACGAAACGCTTGAACTTACTCTCAGTAGAGTCCATAGATTTCTTAGTGGGAAATGGAAGAGATTTCACCATTCTCGAAACCAAGTTGGGCTCGAGAGGTGGAGTTACCGGGTCGACACTAGGGTCGTTAGGTAGGCTCGACGGGTCGTTACCGACTCTGATGGGGTCGTTAATTACCCTGGGATAGAGAGGGGGGCTCGTATTAGAAAACTTACCTGGATTAGGGTCGTTAGGTACCCTCAAAGCCTCGTCACCATGGTATGTTGGTTCGGTCATTGCCCTCGCTTGCTCGTTACCGAGCTGAACCGTGGCGTCCTCTTCCTTCTTGTCCTTAGCCTGGTTACGCTCCGGTAATGTCCTTCCGCTCCTAAGGTGTAACACTTCTATCTGTCCTTTAGGGTTCACTTCGGGACGGCCCGGAAGTTGCCCTTGAGGCCTCGGAATCTGTGCAGCAAGGTTCCATAGATGGGAATCAATATTCTTCTTCCATACATCGAACTCTCCCCATCTTTTATTTTGGTGGTTAAGAGTTGGCTTGAACTTCATTAACCTTGTTGTGGACTCCATTGATGCTTTCCTGTAACCCTTGTACCCAAGATGGTGGCTCTTGATGCCCTAGAGGTCGATAAGGCGCAGGTCGTCTATCCGGTGGAGGCGCTGCATAGTTTGGATTTGGATTCTGATTGCTCCACGCCTGATAGTTGTTTGACCTGTCAAAATTACTAGGTTGGTTCCTGTATGGGCCTCTCATGTAATTCATTTCAGCAATTGTCTCAGCGGCTCTTACCTGCTGTATGTTAGTGCAAGCAGAAGTACTATGGGCAGAAGAACCACACTCTTGACAGGATTGAGAGGATTTCAGAAAACTTACCTGCTTTTTCAGACGGTTGACCTCGTCTTGTAGAAATTGATTTTTAACATCCGGGTCAACTTCTTCCCGGTTAGGCACGTAGAGACGTTTCTGGGGCTGAGGAGCTTGCTGGGTTCCATACATGGCATCATAATTGGACAGCTTATCCAGCAATTCCCATGCAGCCGTAGGGTCCATCTCTATAAAACTGCACGCAGTATGCGTGTTGATGCGGTTCTTGATCTCTGCGTTGATACCCTGGAAAAAGATTTCTTGAAGAACATATAAAGTTTGCCCATGAGTGGGGCACTATCTAAGCATTTCCTTAAATCTTTCCCATGTTTCAACAAAAGTTTCATTAGGCAGCTGGTGATAGGAGGTGATGCATTTTCTCAACTCCGTTGTCTTGGCAGGCGGGAAGAGTTTTGTAAGAAATTGATCATACAAGTTCTTCCAAGTCCTGATAGACTTAGGAGGTAAGCTCTCCAACCAGCTCAAGGCCTTTCCAGCAAGAGACCACCTGAAAGCTTTTAACAGAACATATTCAAGGGAGACACCTTCAACAGCTATGATGTCACATAAATCAAGAAAATTTCTAATATGTTCCATAGGGCACTCAATAGGTTTCCTTTCAAACTGAGCCCGCTTTATCAAGGATATAAATTGAGATTTAATCTCAAATGGTTTCTTTATCTCAGGAAGCACGATTGGTGATTCTGGCACCCTCAATTCTGGATGCATGTATTGTTTGGCATTCCTCGGATAGGCAATTCTGGATGCATGTATTGTTTGGCATTCCTCGGATAGGCATTCATCAATTCCTGTAGGTAGCCTAGCATTGGTAGTCCGTTGACGCTCAGCCTCGGTAGCAGCGTCTTCCTTCTCAGTTTTCAATGCCTCTTTCTGGTTTTGGAGGACTTGTAACTGACGAGCCAGCTCTTCAGGTGCGGCCGTGGCTCGGTTCTCTCGGCGTCTACGGTGTAGGGAACGTTCAGGTTCTGAATAATAACCAGCGTTGTCAAATTCAAGCCTTCGACGTCCTACCGGCCTACGTTGAGAAAACAGACAAAGAAAATAAAAATTAAAAACAAAAACGGGGTGGGGCTATTCCCAGACCCATAGATAAACAAACAAACTCGTTGCTTCCCCGGCAACGACGCCAATTTGTTGACGGGCCTTTACTCTGGACAACAAATAAATTTATAAGACAAGACCCCGCTGAGAATAGGGGAGTCAGGATCGTTCCACGAGAAGCAAGGTTTGTTTATCTATCGACTACTAAAAATCAAACAAAAGCAAGCAAATCACTCACAAGCAGCCTCGTTAACGACGTTGTCAGGGTCGTTAACGAACCACCGCATACAAATGACCAATACTAACGAACTAATAGGTTCGGTACCGAGGCTACGAACTCAGTAACGAATAAAACCTAGGAAAATTCAAATAAAACAATGATCTAGGACAAGGGTTACCACAACATAGTCATGCACACAAGCTCGTAAGAACATAAATATCATGCCTTTAAATGGATAGATGCATCAACTTTCCTTGACTTAGCACGTAAATTAATCTACTTTCATAAACTAATTCACTCAATTGCTTGCTTTGGATATAATGCTTGAAACTTTCGTATTCAAACAATATCAACCTTCAAGTTTATAACTTTCTCTTTCAATCAAGTCAAAAACTTAAATTACCTTAACTTTCATCTCGGTATAAGCACAACAAACAATCTCAAAAATAGATAGAAGGCATTCAACACATCATCTCACTCATCAAACCATGCACAACTATGTCGGGTTTCAACCCCGACCCTAGATAAGAAAACTACTCACTCTATTCATAACTAAGAAACAAATAACTTCAACAAAAAAAAACATTGAAAACAAAATACTACTCAAATTAATAGGAAAATATGTCTTACAGAAGTTCAGAGGAAACTAAAAATTACAAAGCACCGAATCAAAACAACGATTATAGACGCCGGTAACTCTCGTCCACCGTGGCTTGGTCTCGACTTCCAACTCGACTCTCTCTCTCTCTCGGCTCTTCCTCCTTCTCGCTTTGCTTTTCTTCCAAACGAATCCCCCCTTTCTAAGCTAGATAGAAGGGTATTTATAATAATAAGGCAATAAAATAAAAAAGGCTAGAAGATAAAAACTTTCCTAAAAGATAGAAATTAACCCTAAAAGATAGAAATTAACCCTAAAAGATAGAAATAAAATCTAGAAGGATAACAAGACCTAAAACAAATAATATAATAACCCTAAAATTCATAAAAAAACACTACCGACACGGAATAAATTCCCGCACAGGATCGGTAAGTCACAAAATCAGACTCTCGAAAACTCTATCTCATAGCCTCGTTAACGAGCCCTCACAGCCTCGTTAACGAGCCTGGGTTTGGCTTCTTCAACACTTCTTCTTTCTCAAACTTAGACTTCGACTTCTTCAACTTGCATTCCTCCGTCCTTCATCATAACACTCCAAATTCAGCTCCAAACAGCATTGTTTCCTTGCTAAAACCTACAAAAATACACAAAACGGAGTAGCTTCCATACTTTTCACAAAATATGCAAAACTATCCAAAAACACACAAAACTAACCCTGAACTTATCAAAACTAATCCTAATAAACTAAGAAAACCTACCAAAAACTATACCAAAAACATGAACATCACCTGAATCTACCTCCAGCTTCCTGCTCCTTTAGATAAGGGTTGTTACCGAGCCATGTGGGGTCAGTAGGCTCCTCGGTAGTCGATTTGTCCTTGTATTTCTTCGTGCCCGTACCCAGGGAAGGGTTGATACCGAGCCATGGTGGGTCAGTAGACTCCTCAGTACTGCAACTAGCAACCTTGTTCACATCTGGATTCAAGTGAAACTCGACTTTTTCTTCTCCTATATCAAACGTGAGAAGTCCTTTTCTAACATCAACTCGTACCCCTGCGGTGGCTAAGAATGATCTTCCAAGAATGATTGGCACCACAGGGTCTTCAGGCATATCTAGAACAATGAAGTCGTTTGGGACAAAGAATTTTCCAGCTTGGATAGGGACATCCTCAACAACTCCAGTTGCCTTGACACAGTTCAAACTCAAATTCAACTTGAATAAACCTCGCTTTTGGATTGTTGTGTTTTATTTGGAGATGAAACTAAAAGGAAAGATACTTGACTCAAACCAACTTAAATTAAAAATATAATGGATAAGCAATCGAAAGATCAAGGATATGACACACCAAGGTAATTCGAAAGAGGGTTCGAGTCTCATAGGATATAAAACACCTAATTAGAAACGAAAACCCCGTTCGGATACAACTCACCGAACATGTTTGGATATTACACAACAAACAAGGGATCACTCCCAAATGCTCATATGAGCTTCTCCAACACAAATTTGATCTCTAAAAATTGATGTCCCTAACAATTCAGCCACACTCCTCTCGTTATTACATAAAACACCCTTAAGTTTCAAGAAATTCAACCAAAAACCCTTAACAAAACATAAGTCATGTTTTAGCACTAGTCGAACCAATAGTCACAAGAACACTCCAACCTTCACCGTCATTAGCCATTGGAAACTTATGAGCCATGAGTTCCTCCTTGATTTTGTCTAGTATTGCCTTACCTAGGGCTCGCGTGATGCGCCCAAGATAGGGCATGGCTCCTTGACTCGGCTTCTTAGCGCCTCGAACACCGCCCTTGGTTGCTTGTCCAAGTGTAGGCTCCCCTTTATCATGCACATTGGGCTTGTCTTTAGGGATGGAATCCCCACTCGAATCATGGGACAAGGCGCCCGAAGAGGTAGCACCATCCATCAAAAGCCAAGGCGCGCCAAGGTCGGAATTCGGCATGTGCAAAGGCGCGTTACGATCTTCTTGCAAGAGCGCCCCAACAGGCTCGTTATTGAATGACGACCCCTTGGTAGGAGGCTCGGCACTAATATTGTTGAAGGTGGGCTCGGTAGATGGACTCACATCATCATCCTCCCCTTTAAAAGGGTTCATCCTCGAACCTTGATCCTCTTCTCGTGTTTCCTTGATCTTCCCCACTTGAGGAACTTGTTTCCTCTCGTTTATCCCTAGGATTCGGCTCTCCAAGGCATCAAAGCGTGCCTCCATGGAACGCATAGATTGTAGTAGGGACCGCAACATGGCCTTCACCAATTGGAACACTCGTCACTGACCTTTTGCTTGCCTTTTTCATCACTTACACTTGTCATCTTCGCGTGGCTCTAATACCACTTGATGAAAAATCTTGATGTTGTAAGCGGTGCAAGGCAATCCAAGGAAGACCCGAGAAAAATCTTCAAGAGATAGTGGAACTCGGAGGTTGAACTTTCATTTGGAATAACAAGGGTAGATCTCCCTCGTACGGACTCAGAATTGAGTGATTCTAAAGCTCAGAGTTAGATCATTGAGTCTAGTTTAACCCCTCAAAATTTCAGATCCAGATGATAAGTGGTTCGAGAGTTATAGCTCTTGCACTGACAAGATTGCAGAACAAGATCCTCTCTTGGACGAGTAGTGATGGAGATGGTTCGAATGGAGGTGGATTGATGAAAACGTTGGATATGGATGTTTCCCTTGGATATGACTCACCAAGAACAACAAACTAATGTTGAGAGATCGTCGCATATTACGCACCAACAATCAAGCAACAAGATTCTTGAAAGAAAATGCAAGAAAAACTAGATTGAAAACAAAGGAGAGAACAAGCAAGTCATGTTTCAAGTCATTAGCCATCGGAAAATTATGAGCCATGAGTTCCTCCTTGATTTTGTCTAGTATTGCCTTAGTTAGGGCTTTCATGATGCGCCCAAGATAGGGCATGGCTCTGAATCGGCTTCTTAGCGCCTAGAACACCACCCTTGGTTGCTTGTCCAAGTGTAGGCTCCCCTTTATCATGCACATTGGGCTTGTCTTTAGGGCTGGAATCCCCACTCAAATCATGGGACAAGGCGCCCGAAGAGGTAGAACCATCCATCAAAAGCCAAGGCGCGCCAAGGTCAGAATCTGGCGTGTGCAAAGGCGCGCCACGATCTGCTTGCAAGAGCGCCCCAACACGCTCGCTATCGAGCGTCAACCCCTTGGTAGGAGGCTCGACACTAAGAGTGTTGAAGGTGGGTTCGGTAGATGGACTCACATCAGTCTGCCATGTACAACCTCATGTTGATTGGTTCTAATGGTCCCATACTAGCTTTTGACCAAATAGATAATGGTAATAGGCTGGTACTGGCTCCTAAATCATAAAACGCTTTAAATCGATGAGTTCAAATACCAATAGTAATTGCAAACTTACCAGGATCACCGAGCTTTTCAGGGAGTGTTATGGATTGGACTTCATCAGTTAGCTTAGAAATTGATTTTTTCCTGCTTAAGATCTCTTTTAAGAATTTGTTATAGGCAGGCATTTCATTAAGGGCTTCAGTAAATGGAATAGAAATATTTAACCCTTGAAGAATCTTAACAAAACGTCTAAAATTTCCTTCCGTGACATCATTAGCTTTCTTGGTCGGGAAAGAAAGAGTTGTTGACGTACTCAGGATAGAGAGAGGCCCGGATCGAGGCTCTACCGAGTCGACTGGTGCTGTAGAAGGGTCGGTACCGTCCTTGAGGGGATTGATACCGATCTTGGGACTAAGGGAGGGGTTCGATGGCGAAGACTTACCTGGGTTGGATTCATTAACGACTTGTGTGTGATCGGTACCGAGGGTTTGAGGCTCAGTATCGACCTTGGTGGATCCGTTATCGACCTGAACTGAAGCATCTTCTTCGTTACCGGGCTCTTTCTCTGTGGCCTCAGCACGGTCCAGCAGTGTCTTTCCACTCCTTAGGTGTATAGCTGCAATCTGTCCTCTTGGGTTCTCTTCGGGACGACCCAGAAGTTGCCCTTGAGGTCTTGGAATCCGTGCAGCAAGGTTACCTAATTGGGAATTTACACATTTTCTCCAGGTTTCGATCCCTCCAATTGTACATGTACACCTTTTAGGTCAGAACGGACTGCGTCAATCTTGTTGTGGACTCCATTAATACCCTCTTGTACCCCTTGGACCCATGAAGGTGGCTCGTGATAGGTCGGAAGTCTGTTAGGCAAGATCTTTTGTTCTTGTTGAGGAGGTTGGCTCCCTTGGCCATAGTTGCCCCAGGTGGGCTGATTGTTATTCCTCCCTGCATAAAAAGTATTACCTTGGTTCCTATATGGACCCCTCATGTAGTTAGCTTCTTGATAGCGGTGAAATGGTCTTGCAAATCACGGCTATGCAAAATAGTCCTAATAGACATAAACATTATAGTCTTAGGGAAGTAAGGGTCGAATCCGCAGGGAGGTTGGTTTATCTTTTTATGTGAATTTTATGACAATTAAAGTAAAAGGGGGTTTATGAATTATCTAACAATTAAACATGCAAGACTTAATAAAGAAATAAAGTTGGGAGTTTTTATTAAATTGGGAAAAACACTTAGTCAAACAGAGATCCGCATTCGTATGACAAGTTGATCATAGATTCACTCAATATCGCATGCATATGGAATTCCAATTCCTTTTCAAAGATAATTAATAGCACAACCAGATACTATCAATCCTAACTAATTTAATAACCCTGAAACTATCAAGATTCAATTCAAAAGCAGCATTAAGAATAGGAATATAATCAGGATATAATTCTAGCATTAAAACAACCAGCTTTTCTCCTAGAATGCAATTCAACTATCTTCTGCAATAGACTAGCACAACCAGATACTAGTACAATGCAGTTTGCTACTATGAAATAGAGAAACTCAACCAGTAATTTCTCTAGATCTAGAAATTGAGATTCAATAACAACAACCCTAGAAATTGTTGAAATCAATCACATAAACAATTCATTCAAGAGAGTAAAATAATTGCAATAGATTAAGAGTAGAAATCTCACAACTAAAAGTCAAATGATGCTTCAAACTGTCTGACTAAGCAAAAGGGCTTAGTTCTCCCTGAAAAGCTAAAAACTCAAAAGTCTGAAAGAGAAATATGATAATAGATAGATAGATAAGAGGTGCAACTCTCATCACCCTAATATATAAACTAGGTCTAAAAAGTCTATCCAAAAATACATAAAACACGGAATAAAGCTGATAAAGAAAGAGCCAATCACAAGATAACATGTGGCACGTAAGTGCATGCATTGACCGTCAAAGGCGGCGGGCGTCGCCTGGTAGGCTGCTATCGCCGCCAACAACAGAGCGCCAATCTTCACTTTGTTCTTCAATCCAGCTCTAAATCCCAATTTAATGCATCTTTGGATCTTCCTTCTCCTAGCTGAAAATAGTCTTTAAAGCACCTAAAACCACCACAAATATATGCTAAAACTCCTCCTAAATAAACAACATAATTGTGTATATCACTTCTTCATATGCCTTAGCAGCACGGCCCTGTTGCAAGTTAGTGTAGGTAGAAGTAGCATGGGCTTGAGACCCACATTCTTGACGAGAAGGAGATGATTTAAGATAACTTACCTGCTTCTTCATGTAGTTGATCTCGCCTTGCAAAAATTGGTGCTTCACTTCAGGGTCGACCTCATCCTTGTTTGGTGTGTAGAGCCGTCTTTGAGGTTGTTGGGCTTGTTGTATGCCATACATCGCATCATAATTGGTCAATTTGTCAAACAATGCCCATGCCTCATCGGGATCCATTTCTATGAAACCGCAAGCAGTGTGCAGGTTGATGCGGTTCTTCGTTTCAGCATTGATCCCTTGCTAGAAGATTTCTTGGAGTACATATTGTGGTTGCCCATGGGAAGGGAACTGTCTAAGCATCTCCTTGAATCTCTCCCATGTCTCCACAAAGGTCTCATTAGGCAGCTGGTGGTAGGAGGTGATGCGTTTCCTTAACTCCGTAGTTTTGGCTGGTGGGAAGAACTTTGTCATGAACAAGTCATGCAGAGTTTCCCACTTCTTTTATTGACTTGTGAGGTAGGCTCTCTAACTAGCTCAGGGCCTTTCCTGTAAGAGACCACTTAAAAGCTTTCGACAGAACATATTCTAAAGAGACACCGTTAGCAACAATAGTGTCACATAAATCAAGGAAATTTCTAATATGTTCTATTGGGCACTCAGTGGGTTTTCCCTCAAACTGAGCTCTTTTGATCAAGGATATGAATTGAGGTTTGATCTCAAAGGTCTTCTCTATTTCAGGAAGCTCAATTGCGGATTCTGGCACCCTCAGTTCTGGGTGCATGTATTGTTTCACGTTCTTAGGAAAGGCATCCAACTGCTCTCGTAGACGGGCAGTGTGCTCTCGCTCA
Organism: Fallopia convolvulus; assembly: GCA_964016875.1. Taxonomy (NCBI): domain Eukaryota; kingdom Viridiplantae; phylum Streptophyta; class Magnoliopsida; order Caryophyllales; family Polygonaceae; genus Fallopia; species Fallopia convolvulus. The sequence goes on from OZ024730.1 coordinate 32,035,413, forward strand.
CGATCTCTGTCAGCATGGGGCCGCTCCATCTTTTGTCGGAGGTCGGCCATTTGTTGTGCCATCTCTTCAGGTGTAGCCATTGCTTTGTGTTCTCTTAATCGACGGTGGAAGGATCGCTCGGGTTCAGGGTCCACTATTGGATTAGAGATAACTCGGCATCCTTCAGTTGGCATACACTGTAATAAAAAAACAAAAATAGAAACAAATTTAAAAGCAAAATGGGTTCTCAAAGAGGGTCGATACCAAGGCTCAGGGGGTCGGTGACGAGCTTAGAGTGATCCTGTAAAACAAAAACTAAAAGGAAGAAAACTGAGATCTGTCGACAAGGTCGGTACCGACCTGGGTAGGGTCGTTACCGACTCGACTGTGAACCTGAAAATAAACAAAAGAAATAAGAAAAATTGGGTTTGGCGACAGGGTCAGTATCGATCCTAGGGGACCGTTACCGACTCGACAGAGACCCGAAAAACGCAAAAAAACAAAACTTGGCACTATTGAAATCTCCCCGTCAACGGCGCTAATTTATTGATAGGGTTTCTTGACAACAAATAAATTTATAATCAAGACCCTTTTGAGTACAGGGGAGTTAGGTTCATCCACGGGAGAAAGTCAGTACAAGTTTTGTTCTTACTTAGGGTGCAAGTAAGAGAGAAAGTTCAGGTTGTTATAAATAAAGGGAGAAAGTCTAAGGCTTAGGTGTCCCCACAACAACAATCATGCATACAAACGTTTAATGAAACATAAAGATCATGCCTTTATCACATAAAGTTGTCAAATTTTGTCAACTAAGCAAGTAAATCAACTAACTTTTGTTCAATCAATAAACTTTACTATTCATCTCTTCTACTTCAACTAGGATTGATCCGCTTTCGTTTCAAAATCCTAAATTGACTATTCTGATTCAAGGTTTCCGATTTCACTTCAATTATGAATGAGAAATTCCCTTCAACTTTTGTTTCAAAGATTAATAGCAAGAGAATAGAATCATGCAATAAAGACAATCAAATCATGATCACAAACAAGCATGCACAACCATTGTTAGGTTAACCCCAACTTTAGAGAGAGAGAGAGAGAACTACTCACTCATCATAATTGAAAAGAACATCTAAATTAATGAAAGGCAAACTTACAAAGCTGAATTCAAAACAAACTTGTCTTCCAAGTAACACCCATTCCCATCTCTCTCTCACGCCCCCTCTCTCCTCTCTCTTTCTCTAACTTCTACCCTAAACTAGGTTAATTGTGGGATCCCCAAAACTAAAGCTAAACAAGGGTATATATAGAGAGAACTAAAGCTATCTATAAGGAAATAAATCTTCTAAAAGATATATCCCTTAAAACTATCTAATATAATAAAAAGATATGAGATAAAATGATTAAATGCGCCGACTCTGTCTTCGCTACTGACACAGGACCCTCAGTACCGACCCCCATAAGGTCGGTAGAACTTTGCTGAATTCTCATCTTTCTTCTTTTCCTGAGCACCTAGATACCGACCATGTACACCTCGAAAATGACCTCTGTAGCCTCGTTATCGACCCTCATAGGGTCGTTATCGACCTTGTTTAGCATTGAAAACAGGCTTGTAAACGAGAGTAAAACTTTGGTATAGGGTTCGTTACACCTTGTTTTGCCTTGATTCTTTCTCCTTAGGCTCGGTAACGGGTCTCTAAACTCCTCTCATGGCTTGAACTTGATTCTTCACCTCTTTATGGACTTCATTCCTCGAGCTTTTCCTCGGCTTTGCTCCTCTCCTTAAAACTGCTCAAAACAACTTCAAAAACCTACAAAAACACCACCAAAGTTTATGTAGACTCCATATCTTATGGAAATACGAAAACCCACACAAACAACTCAAAAACAAAACACAAAACTCAAAGAAAAAGACTCAAACACATAAAAACACACCTTGAAAACATGACTAAAAAGGCAGATATCATCGCACAACAAAAAATAATTGCCACAAACAAAAGAATTCCAAAAACGGACTTGAAATCAACTTCATAGGATAATCACACAATGAATTTCGACTTCAAATCGACTTGAAATCGAAGTCTTGGAACGGTTTCTTCAACGTGATCAATCGGTTTCTCTTGAGCAGAGTAGAGAGGGAGCATGAGTAGGGGAGGGAGAAAAATAAAAAATAAATGCATTTAAGGCTTAAATACTTAACAAATAGCTAATTTATTAAGGGAGCTTTACAAACACTTAACTATGGTATCCCAAAATAATTTTGGGCTAAATTTGTTAAAATTTATATTATACCAGGAGGATGACTCATGCTACGCACGGGTTATTTTTTATTTATGTTTTTTTATTATCATTACATATTTTTTCGTTAAAAAATTGCTATAATATTTTGGTTGCATCTATTATATTAATATTGAATAAATACATCAATTTAATTCAATGATGAAATATTAAGGGTTAAAAAATAAAATTATGTTGCAAGTTATGACGGTGGATTAATATAATATATTAAAAAAATAATTACAATTTTTTGGTTTGGAAGAAACAATATTTTTTATAAAGAAATTAATTTTACTTTATTATTTAGATTTTTCATTCACAAAAATATCCATAATTAAATCTACATTTTTCTTTTGGATTAAACTTTTTTCTATTTTAAATAACAACAACGGTAGAAAATAGAGTTCAACTCAAATTGAATCATCTATGAAAAATATGTTTTATCTTCATTATATCGGTGCAAATAAAATTACATTTTACTGGTTTTGTAAATGAAAAAATATCTTGCGATATAACATATATAAAAATTAAATTTATTTTTAGATGTGCCAAATTTTAGAACAATAAAACTTGGTGGAATGTGTGACAGGTTTGAGCCAGTGCCTTTCTTTTATAACGTCATTTTAGTTCATAAAATTAATGCTCTAATAACTCAGGGGTGGAGGTCCGGAGGAGATAATATTGTTTTGATGAAATTTTTTTTGGTTGTACTGAAATGAGAATATTTGGCATGTTTATAGATCAAATGGCTTGTTTGATTTTAATTGATATGAATAATTTCATATCCTATATCTATGAAATTGATTATAGTAATTTTGATTATAGCATTCCTAATTAAATATAATTATAGCTATTTTGATTGTTTTTAGTTGTATTTTTTACTATAATTTATTACAAATTTAAATTATCATAAATAATTAATCTTCTATGAGTTGATGTATGCTATCCAGATTCATAATTCTTATAATTCTATGTAAAAGAAGAACCACTACTCCCCAAATAATCTTCTATAAAAAAATCTTTGGCTCTTTTATAATAACCCGAGTAGACTTAATGAGTACTCAATTTCGTATACTCTATACCGGCCTCGGCTAACCACATTACAATGATTGGATCAAGTCTAAAAAATAATTATAATGAGTATCTGATTCCGTATGCATGCACGATATATGCAAATTAACTATATCAATGGAATTCAAAAGTGATTTGGTGCCGAAAAAAAAGAATAGGTACCCTTAATGAGATGGAGTTGGTAGTCTTTGATAACCTTTGTGAAGCACTCAAAGTCTTCAAATTAAGATCGAGACGGTTACTCAAGGAAGTGAGAGCATAAGCTTTAAATCATCGGGTGAACCATGAACGTCCTTCAATAAGAACTATAAGAACTGTAAAAGCTTTAATACCTCATGTTCACCATGCAACACAAAACAATAAAGCAATAATCAATTGATCATTGCACAAAACAATATATTCCAGATGCTTAACCATAATCTTAAGCAAAATCCTAAAACATCAAATAATATAGACATTCAAAATTAGAAAGCAAATAGACATCAACGAAATTTGGTGATTTGTTTGCATGAATGTCTATATGTAGAGAAAGATGGGTGGAGAAAGCATTATTTAAATGTAAAACATTAAATTTTTTATTACGTTACATTGACCAGAATTTGAAATTGATTCGTTTAGACACTCATAAGTTCCTTAATTAATTTAGTATTTATGTTTTTTCTATTTAATTTCAAAGATAAGGTTCTTGATAAAACATAATGACTTTTGAAAACACAATGGAGTTGTTTTGTTTCCTAGCCATAATTTCTTATAGCCTTTTTTTGGTCCATTATCACATTATGGCTAAGTAGGCGTTTGTTTGCGTCCATTATGGCTAATTTAAACAATATTGCCTTCAATTTCATATTTCATGCATTAATGGGTTTGACACTAATGACCTATTCAATATGGACTCATGAATAATTATTATTACAACTAACGGACGGGACTAATAGATGAGATTAGTATATTATAATTTTATACCAATTTATTTTTTGACATGAAAATAATAAGTTTATTGAAACCTTCATACATTAAATCATCATTAGGTATTTCAAAAATAAAAAATCACCATTATGTATATATAATCAGACTTGGAATTAAATATTTACTATAAAATGATACAAAAAAATACGATATTATAATTATTCTGATACCTCTATATTAACAATATTGTCAATTACCTTTAGATCAACAAATCAATAATATTTCCTTAGGTGTATTTGCCAATATCTCTCCAACCTTTGTATAACTACTCCTTCCAAGCATTTTTTTATAGTGACATTAAGGAATTGATATTAATTAATGAATTTCACTTGTAATTGTAAGTTGCTAGACTATATACATTCCAACATATTGATATTACACTCTTAATTGTAAGACGTAAAATGAGAAGTTAGAAGAATATAATTGAAATAAAAACTTGATTGCTTAAGTAATATATTATACATATAATTAAGATTAAGATTTAAATTAAACTAAAAGATCTATATATCAATCTTATTATTATTCTATTATTATTTTTATTATTATTAATATTATTATTATTTATAATTAAGATGAAGATGAAGATTTGATTAGAAAAATTATATATTATTATTAAGTATTAATAATAATAGCAATTATCATTATTTTCATCATTTCATTATCGTAATAATCATTATTTATAGCATTATTTCAAGACCAATTATAATTATTTGGTACTTTTTTAATCTCTTCATCTTTAATTATGAGACATTTATTGTTAAAAAGGGAGAACTTTATATGTTGTAAAGACTAGAACGCTAATCTCGTTTGTTGGACGGGAAAAATGTCATATTTTAAATGTCTAGGTTTTTGGAAATTATAATATATGATTAGTTGTACTAAATTAGATTTTATTGAACTGCATTATGAAATACTATAACTAATCATGTAACTAAAACAAAATAAAATGTTGCAAATTATGCATAAATAAACTATTTAATTATTTAATCGGTTCACACTACATTTCAATTTAAGATTTGACAATGTTTTCATCTAAACTTGGTTAGGAGTTCTAGTATTATTTTAATTTTATTTGATCAATCTACTACTAATTTTGCAGGTTTATATTTGTAAAAAAAAATAGAATTCAAATTAATGCAATTTTCGTATCGTATATACTATAGGAAACTGTGAATAGCCAATAATAATATTGTGTCTTTTTAAGAAAAATGTTATTATTTCTTCATATGTTTTTAAATTATACATAATATTTATATTTATTATTCTAAAAGAAGAATCTCAAGCTATAAATAGTCAATTTGTAAATATGTATATAATGTCTTTCAAAATATATAAAAAAACTTATTCCATTTTAATTTCGATAAAAATTCATACATAAATGTAGTGCATTTGATACGATCGTCCTTGGTTGGTTCACGGTGCGAGCGAGCGACTCCAAGAAACCGACAACCTCGATTGGGCAATTGGCTCACCACTGGGACAATTCGACACAAGGTTGGTACCAAGGGTGCAGGGTCGGTACCGAGGGGATTCGAGAAGATGTGGATGAAGAAGATGGACGGTTGGGATGGAAGTTTGATAAGGATATGGACTCAAAAAGACGGATATTACTCACCGGCATTTGAGAGAACTAGGGGCTTGGATGTTACACACCAAGTGCTCTTGAAAGTTCGATATTACACACAATCCGATCAAGAACAAGACCTTCAAAGGGACGATTCTTTGCATTCAACAAAAGAGAGTTTTTCATCAATTCAAAGGTAACAAAAACAACTCACGAAAGGCCTTTTAAAACCCCTAGGCCGATCCCCTTCCAAAGCATTAAACAAGTATTAAAACAAAGCACTAAAACGTGCATTAAAGCTGTCTATATACATTCGCCAACAACCCTTGGCATTCAAACACAGATCGGTATCGAGGCTTACAGCTCGGTAACGAGGGAGCTGAAGAGGAAACCCGGCACTAGCACCGTAACGATGTCCATCAGCTCGGTACAGAACCCTAAGGGTCGGTACCGAGGAGCATTGGCTCGGTAGCGAGAGCTGCCTTGATATGACGGTGCAGCGTCTTCGCCATGGAACGAGTAATTTGCATCACCGACTCCTCTTGCTCTTGCTTCTCGTCCTCGGTGTCCTCCTTGGCGTCCCGGCTTGGCAAAATGATATCTTGATGGGAAGGATTCACATCATCATCCCCCCCCTTCTTCGAAAGGATTCGACCTCGAATCTTGCATGCAGTCCTCATCACCGGCATCGCCCAACAATTAGGGCTGAAGATCGGCCACATTAAACACATCATGGACACCCATCTCCGATGGAAGCTCCAAACGGTAAGCATTATCGTTGATCTTCTCACGGACTTGAAATGGTCCCTCTTCCCGTGGCTTCAACTTGGAGTTTCTACGTGAGGGAAACCGTTCCTTGTGGAGGTGCACCCACACCAAGTCATCGGGCTGTAGAATCAACTCCTTGCGTCCCTTGTTACGTTGGCGCTCATATTGTGTCGTGCGCTTTTCAAGCTGCCTCCTCGTGTCCTCATGCAACCGCTTCACATAATCCGCTAAGTCCATTCCCTCCTGGCTAAAACCATCAACAACGGGGTGAGCAATAAGGTCTAACGGAGTGAGAGGATTCTTACCATAAGCGACTTCGAATGGTGTCTTCTTGGTCGCCGAGTGGGTAGTGCGGTTATAAGCAAACTCTATGTATGGAAGACAATCTTCCCACTTGTGGAGGTTAGCTTTCAAAACAACACGGAGCAAGGTGCCAAGCGACCTTTTCACTTCTTCGATTTTCCCATCCGTTTGCGGATGACAAGTAGTGGAATAAAGTAGCTTGGTGCCTAACTTGGCCCACAAGGTCCTCCAAAAATGGCTAAGGAATTTGACATCCCTATCCGACACTATAGTTTTGGGAAGGCCATGTAGACGCACAACATGATTGAAAAACAAGGACGCCACGTTCGTAGCATCGTCGGTTTTGTGACACGCAATGAAGTGTGACATCTTACTAAACCGATCGACGACTACGAGAATGGAATCCCTTCCCCGTTTGGTCCTAGGAAGACCTAACACAAAATCCATGGATAAGTCTTCCCAAGGTTGTTAGGGAATGGGAAAAGGAGCATACAATCCTTGGGGGCTAGTTTTAGATTTAGCTCGTGCACAAGTAGCACAAGAGGCACACAATTTCTCGACGTCCCTAAGCATTCACGACCAATAGAAGTGTTCCTTCAAGGCTTGCAAAGTCTTAGCAACGCTGAAATGACCCATAAGGCCACCACCGTGTGCTTCTTGCACTAACAGGCGTCGAATTGACCCCCCAGGGATGCATAGCTTAGCAGCCTTCATAAGATATCCGTCATGAAGGAAAAGTTGATCTTTACTTCCCACGGTACTACATTCCTCATAGATATCCTTGAAGTCAAGGTCTACGGAATATAGTTCCTTAATGAAAGCAAAGCCCGACATCCTAGCATCCATAGTGGAAATTAGGGCGTATCTTCGTGACAAAGCATCCGCCACAATATTGTCCTTTCCCTTTTTGTGTTTGATCACATAAGGGAAAGTCTCAATAAACTCAACCCACTTAGCATGACGTTTATTCAATTTATTTTGACCTTTGAGGAACCGAAGTGCCTCATGGTCGGAATGAATAACAAATTCTCTAGGGAGGAGATAGTGAGACCATACCTTAAGCACCCTTACCAAAGCGAGTAACTCCTTATCATAAGTGGGATACTTGAGCTCGGCATCATTCAGCTTCTCACTATAATAGGCAATCGGTCTCCCTCCTTGCATGAGCACGCCCCCAAGTCTTCTCCTGAAGCATCACATTCGATCTCGAAAGTCTTGGAGAAATCGGGTAGATATAGAAGAGGTGCATGCGTGAGCTTTTCCTTGAGAGTAGTGAAAGCTCGTTCTTGTTTTGGACCCCATTGAAAGACCACCTTCTTCTTGGTAAGCTCGGTGAGAGGCGTGGCTATCGAGCTGAAATCTTTGACAAAGTGTCGGTAGAAACCTGCCAAGCCTAGAAAGCTCCTCACTTGCGTCATGGTGGTCGGTACGGGCCATTCCGCAATCGCCTTCACTTTCTCTTTGTCCACTCAGAGCCCTTCTTTGCTCACTACAAAACCAAGAAACACCACATTATCCGAACAAAAATGGCATTCCTTAAAATTAGCATAAAGCTTTTCTTTCCTTAAAACTTCTAAAACCATGCAAACATGTCTAGTATGCTCTTGCAAGCTATGGCTATAAATCAATATGTCATCGAAATACACCACCACAAACTTGCCTAAAAATGCTCTCAAGACATGGTTCATTAATCTCATGAATGTACTAGGCGCATTAGTAAGGCCAAATGGCATAACCAACCATTCATAGAGACCGTACTTGGTCTTGAATGCTGTTTTCCATTCATCACCCTCCTTCATGCGAATTTGGTGATAGCCACTTTTGAGATCCACTTTGGAAAATATGCATGACCCGTGGAGCTCATCCAACATATCGTCAAGTCTAGGAATAGGATTCCTATACTTGACGGTAATGTTGTTGATAGCTCTACAATCCACACACATTCGCCACGTTCCATCTTTCTTAGGAACTAAGATGACGGGAACGGAACATGCAAGTAGTACTCCCTTTCACAGCCTTTCGAGTCTCTCGGGCCTTAGCGAGAAGAAGATGGCTTGGCGGTAGCGTCGGTATCGACCCCCTGTCCCTCGGTACCGACGTGTTTGCCTTCGTTACTGAAGTAGACCGCTTGGCCGGACTCGTTAGCAACGTCTCACCGTTGTTTCCTTGCAATGTGATCGGCCATGATCTCGTGTGGCGCCATGGGCATCAAAGTGATTCTCTTACCGTTGAGGTGAAAAGAATACTCGTTCGTGACGCCTTGGTGAATAACGCCACGGTCATATTGCCACAGCCGTCCAAGTAGAATATGGCATGCCGTCATAGGGACCATGTCACATACCACCTCATCAGCGTATCTCCCTATAGAAAACTTGACACATGCTTGCTCATTCACCTCAAGAGGTGTGTTAGAATTTAACCAACATAAAGTATAGGGTAATACATGAGGAGTAGTTTTAAGGGTAAACCTTTTGACCACCTCTTGGTCTATGATGTTGCAACAAGATCCTCCATCAATTATAAGATTGCAAAGTTTACCTTGGATGAGGCATCTTGTATGAAAAATGGTCTCCCTTTGGTTAAATGGGCATGAGCTTCATTGGCCAAAAGTGAGCGCTTGACCACGAAGCACTCCCCGTTTGTCTTGGCTACAACTTGCAACTCCGCCACCTCTTCATCACCGGCTTGTGGCTCCTCAATCTCGGCCTCCTCATCCGACTCACACTCCCCAATGGTGTTGAGTAGCACTTGGCGCTTCGAAGGGCAATCCCGAGCTATGTGTCCACGCCCTAAGCACTTGAAACACTTGATCTCGCTCGCGCGTTGCTCTCCTTCACGCCTTCCTCCTTGTGGAGTCCGAGATGGCTCATGCCGCGTAGGCACGGTACCGACGTCTTGCTTGATATCGGAACATCGTGCTTGTTGGCTAGAAGAACCCCCACCTTGAGCACTCCACGGTTTGGTAGAGGATGAATAACTCCTCCGTTGAGGCAAGTTTTGATAAATGTGATTGGTTTAGTGCAAAACCTCCTCAATCGTAGTGCCCCTAAAAAAATGTTGCGTACTCACAATAGATTTAAGGTCAACATTTAAACCATTAATGAACTTAGAGATAACATACCCCTCGGGAAACCGTAGGCCGGATCTATAGACTATGATCTTGAGCTCTTTGTAATACTCATCCGGTGTCTTGGTTCCTTGCTTCAATTGCTCTAGCCTAGCATGCAATCAAGTGGTGAAGTCCTCGGGGACAAATCGATGCCTTAACGCAGCCTTTAACTCCTCCCAAGTGTCGATAGCCGGATAGCCATTGTATTCTCTTTCTTCCTTGTCCTCTATCCACCAATGGTAAGCTAAATCAATAAACTTAATGGTGGCCATGGCTAAATTTTGAGTGTCCGAGTATTGGTAGAAGTCAAAGACTTGCTCCGTCTTATGTTCCCACTCCAAGTAGGCTTCGGCCTCGGTAGACCCTCCAAAGGGTTGTACTTCCAGCTTCACGTTAGGCCCTCTTCCATATCCTTGGTCCATATCTTGACCTTGGTATCCCCGCATGGGTTGTGGAAGTTGCCTAATAGCTTGATGCTTCACTCGCCCCACGCCTCGTCCTCCAGCGGGACACCTTGGTTGCCATGGGGCCATCAGTACCCTCGGTTGGAAATCTCCAACATATTCTTGACCTGAAAAGTTAGAGGGGCCCGAAGACAAAGGCATAGTAGGGTAGGTAGAATAAGGAAAAGAATGGAAAGAATGCATACCTAATTCTTCTCGATTGGAACTCGGGAGAGCACGGCAGGAAGTCGTTGGAGCCGTCGATAGGGTCGTTACCGAGGCGTGCAGACTCGGTAACGAGGTATGCAGGCTCGGTACCGAGGTGTTCAGACTCGGTAACGAGGGGCCGTACGTCACTTGGCCCGAGTTCGCTCCTTCTTCGTAGCCCTCGCTCGGCAACGAGGTGTTCTGGCTTGCTTGAATTCCGCCAAGGATCCCCAATTGCAATGCCCCCATCCTTTCCTCCATTGAAAGCTTAAAGGCTTCCATCTCCCTTGTTGTTGTTGTTGATAATGTCCAAAATAGTAAAGTAATAGGTGGGCCCTAGGTATAAAAAAATAAATAGACACGACGAGATTTCCAAGGGTGATTCGGGGTCCCACGAGGTCCTCCGAAACCTCGGAGCGAGGCCTCAACCTCGTAATCGACTCTATTGACACACCCGCCCATGCGAACCAATCACCAAATGCCGCTTCCCCGAACCAATCACCAGCGACCTCCCCTCATGACCAATCAAAAGCCCCGATCTCGGGCATCCCACATCGAACCTTAGCAAAAACTCGACTCCCCAATCCTCTATAAATAGAGGAGAACCTCGTAAGAAGAGGGGGTCGAAGAACATCTTGAAATCAAGAACTATCTTGCTCGTTGAAGATCGACGTGATCGAAACATCGTCAAAAGACCTCTCTATAGATAAGTGAAGTCCACAAAAAGACTTCAAGTCATACAGAAACCTCGCTCACACTAAAGACCTTGCTACACAATCTCGTCAGACCCCCTACACCACGCTCTCAAGTATACCTCGTCTCAAGATCAATCAAGTAGTACTCTAGTGGTAGAATCGTTTAGCAAATAGGAGATCTCGAACATTGTTAGATCGAGATCTCGAATACTCGTAGGAGGTCTAAGGTGTAATTCTCAGTTGTTTGTTAGCCTCGTTGGCTTATAACCTCGCTGTAAAAGAAATATAAATAAAGAAGCAAGTGTTTGCACAATCAAATATAATAATCTCGTTCCTTGTCTTCTAGAGAGTTGTTATTTCGAGTTTCATCACTGGCGCCATCTGTGGGAACTTCTTCATCCTAAGTAGTCTCCCGATTAGTGCAAACCTTGGCTTTTGAACCCCTCAAAATGGCTTGCCCAAACAACTTCTTTCCCCAACATCCTGACAACATGCCCGAGACCCCGCAGTGGATGGTCGTGGGGCCCCCGGGGTGCCCTTTCGTGGTTCCTCCGGGTTGGACGTACAACGCTCCTCAAAACCCCTACCCATTCCAAGGGTATGAACAGGGTGGCGCACCCCCGAACTCGTATCCCTACCCGGGTTACGGATAGTACCAACAAGATCATGCTCCCACATACGTCCCAATTCCCCCCCAGGGACAACCTCACTCCGAGTACGTACCCGCGTACGTCCCCGGGTATATGCCAGGGCAGGTTACATCAACCAACGGCTCGACCACAGAGAGACCCTCCCGGGACCCGATGCAGATCTCGCGATCCCATTCGCGACGTTCAAGGAGGCGAGACACGGAGTTGTGCAAAACAGCAGGGAGTGCGGCGCTTCCCTTGGCGAATTTGAAGTCACGTGATGCGTCCCTGCCCTAACTCGGACCCCCTTGGTGTAGGACTTAGTCTCATATTATGCTATTATTTATATTTCCGTCATTTCCATTTTAGGCGTGTGTTCCATTCTTGTAGAATGGGCTAGCCTTGTTATTTCCCTTTTTAGATAGTTTCTATATTTAGTATGTCGCTATTATTAGTATATTGGGCTTGGATGTTGGGCGTAGCATGTTGCTAACCCTAATCCACTCTCAACTAGCTTCTAGGGTTTTGTGTGGCCTCCTCTATATAAAGGAGCCACGCCCCCCTTATAATATTTACGTCCAATTTGAGTAGCCAGAGCTTGAGTCGAGAATCTCCTCCCTTTGGCCCGGGCGTCACCCCCTTTCTATCCCTTTTTCCCTCGCCCCTAATTCTACCTCGCCCAACCCTCGTTCCGACGAGCATTAGAGGCCCGCGAGTCCACTTTGTGGTCTCGTACTTATCCCGATTACCCTTGTCGGAGAAGAATCCGGACGTTTCGAACCTAGATCCGTCCCTTGCCAATCGAGGGTCACATCAGTGGTATCAGAGCGTCAGGCGGTTCGAACGGACCCTTCTCCGTCCCTTCAAAAAAAAACACGTCGATTCTTCCCAGATTTCGGCCAAAAAAAAATTATTTTTCTGCAAATTGTTTCCATATTATTGTAGGTCTTTTCGATACGAATCCGGGCATATATAATTCGTCCAAATCGGACGTCGTTTGCCCCTCCAAAAGGCCGAAAAACCAACAAGACGCGCGAGTCCGGCGCCCATCCAGCGTCAACGTGCCAGGATTCGCACCCCGGCGCAGGATCGCTGCAGCAGTCGCGCGCCGACCAGCGTGCCAGATCCGAGTCCCGGCGCAGCAGCAGCGTGCTAGGATCCGAGTCCCGGCACAGTCCCGGCGCAGCAGCAACAGCGTGCCAGACCCGAGTCTTGGCGCAGTCCCGGCGCTGCAGCACCGCACCAGCAGTGCGCCATCAACGCGCTGATCCGCAGCAGCCTCTTGCCAGCCCCGCGCCGAATCCGGAAACCCTAGATTTCGAGATCTTTTAGGTTATTTTCGGATGCATATCTTTATTTATTTTATTTTATTTTATTTGTTTTGATTTTATTCCTTTTTGTAAAAGATCTTAATTATAAAAGATGTTCTAGTTATTTTTAGGATAGATTTTATTATTTCCGTTTTTAACGGGATCTTTCGGTTTGTGGAAGATCTCGTAATATTGTAAAAAAAAAACCGAGAGCCAAGCCATGTCTTGGACTTGCTCGGTCGTATGGGACGACTCAGACTTTTGGGATCGGCCTCGTCGACGAGTCAACACTCGTCCCTATAGGCCGCTTCCGAAGGACGATCCGGATTGGATCCCACCATATAGACTCCCGGAGAATCGGGCCCGCTATTACGGCGAAATTCCAAAACCCCGACGTCGATCATACGTTGAACGGGATTGGAGTCCGCCACCTCGGCGTCCGAAACCCCGATACGAAGAGCGGGATTGGAGTCCGCCACCTCGGCGACCACGTCCCCGAGATCAAACCCCGGAGGCCCCGAGGTCTCCCCCGGCCCGCGCTCAAGCCCTTCATTTGAGTCGTGGACCGCCTATACCGACCCCGAGCGCCACACCTCCGACTCCTCCATGGGTCGCACGGATCACGGAGCTCGAGCGCCTTCTCGTCGAGGCCAACCGAGAGTCTCGATCGTGGTCGGCAACCCACGTGCCGACACACGAGTCGAGCCCAGCGACGTCAGCACCCATGCCCAGCAACGTCGGTAGCGAGGTCTTCACCGAGGTCCCTAGCGAGGTCATCGCCGAGGTTCCTAGCGAGGTCATTGCCGAGGTTCCTAGCGAGGTCCTTCGCAAGGCCCTTCACGAGGTCCTCCCCGAGGTCCTTCCCGAGGTCCTCCCCGAGATCATTCCCGAGGTCCTTTCCGAGGCCAACGCTGACATCGAGCCCAAGCTCGCGCCTGCCCCTGTGTCGACACCATTTTTATTCCAGACTACACATGTCGATGGCAAGGCTTTGATAAGATCGACGCCTTCTTCCCTTGTTCGACCCACGTCGAAGCGAGGGCGCTTCGAAGCTAAGCGGGGGAGAATGATGCGCCCCTGCCCTAGCTCGGACCCAGCTCCAACGGACCCGAGACGGCCTAGACCTTGGAGACCCCCTTGGTGTAGGACTTAGTCTCATATTATGCTATTATTTATATTTCCGTCATTTCCATTTTAGGCGTGTGTTCCATTCTTGTAGAATGTGCTAGCCTTGTTATTTCCCTTTTTAGATAGTTTCTATATTTAGTATGTCGCTATTATTAGTATATTGGGCTTGGATGTTAGGCCTAGCATATTACTAACCCTAATCCACTCTCAACTAGCTTCTAGGGTTTTGTGTGGCCTCCTCTATATAAAAGAGCCACGCCCCCCTTATAATATTTACGTCCAATTTGAGTAGCCAGAGCTTGAGTCGAGAATCTCCTCCCTTTGGCCCGGGTGTCACCCCCTTTCTATCCCTTTTTCCCTCGCCCTTAATTCTACCTCGCCCAACCCTCGTTCCGACGAGCATTAGAGGTCCGCGAGTCCACTTTGTGGTCTCGTACTTATCCCGGTTACCCTTGTCGGAGAAGAATCCGGACGTTTCGAACCTAGATCCGTCCTTTTCCAATCGAGGGTCACATCATCACGTCGTCAATCCGTCGATATCAGGTACAATAACCCCTTTGTAACCGAGATCCAAGAGGCACCGATACCCAAGGGTTTCCATTGGCCACAAATAGGGCTCTACGATGGCACAACCGATCCCGAGGACCACGTAAAACACTTCGCCGTCCAGATGAACGTCAACTCCTACAATGACGCCATATTCTGCCGTATCTTCCAAACCGCCTTGAACAAGGCTGCAACGACGTGGTTCATCAGCCTCAAGGTAGAGTAGGTGGCTTCATTCTCTCAGTTGTGTGAATCCATTATCACACACTTTAACTGCTCGAGGAAGCGCAAGAAGAACATGAGGGATCTCCGCGGCATTGAACAGGGGGAAAGCGAGATGCTGGGTACCTTCTTCACGAGATTCACCACCGCGGTCGCGGAGATCGCACACATCGATGAAGCATCGGTGCGAGACATCCTCATGGGCAACCTTTGCCAAGGGGCTTTTAAGAATCACATTTTTCTTAAAAACCCGACGACGTACGAGAGCTTGTGCGCTCGGATCACGACCCAAGTTTATGCCTAGGATGCCGCCAACCAGAGCTCGCGACCGAGGACCGACAAGGAAATCGTGACCGAGGCCAAGGGGAAGGCAAAAATGGCCGCACCGGCCGCAAGGGATGTGTACATGACGCAGAGCCATGACCGGCGCGCCGACTACAAAAGTAGTAACAACAACAATAGAAGCAACAACAACAGGAACAACAACAACAACAACAATGACAACAGAAATAACAGCCGCTATAACAACCGCGGAAGTGGCGGTGGGGATTGGAGCTGCTTCGGCGGAAAACCACTGGGCTACAAAGGCAAAGGCGGACCCGCGTACAACCCAAATGAAAGAGGGTGCGCCAACCCTGCGTCAGGAGCCAACATCATACAGCAGGGGCCGACCCAGCCTCGGCCTAGCAACGTTGAGCAGCACGCCCCCGTGAGGCAGGCGCACTCCGGGAAGACCACGGCACCCGATGGGTACATCCATACCATCTCAGGTGGACCCTCGTTGGCGAGTTCAAGCCAGACGGAAAGAAAGAGATATGCGAGGGCAAGCCACCACGAGCCCTCGGTGTACAGCGTGGCGCAGACCTCGCGGTCCCACGTAGGTTTGGCTTTCACCTCCGAGGATGCCGAGGGACTCCACATGGCATGTGGAGTCCCTCGGCGTCCTCGGAGGTTCCTCCGTAGATGTACAGCGTCCTCGGCGTCCTCGGATGTTCCTCTTGAGGTGGTAGATGTACAGCCTGGCGCAGACCTCGCGGTCCCACATAGTGAAGCGATTACTGGTGGACACGGGTTCCTCCGTAGACATTATGTACTTTGGCGCCTTCGAGTAGTTAGGCATCTTTCTGAAGCCCTACACTGGGAAGCTCACCTCCTTCTCGGGAAACGAGGTCGATGTCGCATGTCTCATAGACTTTTGGATGACGCTCGACACTGGCTCCACAACAAGAACCGAGGTGGTGGAGTTTACAGTGGTACACCTGCCCTCGGCCTACAACGCAATCATAGGAAGGGTCTCCTTGATGAAGTTTCAGGCGGTGGTCTCCATCTACCACCTCAGATGAAATTCTCCATCGACGACGGTGTCGGGGAGGTGAAGGGCAACCAGGAAGAGGGCCGCGTCTGCTACATGACCTCAGCAAAACAAAAATGCCTGGTGTTCATGGTAGAGTCCTCCGGCGAGGCCGACTTCGATGTCCGGGAATTCACAATCCCCACCCCCGAGGCAGAGAGAAGGGTGATCTCCCCCTTCGAAAGCAAGTCCGAGAAAATCTATCTGGGGGAGTGTCTCGCCGAGACGGCGGCGGCATCACTGGAAGCCTTGCTTGCGGGGTCCAGCGACGTGTTCGCCTGGACCCCAAAGGACCTCTGCGGTGTTCCTCGAACCATAGCCCAACACTCCCTAAATGTCGACGTCGCCACTAGCCCCGTGGTGCAGCGACGAAGAAAAATGAACAAAGAAAGGGCGAGCGATGCGAATGACGAGGTGGCGAAGCTGCTGGCCGCGGATTTCATCCGCGAGGTCCAATATCCGAGGTGGCTGTCCAACGTCGTATTGGTCAAGAAAGCCAGCGGCAAGTGGAGGATGTGCGTGGACTTTAAGGACCTCAACAACGCATGTCCCAAGGACAGCTACCCTCTACCGTCAATTGACGAGCTCGTCGATTCAACTGCGGGGCATGAAGTCTTAAGCTTCCTCGACGCTTCCTCGGGATACAATCAGATCTCGATGAATCCGCGTGACGAGGAAGATACGTCCTTCATCACGCAGCGGGGAACATACTACTACAAGGTCATGTCCTTTGGCCTTAAAAACGATTGTGGTGCGGATCAAAAGCCCCGAGGAGCATCTGGTCGATCTCGTTGAGGTCTTCGTCACCCTCAGGCACAACCGTCTCAGCCTGAACCTCGAGAAATGCGTCTTCGGTGTATCATCGGGGAAGTTCTTGGGCTTCATGATTAGCGAGCATGGGATCGACATCAACCCCGCCAAGGTCGAGTCGATCCTCTCGATGAGGTCCCCGAGGTCATGAACTGAAGTACAGCGGCTCAACGGCGCTGTAAACTACCTGGGGAGGTTTTGCTCCCGTTTGGCAGACAAATCCCTTCCTTTCTTTGCCGCTCTCAAGAAGAATGACAAATTCGTCTAGGATGAAGTGCTCGAGGTTGCTTTCTCCGAGTTAAAGACCTTCTTGTCGAGGCTCCCCACCTTGTCACCACCATTGGCGGGCGAAGACCTGCAGCTGTACGTCGCAATAAGCCCGGAGACGGTCAGCACGGTGCTGACTAGAGAGGCCACGCACCCAGTATATTTCGTGAGCCGCGTGCTCCAACCTGCAGAGCAGTGATACTCCCCGGCGGAGAAGATGGCACTGGCCGGTGTAACCGCCGCGAGGCGCATGCACCCTTACTTCCATGCACACCCCATCCAGGTCCTCTCTAACCTCCCGCTTCGACAAATCCTCCACCAACCCGCCCTCTCCGGGCGTATGACGAAGTGGGCATTCGAGCTCTCCGAGTTCGACATCAACTTCCTCCCAAGGACTGCAATGAAGGGGCAGGCCCTCCCCGACTTCATGGTGGAGGTC
Organism: Fallopia convolvulus; assembly: GCA_964016875.1. NCBI lineage: Eukaryota > Viridiplantae > Streptophyta > Magnoliopsida > Caryophyllales > Polygonaceae > Fallopia > Fallopia convolvulus. Next base: position 32,053,491 of record OZ024730.1, read on the forward strand.
ACCTTCCTCGAAACGACGCAAGCTCGGAAGAGTGGAAGGTATTCGTTGACGGCTCATGATGTGACGCTGGTGGCGGGTCTGGCATATTCCTTGTTGGTCCCTCGATTGAAACGGAGTATGCCCTTAACTTCGCCTTCGAGGCCACCAACAACGAGGCCGAATACGAGGCCATGATCGCCGGAATAGAGATGGCACTCCTCAGTTGAGCCCGCAAGATTAGGGTCTACACCGATTCTGAGCTAGTCGTGCGCCAGCTCAACGGACAATACGACACTAGGACGAGGTCCATCCCCGCCTACCGGGAGAAGGTAAAAGCCTTAGTGTCGTGCCTGGAAACTTTTGCGGTAGAATCCATCCCGCGAGCCTCGAACACAAAGGCAGATGCTCTAGCAAGGTTGGGATCTGCCCTTCCCTTGGAGGTAGGAAACCGCATGATGATAGAGAGAAAACTCTCACGAAGTGTTACCAGCGAGGTCCTCTCCGTCAGAACCGAGGATTGGAGGTTCCCGATAGCACGATATGTGGAGAGCGGTGTCCTCCCAGAAGACCCTGCGCTGGCCAGGAAGCTGAAAATGCAAGCGGCTTGCTACTGCGTCATCGGTGGCCAACTCTACCGCCGAGGCTACGCTAAGCCCAACTTGCTATGCGTACCGCCCGAGGTCACGGATCACATCCTCTACGAGGCACATGAGGGAGTCTGTGGCGGCCACCCGGGTGGCGAGCCTTGGCGCATAAGATCATCCATCTAGGGTACTTTTGGCCCACCCTCCGACAAGATGCGAAGGCCTACGTCCAAAGGTGCGAGGGGTGTCAGAAACACGGGAACCTCCAGCACACTCCAACCTCCCGTGTCCACTCCATCCACGCACCCTGCCCGTTCGCGATGTGGGGGATGGACATCCTCGGCCCCTTTCCCAAAGCAGCTGGCCCATTGCAGTACATCTTGGTCATTGTCGATTACTTCACGAAGTGGATCGAGGCGCAGGCCATGGAAAAAATCACCGGGACAAAGCTCTGCGACTTCCTATAGAAGAACCTCGTTTGCTGTTTCGGCGTTCCCATGACCATCATGACTGATCATGGCCCCCAACTCGACTGCGAAGAGACTCTGACTTTCTGCTCTGAACTAGGCATAGCCCTCAAGTTCTCCTCTATGGCCCACCCCCAGTCCAACAGCCCGGTAGAAAATGTCAACGCCCGCATCCTGACCGACCTAAAGAAGCGCCTGGGCATGGCACAGGGTCACTGGGAAGAACTACTTTCACTCGTCCTCTGGACGTATCGCACGACCGCGGGTCGCGCAACAGGCGAAACACCCTTCGCTCTAACTTACGGGGCGGAGGCGCTAGTCCTCGTGGAAACTCTGGTCCCATCGGCGAGGGTGTTCAACTTCGACGAGAAAGAGAACGAATCCAAACTTAAGGTCGAGCTACAATTCCGAGACGAGTTTCGGGAGTTGGCTGACCTACGCTCCAGAGATTATAAGCTTCGCGTGGCTGTATATCACGACAAGAAGGTCAGACCTCGTCTCTTGGCCACGAGAAACCTCGTTCTCAGACGTACCGAAGGTGGCAAATTGGATCCGAACTGGGAGGGTCCATATCTCCTCTGGGAGGAGGTCGCTCCCGAAGCTTTTAAGCTCAAAGACGGCGAGGGACGCATCCTAAGCAAAACATGGAACGTCGCATGGCTCAAGAAATATTATGTGTAAACTCCCTAAACCCCGTTGTTCCTTACAAGATTTTTTTAAATAAAGGATTGTTGGCTTTTCAAAAAACTCTCTCGAAAAATGAAAATCTCGTTTGAAAGAAAAGTCCACCCCTCGCTTCCCACTTGGGGTTGGAGAGTCTCGTTTGAAAGAAAATTCCACCCCTCGCTTCCCGCTTAGGGTTGGAGAATCTCGTTTGAAAGAAAAGTCCACCCCTCACTTCCCGCTTGGGGTTGGAGAATCTCGTTTGAAAGAAAAGTCCACCCCTCGCTTCCCGCTTGGGGTTGGAGAATCTCGTTAAGTCCACCCCTCGCTTCCCACTTGGGGTTGGAGAATCTCGTTTGAAAGAAAAGTCCACCCCTCGCTTCCCGCTTGGGGTTGGAGAATCTCGTTTGAAAGAAAAGTCCACCCCTCGCTTCCCGCTTGGGGTTGGAGAATCGCGTTTGAAAGAAAAGTCCACCTCTCGCTTCCCGCTTGGGGTTGGAGAACCTCGTTAAGTCCACCCCTCGCTTCCCGCTTGGGGTTGGAGAATCTCGTTAAGTCCACCCCTTGCGTCCCACTTGGGGTTGGAGAATCTCGTTTGAAAGAAAAGTCCACCCCTCTCTTCCCGCTTGGGGTTGAAGAATCCAATTTGAAAGAAAAGTCTACCCCTCGCTTCCCGCTTGGGGTTAGGAACAACCAAAAATAATCATGCAAAATCCGATCGAGGCTGATCGTGATCTTGGCATAATAATTGGAAGCAAAACCAAAGTCTGTGGCTAGGCACGATGAGAACGAGAAATCGCCTTCGTCGACAAGCATGATCTTTTGGAAGTTGCTGTAATGCCCCATCCAAATCTCACTGACATCGGAATCGGAATCATAAACGAACGAGTTTTGATCAAGATGCGTGTAATATGTTGTCTCCATATTAGTACTTCTAACTACCACTTGTTTAGATTTGTATGAACTTCTTGAACAGTGGAGTTGAATTTAGAGAAGGGCGGATAAATTATGACTTGAAATATCTCCGGGCGAGATCCTAGCGAGGTTCGTAGCCTCGGCATAATCTTATAAAGATCTGAGCAAGACTCATGATCTCGGGGTGGAATTAAAACACCCGATGTGGCCCGAGTACCACAATAGTTGTGACACTCGAACCATGGGGTTGGATGGATATGGATGAACATGTACAAATAGGCTAAAACAAACAAACAATCACGAGAAAAGAAAAATGATATAAAAGAAAGGCCACAAGGGCCAAGATGTTTAATTACAAACCCCGCATGGCCACCAAAATAAAGGCCACAAGGGCCAAGGTGTTTGAATTACAAACCCCGCAGGGCCACCAAAAAGACAAAAAAAGGAGAAAGCAGCATCTTTCAGTTCTTCGGGACTTCAGCGGCGGGATTGGCGGAGTCCGTGAGAGCTTTTGGGGCGTTGGTGGTAGAACACGCGGGAGCTTCTAGGACGGGGTCGACGGTGACAGACGGCTGGGAACTTGGCGCGTCTGTCGCAGGTTGAAGTCCCGTGACGACAACCTCCAGACCTTCATGAACGAGTTCCACCGCGGGAGGTGCCTCGCTTGCCACGGTCCCATCCGCGTTGAGAAAGAACTCACATTTTCCCTCGGGCTCCTCCCCGGTCTCCTCCCCCATAGTCTCTTCGTAATTGGGGATGAAGAAGGTGATACGGGGATCAATATGCCCGTACTTTGCCACCGCCTATCTAACCCCCATACGAACGGCTTGGTGGAACATCTTCCTCACACTTTCCACCAGCTCCGCTTTATACCCCTCCGAAGCCACGTACTTGGGACCCGTGGCCTCCACCTCTTCGTTAAGCTCAACAACACGCCGCTCGAGGCGGCTAATCTCCTCCTCAACCCTCGAGATCTCCACCTCTTTCTCCTTGAAAAAGTTGTGCTCAGCGGAGAGCTTACCCCGAAGCTCCTCGTTCTCGCTCTACAGAACCTCGGCCACTTCACTCGCCTTGCCCTTCCGCTCCTTCGCCCGAGCCTCTCCCTCCTTTGCTCGGGCCTCCTCCTCCGTCGCCCTCGCCACCGCCTTAGCCTCATCCCTCGCCGCAACCTCCGCGGCTTCAACCCGCTTCTTAGCCACAGCAAGCTCCTTTGCCTGCTTCTCGCACTCCTCGGTGCGGGCTTTAAGCGCCGCCTCCATCTTTTCCATCCTCGCGTGGGCGAGGCAGATGCAGCTACGGTTGTAGTTGTCAAAGAAGGTGTGTTGTAGGTTCGCAAAAGTATGAGAAAAGAAATAAGAAAAAAGGCGCGAAGTCCTAAATAGAAGTGAAATATGTAAAAGCAAGACTTACCATGGTCGAGTATCGAGCGGCCTCGTCGTCAAGTGCCGCTTCGGTGAGGTTGTTGGCCCACACGACCTCTTCCTTCCACTCCTCCCTACCCCACTTCACCGGCGCACCCCTAACCGGCCCGGGGCAATGAAACTTCGCGGTTGAAGGACCAACGGGGTCGAGGGCTCGTCCCTCAAAATTAAAGGAGGGAATGACCTCCTTCCCCGACGGACCTCGTTGGTCCTTCCCTGATGGACCTCGTTGGTCCTTCCCCGACGAACCTCGCTACTCGTCCGCCCGATGTTTTTTCCCCCTCTCCTTACGGGGGGATTCCACGCCTTTCCTCTTATGCCCGGCTCCGTCGCCGAAGCCTCGAGAGGCTTGGGAGGACGTCTTCGTGACATCCCCCTTCGGCGAGACCCCCCTAGCATTCTTCTCCCCGGACGTCTTCAGCGGCGGGGGTGTAGGTTTCAACTGTGAGGGGGGCGGCTACGCCAGCGAGGTCGGATCCTTTATAACTATCCCCTTTTGACCCCGGGGAATCGGGGCCGTAGAACTGGAAGTCACAGGTTTCTTTCCCTCTGACTTCGAGGTAAGAGCGCGCAGAAGATCCACTACCAAAGAGAAACATGGAAAAAAGTTAAAAGGAAGAGCAAAGAAACAAAGCGAGGTTAGCAAGGCTTCTAAAGACGGCGTTAAAATAAGCTAAGATTGTGAGGTTGTTAACCTCGCTACCTAACAAAAGAGGGCAAACAAAAAAAAATATATATATAACAAAGATTGTGAGGTTGTTACCCTCGGTACCCTCGCGTGGCGGAAGGGCGAGGCTCAGGCCGGCCTGCTCAAGTCGGTCTTGTGCTAGATACTTCTGGTACGGGGCCTGACGCACCGGAGCATATCGTGCTTTAAGTGCATTGAGTTGGGCAACCGTGTGCGAACCCACTTGCCGAACGAAGTTGCCCGGCACCGTGGGAAAATTGAGATACCTCCCGGTGAGGTCCCGAACCAGGAACCAATTCTTCTTCCATGGCACGACGTTCGAAACGTTCGTGATAATCTTGATACCCGACAAGCTAAGGTTGACGAAACAGGACTTTTGCTCCCTCCTCGCTAGGAACAGAGTCGACATGTTGTCGACCTTCGGCCCATCCCCAAGCTCGCGACTGGGAACCGTGTAGGCGCACAGCAGCCTCCAAGCATTGGGAAACAACTGTGCAGGGCAGATCTGCATGGCATGGCCCACAGAAAGTCGATGATCTGTTGGGCCAGGGGCAACCTAAAGCTCGCTTAAAGACTGAACAGGTGCACAACCACGCACCTTTCATAAGACGCCAAGATGCCTAGGCTCCAGCTCGGTAGGCGTTCCCCCAGAAAGAAAAACCTCGCGTGAATCCGAGGACATGGGGATCCTTTCCTCAAGGACAGGTGGGACGTGGGACACGACATCGATAATATACGCCGCATCAAAGTTCGCGGGCTCGTAGGAGTCAGACGACGTTGCTACAACCTCGGCAGTGACCTCATCGGAAACGGAAGACGAGGCCATTTCAACACTCGATGACGTACGAAGTCGAGAAAAGCGAGAATTAATGGAAACCTCGGAGTCACTAGAAGAAGGGTCGCTAAAAACCAACGACGGAGACCTCGGGTTCTATTAGTCGCTAGGCTCTACGCTTCCCACGGACTCGGAAACCTCCTCGTTAAAACCCTCTTGCACTTTGAAAATGAAGCTTGGTGGGGGGCTCACGGAAGCTCTCCTAGTCATGAAAGAACGACGTCCAGGCCGCGGGAGGCTAGCACTTGGAAAAGAAACAAGCGTTGAGACATCGCGCAAGGTAACCAAGAAGAAGCAACAACACGAGGTCGTAACAACAACAAAGGGAAGAAGAGCGCGAGGCCATAGCCCCAAAGGAAAAATGACACGAGATCGTAACAACAACAAAGGGAAGAAGAGCACGAGGCCATAGCCCCAAAGGGAAAAACGACACGAGGTCGTTACAACAACAAAGGGAAGAAGAGCGCGAGGTCATAACCCAAAAGGGAAAAGCAACACAAGGTCATATCAACAACCAAAAGAAAGAGAATTCTAGGTCATAAGGGAAGAACATCAACGTGGCACCCTAGAGGCTACCCTGACAAGATAGGACGGCGGAGGAGAATTTGAAGCGCCAAAAAGGAAGAAAGAGAAAGAAGAAAGCCAACCAGCGGTGGAAGCCCAAACGTCCCGTTAGTCGGACATCATGACGCTTGGGCTCCCGAGTGTCTCAAAATTCAAAATAATGAAAAGAAAACACTCAACTGTCAACCGGCAAGCAAAAGGTACGAAGGTATGGCTATCGCCTCCCTCACTTCACCGTCCCGCCGCCCCAACACGGACAAGAAACGCCGAAAAGCAACCCTCGCCCACCAAGGCGCAAAATTAAAAAGAGAAAAGAAAAGAAAAAGAAAGAAAAAAGAAGAGAAGAAAAAGCAAGGAAAGATGGCGAAGGCAACGTGCAGGAACACACGCAACCCCGCCACTGTTGTTCCGCCACCGTGACACCAGCGTGAAACACCCTGAAACATCCGTCTCCCGTCGAAAGCAGAAGGTGGCGAGGGAGGAAAACTAAGAACACCGAAAACGAAAAGAGGAGAGTCGACTACTTACTTGCTCAAAATCGGCGTGGAAGAAGCGGTGGCGCTACTGGAAGGTAGCAGAAGTTCGTCGGAAACCGTCTCGAAAACTCCTCACGGAAAACTGAAAAGGCAAAAAGAGAGAGGGCGAAAATGGTGGAGAGGAAGATGAAGAGGAAGCGTGGGGGATACGCCCTTATAAAGAACAGGCTTGGGCCTCCCCACGCTCCCGAAAGGCTCATTGGGCCTGTCCCACCTGGACGGCCCAACAAGCAAGATGTGAAGAGCAGGCCCAGCTTGGCCCACGCAAACGAAAGAAAAACCCATGTACAGAGCCTCACAAGAAGAAAACCTCGCAAAACACTCTCCCAACCTCTAGAACCTCGCATCTCGCAAAACACTCTCCCAACCTCTAGAACCTCGCATCTCGCAAAAAACACTCCTCCAACCTCTAAAACCTCGCATCTCGTAAAACTCACTCCCAACCTCGAGAACCTTACACCTCGCAGAGAACTTCCCAACCTCTAAACACCTCGTACCCCGCGGCCCCATGGAACTTATGCCCTGCGGCCCTCGAGGCGAGGCCCCCAGGCCATGAGGTTGTGATAATGTCCAAAATAGTAAAGTAATAGGTGGGCCTGGGGTACAAAAAAATAAATAGACACGACGGGATTTCCAAGGATGATTCGGTGTCCCACGAGGTCCTCCGAAACCTCGGAGCGAGGCCTCAACCTCGTAACCGACTCTACTGACACAGCCGCCCACGCGAACCAATCGCCAAATGCCGCTTCCCCGAACCAATCACCAGCGACCTCCCCTCCAGACCAATCAAAAGCCCCGATCTCGGGCATCCCACATCGAATCTTAGCAAAAACTCGACTCTCCAATCCTCTATAAATAGAGGAGAACCTCGTAAGAAGAGGGGGTCGAAGCACATCTTGAACTCAATAACTATCTTGCTCGTTGAAGATCGACGTGATCGAAACATCGTCAAAAGACCTCGCTATAGACAAGTGAAGTCTACAAAAAAGACTTCAAGTCATACAGAAACCTCGCTCACACTAAAGACCTCGCTACACAATCTCGTCAGACCCCCTACACCACGCTCTCAAGTATACCTCGTCTCAAGATCAATCAAGTAGTACTCTAGTGGTAGAATCGTTTAGCAAATAGGAGATCTCGAACATTGTTAGATCGAGATCTCGAATACTCGTAGGAGGTCTAAGATGTAATTCTCAGTTGTTTGTTAGCCTCGTTGGCTTATAACCTCGCTGTAAAAGAAATATAAATAAAGAAGCAAGTGTTTGCACAATCAAATATAATAATCTCGTTCCTTGTCTTCTAGCTAGTTGTTATTTCGGGTTTCATCAGTTGCAATCTTTCCTCGTTCTCTGTTTTGAGCCCTTGAATGGCTCGAAACAAGTCTTCCATGGTAATGGCGGAAGAATTCACCTCTCCCTCGATAACTCCCTTGTTTTTGTTGTTAGGGTCGTCCATTTTGTTCCTAGAGCACACAACTCAACACACACAACTAGGAAAAATGCGTCAATGAATCCCACACACGCAAGGGTCCTTAACCGATCCTTAAGCAATAAAAATTGGTTGTTAGAAGGTTCGGTAAGGTCTCAAGACAAAGAAGTGACTCGTCAAGAAAATAAACAAGAAACAAACAAGCAAACTCGGCACACTCCAAGAAGTGTAACACAAAAAGCTAAAGGAAAGGTACTTTAATTTATTTTAACAAAATATCAACGAAACAGGTGGTGTAGGTGTCACCCTTGTGTTGCCTTACTTTTTCTCGGTCACTCCTCTTGTTTTACTGGTGACCGGATCTTTCTAAGAACAACCACTTTTTTCGCAAGGGTTGAGTCAAGAGGTGTTGGGTTCAATACCAAGATCTCCCTCCTAGCGTCCTGACACTTTGAAGGAGGATGGGCGAACCAAATCTTCTCCTACTATACCTTAATTCGAACAAGCAATTTACTTTCTTTTTTTATTATAATTGTTTTCGTTCCCTTAATCCACAACCTTTCGCATGCCACACTCACTTAAAAGATGGAATTAAGTCTACGAATATAAAGGGTTGGCTATCGAATGTGGAGTTTATGAAGCACAACTGTAATCGGTTTTTGGATAAAGATGATTCGGCTTCAATATCAAGACTCTAACAGACTCGTAGGCAAATCAAACAACAAAACTCGGATCAGTTTTTGAGCACACAAAACGTAGGGAAACAAACCAATTTCTATGTACTTAACAATCGAGTTTTAGGAGTCAAACCTCGCGTGGCTCTGATACCACATGATACGATCGTCCTTGGTTGGTTCACGGTGCGAGCTAGGGACTTCAAGAAACTGAAAACCTCGATTGGGCAATTGGCTCACCACTGGGACAATTCGGCACAGGGTTGGTACCAAGGGTGCAGGGTCGGTACCAAAGGGATTCGAGAAGATGTGGATGAAGAAGATGGACGGCTGGGATGGAAGTTTGATAAGGATATGGACTCTCAAAGACGGATATAACTCACCGGCATTTGAGAGAACTAGGGGCTTGGATGTTACACACCAAGTGCTCTTGAAAGATCGATATTACACACAATCCGATCAAGAACAAGAACTTCAAAGGGACGATTCGTTGCATTCAGCAAAAGAGAGTTTTTCATCAATTCAAAGGTAATAAATACAACTCACGAAAGGCCTTTTAAAACCCCTAGGCTGATCTCCTTCCAAAGCATTATACAAGTATTAAAACAAAGCACTAAAAACTTGCATTAAAGTTGTCTATTCACATTCGCCAACAACCCTTGGCATTCAAACACAGATCGGTACCGAGGCTTACAGCTCAGTACCGAGGGAGCTGAAGAGGAAACCCGGCACTGACACCGTAACAATGTCCACCAACTCGATACCGAACCCTACGGGTCGGTACCGAGGGTCGGTACCGAGGCGTATTGGCTCGGTAGCAAGAGCTGCCTTGATTTGACGGTGCAAGGTCTTCGCCATGGAACGAGTAATTTGCATCACCAGCTCCTCTTGCTCTTGCTTCTCGTCCTCGGTGTCCTCCTTGGCGTCCCGGCTTGGCTCAGTGAGATCTTGATGGGAAGGATTCACATCCGCATTTATTTGACTTGAGAGGGAGAACTTTTATAGTTGTAAAGATTTAAAATTTTCTTAAGCTTCCTGCAAAAAAAATAATGATATGGTTAGTAAAATATGGATTCATCTCTAGTTGTATTAGACGTGTCACGTGTATAATATTTATTTTCAATTTCACGATTTATATGCTACATGCTTTGTATAAAATAAAATTGATAATATGGTTTGTATAAATAATATCAAATTTATGTTTATTAATTGTCAAGAGAATTTAGTCTTATAGTATTATAGATAGATAGAATATGATAGATGATAAATAGATGGATATATAGTATGGTTTTTTTTTCATATGAAATGTCATGGGTTTCAAATCCATATAAAATGAATATTGTTGTGTTTTATAATATGAAATGTCTTTAGTTTTAAATTTATTTTTAGATGAATATGCATTGATTCCAAAATTTAACTAATGCAATTTACATTTATTGTGTTGTTTTTTTATTTCTATGAGGTTGGTCATAAATGACGATAATTTTCAATTTTATAGGTTACTAGGGGTGAATGGGTGATGCCCGTGCTACGCACAGGTCAACTTTGTTTATTTTATTCTTGTTAAAAATATTTGAATTTTCAAAATTATTTACATAAATGTTTGAATTTTTAAGATTATTTGGATGTTTTTATACTTTATGGTTAGAATGACTTTACATTGCTTTTACATTTACGAATCACTTATTGTCATTTAGGCCTAATACTTTTCATATTCTTATGATAAATTGATTACGTGGTATTTCTATATCCAAATAAATTCTTATTACTTATATTTTATAATTATTTACCCCTTTTTATTAATTTTTTTAGGGCGGGCTTGGGGTCCATCCCTGCAATAAAACATATTTTTTCACATTCATAATCTATCTATATATTTTTAGTAATTAATATACTAACTAATTCATTGATAAATGTTTAGAATGTTGAAAGATATTTCATGACCACAATTTAAAAATTATAATAGGTAGGTAACGTTTTCTTAGTTTTAATGGGATCTTTAAAGTTGTTTAGCACAATTTGTATATCAATTGGTAGTGAATGAAATTGTAATGAGTTTTAGAACATTATAGTACAAAGAATTGAGTTCTTAGAATGTATTTTATATTGTGACATATATTTGTTCCAAGTATTTATATAGCTGAAATTTTATTTCTTTTAACACAGATGAAGATTACCCTTCTATAAAGTCATACTATTCATGAATACACTAAAAAAATAACAATTATTTGGAAAACAAAAATTCGGAATGTGGAGGGGTGTGATATGATCAAAATTTTTAATATTAAATGCAATAAATGTGTTTTAATTTGTAATGATATTAATTGGTATTGAATGAATTTTTTTATGAGTTTTGTAACATTTGTAGTGTGAAAAAATTGACCTAATTTTTATTTCTTTCCTAAATATCAAACTGATAAAAAAAATCGTTACCAAATAGATACATAGAGCTATAGAGTAGTATTAATAATTATAATTATTATTTGACCAAAAATATCTTTCCTCGCCTTTATATAAGGTCTTGAAAAAATTAAACAAAAACCATTAGGAGCATTTTGAAAAATATACTACCAAAATTTATATAAAATAATATATTTTAGATTTTTATGTTGTTGATGGTAATGAGTTATATAATTCGCATTATCATTTTCATATAGAGTCAATGTAGTTTTACCTTTGGTTAGATAAATAACACATATAATATAAGAAATAAAATTTAGGATAAATTTAAGATAACATATCTATAGAAAAGTTTTACCTTTGTTTTTAGAAAAAGAGTCACGTGCGAATGGGCGCCTAGGTGAGAAATAAGAATAAATCTCGTTCGTTCCTTCCAATAAATCAACGTCCCTGATTAAACATTCATTTAAAAAATTAAAATACGGCACGGACGAATTTTTCCCGTATTATTCGCGTATTTTTCAATAAAATACAACACGGACGAATTTTTCTCGAATTTTTCAAAAAATACGTTTTTATGAGACGCGCCCAGTTTGTTCATCAGAAATAGCGATTTGTTCATCAATACTAACTAATTGTGCATTGAGTTTTTGATAACATTGTTCATTGATTTCAAACTTTTTTAATTTTTATTTTTATTTTTTAACCTTATTTAAGTGTAGGAATACAATATTTATGTAGTTTTTTATGCACATATAATTAGTTTCGATATACCCATATTTGTTCATTGATATACTCGTATTTGTTCATTGATATACCCCTATTTGTTCATTGATATACACATGTTTGTTCATTGGTATACCATTATTTGTTCATTGGTATACTAGTATTTGCTCATTGATATACCATTATACCCTATTTGTTCATGTATATACACCTATTTGTTCATTGATATACACTTATTTGTTCATTGATATAACCTTTTTTGTTCATTGATCTAACCTTGTTTGTTCATTGGAATACACTATTTGTTCATGGATATACCCCTATTTGTTCATTGATATAACTTTTTTGTTCATTATTATACCCTTATTTGTGAATTGAAATAAACTTATGTTTATATGTCAATGTCATCAACTTGTACAAATATGCATATATTAATAAACAAATATGCATAAACTAATGAACAAATTGATGTTACAAATGAACAAATATGCACAAACCGATGAACAAATATGCCAAAACCAATGAACAAATATGTCAAAACCAATGAACAAATCCAAAGTGTTGATGAGCAAATCCACATTGTTGATGAACAAATCCACAATATTGATGAACAAATTCACAGTGTTGATGAACAAATCCACATTGTTGATGAACAAATCCACAATACTGATGAACAAATCCACAATATTGATGAACAAATATGCACAAACCGATGAACAAATATGCCAAAACCAATGAACAAATATGAATATAACAATGAACAAATCCACAATGTTGATGAACAAATCCACATTGTTGATGAACAAATTGATGTTACTAATAAACAAATATGCACAAACCGATGAACAAATATGTCAAAACCAATGAACAAATATGAATATAACAATGAACAAATATGCATATATCAATGAACAAATATGCATAAATTAATGAACAAATTGATGTTACAAATGAACAAATATGCACAAAACCGATGAACAAATATGCCAAAACCAATGAACAAATATGTCAAAACCAATGAACAAATCCATAATGTTGATGAACAAATCCACATTGTTGATGAACAAATCGATAATACTGATGAACAAATCCACATTATTGCTGAACAAATCTGGGCCGTTTTTTTTTTCAAAAATACGCGAATAATTCGCCAATAATTCGTCCGTGCCGTTTTTTCCCCTTTTAAGTGAAATGATCAGCGCCTTTGATTTTTCTTGATCCAACGGCTCCTGTTCTTTTTTATTTCACACCTGGGCGCCCATTCTCACCTGAACCGGACTCTTGTTTTTATATGAAATAAAAACAAAATACATACCTCTGCATCGAAAAGGAATATGATCAAAAATTTGCTTGAAATTTGTATTGAGCGTGGAGTGTAGCACGTTTAGCCGGTTTAGGTGTTGTTTATGATCCCTTCTTATAATCAAATTTTGTATAGTATACTTTAAATGGTAATAAAAGCCACTGAATACATTTAATATTTTATTCAATGCCTCATTAGTAGATTTTTGTAACACCTCCAAGCATTAACATGCAACAATATTAGAAGACGTTACAAATTTTAGCAATAGTTTTCAAACGGCACTAAAATAGCAATAATGTATAATAAATTCCAATTAAAGTAATACTAATCATTAATCACCCATCTATCTATAAACCTATAAGATTAAATCTTTATGGCAATTAATGCTCCCACCTCTTATACATAATATATGTTTCCTATATAATTCCAATACAATGTCATAATCAATTTTAATTAAAACTTGGCAATTAATTTCTATTCAAATAATAACATTTTTTATTATATCATTCAAACATACATCAAAATGCTAATAACATATTTAGACAACTAAGATAATGATGAGGTCATCCAATATAAATCAAATTAACTTTGAATGAAAAGATTTGATATTAATGAGCATGATTATTGGTTAATGCTATTTTTTTAACGTTCATATTCAGTGAACGAAAAGGTTCAATGGCTAATTAAGCTCATGTATACAAATTAAATATACACAGTTGTTACAATATCCATTCAACGAGTCAATTTCTATTCAATGTCAATTTACTACACAAAGTTAAATATACACAAACGTTACAAGATCTCAATGGATGAGTCGATTCATATTCAAATTCAATTTCCTACCAAAAAAATATACGCAGCTGTTACACAATCCCACAAAACAGTCTATCAACTGTCCCTTGACAATTACATCATATAAATACTGAACCATGGACCTCCCCCTCGGTCTATCAGACTATCACCCCAACAAACATTCTCTCATCTTCTTGCCTACTCCTTGCACCCACAAATTAAAGATCCATCCCCCTTTTAAAAACAAACACTATATTGCATCATCGGATGATAAGGTATGTACACGTTTTGAAATAAAATTCTGCTTTTGAAAATTTTAAAAGGTTAATATTAATTTTGGACTTTTAACAGGGAATGTGATACATTGTACTTCCAAAAATATTGAATCATCTCCAAGCTAAATGAAGGCTTCTGTGTACAACTTCAAAGAGGTTTATGTGTTGCCTAATTTGCTAGAGTTCTAAGTGGCTTCACAAGCACTTTTTTTCACCGAATTAGTAACAAGTCTTCAAAAAGTATGCCATGCACGTTCATGGTTTTATAGTTTCTATTGTATTTATTTTGGTCGTCTAAAGTCTTACACCTTATAATATTTTTCCACTAAGAAATATATATATATATATATATATATATATATATATATATATATATATATATATATATGATAATATTTAGAAATCCTATGTTGGGTTGCAATAACTTTTTTGTAACTTACACATGCATACGATGCATACTTATAAAGCGTTTCTTCGATCAGCAGTGAGCTGGGTTGCTATGACATACCTCAGATAGTTGAATTCAAAATCCACACCATGTATTGATTTCAAATCATCCTTTCATGATATCAAGGGTTTAAAATACTTTAGCTATAAATAATACCTCCATGCATCTACCACTCTGAATGATGCAAATGTGTTGTTTTTTATTCAATGATCTGAAAAAGAACAACCTAAATAACAATCAACAAGAAGGTGGTGATGTCTATTACTTTCCGTCATTTCATAGTAAAACATAACGAATAATGCAAGTCTTTGCAAAAATGAAAGGAAAAAAAACTGATTACGAAGAAAAAAAAATCTGATTCCACCAAAAAAAAAAAAAAATTCTGATTACGAAGAGTGCAGACTGATTAATTGGAATTCACCAATAAAAAAAAATGGAATACAAAAATAAATTGTTCAAACCAAGGCGCAACACAAGAAAATTAAAACAAACATATGCAAGTAGTACTCCCTCCGATTCAAATTAAGTGCTGTTTTAGTACTTTAAATTTGATCCAATTTAAGTGTTGTTTTAAGTTTTTTAGGCAATTGATTAGGAGTGTGATATGAGAATTGTTATTGGAATGTATTTTTATTAATTAATGTTATTTATTCATTGCTTAAAAAAGGTGATGATTGGTAAAATTCATAAAAAATTTACACTTTTGAGTTTAGTTAATAGTTTTCTTAAATCTTGTGTCGAACACTAAAACGACACTTATTTTGAATCGGATGGAGTATTGTTTATTGTTTATTTACTTAATCAATAGTAAAAACCAAAATTCTCGAAGACCATGCAATGTATTGATTAACCATTTAATTTACAACCAATAAAAACAACTACTAATTCAAAACTGTCATTATTTAAATCTTTAATTGTAGGAGTATATACTTATAAATTATTAAAATTTAAATACCGTGTGCGGGTCCCACATCTAGTCTTTTAAAAAAAATACATTTATTCTCAAAAAGCTTTTCTTATATGGCTATAGTGTATGTATAGTTTATAGTTTATTCCCAAAAAGTTTTTTTTATATGTTGATAGATAGAAGATAGATAAATAGCTACATAAATGAATTAGAAAAATAATAGAAATACATATTTAGGCAATTTAAATGTCTCGAGGTTGTTGGGATGGGACAAAGGGTCGACCCAAAGTCTAGATTTTTTTTTTATTAAAACAAATAATGATCACCCAAAATAGGACATTAGGTTAGGGTTGTCAATGGGTCGGGTTATGGGTGGGTGGAGCACTTTCACCACCCGACCCGCAAGTAAAAATGTCCCACCCGACCCACCCGTCACCCGTTGAATGTTCCACCCATCACCCAAACCACCCGTCACCCGCTGGTTATATGGGTGACCCGTTCACCCGTATAACCGTTGTATTTTTTCCATTATCTTATTTAATATTGATAATTCAATACGAAAAAAATATACAAAGATAATGATTCAATAAGTAAATTATTAATACACTAAGTAAATGAAAATGTAAATCCATAGTTCTAAAATTAATAATAAGAAAACACAAAAAAATACATTATAAAAGGTTAAATATTTGAAATTTTCCTTCAAAATATGAGAACACTTTCATAATATACTAGGATAAGTATGATTTAAACGGGTTAAGTGGGTGGTTTGGGTAAAATGGGTGATGGGTTGGGTGATGGGTGGGTGATGGGTCGGGTTATTTGGGTGACAAAGTCTCGCCCATACCCAACCCGTCACCCGTTTCACCCATCACCCAATCCGCCCACCACCCGCTTTGTTTGGGTTTTCGCCCGTTTAATTTGGGTGGGTTAAGCGGGTGGGTTGGTCACCCATGGGTAATTGCCAGCCCTACATTAGGTTATTAATCCTATCATCATTTAAATATAAAATTGGCCAAAATTTTATTTTTTTAGTATGGACTTAAGTGTATTGTTGCAATATAAATGTGGCAAAATTGAGCTAATCTAGAAAAGATGAATCTGAAGGGATATGTAAGTAGGGTTACGAAATTGGATAGTTAGGAAATGAAATTGTAGGGTTAAACATTTTTTCTCTCTATAAATTTATTGTTAAGATGGTGTATATTAGGTGTATTTATTCCCAAAAAGCTAGTTTACTAGTAATTATGCCCGTGCTACGCACGGGTCAAATTTTTATCAATAATTTTATTATTTAATACATTATGGTCTATAATTTTTATTATTTTTTGTTATTTTATGTTTTTGTTTTTTGAAAAGGAATTTTTAATCTTAATTAAATAAAATTGTATGAAATTTATTACTTCTATCTTATTTATATATATTATGAATTTTATTCTTAATTATTTAAGAGATTTATACTTAATTAGTAGTCCAGTTGTCTTTTAATTCACTTGTTCCTTCTCTATAATGAGAGTGTGTATTGGTTAGTTCTAAACAATCAAATATTATTAATCAATATAAAAATTGTATTAGAGTCGTTTGATTAGATATATATTATAACTAACCTTCTCTAACGTATAATAGAGATCATGTTTATAGGTGAGCAATGCATTATCTAGTCATCTCCATCCTCTTCATATAACACTATATATACACACACAATTACAAATTTAATATTTTTTAATTCAATTTAATGATAGTTTGAATATGCTTTAAAAACATATGTATGTGGTAGCAAATATTAAACACTATATACACACAATAACAAAGTTAATATTTTTTATTCAATTAATGATAGTTTGAATATGCTTTAAACACATACGTATGTGGTAGCAAATATTACACCAAATCTTATAAAAATGGTGATCGAGATTAGTTCTATCAAAATCTAAACCTTAAAAGTTAAAGTAATCCAATCAAGCCTTGCACAAAGACTCATTTGTTAATCCAATTAGCAAATAATTGTGTTTCGAATGGATAGATAACATATAAATATAAAATTATTTGACGTGAATTTATAATATCTTAGCATAAAAATTTGTGAAAAGATTGTTTAATTTCTTATCATTAGGTACAATGAAAAAAGTTTAAGTGAATCATTTTGTATTATATATTTTGAAATATATATCCATAAATAGAATAACATGAAATCTATATCATTCTTTCTTTGATCTTCTACTCTCCTTCCATTGAGCAAAAATATAACTATATCACAAACAAAAAAACTAAACAAAAAAATATTGAAAAATACAATTTTGCATAAAGATATGAATCAATATAAGATATTTTTCAATTTTTATAGAAATAATTAAATGAAAATTAAAAAGTATTAAATTTAAAATATAATAAGAATTTACCTCAATAATTTTGTTGTAGATTACATCATAAGAATTTACCTTAATAAGTTCTTCAGACTACAAACTTGATGCATTTATTTTATTTTTCTTATTTTTTTCTCATCTTCTCCTTGCTCAACAACATCCATCTTTTACTATATGTGAATCTCTCCATATATATTCTTATTAGAACATCACTAAAATTGTATTTATAGGCAACATGAAATTGAGCTACTTAATATTAAAAAAATCAGTAACCTTCCCACTCAATGTCAGAGTTGATTTGGGGCTAATTAAAGATTATAAAGTGGCAACTAAATTTGTTCATATTTATTGTTTATAAATTAATTCATATATTTTCTATTTGATTCCATCTCTCCCCTCTCCTCTCAACCGTTTCCAAAAAGTAGTGATAAATTGCATTGAATTGAATTAAATTACATTAAATAGGATTAAATTAGTGATAAATTATATCCTATCCTATTAGTCAAATCTTATAAACCACATTTATTGGTTCACATTTGTGATTAATTGAAAAATGACCAAATATCTCTTTAAAAAGCAAATGACACGTATTTATTGTTTATAAATTAATTTATATATTTTCTATTTGATTCCATCTCTCCCCTCTCCTCTCAACAGTTTCAAAAAGTAGTGATAAATTGCATTGAATTGGATTAAATTGCATTAAATAGGATTAAATTAGTGATAAATTATATCCTATCCTATTAGTTAAATCTTATAAACCACATTTATTGGTTCACATTTGTGATTAATTGGAAAATGACCAAATATCTCTTTAAAAAGCAAATGACACGACACATAAATTTTAAACTTTAGTGATATATAAAAAAAATATTTTACATAAGTAAAATTACTCATTTATATTTTCTTTTTACTTTTTTACTTTAATTAAATCCTTTGGTCATTAATTATCCAATGTTTTTTCTTTATAGGATATATATAGATATATAGATAAGGTATAAGATATTTTTTAATTTTAAATATCATTTTAATAAAAAAAAGATTTTATAAAATTTCAATCCCATGATTCCAATGTTTCTTCCTTGTAGGATATATAGATAGATAAGATATAAGATTTTTTATTTTAAATATCATTTTAATAAAAAAATATTAAGATTCTACAAAATACAATCTCATGATTTGAACCCATGACCTATAGGTTTACAAATGAGTCCAAATGAGGCTTAACCACTCTGCTACACTATATTCTTTGATTTTCTTTATGCAATTATAATTATATAAAAATATTTGTGAACATGATTAATGAATGCAATAAATGGGAGCAAAATCCATTCTTATATGTATATAATATAATATAAGACTAGTGGTGATGCCCGTGCATAAGCACGAGACAAACTTTTCGTAAAATTGTATTGAGATTTTTTTTACATTTTTTAGTTACGTTATTTTCCATGCTTATTTGGTCATCTTGCATTTTTTTTAGTTAAAAGTTGACGTACACAATTATTACATGAATTCAATATTAATATTATGAAGTGTATTTCTTTTTTCTTAAGCAATATATTTAATGTAATTTTTTTTCTGAAACCGCTCATGTAACTAATTAAAATATCTCACTTATAAGTCTTTCCAAATTAATACTATAATCCATGTAAGAGTTTGGTTCAAATGAAACAAACTCTTATCCTGAAACGAACTTTTATCCTGAAACGGATGCACTTTTTCTAGTTCATAGTGCACTTTTTCTATTTCAGAGTGCACTTTATCGGATTTGCACTTTATGTAGTTTTCAATGCACTTTTCGTATTTTTTATAATGCACTCTTCAGATTGCACTTTTAGTATTTTACAATGCACTTTTGTATGAAAAGTGCACTACGAACTAGAAAAAGTGCATTCGTTTCACGTTTTAGGATAAGAGTTTGTTTCATTTGAATCAAACTCATTCATGTAATTGTAATAAACACTAATAACTATATAGTTTAGGTTATTTATGTGATTTACTTTAATTAACAATCATAATTATATAAGAAACATTATTTATGATTTAGATACCTAATTAAAAATATTTAAAATTAATGTTGAGTATAATTTGCAAAGTATAAGTGTCCATTTAAAATCACTTCATATTCGGAGGATAAATCGTATTTTAGAGGCTAAAAGCATTTATAAATTACTAAAAATAGTGAATGACTTACATGGCCAAGTGCGATGTTTAAAATATTTTTCAGTGAAAACTTGTACAACTAGCAGGGGGTCCTGTGCCGAAGGCACGGGGTCAATATTGGCTAAAATTACATTTTGGGTAATCAAGTAATCCGGTTTAAATTGGGGAAGCAAGTAAATCATGTGCAAAATACGGGTTATCTGTTTATACAAAATAAAAGTGCAACTTAGAAGCCCGTAAATGTAGGAATTAAGCCTACAAAGTTAATGCATTACAGGTTTAGTCTACAAAGATCATTTGTACACGAATTTAACCAATTCATCTGACGCAATCAGAGGCAAAAAGAGCTGCATGATATGATATGGCAATATTTACTGAACAAAATGTACAGCTCCGCATACTCCTCCCACACACGTTGTGAATCAATGAACTCACTCTCCCATGGCTATCCAATTAATCAGTGAAGTCAAAAAAACAGCAAAAGAAATAAGAAAGAAAAAAAATGAACAAAAAAATCTAGATAGAGCACAAGCATACCTGTATGTAACGATAAAGATTTGGGATCAGCTGATCTTCTTCATGACTCATACCGCTCCTGAAGTGGGTGACACCAACATCTGTTTGTTTGCTATATCGAAGATCACTTTGTGGAATCAACAAGTGACTCATTGACAGCATACCAAGCCCTCCAATTTCTTTTGGTGTATAGAAGACCACAGGAGGAAACCTGCAGTATATATAAAATGAGCACACAACTGCAAGAAATTATCATAGAGAAAATTCCACTCTATCGACAACATTTACCTGCTTGGCATCTTTATACGAGTCTGAATTTTATTCTCACACTTGACCAGAAGATCTAGAAGCTCTTGAGTATGCACAGTTGCTTCATGGAAGTATCTCATGAGACCTGCAATGTCCAGAATGAAAAACACAATATTATCACCATGCATAAACAATAGTACTCGAACTAAAAGAAGGCGAGCACAACTAAAGGCCACAATTTTTTAAAAAAAATACAAGTACCTATTAATGCAGTATTGCATTTGTTGACAATCTTCGTGAATGTTGTAGATCCTGAGGACATAAGAATCTGCCTAACACGATTCTCAAAAACCTTCATGTGGTCATCATCTACTCCAAGGAAGGCAATTGCGGTTCGCTCTTTTGTGAGTTCATTTTGCAGGTTCCACACCCCATCTTTGGTGGTGAGAAATGCCTCTTGTGTCATTCTAATCTTAGGCAATATGCACACTTCAAATCCACACATGCTAAAAAGCAAATTGGGGTTGTCTTTGCTGTAAACAGAAACAAAGCCATTCTCCCACTCCAACGTAGTGATACTTGGTGGGAGACGATTCTTCATATCCCAGAAAATACTCCTCCCCAGGTTAACATCATGTTTCATCAATATCATCCTGGCATCTCTTGGCCAACACTTTTTATCGTTATATCCAACCATATTCTCATTATTGGGATCAGGATGCTCTGTAAGATATCGCTGGATGAGATCACGTGCTTCTTCATGCGTGCACCGAAACAATATATGCACCTTGTCAATATAACGAGAATACAACCGGATTGGGTGACGTGTTTCCACCTTAGTGTCCCAGTAAGTCATGAATTCATTTGGCATTTGTGGTGAACCAGCAATTTCAGTAGCTCGTGTCAATCCTAAAAGAAGCAAATCTAACATGAGCCCATAATACTGTACAACAAACGAAGCAAACTGGAGATCACGAATGAAGCCATATCTTTGTAAGACAGAACAACATTGTTTTTTGTTGTCACATTATCAGCAATGTTGTAGTCAAGAATTAAACGCAAGAGCCTGTTAAGCATCGTCAAATCAATCTTCTCAAAGAATTTCTCAAATTTGGTCTGGAGCATCACCATACACCGCCCATCACCTGTGTCCCATACACCTTGTGTCCCATTTGTATACAAGAAGAGGAGGTGGCTCAGTATCTGCAGGCTTCACCCAGTTGGGAAAGATAGATCTTTTGTCCCCCTCATACCCCAGGTACTGATCAAGATAAGCATCCGTAATCTTCTCAAGTGGTTCAATTTCATAAACAGGGATCAGGTAGCTATACAGATCCATGAACTCAATACCAACTTCCTTAAAAGCACGCTGTGTCAACATATGACGCTTTATTCTTGACAAAGCTTCATGAGGGTTATCATAAGCCTTTTCTATCAGCCCCAACTCTTCCCTCTGTTCTGTATCATGCTTGTAGGACAATGGGGGTAATGGAATTGGAGTGAGCTTCCTAGATTCCAGCCAATGGACAGTTGTGGTATAAATAGCCACAACTTCCTCTGGTGTTCTTCGGATAATTGTGTTGTCGTTCTTGTTCTGCCTTCAGCCACAAACGGGTGAGTCTAGCCAGATTCTTCAGACAAATAGTCTTATCAACTGTGGCTCCCTTTCTTATACGTTCACGATTGTAGTGAGCAACATTGGTCCACCAATCAGCTTTTGCCTTGACATAATGCAAGATCGTATTCTTAATTGGGACTGGCAAACCTTTCTGATAACACCTGCCAACATTTGAGCAGACCATAAATCTCCATGAGCAACTACAAAACCAATAAATGATTATGTAGCGCGCCCAACTACAGAATCATATTTTAAAGCTTTCAAGATCATCAGATTTAAAGTTGTTTGTGGTGGAGCGCATATTTTAAATTCACCAATCTTTGTAAATGGTTATTTTACTAAACAAAGTCAATTCAGGGAAAAATTTGAAACACCAAAACTGAAGGTACACGACAGAAGCAAGCTTTTTGTAGTCATACTTGAGAACATCCAGGAAGTGAGGTCTGCAAACAAGGAACATACGCCAAACGAGGTACAAAATGCAAAGGCTGCAAAACAAGATGGAGAACAAAAGAGCTGAATACAAGTTTTAGAAATGATTGACATTCCAATTTTTAACTGACTGGTCAACACTGTTTCTAGCATTATCAAGACGTTCTAGGCTGCTATTTGCCTTTTCTAGGTTATCAAAGCTAAGGATCAATGCCTGGCCTTGATTTGTCTGTACAGTCTGTGCTGCTCTTGGTTTATCTGACTTTTCTAAAGGCTGTGAAGATGGTCCAGTTGCACCTCCCAAATTTAGCGAATTTTCTATTACGGATAAGAACTTCTTAATATGCCAGATTGCAGTGATTTCCTCTTTTATCCATAATGGTCCGTACTCATCTTTACAGAGCTCCCAAAGTTTATTACCATGATAACAATCAACAACATCATCAGTAGTTTGACTTCGTTGCTTGTGTCACACATAGAAAACAGGGCCTTGATATTGTTTATGTGATCATGCAACATATAGAATGTGGGACAATAGAGTATAGCTTGCTGACCTATGAATATTGCGCGAAGCATAGCTTTGGGATTATGTATGTCATTATGTAGCCTTGACAAAAAGTTGAGTAGATCATCCCCGATGAGTAGATCAAATTTCATGACCCATTGACATTCTATTAGAGGATTGATTATGTCAACCCTCTATTTTGTATTGAACAGACTTTACACTATTTTACTGTTTCGATTGACCAAACATTACTTCACTGAAGTGGTGCTCTACACTTCTCATTCTTTTCCCTATACCTAATTCCATAGTGAGAGAGAATGTATTCAGGCAACCTCAACTGAACCTTTGTTTTCCCATAAGCACAAAATATCCATTAATGCTCATTTTAAACTAAATGCAATCTCTATTCTTATGGGGCTTTAATCTGTGCATACATCACTGCACTTTCAATTGCTTTCCTCACAGCAGCTGGTCCTAGATTCATCAGCACCTGCCCATGACATAGTAAAATCAGTGGCAGCAGTTATAACCAGTATACCATGCTCCAAAATAAGATTTGATCTTTCTAAAAGATCTATACATGACCGGATTTGGGCATATAAATCGGGGCAGATACACAGTATAGAGATATGACACAGACTTTCGATCCGGATTGAACATACCCGGATGTCGGATCTAAAATAAATATATCCAGATAACCTGAATTGAATACATTTACTCCGGATATTCAATGTGAACATACATGGCTACCCTGTATACCCAGATCGGATCAGGGTCACACAAAAGCAAAATTTGCTTGGGGTATCCCTGTTATGAAGAGCAAGATATATCTCAAATCATATATTTTATCACGTAATGATACAGTGAATAATTCCTCTTTTCCTTATTTTAACCAAATGATAATGATGGAGTAGAACTATGTTATCTGAAAGTGTCACATCTTTTACATTAGAAGTGATTGACAGCTTCTTATGCTATGTGCGAATTTTCCCTCAAGCCTCACAAATACTTGCCTAATCAGCACATGATCTAGAAGTAGTTAAAAATTATGACTGACAGCTTATCCATCAATCAGATAAAACTCTTAATTCATGCTAGACATCGAATCCATCATAAGCAAAAGATTTCCTCAATTCGTAAAATGTTTATTAATCTCTTTCATTATAAAGACATTTTTATACCTTGAAAGGTGTGAGAAAATGAACACAGTACAGAGGAAGATAAAGGTCAAATGAGAGATTGTATAAAGGTTCTAAGGCGTAAATATCAGAATAAAACTTCATTTGCATCATTAAGGCAATCAGATCCTTCTCCTTGAGGCCAAAACACACGCCAACATCTACCACATCCAAGCAAGGAAAGGTAAGACAATTTTTTTATAAAGGAAAAAAGACATTATGTATAATCAATCAGAACATCGATGTTGACACCTCACAGCATAGCTAGATTGAATCCTAACCTTTCTTTTCCAAGGCGCCGAGCAAGTTCCTCAGCCAAAGCTTGGCCTGGTGGGTCGCCATCTATTGCCAGCATAATGCGAGAAGCCTACTTACAGAACAGAGAATAAATGTATAATATAGAGAATTCAAAATACCTGCCACGTGCTAATATTGAAAAATAAAGCTAGCTAGCCTTCACCGACCTTGTTAAAGTAGCCTATGCAATTCCAGACATATTGATATGCAGCATCCTGGCATAGTTTGCAGCCACTCAAGAAAGTAGAATTGGGCACAGCAAAAATACAGGCCTACTCTAGCAGAATGTGGATTTCCAACATTAGATATATTTTATCTTTATAGGCCTTGTGAGCCAATAGGCCCAATACCATTAAAATGTAAGATGCCTTTTCTTGACATCCCGGCGAGTCCATCTAGCTTAATACATCAATGAATTGAGTATGGGAAATATATAATGAATAGTACTGAGAGATTTTCTACCTTCAGGGACTGGTACTATGTTGCTTAAGATTGACAGGATTCTCTCACTTACTTCCGTATCAGCAAGAGTGCTCATGAGAAATTTAACAAGATCAGTGCCGGTGATTAATGGGATGTTAGATGGGAGAATTGACAAGTTGTATAGAGCTCTGAGGGAGTCATGCTTTTCTTGGTAAAAACATTTAGAGCCCAAACCCTTGAGGATGTTGACAAGGAAGGAGATTGCACCAGACGATCCAATGATAGCCTTGTTTGTATCCAATGCACTCAAAGCGAGAAAATTGGCAACTATGGCTTCAGAAACAACTGAATCTGGAGACCCATTGGAAGATTCAATCATCTTAAGCATCTTATGAAATGCACCTGCTTCAACAATTGCAGCCTTGTTCCTACACCAATATCATAGCATTTTCACAATTTAGTCCAACAACTCTTGGGAATCATCTCATTTGGCAGAAATTTATCAAATATATTAATTATTCATACAAAAGCACCAACCATTCATGTAGTAGAAAGGGATCAGAATGAAACCTCAAAATAATGTCATTGTCTTAGTTCCCATCGTCCATCTAACATTAAACACCGAGGAATTAAGTGAAATAGCCCTTATAGAAGAAACTGGAGAAAGCGACATATTCTACCAAATTTCCTTTTCTAAACAACTTAGCAAGGAAACATCATATTCACCACATTAATTATATATCATTTGCCTTCCTAGCAAAAAGCTACTATTACGAATAATGCACTCCAAACCCTCTTTTATATTTTATGAAGGAGAACGAATAAAATCCAATTTCTTAATCCCTGGCTAAAATGAAATGTTGTATAAACAGTCATTGATCAACTTCAAGTACTATTGCGCATGCATACAGGCTAATTTTCATGGGCCAAAATTGAAAATAAAATAAAATAAAATTAAGCAACCCTTGTTTACTAAAAAAAATTGTGAAATGAAGAGAAGTAGAGGGAAGATGAGGTCGTACAGATCATTCCCAATCCCTAAATTGAGCAAAGCATACAGAGCTTCAACCATGAAATCATCGCTGATCTCAGCATCTGTGGCTTAGCAGGCAAGGGAGTGAGATGATCAGCGACGACATGCTGCATCATCAAGCATTCGATTTAAGTAGATTAATAGATCAACCATGGGTACATCATCAATATGGTTCTCTTGCTTAAATGTTGACTTGAAACCATCTGCACAAACAAGAAGTTTTACAAAGTCCATATATAGCAAAATTGTTCTTGTATGGATGGCATGCAATGTAAAGAACTTATGCATTAGCGTGCGCTTTCCTTGATACAAACCCTAGCTGCAAAAATTTGGAATAAGGAAAGTTGCAAGCAATTGCAGAATGCAGAATGACTGAAACAAAAAGCAAAGGAAGAAGATACAAAGCTAAGAAAGCAAGTGATGGTGTTACATTCAGCAACACATAGATTGTCCTCTTTAACATTTTAAATCTTATAGTATATCATGAATGCTTCTAACTACACTTATAATTTAAATCCATTTAATATGATTCATTCAACCTCACACTATCATATGCCTTTATTGTTCGTGTAGTTATATTCTCCGAAGCCTCAAAAATAGGAATGAAACATGCTTTGATACTCATCGACAGAGCTTAATGAATAAGGTTAATTGCTTCCTTGTTGTGTACATCTATTTCTGCCTTGACTCTTTGCTTCAAAAAGCTATAGTTGAAGCCACCAATTTACTACAAATTGAAACATTAAAAGGCTTCCTTAACAACAATTATTCACTTGAAAGGAAAACATTTGCTCACTTTGTTTGAAGGTTGAGTGTAAGGAGTTCTTGAATGTTAATAGTAGACTAACCTTCAGGCATTACAACGAAAGAGCTTCCATTCATATCTTCAACAATTGAGCCTGCGTAGCAAAATTTTTCCCGTAGCTCCATAAATTAATCTTGTAGCTAAAAAAAGTTATAAGAGACTGACAGAGTAATATTAATTTAGAAAAGGCCTTTAACTGTAAAGTATGGACAAAGATATTGTGCTGAATTATACAAATCATATTTTCCATCTGAAAATCAAATGATTGCAGTTCTGCATAAATGTAGCAGATCAGGTCCGGGATCATTTATAACTAATGATTAGAATAAATTTTGTAGAAGCACCTCAGCAACACATATTCTTACAGCCACGTAGCATATAATTATTCTATTTCCTAATTTTTGTTTAATTTCCTCATAAGCACCCCTTTTAAATATTTCCTAAGACACAACTCCAGCATTGTCACATGCCCATTACAGATGAGAAACTTATCAAATGCAGACCATTTAGCCCGAGCATATGCAGGACCCAGCTTTCGATCTTTCTGTATCTGGAGAAGAACTACATCCATGGCCTCATTACTAATGTCAAGGGGCTTATAAGCAACCTTTATACTTGGAATATTTTGAGCAGCGCTGCGGCTGCTTTTATTTTGCTGAAGATAATCCACAGGCAAAAGAAGTTGTGCTCCGAAGATCTTACAGAAGCAGCCTCATGCAGATGATCAAGTAGCTTTGCAATCCCTCCAAAGCATCAAAAGCATCAAGATTGCTCTAAAAGTAAATGCAACAACAAGAAATGAACCTGCATTTTTCCGTGCTGGATACCCAACTGAACTACCTCATGGACAATATTTGACGAGAGGGTGCATACGAGCTCCATGACCCCCTGAAAGAGAAACCAATAAAAAAGATTCAATAAACAAGGGAGTTATTTATAAAGATTTGAAAACTTGAAATGACTCCGACATAATACCTGAAGGGATCCAATAGTAAATAAGCAAGATGAAAGACCAAAAAAGGAATAAGAAACTCTTGGGACAGCAAGGGCTTCTGTTCCTTTTACAGGCTTGGATGTCTAGAGAGACATAAAAATCCACACAGAATTCCAATTATATATTTAGATAAATATAATGAAGATAAAATATGTAATCAATTAAATGAAGCATACCAGCATCATTTCCAGAGCTCTTGTGAGCCCCCACCAAACAGGGAAGACATTGAGTTCCTGAAGCAAATGAGACAATTAGATTCAGGTCAAAATAAGCAGCGGAAATTCAAATAGTCGTTAGTTGTTCCATAACTACCACAGATAGATTTCCAACCTGTGCACTTAATTCTCAAAATTTACACTGACTACCTGGGTAGAGTTATCTAACAAAATCCAGTAAAAATTGAAGAGACTAACTAAAGATCATATATCCAGTCAGATAGTGATTTAATAAGAGGAACTTTTGCAGGTAATTTCGATGATAGGGATACAAATCTAGAAAAGTCACAGCACAAAATTAGGTATAGTACCAAAAGGTGAGCTATAATAATGATTAAATGTACACACAGTAGTAGTCCAAAATCTATAATTTTTGTACTTCAAATTTAAGTCTCTGCAATACCACCCTAATCCTATACTCATTTACCGTGAACTTTACAAAACTTCATTGATCATCAAAAGAAGCCAATTTCGAAATTGAAACTTCAAGAAGGACTGAAATTAGTTATAGAAAAGCAATTGAGACTAAGGAAAACACTGGATTACCTTTGTGGCTTTGTGGATTAACCTTTGTTGCTAAGCGAAGAGTCGTTGTCGATCTCTTGAATAGTTGAATTCCTCCTTATGAAATACCATCATGAAGATCAAACGGAATGGCTCTATACAGACTTTTGTCATAAACAAACCTAACCTAAATTGGAACATAGAAGACCTAACCCTTAATAAATAGATTAATAAGATATCAGCCTCATTGAAGCTACACCATTTAGAATCAATCACATTGGCTAGGAGGAGTTTTACACCCTCAGTTGCTAATTGGAAAATCAGCAAAGTCAGCCAACAATCATCATAATTGTTATTTGTAAAGAGTCATCACCATCATAACTGACTGAGGGAGTCTCCGCTACAACGGAATCTGGGTTTATTTCTAAAGAGTATAAACAAATAAAATTCATGCCTTTAAGAAAGCCCAGATAAAAGATTACTTAAACTGTGGAGATAGTGAATATGATGTTGTACAAGATTCCAAAATTAAGTCGGAACTTACATGGGTAGCATGGAACTGAAGTCTGAGAACTACTTTAACTTCTGTCTTCTCAAGCTTACATTTTGTAACCTTCAACACTGTGAGGACATCCAATCGGTACTGCCCTGATCATTCAACAAAGTAAAAGTCTATAATATAAAATCACTTCTATAGTCTTGAACCTGAGAAGAGAACGAATGGAAGAAAATAAGAAAAGGTGAACCGTAGAAGATAAAGAACAAGAAACACGGAAAAATCCGTGCAAGGCGGCAAAGAAGGAATCGAAAATGAGAGAGGTGATACTATTACCTGCAATCAAAAAGGCCTAATTATATCAGAATACCAAAAAATTAAAGCACAAAGCAACAAAAACAAACAATAACCATCATCTTGTGTGATCAAGGTTTGATAACATTCAACCATCATAAAGTGTCATCAAAGCTTGATAACATTCAAAGGCTTTTAAAGAGTCTTGATGCATTCAACCATCATTAAGACTTGATGACGATTGATCCACCCACTTTTCAATTGAGTTCAATCCCAAACTCACAAAAATCTTGTAGAGTTTAAGAAAATTTAAATTGCATTTTTTTAAAAATCTTGCAAATAAGTTGTCACAAAGTGTTAAAAAATCATGATTTGATGCTACCCTATACATTAATATTTACATGTCAATAAAGTGATCGAACTAACCTGAAAATACAAGGGGAGTGGAGGATATTTAACTAATAAATGTAAAGAATAGCATTCACACATTACAAAGAGACAAATCTAATTCCAACCAAAACGGAAACGGAGCTCATAAGTTTAAGACAGATAAATGATATGATAAACGTGGCCTTGTTGCATAGTGTAATTTCATATTTCTATGATAGGTTAGAAGTTAAAAGTACCTTGAGACAAAGGCTGGCAGAGACATCCTGATCAAACACTCCAAGAGCAATCACTGAAAATGAAGTGAAGAAGACATTGTAGGATGACATGTACCAATCACTGTAAGCAGGTTCCGTCGAGAATGAAGCATGGGCCTCAAACCAAAATAGGGTGAAACCAAATGTCAAATTCTTGTAGAAGAAATAGCATATCTGCATAGAATAAACAGCATATTATTATTTATTATAGCTCACTGTCAATTGGTACATGAAATTTCTATATAAAAAAAATTATTTCATGGAGATTTCTCATACTATTACCATACTACCCTGTTACCTCTATTTAGAAAAGGCACTGAGCTGAAAAGCTAAGGAGCTTGACATATTATTGATCATAAAAAATAACATTTCTGGATGTCAGGCCAGACATAAAAAATAAAAGAGCATACCATCATTGCTAGACGTCTGTAGCACCAATGCCCATGCACAAGTAGCAAACACTCTAGGAAACGGAACTGTGCTATTGAATAATCACTTGCCATTGCAGCCTGCAAGAAATACAAGACAAATTGATACCAATTAGTTAATGGTGAAAATTCAGTTTAGAGAAAGGATAGAGAACCTAGGATTGTGACAAGGTTAGATGACACACGGAAGGTGCCATAAAATTTCATGTCTCTATATTCTCTGTTTATAACCTCGATTTCATTTCTCTAAACAACGCATGTGATTTGATCTTGTTTTAAACATAACAAACCTTTCAGCTTATAGACTCAAAACACTGTCACTTACATCATGCCAATAAATTGAGCATTAATCATAATTCAGATATTAAAATTAACAGGAGAGCACATGGATGGCAGTTTGTTCAACCAAAATAAAAGGCAACGCTCCAACTCTCATCTTAAATTAGAAGCAAAATTCCTTGTAATCATTAATAGTAGATAACACTCTGCAGCGGTGTGTGCTGTGTTTTCAAATACCTTAAAGATAACTTCTTCTTTTTTTCAAAAAAAAAAGCCTCAACATTATGTTAAAAAACACCTTTTCCACCTACAATAAAATACCTTACATTCTAGCATTCAATTAAAATTCAGAAGTATTAAATTGTTTTTTCATTTTAGTATAATAGCATGCACTTTTTGAATAATATCATAGCATGCTACCTAATTAAGTTGTAGAAACAAAAGGTGAGGAACTCTGTTGAAAAACAAGGCAGTATTACCAGCCTCTTGTTGAGAGGGTTTCCTGACAACAAATAAATTTATAAGTCAAGACCCCGCTGAGTATAGCAGAGTCAGGTTCGTCCGCAGGGAGAAAGTCAGTGCTAAGTTTTGTTACTTGTTACGCAAGCAATCAATTAAAGGTAGGGTTTTTATCAAGGAAGAAGAATTCTAAGGTAAAGGTGTCACCACAACAACAATCATGCATGCCAAACGCTAATGAAACACATAGATCATGCTTTTATCACATAAAGGCGCTAACTTTCGTTAACTTGAGCAAGTAAATCAACTAACTTTCGTTCAATGAATAAACTTACTATCTAATCTCTTCTACTTCAACTAGGATAGATCCACTTTCGCTTCAAAACCCGAATTTGACTATTCTGATTCAAAGTTTCCACTTTCGCTTCAACTATGAATGAGAAATTCCAATCCACTTTCGTTTCAAGGATTAAGAACAAGAGAATAGATTCATGCAATAAAAACAATCAAGACATGATCATAAGCAAGCATGCACAACCATTGTTGGGTTCAACCCCAACCTTAGAGAGGAAGACTACTCACAATTCATAATAAATGAAAACATCCAAATTAAATTAAAAGAGAAAGCTTACAACTTTGAATCCAAAACAAATCTTGTTCTCCAAGCTATCTTCTCTACTCGTCCTCTCGCCCCTCTCTCTTCTCTCCTCCTCCTCCTCTTACTTGCCCTCCAAGACAATTGATTGTCTGATTGATAACAAAGGGTAGACAAAAGTATTTATAGAGAAACTATTCTATCTTAAATCTATTTCTAAGAAAATAAATCTATCTTAAATCTAACTATAAGGAAATAATATCTTCTAATAAGATATACCCCTTCTATCTATCTAATAACATAAAAAAGGAAACAAGATAGAAGCCCATTAATAGCACCGACTCGGATCTCTGCTGCTCTCGCTGCCTCGTTAACGACCTTGACAGGGTCGTTAACGACCCTTGAGTAAAACTTGCGTAGAAGATTCGTTACAACTCCGTTTGACTCGATTCTTTTTCCTATGTTCTTGTAACGAATTTCTCTATCTCTTTCCAAGTTCAAACTTGATCTTCAATAACTTTACTTGAGCTCTTAATCTTCATCTTCTCTTCATTCTTAAGTGCTATCTTCACCAGCTTTGCTCCTTTCTTCAAATATGCTCCAAAAAGCTTCTAAAAACCTACAAAAAACCACAAAAGCTTATGTAGACTCCATATCTTAAGAAAATACAAAAACCTACACAAACGACTCAAAACAAAACACAAAACTAAAGAAAAAGACTCAAAAGACACAAAAACACACCCTAAAAACATGACTAAAAAGGCGGACATCAAAATACCCCATACTTAGACTTGCTTGTCCTCAAGCAATAAACAAGACATCAACCAAAACCATCAACACATATATCAAGTCAATGCCTTCATCAAAAAGCAACATCTAAGCACAAATAGAAAATAGACAAGTGAATCTAACATCATCACACATATATAAGCAACCTCAAGCAAAAGCAACTAAAAATAAAAGGCTTAAAGCTCAAATTGGCTGTCAAAAAGAGGATAATGATAAGGGTGGATATGGATTAATGGGGCTTATGAAAAATAAGTTCTCCATCATATGATATTACATGCAATGAACTAATATCTCATATAGGTCTCAAGAAATAGATAACCATATCAATGACAAGAGATAATATGCATAAGGAGAGTAAATCACACAAGAAAAGAAGAGGGATTTTTTATGTTCTCCCTATAAGGCCAAAAATAACTCACAAGGTAGCAATTTTTGTTGGATTTCAGTCACTTCTACCTAAGATCATATATGCTCAATTTCATCACATGCTAAATATCCACATAAAAACAATTTTCAACATGATTCAGGCAAAGCTATCCAAACATGCTATGGAATTACATGATCAAGCAAGTTAAAGCATATCATAGGACATCTAAATGGAATATCATTAATCCTAAAAAAAATAAAAAAACTGACACAAAACTGAGTTTCCTTTTCCCATACCACATACTTAAACCAAACAGTGTCCTCACTGTTTAAAGCAAAGACAGAAAAAATAAAGAGAATAAGGAAAAGGGAACTCACAAAATAAAAATGAAGCTATTTGAAACCAATGATCCCTTGAGGAGTATGAATTTTTCTCGGATTCCTGTAGAGGGTCGGTACCGACCTTGAGGGGTCGTTACCGAGCTTGCGTGCTTGTCCACCGATTGCCTTTGATTGTAGCACTTCTTCTTTTTTGTACCTGAGTCACTTAAGAAAAACTTCTATCCTACTATACTTATCTAACCTAAAAACAAGTCAAAAGAAAGCTAGCAAAAAGATCTAAGAAAGGAAAATAAAAACAAAAACTTAAAAGCGGGTTGCCTCCCGTAAGCGCTACTTTTAACGTCGTTAGCCTGACGAACTTACCTTGGCAAATCAAGGCGGTTTCCATCCAAATATGTTGGGATCAAGAGGGACCCCATACTTAGCCGAAACAACATTCTCCAAGATATTTGGCCCTCTATCATCCACAAGAATGCTTCGTAATCCTACAACAGGGTTAGTAAAATCCAAAAACCAAGGAGGTTTTGACTCCTTCACAGTACTAACAGTAGGATATGAAATAGAGCAGGGATAGGAGAAAGGATCATGGCCAGAATTGATTGGATAAGAACAAGAAAACTCACCAGGATCGAGCAGAAAGCAGCTCGTTACCGAGGCGTAGGGGGTCGTTAACGACCTTGCTGGATCTGGAAGTGCCTCGGTACCGTGCCTGATTTCATCTCCAACATCAAACTCCTTCAAAAATGGGTCGTTACTGACCCATGGGGGGTCGGTAGGCTCCTCGATAGGCGTGTCTTCCTTGAATCTGCCCGTTTTCGTACTCAGGGAGGGGTCATTACCGAGCCATGGTGGGTCAGTAGGCTCCTCAGTACTACAACTAGCCACTTCGCTTATGGGCGAATTGAAGTGAAATTCAACCTTCTCTTCTCCAATATCAAATGTGAGAAGTCCTTTTCTGACATCTACACGTGCGCTTGCGGTGGCTAAAAATGGTCTGCCTAGAATGATTGGCACCGCAGGGTCTTTAGGCATATCTAGCACAATGAAGTCGTTTGGAACAAAGAATTTTCCAACTCGGACAGGAACATCGTCAACGACTCCAGTTGCTTTTACAGAAGATCCATCCGCCATGTAGAGTTTCATCTTGACAGGCTCTAGTGGTCCTATGTTAGCGTTTAACCAGATGGAAAGAGGAAGCAAACTAGCACTGGCTCCCAAATCACATAAAGCTTTAAATTTGTGGTTGCCTATGCCAATCGTGATGGCAAATCTCCCGGGATCTCCCGGGATCTCCCAGCTTTTCTGGTAGAGCTATCGATCTGACTTCATCCTGCAGCTCTGTAATGGACCTTTTCCTGCTAAGAATATCTTTCAAAAATTTTGTGTAAGCCGGCATTTCGCTTAGGGCCTCAGCAAATGGGATGGAAATATTAATGCCCTGAAGAATCTTAACGAAACGCTTGAACTTACTCTCAGTAGAGTCCATAGATTTCTTAGTTGGAAATGGAAGAGATTTCACCATTCTCGGAACCAAGTTAGGCTCGAGAGGTGAGAGTATCCGGTCAACACTAGGGTCGATTGATGTCCTCGGTGGGTCATTACCGACCCTGGGATTGAGAGGGAGGCTCGGATTAGTAGACTTACCTGGGTTAGGGTCGTTATATACCCTCGGAGCCTCGTCACCCTGGTATGTGGGCTCGGTATGTGCTCTCGCTGGCTCGTTAACGAGCTGGTTAGCGAGGTCCTGTTCCTCCTTCTCTTCAGCTTGAATTCTCTCCGGTAGTGTCTTCCCACTTCTGAGGTGTACCGCTGCTATTTGGCCTCTAGGGTTCTCCTCAGGGCGGCCCGGGAGTTGCCCTTGTGGTCTTGGAATCCGTGCAGCTAGGTCCCCTAGTTGGGAATCAACGCTCCTCTTCCAAATATCGAACTCTCCCCATCTTTTATCTTGTCGGTTCAACTTGTCTTGAACGTCATCAACCTTGTTGTTCACTCCGTTGATGCTCTCTTTTATCTCCTGAACCCATGATGGCGTCTCCTAATGGCCTGGAGGTCGATATGGTGCAGGTCGTCTATCTGGCGGGGGCCCTGCGTAATTTTGACTTGTATTCTGATTGCCCCATGGTTGATAGTTGTTCGACGTGTCGTTATAATTAGGTTGGTTCCTGTAGGGTCCTCTCATGTAATTCATCTCGGCTATTGTCTCAGCGGTTCTAACCTGCTCAATGTTAGTGCATGCAGAAGTACTATGTGCAGAAGAACCACATTCTTGACATGATTGAGAGGATTTCAGAAAACTTACCTGTTTCCTCAGACAGTTGACCTCATCTTGTAAGAATTGATTTTTAACATGGGGGTCAACTTCATCTCGGTTGGATACATAGAGACGTTTTTGAGTTTGTGGAGCCTGCTGGGTTCCGTACATAGCGTCGTAATTCGCTAGCTTGTCCAACAGTTCCCACGCCTCTGTCGGGTTCAACTCTATAAAACCGCACGCAGTATGCGTGTTGATGCGGTTTTTGGTCTCTGCGTTGATACCCTGGAAAAAGATTTCTTGCAAAACATATAAAGGTTGCCCATGAGTAGGGCACTGTCTAAGCATCTCTTTGAATCTTTCCCATGTTTCAACAAATGTTTCATTAGGCAACTGGTGATAAAAGGCAACGCTCCAACTCTCATCTTAAATTAGAAGCAAAATTCCTTGTAATCATTAATAGTAGATAAGACTCTGCAGCGGTGTGTGCTGTGTTTTCAAATACCTTAAAGATAACTTCTTCTTTTTTTCAAAAAAAAAGCCTTAACATTATGTTAAAAAACACCTTTTCCACCTACAATAAAATACCTTACATTCTAGCATTCAATTAAAATTCAGAAGTATTAAATTGTTTTTTCATTTTAGTATAATAGCATGCACTTTTTGAATAATATCATAGCATGCTACCTAATTAAGTTGTAGAAACAAAAGGTGAGGAACTCTGTTGAAAAACAAGGCAGTATTACCAGCCTCTTGTTGAGAGGGTTTCTTGACAACAAATAAATTTATAAGTCAAGACCCCGCTGAGTATAGAAGAGTCAGGTTCGTCCGCAGGGAGAAAGTCAGTGCTAAGTTTTGTTACTTGTTACGCAAGCAATCAATCAAAGGTAGGATTTTTATCAAGGAAGAAGAATTCTAAGGTAAAGGTGTCACCACAACAACAATCATGCATGCCAAACGCTAATGAAACACATAGATCATGCTTTTATCACATAAAGGCGCTAACTTTCGTTAACTAGAGCAAGTAAATCAACTAACTTTCGTTCAATTAATAAACTTACTATCTAATCTCTTTTACTTCAACTAGGATAGATCCACTTTCGCTTCAAAACCCGAATTTGACTATTCTGATTCAAAGTTTCCACTTTCGCTTCAACTATGAATGAGAAATTTCAATCCACTTTCGTTTCAAGGATTAAGAACAAGAGAATAGATTCATGCAATAAAAACAATCAAGACATGATCATAAACAAGCATGCACAACCATTGTTGGGTTCAACCCCAACCTTAGAGTGGAAGACTACTCACAATTCATAATAATTGAAAACATCCAAATTAAATTAAAAGAGAAAGCTTACAACTTTGAATCCAAAACAAAACTTGTTCTCCAAGCTATCTTCCCTACTCTTCCTCTCGCCCCTCTCTCTTCTCTCCTCCTCCTCCTCCTCTTACTTGCCCTCCAAGGCAATTGATTGTCTGATTGATAACAAAGGGTAGATAAGAGTATTTATAGAGAAACTATTCTATCTTAAATCTATCTCTAAGGAAATAAATCTATCTTAAATCTAACTATAAGGAAATAATATCTTCTAATAAGATATACCCCTTCTATCTATCTAATAACATAAAAAAGGAAACAAGATAGAAGCCCATTAATAGCACCGACTCGGATCTCTGCTGCTCTCGCTGCCTCGTTAACGACCTTGACAGGGTCGTTAACGACCCTTGAGTAAAACTTGCGTAGAAGATTCGTTACAACTCCGTTTGACTCGATTCTTTTTCCTATGTTCTTGTAACAAATTTCTCTATCTCTTTCCAAGTTCAAACTCGATCTTCAATAACTTTACTTGAGCGCTTAATTTTCATCTTCTCTTCATTCTTAAGTGCTATCTTCACCAGCTTTGCTCCTTTCTTCAAATATGCTCCAAAAAGCTTCTAAAAACCTACAAAACACCACAAAAGCTTATGTAGACTCCATATCTTAAGAAAATACAAAAACCTACACAAACGACTCAAAACAAAACACAAAACTAAAGAAAAAGACTCAAAAGACACAAAAACACACCCTAAAAACATGACTAAAAAGGCGGACATCACCTCTTGACCTGCATTTAACACCACTGATGCCAACGCCAATATCAGCCTCTTGAAGCATGCCAACATCATTTGCACCATCACCAATAGCCAGTGTGTATTTCCTGAACTGACTTTGACCAATCTCGTAACCTGCAAATCTCCTACACCTTAATCAGATTACTTCGATGCAAAAGCAAGAGATACTGACTGTCATGAAGCTCAGTCTTATATCAAATAAGGGGCACGTACGTGAGCTTTCTGTTTGGGGGAAGAACGACAACATATGACAGACGCACAACCAACCGCAAGACCTAAAAATAGTTTATCGAGTTTTGCATCTAGGGAAAGGGTAAGGGATTTTCCATCAATTATCAAGCCAAACTTGGACCTTTGGTTGCTTGAGGAAATTTGGGATTTCCCATCTTCTATATGCTTCCTTATACTCTCATGGGAAGCCTGATATAGTTCAGAATTTTCATTAATCAAAGAAAGAAGCTTTTACATAGCTGACAGTAGTAAAGCTACCTTTGCAACAGCCTCCTTGCCACTTTGTTTCTCAAGCGCAATTATTTCAGGTGAATCTATTGTTATTACAATTAACTTCATTTCCTGTTTAAGTAGGCTATCTGCGTGCAATAAAAATCATATATGCTTATAACATCCAGAAAAATGCCTAGGGATTTGAAATTATGGAACCATACCCTATATTTACTACTGTTTCCATCTTATCAACGGTTAAGACCCATATCTTTATGCCTAGTTTGCCAAGCTTGTCAATGCACTCAGAACCTGAGCAATTAAGCAAAAACAATTCCAAATTATATGAATCCATTGTAAATCCTAACAATTTATACATCAAACTGGAGCTTATATTGATATGTTTACCCCTTTATGGAGCTTGTCTTCAACAGTTGTGGCACCAAGCAGAATCAAATCCCTTTCAATCTTATCAGTGGCTATATCAATCAATTCATCTCGTTCTGCAGATACACAAGTTTTCGCTTTCAAAAACTCTTCCCATTTATTTAAATCATCTTCTTTAAGCTCTCGGTATGCAATTACCAGCGTTCTTAAACCCGCCTATGCATATTTATTGATGTGGTCCTTGGTCTCAGACTAAAAGGCTCAGCCATCATCTGAAAGTCGCTCAAACATAACACTGACACAACCACAAATTTAGAGCAGATCATTGATGAAATGTTGTTAAGTCTGCATTTAATTACAAGAAAATTGTTTGCAGTGACCTACCAGTCTGCACCTTTACAGAGGAGCAAAATCTGGTTCTCTTCATTTCGTATGATGATAGACATTCTTTTACGAAAGCTATTGAATTCTAAAATATGAAGAAGCTGATACGCCCTGCAAAAATAAATATTCACACATGAAAGGTTACTATAGGTTAAGGAAAATGCTAATAGAGAAGAAATGTATCAATTGGTAGGATTAAATGAGGCAAGAGAGCCTCAATAAACATAAACAAAAAAAATGTGTCAAATCCAAACAACATGGTACAGTAAAAATCTCAGTCGTGTTAAAGAGGATCTTCACAAACTATATACTACTTTTTCCTTCAAAGAATGACAGGAAAATAGATAAAACTAAAGAACAAATATTTCATGAATTGCACCTTCTTTCTTCTTCTCCTCCGATAACCATAGTCCATGGCCTCCATTATTTCTTCAAAGGCTGCTCCAGCAGTTTCACCTTGCCTCAGCTCCTAGGTGACCTAGCTTGGTACCTAGCTATGCTAGCTAGGTGGTGGGGCTGGTGGGCCGGCCCAAGGGGCGCGCCTGGTGGGCTGGTGGGCCGCACATGCACGCGCATGGCATGGGCTGTTGGCCTTGCCTTTGGGCCGTGCACATGGGCCTTTTTCGATTGATTTTTGGACTCCTTGATGGGCCTCTCCTTTGCTGAATTGGATAAGCATTTGGAGTCCAAGGGGGGAAGTATGTAGACGCCCCAAATGATGACAAGGATAGAGGGAAGGGAAGTTATAACAAACTCCCTAAAATCACTCTCGTCCACTCAATAGTGTAACCGTTTTGTAACCGCCGGTCTTGGCAGTTTTTGGACAGATTTGGGACGCCTATATAAGGGCAAAATGTCGGCCATTTGATGGTAAGAAAGACACAAGGAAATCAGTCCATTGTCCTACACAAAATCGGTGAGAAAAACACAAGTAGTCGAGTTAGACTAGGCGGTGTTTTGAGTGGATTTTCACGAGTGTTTCAAGCACGAACGTGGTCATCATGGATGGATCTTCAAGCATGAAGAAAGAACCTCAAGATACGTTGGATGGGCAGTACGTTCAAGTGAAGGACGAACCCCAATCATCCATGGAAGACGACTTCATCAAAGTGAAGATCGAAGAGAAATCGATGGACTCGAACAAGGTACGCTTGTCTTCAATGGTTGTGTCTTGCCAACACTCCATTGGTTTATTAATTACGTTTTATCCCACAACGGTATTGCACAACCCTTGGCATGGAATAGGGGCAATATACGTTGAAGGAAAGATCGATCTAATCGTTCGACTCGTAGTCTTATATCCAAGTCAATTACTTAACATGATTAAGGGGTCGATGGTGATTGCCTTCGTGGCCTACACCCACGAGACTACCCTTCAATGGATCTACTCGTCATGCCTTGATTATCCATTGGATCTACAAGGATCGACTTCCCTTCAACAAGATAAAGCAAACATATTAAAACGATTGCATGCAAACCCTATTTGGTTAAACAACCACGAAAACCAACAATCTTCAACGTATATTTGTATTTATTTGCTTCATTTTTGTTCATGTCCTTGTTTGCTTTGTTGGTTTATGTTGTTAAGTTTGAGGATAAGACTCAACGAGGGGATAAGACGGTGCATGACATTACCTCGCAATTGAGGGAAGTCAAGATAGAGCCTCCGAGTCCCATTCGACCCATCGAAATGCAAGGCGGACTCATGGACTTTGATGAATGGGTAGAAGAGTACAACAAGAGCAATCTTTATTGGGATTGGGTCCTTGCTAACATAAGGTGTGAACCTGATTTCAATGATGTCCTACAAGGTGAGGTTTTAAGGCATCAACCCTCCATGGTAATGGAGAATCATGGTCCAAGGCGAGATCATGAGGCTAGGCATATGTACTCGTCATTCAAGCGCCATGGCAAGTCAAGGGTGAAGCACTCGCGTGCTAAACCAAGAAGAAACGTCCCTAGGGGCGTGGCCTTGGGAGATGGTGGGGCGTCGTTAGGAGGAAAATATTGGCAAGTGGTCTATGGTGACCAAAGGCCAAGGAAGCCCGTTTATTGTTCTC
Source organism: Fallopia convolvulus (assembly GCA_964016875.1). NCBI lineage: Eukaryota > Viridiplantae > Streptophyta > Magnoliopsida > Caryophyllales > Polygonaceae > Fallopia > Fallopia convolvulus. The sequence continues at coordinate 32,094,721 of OZ024730.1, forward strand.
TTTGTGGCGTGAAACGCCAAGGCTGAATTTTACTTGTGTTTGTTCCCTTTATGTACGTGTGTGTATGTAGTTAGCATTAGATGTATGCTATGGACTATGTGTGTTGTGTGTGCCTTGAATGAAGGGCTATTAGTGTGTGTTTGATCATGTTAAAGGATCATGTAATTGTTTATGAATGAAATAAACTATGGCTTGATTAAAATGTTAATCTTAACGACATGTGTGCAAGAAGAGGACTCAAGTCTAATTCTTGGAATCAACTTGGAAAGTTTGATTGTTGGTTTCGTTCACTAAGAATGATCCAAACTAGATTACCCTTGAGTCGACCACTCTTTGATTGGGACGACTCATGCTCTAGACTACCTTCGGGTCTACTAGAGTAATTAGATTACCTTCGGGTCTACTAATGTAAGGGTCTACTAGATTGCCCCCCACGTGAGAGGGCATGCACATGTTGGCCATGTATGCACTAAAGAACACATAGAAGAGATGGTAAGAGTCTCTTGATAAGATGCATGTGGAAGTTCACTAAGTGATTTCATGAAATTCATGTTTCTTATGGAAAAAGGGAAGCAAGGAAGTCTTGATTGGTTTAGATTAAGACTTGTAGTATAATTGTAAGAGAGCAATGGTTTTATGAGAGTGTGATCTCTCATGGCTAAGTCAAGGAAGTTTGACAAGGCATGAAAAGTGTGAAATGAAAGTTTGATACTTAGACATGATGAACAAGTTCATGTCTAGACCGTTTTATCATATGGTTGAATCCTAAATGAATATGACTTGTCTAAATTATAAATGTGGTTTGATATGAATGTTAGCATGTTAGTTTGCCTTAAGAAAGACATGGGAATGTCTAAAGAAATTGCTTTGCAAAGAAGTTTGGGATCGGCGCATAATGTGGCTAGGGTTTGAACCTAGACACGCCTAGGCTAGGCCGTAGGCGCGTCGAGCGGTGTCGAGACTCGACATCGATCCTCGAAGCGCTAGGCGCTCGTGGTAGGATCCCATGGAGCATCCGAGGCACGCCCTTGGAGGGGTCGTTGCCTAGAACCCCTTTGGTGCTTGGCACTAGACGAGGATCGTCGCATGGGGGAGGTGTTGCATCAATCGCAACGCCATGGCCTAAGCCTTGGCACGATCTCGGGATCGAGTACGCCAAGGCGCGCCGAGTCGAAGCACTCGGGACATGGAAAGGCCAAGGATGCGAGGCGAGGCTGGATCGCACGGACCCGATGCGTCGCAAGCCAAGTCCGAAACACTCGGCACACAGCGACGCGGTACGAGGTTTGAACCTCGACACGGCCAGCGCGCGCAAGGACGCGCCACGGGTAGGTGACGCCGTCACCTTGGCACAACCGGGTGTGCAAGGCGCGCCGAGGCTGGTTGAAACCGAGCCTAGGCTTCGACGAAGCGCTCGACGCATGGCGTCGGTGTGCCCACGATTGGCACATGGGGCGCGCCCACCACAAGGCAATGGTTTGATTTGTTTAAATCAATGAAACCATGTTTGAAGTCATATTTGTTTTTCCTATTTAGGGTTTAAATTATTTTGTGATTGAAGTAGGGAAAACTTGGTCTATCACATGTTCCATATGATTATTTAGATTGCTCATGTTTATGTCATTGGTTTGGATGGTTAGAACTTGTGTGGAAATTTGAAAGGCTGATTTTATGACTTTCAAATAGACAAGTTATGGTCTAAGAAAAGACTAAGAGGAACAAGTTGAATCCTCGGATCCAAGAAAAGTGTCAAGAGTCATAAAGGCTTGAAATTGACAACTTTGATTGATCTTATGGTTGGGAAACCATTGGGAGGATTAATGAAAATAATGACATAGTGGATAAAAGACAAGTCTTAACATGTGTGTAAACACTTGTGATAAAGATGATTGTCATATGAGCATGATTCTTCTTGTTTACTTTAATGGAAATTTAAAGAAAGAAGAATTGAATCATATAAATGGAAAGATGATGATCCTATGGGAACTTCCAATGATTTGGTAGTTAGGATGAAAGGAAACATAAAGTGGACTACTTTGTGTTTGAATGGCCAAGAGAAAAGTAATGTCATTAGGAAGTCTTTTAAAGATTTTATATGCTTTTGCATGGTGTGATATAGAAAGTTTAGTCACTTGTGGTTGATTAGTGTCTAATGAATCTATATTGAAATGACATGATTTACTTGGTAGAAACCAAGTTATAAGGTTATAAAGATAAAACCTTGTTCTTCATTGGTAATTTATGAAGATGTCAATGTATAGAGGTGAAGGTGGATTAGATTGTTCTAAATCTTTGTCTTGGTAGAAACACATTGAGATGGAATTGAGAATTCCATGGTTATACACATGTTTGAGAGACATCTTGGATTTATGAACACATGGTTATAAGTTGGATGTGTCATGACTTGGGGACGCTCAAGTGGATATTAAGATGTGGATATCTTGACATAGGCCATTTGTCAAAGATATGGTTGATGCATAAATGCATTGGATGTGTATGAAACTTCCTAGGTTGGAAAGTTTGAAAGCAAATTGGATTACTAAGATTTGGAAGACCTTTAGTGCACAATTGGTCATGAATTCCAATCTTGAGTGATGGGTCGGCGCTCTTGGAGTTTCCAAGAGACAATTTGCGATACTCCAACTTCTAAAGTTGGAAAGTGACATCTAAGTATGAGGGAACCTTGTAATGAGGCACATGCCATAACTTAGTGTCAACTCGTTTGATTTTTGTTAAGCACAACGAGGTTGTTGGTTTCTCTCCGAGAAGATCGACATAAGTGTTTGTGTTAATTTCAATCGAGGGATGGGGGTAGCAATCCTTACAACTCCTAGATTTGGATACCCAATTCCCCTACATCGAAAGGTGTGGGCTGAATTCAATGTGGAAAGCCAAATTGTGGAGTTGGAGAGCATTCACAATATCTTAGATATTATTATTACCCATCAAGGTTTGTGCTCTAGGCCACATGAAACCTAGTTTTGAAACGGAGTTTTCATTAATGAGTTTTGGTTGCTTATGTGGAGCATGATAGGAAACTCAATTATGCATATGTGGAGGTATAAGGCTTCTTCCAAGTTAGATTAAGTAAGGATGACTCAACTAATACATATGTGAGAGGATATGGGACGAAAGAGCCTTGTTTACAAAAGCGTCAAAAGGATAAGATAAGCGTAAGAGACTCATGTGTGAGAGTTACTACGTGTACTTAGACAAGTTGATGTGGTTCAAACCTTAGGAGCACCACGATTCTTTAGTGCATGAATGTGATGATCACAAGGTGTAAATTCAAGTCTACGAACATTTACACTTATACATAGAGTTTGTCATTAAACTTCGAGTCTTGATGACATGGCTCAAATGGGGGAGGAATGTTGGTGATTTGTGTCAAGTCATCAACTCCCTATTGGAGCATGTTGAGGTTTAGAGTCATATTGAGAATGTCGACATGATGTGTTGACATATATGACTTTCCATGGATTAATTGTTATCATAAGATCCAATAGATTAATCGCACACCACCACCAAGACGAGGAACCTCGTATGCACCATTGCATGGCAAAGGCGCGCCTTGGCGTAGGCGTCGCTCGGTGCAACGACGTGGTGCAAGCGCGGAGCTCGTCGAGGACTTCAGTTTTGAGGTTCTAGGCTCGGCATTGTGTGGGGCGCGCCTATGAGTGAACTTGAGGTTCATCTCGAGGCTGCAAGGGCGCGCCTAGATGGTGTGATGGCACGGTGGAGCTAGGGACTCGGTTGCGAGGCTGCGGTGGAGCTCTCGGCGCGCCTATGGCACGTGTCCGAGGCTTCGAGCATGAAATGTGAGGCTAAGGTATGGTTTTGAGCTTATACATTGAGTCTTATAACTTTGTGCATGTTCTAATGTATATTAGGAAGCTTCTCTAAGCTTGGTAGATGCTTTGAGCAAGAACCAAAGCTTGAGTTTAGTTTGGCACATAGTTAAATATGCTAGAAAGAAGTTTACAAGCTTCATACTAGCTTAGAGTGAACTCTAGGAGCTTCGACAAGCTCAAGACTCTTTGTACATGCTTTATAAGATGCTCATGTAGCTTGGAAGTAGCTCATGGAAGCTCAATGTAGCTCACACTAGCTCAAGTTAGCTCAACTAGCTAGAAATTCAGCTCAACCTAACTCACACTAGCTCACGCCAGCTCAACTCACTATAAGCTAGCTCATGGAGCTAAGGGGTAGTGACACTCCTAGGTGATCTAGCTTGGTACCTAGCTATGCTAGCTAGGTGGTGGGGCTGGTGGGCCGGCCCAAGGGGCGCGCCTGGTGGGCTGGTGGGCCGCACATGCACGCGCATGGCATGGGCTGTTGGCCTTGTCTTTGGGCCGTGCACATGGGCCTTTTTGGATTGATTTTTGGACTCCTTGATGGGCCTCTCCTTTGCTGAATTGGATAAGCATTTGGAGTCCAAGGGGGGAAGTATCTAGACGCCCCAAATGATGACAAGGAGAGAGGGAAGGGAAGTTATAACAAACTCCCTAAAATCGCTCTCATCCACTCAATAGTGTAACCGTTTTGTAACCGCCGGTCTTGGCAGTTTTTGGACAGATTTGGGAAGCCTATATAAGGGCAAAATGTCGGCCATTTGATGGTAAGAAAGACACAAGAAAATCAGTCCATTGTCCTACACAAAATCGGTGAGAAAAACACAAGTAGTCGAGTTAGACTAGGCGGTGTTTTGAGTGGATTGTCACGAATGTTTCAAGCACGAACGTGGGCATCATGGATGGATCTTCAAGCATGAAGAAAGAACCTCAAGATACGTTGGATGGGCAGTACGTTCAAGTGAAGGACGAACCCCAATCATCCATGGAAGACGACTTCATCAAAGTGAAGATCGAAGAGGAATCGATGGACTCGAACAAGGTACGCTTGTCTTCAATGGTTGTGTCTTGCCAACACTCCATTGGTTTATTAATTACGTTTTATCCCACAACGGTATTGCACAACCCTTGGCATGGAATAGGGGCAATATACGTTGAAGGAAAGATCGATCTAATCGTTCGACTCGTAGTCTTATATCCAAGTCAATTACTTAACATGATTAAGGGGTCGATGGTGATTGCCTTCGTGGCCTACACCCACGAGACTACCCTTCAATGGGTCTACTCGTCATGCCTTGATTATCCATTGGATCTACAAGGATCGACTTCCCTTCAACAAGATAAAGCAAACATATTAAAACGATTGCATGCAAACCCTATTTGGTTAAACAACCACGAAAACCAACATGTTATACAATTTTTCTTGATTTGTTATTGCCAATAATAATTATATATGTATTATTGTGAGAATAGTTAACGAGAGCAATAAATGGTGGCAAAAACCCAATCTTATATGTATATAAGAAGATAGTTTAAGTTTATAGTTTATTCCCAAAATTTTTTTTTATACGTTGATAGATAGAAGATATATAAATAGCTACATAAATGGATTAGAAAAAGGATAGAAATATATATTTAGGCAATTTAAATGAGGTATTATTTGCCCATTTTTATTTTGATAGATAGATAGATATCTTATTAATATGCATATGTATGTTTGCAATGACATTATAAAAAACCTTATTATTTGTATGAATATTAATTGTCAAGCTATTTAAATTTATAGTATAGAAGATTAGATTTTGGATTTTGGATTTTTTCTTTTTTTAATGAGAAACATTGGTGTTGTATTTCAGCATTATGGGTCGATTATGTTGTACTTATTTCTTTTTAATGGACCATTTTTTTTTTTTGGTAAATCAAACGTTTCATTTTGTATCATTGGATTTTTTTTTTATCATTTTCCATTTAATGTGAACGTTTTTTTTTTGTCGAAATCAATGTGAATGTTTAAGCATTGATTGATTTTTTTTTTGACTTTTTCCATCCAATGTAATTAAATAGCTTTTTTATGTCAGATTTTTATAAATGGGTTCAATTTAGATTTAAGGTTTTTATGGACTTAGAAGCCCAATTTTTCACTCATTATTACATTACATGCTTTGATCATTAATTAATCAAAATTTTCTATTTTATAATAGATATAGATATAAATAAAATTTTCTTTAATAATATATTTTTTATATAACGGATTTTTAAACCTATGTCTTAATGGCATAGAATAAACATCTTATTTTGGAAAGATTTGTTATTTTTATTTATTTAGTAAATTATTTTTTTTCTTAAGAGTTTAGCCATTTCCTTTTAAAATTTTATTTCCTTTTAAAATTTTAGTTTTTAAATATGTTTATGCTATACCCTTAGGACATAGAATAAAAATACTAATTTTACAATATGTCAAAAAAATAGTAAGTAATGGTCATGCCTAACATGACGAGTACAAGTGTACAACTACTTAGGGGTGTCCAAACCCGGTTAACCGTGATTTCGGTTAACCGAAGTTCGGTTAACTATGATTTCGGTTAGTGAAAATCATGAACCGAAACCGAACCGTGAATCTCGGTTAACCGTAGTTCGGTTAACCAATTTTTCGGTTCGGTTTTCTCGGTTAACCGATAACCATTTATGTAATTTTACCTTAAATAATTAAGACTAAAATAATAAATTTTGAATAAAAAAAGTGATCAAGTAACACTTTTTATTTTAAATATGTATTTATATCATATTGTATTGGTTGTTGTAAACAAATATCGAGAGTATATACTATATTGTGTGGAATCAAATATTGTGTGTATTAATTTTTATCCCATCAAATTTAATAAATGACTCTTATATCGATGTAATATGGAAAAATAGTGTGTAAATTGTTAAAATTGAAGAATGAAAGACAAACTAAATTAACACATTAAAGATTATAGAGTTTAACCACTAATAAAATCAAAGATAACTAATATTTGAATAAAATATTAATATATTTTCGGTTTTTCGGTTAACCGTTAAATGTAAAGTCGGGAACCGAAACCGAACCGATAAACCGAAATATTTTCGGTTCGATTAACCAAACCGAAAATTCAAAAAAAGTCGGTTTGGTTAACCGAAAAAATAATCGGTTTTTCGGTTTTTCGGTTTCGGTTTTACATGGACACCCCTGAACTACTTGTGAGTAAAAGTCTTCACATGGTCCCTGTTTCATGATTAAAAAAAAAATTTAAATGGTCGTCAGTTTCCAAATCCTCTCATCTTAACTCTCTCGCAGCAAACAATCACGACGACAATGGCGGAATCAACACCTCCTCCACCACCAAACCCCGACACCCCTTCCTCCCACTCCCAATCCCTAATTGTGCTCGATCGGTCCTCCTCCCACAATCAACAGCCGCCGCCTCCTCCTCCACCGCTTGCTGAGGAGAAGCGCCGATTTGGCGTCTTCCCTCTCCGAAGGAGGCCGCCGATTAGGGTTACATCGGAGTTCGACAGTGACAGCTCTGTCTACTCCCACAAGCTCTCGTCCAAGTTCTTCGATGGCCTCGCCAAGTTCAAGCTCAACTTCCAGAACAATAGCCAGGGGGAGATCGCCAATCCACAAGTCTCCATCATCACTAAGAATCTCGCTGTTCAGTATGATGTCGAGGAGAAGAATGCTTTGGTGTCAGGCTCTGTTAAGGTCGGCCCCAACTTTCAGCTGCGGGCTTTCCATGATTATAAGGTATTTTCTCCTCCTCTGTTGCATATCTAGTTTTCCCATCTGATTGATGGAGCGGAAGTGTTTGTGGTCTTCCCTATTATTATTGTCATCAATGTGTGTTTTGGTATCGATATACTGTTTGAAAATTAGAGCAGTTTTCAACAATCTCATCTTTCCGATACTTCTTTTATTCCTCATCCTCAGTACCAGCTGCAGATAATGCAGGAGTAAGGATGTCCTGACGGATATGTGTTATCCATTCTAAGCCTCATGCTCTACAAAACTTCAATTTGTTACCTATTGTGGTGTTGAAAGGGGGATGTTGATTGTTATGTTTATCCAAATGTTGTTCTCAATCATGTCGTAGACAATCATAGTGATCATTTAATATACAGAAAAGTATGTTGTGGAGTATTGCCTTCAACGGAATTACTATCCTCCTCTCGTCCTGTCTACTGGCCTAAATATTTGCTTCAATCCCACAGCCAAGCCTCCTGGGGGCCTGTAGTTGTTACGAAAACCTGATATCCCTTCTACAACAATGGATTGGATTTTGCAGTAATGCTACGATCATCACATGCTTAAAATTTTTACTGGTGATGGCTATGGCTTTATCATCCAGACAATGCCCCGACTCTGGTAGCTATTAAAAATATGATGGCATCACGTGGGAGTGTGCAAACTACTGACAACTTATTATGGTGGCATGGAATCTCGGTAGAGAAGAAAGGTCAAATTTAAAAGTGATTGTAAATCATTGAATCCCATGCTCAACCCCAAAGTTGGTTGAATCTTCTTTTGGACATGTATCTTTTCTAAATTTTGTTTTTACTTTAACATATATCTTAGCTTTAATAAATCAGGCTTTCTTTCAACTTCTTATGATGGAACAAACACAAAATAACTCGTGTTTATATTATCTGGTTTAGATCCTCATTGCAATATACTTAGGGACCTTGCACTTGGAGTCAAAAGCTGATATCATCATCTATCTGATGTCATCATCTATCTGATGTAAACAAGTGAATTGTTTTATATAGTAGCTTCAGAAATGACTTTCTGGAAAGAACCTGAATGGTTCACATATTTCCTTAACTATGCTTATTAAACCAGAAGAACAAGAAGAGTGAAACCCCTATACCTCATCTAGAGCTATCTGCAAAGCACTTTTCCATCTGCTGTTATATGAAAGAGCAGGGCCCCCTACTTAAAGGTTTTTTAGACTTCCCTTCCAGATTGCAGCTCAGAGGTGCTCATGATATTCAGGTCTCTCCCTCTCTGCCCCTCATCCACATTTCCGCTGATCTGTGTCTCTCTTGCCTCCAACCATGTCTATGCTTACTTGCACCATCCCTGTGTAGATTTAGTGTTGTCGAGTTATGGAAAACAAGTTTGTGATTCTAAATCATCATTCATATGTGCAAAGTCAACTTATGTGTCTTTTTACAAGTTTATGGAATATTATATTAGATGCAAAACTTAAGAAGAGTTCATTAAGAGAGGCATACTCGGACTTTTGGGTCAAAGATTATTCACTTTCCAAGAAACTCTTCAAAACCTGCATGACTAGCACTTGAGCACGTGTGAGTAGTGGCCATGAACTCAGGAAAATCCTAATAAAGTACAAGATATGATTAGGGAGAAAATGTGAACAGCATATATTATTTTATGTAGTAAATATTCTAGTTAGGGGAGCCAAGTAGAAGGGTACCCCCCACAGAGTGATAGTGGTTTTTGATACCTGCCCCAGTTTGACCATTAAAAGTTATTTTCCCCATATGAATTAAGAAAATGAATTAAAAATTAAATAAGTATTGCCCCTATAGCATTGTATATTTTACTTTGATCTTGGTCTCTGATATGACCTATTAGCAATTTTGTGGACAATAAGAAGAATTATCTCTTGCCGCTACCTCAGGCACAAGTTTGAGAAATAAGCTGTTTATACATTGTCTGCTACTAAAAGTTATAGACAGCTTTATCCTTCCTCATGCAGTGAATGAGTTCGACTTACTTTTACTTAGCCAAGCATATCAAGGTGTCTGGAAGAATCCCTAGCTAGCAGTCTTGAGCTCGTTCCATAGATGCATTCATGTTGGCATGCAGTGTATAGATGTAGTAATTAATGTTTTTTCACCGCATCTTCATCCATGTCGGATCAGTGATTTAGTTACTGTAAATACCAATGTCAAACATCAATAACAAACTTAAATGACTGCTATCAGTATACTAGCTTACTGAAATGCATACATAGAAGTTTATTGAACAACTGTTTAGATGAGTGGATATTGCAACTCTGCATGTGTGTGTGTATTATTACAATACGCAGTAATGTTGAGTAGTTGCTGACATTTTCTTTTTTTATTGGCTACCTTTTTAGGCACAACAAGGAGAAGTGGCCTTGAAAGCAAATCTTGCTGATCCAACCTACACCCTTGAATTGGCATCTTCTGTTCCATCTATTGGTTTGGTGAGGTTTTCTTTGTGAAATTCTAGTCAGAAACTTGTGAGCTTGTCTGGTTTTCTGTTGTTTGTAAAACTTGTAATATGTGATATTTTCAATCTTATTAGTGCAGTTTGTCTTTTATTCCAAGAATGAATATTATTAGGGATTAGTAGAAAGCAAACAACACTTTAATTTTTTCTCCATTATTGAGTTGCGGCTTTGTTGCACATGCTGTGAAGTTTGCAAGTTGTGTCTTGAGCATCTCTATTAATTATCGAGTCTGTCTTCATTGTTCATTCTGGTGCTGCAGCCAAAGGCAACCTTGGAATTTCCTGCGGGTAAAGTATCAGTTGAAGAGAGAGAGGACGAAGAAGCACATAAACTATTGTCAGTGAGTAGCCTTGTAAAAGGTCCACTGATGAATGGAGTTTGCACTGCTTTATACAGTGATGACACTTTGCAACTAAAATACTGCTATAAGGTTGCTTTCTTGTACTTCACTCTTTTCTATTTATGCCACAGTTTTCATGCTGTTGTTATAATAATAGACACAGTGAGGTTCTGCTACAACGGAATCTGGGGGGTCAAGATGGGGGTACCCCTTCCTTTACATTGGGCGTATGCCCGGAATCATAATAATAGACAAGTACTTATAATTAAATTGTCCCAGGGATCATGTGTTTTGAATCTAGGTTAAATAATTTTGCGCGTTGCTTTGCAGCTGTAGCTTGGTTCATGATATTCAAGTGTTTTTTTAATCTTGGAGTTTTGCTTGTACAGGATGAGGAGATGTCTTTCATACCCAGCATATCTTTGCCTTCAAATGCATTATCATTTGCATTTAAACGACGGTTTGGTCCTTCAGACAAGTTGAGGTGCATCTATCTCTCTTTCCACACACCCTTCCTCCTCACACACATTCATGCACATACAGTTTGGACCCCTCGCCTCGCAATAATTGCAGTAAACTAATTACATAAATTTCACTACTATGAGTATATAGTTGTTTACAATATAGCTATATATACAACAATTTAAAGTGACTACATGGACAGATGCAAAATCTGTAGTGATATTAATATTTTTTTTTTTTTGGCTAGCCTAGGATAATTCCATAGAATATCCGGATGGATTCATTCCATATCTTGTTAGCCAACAGTAGCTCCCATTAAAAAATCAACTCATTTTAGTTGTCTCATCGTAGATATAGGTTTGGATTTTAACATGATTGCCCTTCATAGGATTAAAAAGTGCTACTGCTCAACCTGTTCGTGAACACATGTGTGATGTGCATGGATTTGTGTATTCGTATCCAGTTATACCTTTGTGGTTTGGTATGATGTATGTACATGCAGTTTATTTGCTGGTTGCTGCACTATGATTTGATTTGTAATATGATCCCCAAATTGTTATTAAAATTCAGTTTGCTTTGATTATTTAATATTTAGTTTGTATATTAACAATGTATGAATTGGTTGATGGTGTCATTAAACCATCCCTTTGTTGTCTTGTTTGTTGGTTGGAAATCCGAGGCTTGAAAATTGGCTCGGATAGAAATTTGATGGGTTTGAACTCTAAAATCAAATCGAAATATAGTGATTTTTTTTTTGGACTTGCTGTAGACCTTAGCTAAATAGTGATGGAGTATTCTGGGTTGTTAGACGTGTCCAGGAAGTTTTAGAATGGTTGGATGGTGAAGGGCTTAGACTTTCTAGGGAATGTTTGGTCAGGGGTTTTTACCCCCCGTGTTTTGTCCATGAACTGAATATGCATCCAACAATTCATTGTCAGGCACAGCTCTCTCAAAGTTCTCTAATACATCAATCTTGCTTTTGATCTTTTAATTCTGAAATTCTAATTTGTGCAGCTACTGGTACAACTTTGATTCCAACTACTGGAGCACTGTGTATAAGCACACGGCTGGCAAGGACTACAAGTTCAAAGCTGGATATGACTCAGAGGTCCGACTCGGCTGGGCGTCTCTTTGGGTACGCAAGCACCTTGTCTAGACATGATTCTCGTACCAAATTGAAGTGACTGGAAATTCATTCCTTTTGTTTTTGTGGCTTTGGATTTTTCAGGTGGGAGATGAGAATGGGAAAGCGAAAACAGCCCCTTTAAAGATGAAGGTCCAGTTCATGCTCCAAGTCCCACAGGATGACATAAAATCTTCGGCCTTGATGTTCCGTGTAAAGAAGAGGTGGGACATATGAATTCATCATGCTCTGATGTTTCGTGGTGTAATTGTATGTTCCTTTCGAGGTGGGACGTAAAATCTTCGGCCTTGATGTTCCCACAGGATAACCATTTTCCTCTCAACAAGGGATTATTATTTTGCTAGGTATAATTGTATGTTCCTTGCTTCCTTTTGAGGAAATTACTTTGACCTTCATCCAATCCAAGTGCCGGCGGGACTGGACATTAATTCTATCAAGTACATATTTCCAAGTTCCTCGCTTTTTATAATTGCCATGTGGCATTTTATAATTAACAGAATTTTCACCTGGAATAATTTTTTGAACTAACATTAATTTTATTTTACAATTGTACTCACTACAAGCACCGTTTGCTTTTCAATATCTTTCCTAGAAAAAAAAATTTAACCCTCCTCCAAACTCGCTAAACTCAATCCAGCACAACTTTCTAAAACTTAAAGGATATTGAAAACAAACTCATAGAAGTACAACAACAAGGGCAAGGGATAGCTGTCCTTATTGGCCAAGGTAGAATGAAAATTCCGTTCCTAGAAATCCTGGCCAAAAGATTGGAAAACTAATGTGACAATGAACGATGTACGATTGGGTTCCCTATTGGCCAAGGTAGAATGAAAATTCCGTTCCTAGCCTTTATAGATGACATAATCATATTTTCTAAAGCAAACCAAAGCGCTTGTTCCAAAGTTAAAAGAATCATAGAGGAATACGATGTAATATCAAGACAAAAAGTCAACTATCACAAGTCTGCCTTCCAACCATCAAAGAACAAAAACAACCAACAAAAGCAACAAATATAACAAGCTCTCGGGATTACATCCATGACCAATCTTGATAAGTACCTTGGGTGCCCAATTATTAATGGAAGGGTAAACAAAAAAACCTTCAAAATTCGGTAGAAAAAACACAAAACCAATTGTTGAAATGGAAAGCAACTGCTCTATCACAAGAAGGACGCGCAACACTAATCAGATCAAACCACACTATGTTAGGCAAAGTTTTATGTTACCAAAAAAGATACATGAGGATATGGATAAAGTAAACAAGAATTTCTTCTAGAATAAAGACCCAAGCTATAAACCATTGATTGGATGAGATAGAATATGCAAACCCAAAAAACATGGTGGGCTTGGAATAAGGAAAACAGAACATATGAACAAAACATTACAAATGAAATTACTTTGGAAAATTTTGGCAAAACCAGATAACATATGGGTAAGGGTCATTTTGGAAAAATATCTTAAGAATGATAACTTTTTTTTCTTATAAAATCAAATCTAATTCATCATAGCAATGGAAAATATTATTAGGTTTGCGACCAGAATTTGAAAAGGGATTAATATGGCAAGTTGGCAATGGGCTAACAATCAAATTTTGGGAAGATAATTGAGCCCTGAGAGAACCATTAAAAAAATATGCAAAACACCCTAGGATATTAAGGACGACACCAAAGTTGCAGAGTTTCTATCTCCTAACAAAAAATGGAAAGTGTCTGAACTAACACAAGTGATCCCACATGAAATTGTAAATATAATCCAAAGAATTTCAATCTCAAAAAGTGATATTCATGATCGACTCTATTGGACACTAAGCAAGAATGGATGGTTCTCAACTCACTCGACAGTAGAATTAGTAACACATAGGAAAGCCATGAGCAAAGCATAACCAACTGGATTTGGAAACTGATGGTGCGCAAAATGGAAGAATAAGAGGTGGGACCATGGTACGGGGATTAACGGGTCCGGCGGGGTTCCCAAGGTTAAACTTGGGAGGCCTCGAGACCTCGGCAACTACGTCTAAACCTCGTTGATTAAAAGCTGACACCCTCGCCCCGTCTAAGCCACTCAACGGTCACCACTCTTCCAAACCAATAATCAGCTGCCTCCCACTTGACCAATCAAAAGGCCTGATCTCGGGCGTCCCACATCGAGCAAGCACCAAAACTCGACTCATCAAATCTCTATAAATAGAGGAGAACCTCGTAGGTAGCAACGGGTCGAAAAACATCTTAAACTCAAGAACTATCTTGCTCGTTGAAGATCGACGTGTTGAATCATCATCAAAAGCCACGCTACAGACAAGTGAAGTCCACAAAAAAACTTCAAGTCGCACAAAGAATCCTCGCCCACACCAAAGATCTCGCCACATCACCTTGCAGGCCACAATCACCGCGCTCAAACTCAAACTCCTCAACCTCGCCACTAGAGTTCGTTAAGCAGTCTGTTGGTGATAGAATCCCGTAGTGACTAGGAGATCTTGAACCTTGTTAGATCGAGATCTCGAATACTCTTGGGAGATCTGAAGTGTAATCTCGTTTGTTTGTAGTTTCGTGACGTGTGATCTCGTCATAAAAATAATAAATAAAGAGCAAGTGTTTGCACAATCGAATAAAAGTAATCTCGTTTCTTGTCTTCTAGCGCTGGTTTATTTCGGGTTCGCCGTCTGTGGGAACCTCTTCATCCTAACCAGTTTCCTGGTTTGTGCAAACCTTGGCTTTTGAGTCCCTCAAAATGGCCTGTCCAAACAACTTCTTCCCCCAACACCCCGATAACATGCCCGAAACCCCACAATGGATGAACACGAGACCACCGGGTTGTCCATTCGGGGTCCCTCCGGGGTGGGCGTAAACCCTTACCCATTCCAGGGGTATGAGTCAGGCGGTGCTCCCCCAAACCCATATCCCTACCCGGGCTATGGGCAATACCAGCAAGGCTTCTCCCCTTCATATGTCCCTATACCCGCCCTGGGTCAACCCCATTCCGAGTACGTACCTGTGTACGTCCCCGGGCATGTGTCGGGGCATGAGACGTCAACCAAAAATTCGTCAACGGAGAGGCCTCCCCGGGACCCCATGCAGATCTCGAGATCCCGCTCACGTCGCTGGAGGATGCAGGACCTGGATTTGTCCGAAACTGTAGGGATCGCGATGCACACCCTAAAGTCGCGATCATGACGTCATCACGTTGAGGCCGGGAGCCTCTCCCCGTTCGTGGACGAGATTCAAAGTGCGCCCAGGCCCAATGGTTTCCATAGACCGCAAATGGGGCTTTACGACGACGTGGCGGATCCGGAGGAGCATGTGAAGCATTTTGCTGTCCAGATGAACGTCAACTCCTTCAACGACGCCATCTTCTGTCGCGTCTTCCCGACCACCCTGGAGAAGGCCGCGATGACGTGGTTCATAAGCCTCAAGATTGGGTATGTGGCCTCGTTCGCTCAATTGTGCGAGTCCTTTATCGCACACTTCAGTGGTTCGAGGAAGCGCAAGAAGAACATGTGGGATCTCCGCGATATCGAGCAGGGAGAAGGCGAGTCACTAGGCACCTTTTTACGAGGTTCACAACCGCGGTGGCAGAAATCGCGCATATCGACGAATCGTTGGTGCGCGACACCCTCATGGGCAACCTGTGCCAAGGGGCTTTCAAGAATTACATTTTCTTGAAGTGCCCGACGATGTACGACAGCCTATCCAACCGAATCAGGACCCAGGTGTATGCCGAGGACGCTGCCAACCAAAGCTCTCGACCGAGGACCGACAACGAAATCGTCGTCGAGGCTATGGGAAAGGCGAAGGTGGTCGCGCCAGCCGTGAGGGATGCGTATGTGACGCAGGCCCCAAACCCCGTCAACAACAGGAACAACAACAACAACAACAATCGCAACAATAACCGCGGTGGCAGTTGGAATTGTTTCGGCAGAAGGCAGCGAGGCTACAGGGGCAAGGGCGACCCTTTGTACAACCCAAACAAGAAGGGACGTGCCAACCCCGCCTCGGGAGCGAACATCATGCCGCAAGGCCCGAGTTAGGCCAGGCCAACAACGTCGAGCAGCAGGCTCCTGTGAAGCAGGCGCGGTCTGGATAGACGACGACGCTCGATGGGTATATTCATACCATCTCGGGTGGACCTTCGTTGGCTGGATTAAACCAGGCGGAAAGAAAGAGGTACGCAAGGGCAAGCCATCATGAGCCTTCGGTATTTAGCGTCGCACAAACCTCGCGGACTCACATAGGGCTGGCCTTCACCTCTAAAGATGTCGAGGGTCTACACATGCCACACTCGGACCTTGGGAACCGGCTCCATGAGGCGAACTGAGATGGTGGAATTCACGGTGGTACACTTTCCCTTGGTGTATAATGCAATCATCGGGAGAGTATCCTTGATGAAGTTCCAAGCGGTGGTCTCTATCTACCACTTAAAAAAGAAGTTCCCCGTCAACGGCGGGGTTGGAGAGGTGAAGGGCAACTAAGAAGAGGGTCGCGTTTGCTATGCGACCTCGGCAAAAAAGAAATGCCTGGTGTTCGTGGTGGAGTCTCCCGGCGAGGCTGACCTCGAAGTCCGGGACTTCACGGTCCCCATCCCCGAGGCAGAAAGAAGGGTGATTACCCCCTTCGGAAATGAGGCCGAGAAGATCTACCTGGGAGAATGCCTCTCCGGGAAGTCAGCATCATCGTTGGAGGCCCTACTGTCCAGATCCTGTGATGCGTTCGCCTGGACCGCCAAGGACCTCCGCGGTGTCCCACGAACCGTGTCCCAACACTCTTTAAACTTCGACATTACCACCCGCCCCGTGGTGCAAAGACGAAGGAAGAAGAATGAGGAGAGGGCAAACCCCGCGAATGAAGAGGTGGCAAAGTTGTTGGCTGCGGGGTTTATCCGCGAGGTCCAGTACCCGAGATGGTTGGCCAACGTTGTGCTAATCAAAAAGGCCAGCGGAAAGTGGTGAATGTGCGTGGACTTCAAGGACCTCAACAAAGCCTACCCCAAGGACAGCTACCCCTTGCCCTTGATCGACGAGTTGGTCGACTCAACCGCGGGACACGGGGTATTGAGCTTCCTCGACGCATACTCAGGATAAAATCAGGTCTTGATGAACCCACATGACGAGGAGGAGACGTCCTTCATCACGCAACAAAGGACCTACTGCTACAAGGTCATGCTGTTTGGCCTAAAGAATGCGGGGGCCACCTTCCAACGCCTCGTCGACCGCGTCTTTAATAACCATTTGGGGAGGAACGTGTTGGCCTACGTCGACGACATCGTGGTCTGAAGCAACCCTCAGGCACAACCGTCTCAGCATGAACCCCAAAAAGTGTGTATTCGTCGTGCCATCGGGAAAGTTCCTAGGCTTCATGATCAGCCAACACGGGATCGATGTGAACCCCGCCAAGGTTGAATCAATTCTCTTGATGAGGTCGACGTGATCTCGCACTGAGGTCAGCGGCTCAACGACACCGTGAACTACCTAGGGAGGTTCTGCTCCCGTTTGGCGGAGAAATCTCTACCCTTCTTTGCCGCCCTCAAGAAAAATGACAAGTTTGTTTGGGACGAGGGGCTAGAGCTCGCCTTCTCCGAGTTGAAGACATTCTTATCAAAACTCCCCACGTTGTTGCCTCCAATGGCGGGCGAGGACTTGCAGCTATATGTGGTAGTAAGCTCGGAGACACTCAGCACGGTGCTAACCAGAAAAGCTATGCGCCCAGTCTACTTCATAAGTCGCGTGCTCCAACCTGCGGAGCAGCGATACTCCCCGACGGAGAAGATGGCCCTGGTTGTCGTGACCGCCACCAGACGCCTGCGCCCTTATTTCTGCGCACACCCTATTCAGGTCCTCTTCGACCTCCCACTTCGGCAAATTGTCGATCAGCCTCCCTCTCGGGGCGGATGACGAAGTGGGCAGTTGAGCTCTCCGAGTTCGACATCAGCTACCTCCCCAGGACTGCAATGAAGGGACAAGCTCTCGCCGACTTCGTCGTGGAGGTTACCTTCCCCGAAACTGACGCAAGCTCGGAGGAATGGAAGGTCTTTGTAGATGGCTCACGGTGTGATGCCGGGGCGGGGCTGGCATATTCCTCGCTAGTCCCTCAATTGGAACAGAGTGCACCCTTAACTTCGCCTTCGATGCCACCAATATCGAGGTCTAGTATGAGGCAATGATTGCCGGGATAGAGATGGCGCTCCTCAGTGGAGCCCGCAAGATCAGAGTCTACACCGATTCTGAGTTGGTGGCGAGGCAGTTGAATGGACAATACGACACCCGAACATGGGGAGGTAGAGTCCATCCCACGGACAATACGACACCCGAGAAAAAGTTAAGGCGTTGGTGTCTTTCCTAGAGACCTTCGTTGTAGAGTCCATCCCACGAGCTGCAAACAGAAAAGAAGATGCACTCGCGAGGTTTGGATCAGTCCTCCCCTTGGAATTAGGAAATCGCGTGATGGTGGAAAGGAAGCTCTCGCGGAGTGTAAACAGCGAGGTTCTCTCCGTCAAAGTTGGGGTACTGGAGGGTTCCAATCATGTGATATGTGGAAAGAGGCGTCCTCCCTGAAGATCCCGCAGAGGTTAGAAAGCTCAAAATGCAAGCGGCCCGCTACTACATCATCGGCGGCCGACTCTATCGTCGAGGCTTCGCTGAGCCCAACATGCTATGTGTGCCAACCGAGGTTGTGGAACACATCCTGTACGAGGCGCATGAAGGGGTCTGTGGTGGCCACCCCGGGTGGCGCGCCTTGTCGCATAAAATCGCCCATTTGGGATATTTTTGGCCCACTCTCAGGTAGGACGTGAGGGCCTATGTCCAGAAGTGTGACGGGTGCCAGAAGCACGGAACCTACAGCACGCCCCGACCTCGTGTCTGTGCTCGATCTACACAACATGCCCCTTCGCGATATGGGGGATGGACATCCTAGGGCCTTTCCCCAAGGCTGTCGGCCAGGTGCAGTACATACTGGTCATCGTCGACTATTTCACGAAGTGGATCGAGGCAGAGGCGATGGCAAAGATCACAGGGAAAAAGGTCCGCAACTTCCTTTGGAAAAACCTTGTGTGCCGCTTTGGGGTCCCCATGACCGTCATGACTAACAATGGCCCCCAATTCGACTACGAAGAAACTCGGACCTTTTGCTCCGAGCTGGGCATAACCCTCAAGTTTTCCTTCGTGGCCCATCCCCAGTCCATCGGCCAGGTGGAGAATGTCAACGCCCGCATCCTGTCCGATCTAAAAAAGCGTCTGGGCATGGAACAAGGTCGTTGAGCGGAGCTTCTCCCACTCGTCCTATGGACATACCGCACCACCGCGCGTCGCGCAACAGGGGAAACGCCTTTCGCTCTAACCTACGGAGCAGAAGCGCTAGTCCCCGTAGAAACCTTAGTCCCTTCGGCAAGGGTTTTTGACTTTGATGAAAGAGAACTAGGCCAACCTCAAGCCGAACTGTTGTTTAGAGACAAACTGTGCGAGGTCGCAGCCCTACGCTCCAAAGAATACAAATGACGTGTGGTGGTGTATCACGACAAGAAGGTTAGGCCCCGGTTTTTGGTCACAAGTAGTCTCGTTTTGAGGCGTACCGAGGGTGCCAAACTGGATCCTAACTGGGAAGGTCCGTACCTCCTCGGGGAGGAAGTCGCGCCCGGAGCTTTCAAGCTCAAGAATAGCGAAGGACGCACTCTGAGCAAAACATGGAACATCGATCGACTCAAAAGATATTACATGTAAACTCTCCGAACTCTTTACCATTTCCTAAAAATTTTGAGAATAAAGGGTTATGTGGTATTTTCAAATCTTGTCTCAAAAATGAAAACCTCGTTGCGCAAATCCACCCCTCGCTTCCCGCTTGGGGTTGGAGATTCTCGTTTTTAAGAAGTTCAAATCCACCCCTCGCTTCCCGCTTGGGGTTGGAGATTCTAGGTTTTAAGAAATTTAAATCCACCTTCGCTTCCCGCTTGGGGTTGGAGATTCTCGGTTTTGATTTGGGAAGTCCATCCCTCGCTTCCCGCTTGGGGTTGGAGATTCTCAGTTTTCAGAATTCAAGTCCACCACTCGCTTCCCGCTTGTGGATGGAGACAATCAAAAAATAATCATGTACGATCCGAGTGAGGCTCGCGATCGTGGTATAAAAATAATCATGCATGATCCGAGCGAGGCTCGCGATCGTGGCATAAAAATAATCATGCACGATCCGAGCGAGGCTCGTGATCGTGGCATAAAAACAATCACGCGCGATCCGATCAAGGCTCGTGATCGTGGCATAAAAATAATCATGCGCGATCCGAGCGAGGCTCGTGATCGTGGCATAAAAACAATCATGCGCGATTGACTCGGCTAAAGTCGTTGTTGCCAAGATCAAAAATAAATAACCCTATTCTACTAACTAGTATAGAAAGCAAGCAAGGGGTCGAACCCAAGAGAATCGGGATTCTGAACAATCAACAATTAACAAGACAGGGGTTTTGGGATTTAGGCAAGAAAATAAATTCAAGTAATAAATCAATTAAGGAAAAGCAGAGTTCATTCAATCAATTTCACCTTTTTAATCATTAGATCATCAATTCATCCACTTTTCTATTAATTTCCAGGTTAATTCCAATCCTTATAAAAGATTTCCGCTAGTCCACGGTCCAAGCGAAAGCATGATATGAATAAGAACGCTTAATTCAAATCATGCAAAGTATTAAGGATAGAAGGATATTAAATCATGTAATCAAGTTACGAGTCTCATGCATAAAATAATAATCAAACACTCTTTCTCAATTCTAGTCCACGGTCCTAGAAAAGAGTTGTTTCAAGGATAAATAAGATTGCACAGACAACAATCAAACCTAATCCAAACAGTAGATCTGATACGTGATCGCCTCGGATTACTCCTCAGAAACCTCGTATTTGACCACACAGGATCCCGATCTTGCCAGCAAATCAATTCAATCCTACAAAAGCTTTCAAAGTAAGAAACTTGCGGTGCAAGTCACAATGGATCCGAAAATTAAAGTAACAAACTGAATTGATAGGTTGAAGAAATCAACTTGATAGTTCAATTGGATTGGCTCTAACGCTAAATCCAATTGATTAACTAGTTTGATCTTTAACAATCACAACTAGAACAATCTAATTGACTAAATCAACAAACCAATTTAACAAACACAAGAGAGAGAGATCGAGAATTCTATGATGATGATCGGCCGAAATAGCATAAGAACACTTATATTTTTGGAGCCCAAAGACTAGATAAACCTTTCTTAGGGTTTATCTAATCTCAAGCTGATTTTTATTGAATGAAAATGCAAAGTATAAATAGAGAATACAAAAGCTAATCCTTGGGGAGCAAGGAAGAGGAGTGGTCGGCCCTAGAGGGGAGTAGGTCTCCTTATTTGCTTCCCAAGATATAATAAAATATCTAACTATATCTATCTAGATTACCCCTTAATTAAATAAATCATGGCTGACTTATTTAAATAAGGAAATATCTCTAACAAACTAAAAATATCCAAAACAAACTAAAAATATCTCTAACAACCAAGAGAGAGAATATTCAACCAACTAACATCAGCCTATTGATTGAATTTCTCTACATTATTTAAAATAGAAAATCGTTCATAAATAAAATATATAAAGATAGAAATTTAAACTAATGATAAGATTCTCGTAAGACTTGAACAGCTCTCAATAAAACCCCGTTTTCGGCCCTTTTCTGTTGGATTCTGAGTTTGATGAAAACTACAAAGTTGTAGAATTTTTAATTATCTTTCCAACGAGTACTTATCGGACTTGAGATGAATTGTCTAGCCCAAGTTATGACCAGTTTACTGAGCACTGTTTTTAATTTGACGGGCTTCTTAACTTCCGAACTTTTGTGACTTCATCCTCTTCCTTGGTGGTCGAGGACGCCATTGATGAACATAATTAAAGGATAATATGTTATCCATGAAAACCTTCTTGAACTTGAATGCTCGGGAACTTAATAAAGGTCTTGTTGTTTGGCCTCCATTCGTCTTCAACGAATCATTCGCTTGGATCCTCCCTTGATTTGTATCAAGATCTAAGTCAATCAAACAAGTTGATTAGGCTAGATCATATAAATAAAAACAAGAGTTTTTTTTTAAATAAATAAGAGTTTTGATATTAACCAAGGGATAGAAAAATTACCAGAATCTCACGATTACATAAAAAGGCTTCCTTGATCAAATAAACTCCAACGGAAATTAGTTCTTCATAATAAAACTAAAAACTAGGTTAAATTGGAATGTAGTCTCTAAAATTGTGGAAGTCTCAAATTGAAAACGAAACTAAGCTTCAATAGTAGAATTAAATCCGAAACCTAAAAGATATAATAATATAAAAAAGATAAAATAAACGGAAGGAGTCGGCGCTGAGACGCCTCGATCCACGAGCATGGAATCAAACCGCGGGCGCGGTTCAGTCTTCTCCCCTCAGCCACGGATCCTCGGCAAACCGCGGGCGCGGATAATTTGACAACCTACTGTGTCAAATTCGGAGGTGGTTTTGACCCACTTAGATTTGTCATTTGAATTCGCCGTAAGAACATGAATTGTAGCTCTTCAAGTTAGCTTTCCAATGATACCAAATTCAGCTTCATCCGATCACCGTAGCTCCCAAACGTTGCATCACAACAAAGTGGTGTCAAAACAACTCCAAATCAACACTTGTCTTCAAAACTCTTGCAATTCTTCAAATCGTGTCTTCGGTCTTCATATGATAATTATGCTCAAAACTAACTTAAACACACTCAAATTACACCTAATATACAAGAGTTAACCTATACTAAATAGAGTGTGTTGGACCCAGATTTTAGGCAAAGAAGTGTTAGCCCATAGTCAGGAAATCTCCAACGCATCTAGAGCTACGAAAGATCTTCAGGATTGGCTAAGTCGGTTGGAAGAAAGAAGGTCCGAGATATGTTTGTTACGAGATAGATACCTCTCAAGATAGTATCCGTTATAAGATAGAAATAAGCACAGATTTCTCAGTTAGGGATAAGATCATATCTTTGATTAAGACAGAATATGCCCTAAGGAGCTATATAAGTCGATGTAATCCTTAAGGGAGGGGCACAATTTGATTCGCAGAATTACTTGTGATTTCCACATCAATAAAACACACATTCTCGTTCGTGTTCTTCTCGGTTTACTTGATCAAGGCTCGATCTAGGCCAAAGTCCTACCTTTGGTAAATTTTGGCTCAAACAATTTGGCGCCCACCGTGTGGCATTGATTGACACAACCATCAGAAGAATCACCATTCTACTTCCTTCCGGATCAAGGAACACGATGTCTGGAAACAGGGAAGAAAGCCCTAAAACTCCGGTCACCGATAATGACCAAAACCTTGAAAACCAAGGCATTCGGTCTCAGGATGAGGAGATGACGGACCTCCAACAATGCATGGAATTTCTCCAAAAGGCGTTGAGCGACCAAAAAAGCTTTTATGACGCTCATGTAGAACGCCTCACTACTGAAAACAGCCAACTCAAACAACAATACGAGGTCTTGGCTACGGGACGTCGCTCCCTCCGTGTCACCCGACCCACTGACGAAATAGTAAGGAGGCTAGATTTCAACGCTGGAGAAGGGACTTCCGGAAAGGATGCAGACTCGGACCCCCGAGACAAGACCCCCGCACGACGATACGCGACTCCGGAGCCCATTGGTCGAGTCCGCCGCGGAGAAGTTCCCCACGACGATAATCCTCCAATTAATCTCCGGTCTGCGGCTAACCAACGCCGAGCGCCATCTCAGGAAATCTGGATCGAAGATGATGACACCGATGGAGAGGATCGAAAACGGCGCAGGCCAGTCAATTTAGATGCGGCCATCCGGAGAAAAGTGACTGAAAAAATAGGCATCATCGCCGACCAACTCAGGAGGGGCATCCAAGGTTTCCAGCCTTTGGAGCCTAAAGCACCCAACGAGTTTGACGAATCTCCGTTTTCTCGTCGAATCGCCCGAGTGGATATTCCAAAAACGTTCTCAGTGCCAAGCATGCCCACGTACAACGGGACTACAGACCCTAACGAGCACGTGGCCGTATACAAACAGAAGAGTATGACGAGTGCGGTCCCATCCCACTCAAAAGAGGCAGTGATGTGCAAGGCGTTCGGTACAACCTTAACAAGGTCGGCCCTAACCTGGTTCATCAACCTCCCACGCGGGAGCATTAGGTCCTTCGCGGATCTCTCAGACACTTTCCGTTCTCAATTTGCAAGCAGCTGCAAATTTGAGAAGCAATCCACCGACCTCTACCGGATCCGCCAACGGTACCAAGAAACTACCAGAGAATTCTTGGGTCACTTTAATCGCGAGAAAATCTCCATCCCGTCTTGCGACGTGACGACCGCGGTGGAAGCATTCAGACAAGGGGTCACCCCCGATGGTGGCCTGTAGAAGGAACTAACTAAACACCCTTGTGCTACCTTTGAGGAGGTGCAAGCTAGGGCTCTAGCACACGTTCGGCTAGAGGAAGATAGGTCCCTAAGGAAGAGATCTCCAAGGACGGAAAGGCGGTACCATGAAGCTGGAACGCAACCCATCTGAAAAGGTATTACTTCTAAACAGATTCATTATCATATTTTATCTCTAGACATTTCTTAGCTTTAGCTTAGAGAATCTTTAGGCCATTTTTTACTTTTTCGAATAAACGACTCAGGGCACTTTCCCACACTGTCGAACAAAGTTTTCAAATTCCTAGTTCATAAATTTTATTTCACACATTTTTACATAATGATTTGCGAGAAAATATTCTCCCATTCTTGCACACTCTCTTATTGCTCAAAAACGCAAACACGCGCTAATCAAAGTTGCATACAACATGAAACGCGTCGAACATAAAATACCACTGTTGAGACACATGGTTATTGATATGCTGTATTTCATATAGCATAATTAGGACTAGTTAATACATTTTATGTATAGATTTAGGTCCATTTAGTGCTTATAACGATATATGAGTAGAAGACCAAAGACTTGAAGAAAAATTGGAAGAATAGAAGTCGGGACAAGAAGATCGAGAAGTGAAGGCCGAGGAGCTAAGCAGTCCGCGGTGGAGCAAGATTCAGTGCCGCAATCGCGGTGGCCTAAGGCCGCGGTCGCGGGTCAACGTTGACTCGGAGGAGGATTTTGTAGTCCGCGGTCGCGGAGGTTGTTCACCGCGGTCGCGGAATTCCACGTCAGCAAGATCCGAGGCGGCGTTTTATCTATCTATTTATCTTTTAGTTTAGTTGCCTTTTATATTTTTATTCCGATATTTTTCGAGACTATTTAAGTTTAGTTTTCAGACTTTGTTTTGTATTCTGCTAGACCTAATTTCAGACCTTTTGTGTTTTTCTCTCTTATGGAGAACTAAACTCCTTATATTCTATTCGAGTTGAAGCTTTTCAGACTCAAGTTATTGTGAGATTCGTCTATTCAGGTTTATTTCTACAGGTTATTTCAATTCTCTTGTGCTTAATTATTATTGATTGTGTTGATTTCTGCTTGTCTGGCCAACTTGTTGGAATTGATATTATCTATTGCTAGATCTAGGTTTTCTCGTAGCAAAGCCTAATCTTTGTAGCAACTCAATTGATTTAGGACTCGTTGGACTAAAACAATTGAGAAGAGATTTGAATGCATGTTGATTGTTTGACTCGTTGGAATTCAATTGCATGTATCCTGTTTATCCTTGTTCTTAATGCTAATATCCTTATTATTTATGATCGTTTCATGAATTGTTTGGATGTTAAGTTGCATGTCTCGTTGCCATGTTATAATTCTGATCAGGATAGGAATAACTGACAGAAATAACTTGATTGAATCTAGGATCAATAACTTGAGGAAGAAAAGTAGATACTTGAATAGAATTGTTTTCCCTAATTGATAAAAATCCAACCTTTGCTTTGTTTGTTTGTCTTGTCTGCATTAATTTTCCTAGTTTTAGATTAAAATACCAAAAATCCCCCCTTTTGTTACTTCTTTGAGTTGATAATAGTAAAACTTAGGATACAAGTGTCTCTTGGGTTCGACCCCGACTTACCGACTATACTAGTTGAGTAACTAGGGATTTATCTTTGATTTGGCACAACGACTTTAAGCCAGTCAAATTTTGGCGTCGTTGCCGGGGACACTTTTGTTTCATTCTAAGTTTTTATTGCTACCAACTCTGGTGTGGACCCTAGTTTATGGTCCACACTCGTGCTACTGATTCTTCTATTTTGCCTCTTGATTCAGAAATCGAAAGGACTCTTTCCAGGTTGAGACGTGAAGCTCGGGAGCAACTTCGTGAATTACCTTTCAACTTGGATTCTGCTGAAACTGAGACAATGGGAGATCAGACTTTGAGGCAGTTGACTGCCCCAAACTTTCAACAGCAACCCCTGGCTGTTGAGTTTCCTGCGCTGAATGACGGTGTTAAGTTTGAGTTGAAATCGGGTTTGATCCATCTTTTACCCCAATTCCATGGGCATGGTGGAGAAGATCCAAACAAGCATCTTGCTGAATTTGATCAGGTCTGGTCAAGTATGAAGCCTGCTGATGTAACTGAGGACCAGATCAAGCTGAGAGCGTTTCCTTTCTCTCTGAAGGATTCAGCCAATGAGTGGCTCTACTATCTTTCTCCAGGATCAATAAACACCTGGAATAAGATGAAAGCAGCGTTCTTAGAGAAATACTTCCCTGCCACCAAACAGAACAGCCTGAAGAAGAGCTTGAGCAACATTGAGCAACAGGCTGGGGAGAGTCTGTATGATTATCATGAGCGATTCAAGAGACTGTGTGCCAGCTGTCCATATCATGGATATTCTGATCAAGACCTGGTACTGTATTTCTTTGGTGGATTATTGGATGAAGAGCATAGAATGGTGAATGCAGCTTGTGGTGGGAGCCTGATGAATAAGACACCAGCAGATGCCCTAGAGCTCTTCTCTGAGCTATCTGAGAACTCAAGGCAATTCAACAAAAGAACTGGAACTAAAGGAGTCAATGTTGTGGACTCCTCGTCTGTTATAAAAGCTGAAATGGCAGAATTGAAAGATATGATGAAGAGGTTCATGCTGTCAGGAACCCATCAACAATTGAAGGCATGTGAAATATGTGCTGATACACTACATCCTACTGATTCCTGTCCACAACTCCAGGAACCTCACGCTGAGGTTAATGCTGTAGGAGGATATGGACCCCCTAGACCTCATTTTGATCCATACTCTAATACATACAACCCAGGTTGGGGGGCCCATATAAATCTGAGGTATGGGAATCAGAATCAACCTCAATATAATCATCAACAAGGAGGAAATCAGCAACCCAGGCAACCCTATGTTCCTAGACCTCCAGTTCAAAATCAAAACAACTCATTCAATGCTGAAGAGATGTTTGCAAGGCTAGCCAACACAGTAGACCAGCTTGGACAGAACACGCAAACTAGCATCAAGAGTACTCAAGCTAGTATCAAAAATATAGAGACACAGATCAGTCAACTGGCTACTACAGTTAGCAAATTGGAGGCCAGAGATTCTGGAAAATTGCCATCACAGCCTATCAACCCAAGGGAGAATGTGAGTGCTATCACATTAAGAAGTGGAAAAGAGCTAAATAGGGACGTGGAGGTGAATGACGATCCACAAGCTGACAGTAATGATTTTCTGAAGAGCGATTACGCGCCCGCGGTGAACGGTTTCCGCGATCGCGGAACCCCGACTGAGAGCACGGTGATTCTGGACGAAGCCTCCGCGCCCGCGGTGACCAACCTCCGCGATCGCGGAGACGGTGAAAAATCGGATTCTGAAAAACCCGAAATTCCTCGACCGCGCCTGCGGATCTGTAACTGAGCCCAAAAATGCTTACGTTCGTCCAGATTTCCATTCTATGGTTCCTCAGAAGCCACCCCCTCCTTTCCCTGAAGCACTGAAAGACACAAGGAAGCCAGATATTGACAAGGAGATCTTTGAGACGTTTTCCAAGTGTGAGGTAAATATCCCTTTGCTCAATTTAATTAAAAGTGTTCCTAGGTTTGCTAAATTTCTGAAAGAATTATGCACTATCAAAAGGAACCAAAAATTAAAAGGGAAACAGAAAGTTAAGGTCAGTGAACATGTCTCTGCTGTATTTCAAAGACGCATGCCTAAAAAGTGCAGTGATCCAAGCATGTTCAGCATTCCCTGCATAATAGGAGAAACTAAAATAGATAAAGCCATGCTTGATTTAGGAGCTTCTATTAATGTTATGCCTTACTCTGTTTACACTTCACTAAGCCTAGGACCCTTGCATGAAACTGGTGTTATTGTTCAATTAGATGATAGATCTACAGTTTACTCGAAGGGGGTTGTTGAAGATGTCCTTGTTATGGTAGATAATCCGATTTTCCCTGCTGATTTCTATGTGCTTGATATGGATCATGATGTGCATGCTGCACCCATTCTGTTAGGACTTCCTTTCATGAAAACTGCTAGAACAAAAATTGATATGTGTAAAGGTGTCCTAACTATGGAATTTGATGGGGAGAAATTTGAATATAGTATGGATAATGCTATGAAATACCCCCAGGATGATCACTCTCTATGCTCAATTGATATAATTGATCAGATTGTACAAGATGTATTTGATACTACTTGTGTAGATGAGTTACAATCTGTTCTAGAGAATGACATAGATCCCACATGCTCAGATTATGAATTACCTGAGAGATATCATGAAATTTTTGTTGATCTGAATGCATGCTATGACACTCCTGCTGATGCTTTGGCCATTGGGCCCATACCACTAACTCTCCCTAGCGAGAAATTGCATCCTTCTGTAGTACAGGCACCTGAAATTGAGCTTAAACAGCTCCTTGAGCATTTAAAATATGCTTTTCTTGGAGATGGTGACACTTTGCCTGTCATTATTTCCAACAAACTGTCCAAGGAGCAAGAAGAAAGACTGGTGCAGGTACTGAAAGAGCACAAGACAGCTCTAGGATGGACTATTGCTGACATTAAAGGGATTAGTCCTTCTACATGTATGCATAGGATCCTCCTAGACGATGGTGCCAAGCCATCCAGACAGCCGCAGAGAAGGCTCAACCCATTTATGATGGAGGTAGTCAAAAAGGAGG
Source organism: Fallopia convolvulus (assembly GCA_964016875.1). Classification (NCBI taxonomy): domain Eukaryota; kingdom Viridiplantae; phylum Streptophyta; class Magnoliopsida; order Caryophyllales; family Polygonaceae; genus Fallopia; species Fallopia convolvulus. The sequence goes on from OZ024730.1 coordinate 32,123,827, forward strand.
TACTGAAGCTCCTACATGTAGGTATGATTTATCCCATCTCTGATAGTCAGTGGGTTAGTCCGACCCAAGTTGTGCCCAAGAAGGGCGGTATCACAGTGGTAGAAAATGTGCATGGGGAATTAGTCCCCACACGAGTTCAGACTGGTTGGAGAGTCTGCATTGATTACCGTAAACTGAATGCGGTAACCAGAAAAGATCACTTTCCCTTGCCATTCATTGATCAAATGCTTGAGCGACTTGTCGGTCGTTCCTATTATTGCTTTCTAGATGGCTATTCAGGGTATTTTCAGATTGCTATTGCACCGGAGGATCAGGAGAAAACGACATTTACATGTCCGTTTGGCACTTTTGCATACCGCAGAATGCCATTCGGATTGTGTAACGCACCCGGTACATTCCAACGGTGTATGGTAAGCATCTTTTCTGAGTACATTGAAAATTTTATTGAGGTTTTTATGGATGACTTTACAGTCCATGGTGATAACTTTGATGCCTGTTTAAACCATCTTTCTTTAGTCCTTCAAAGATGTGTAGAAACCAATTTGGTTCTAAACTCTGAGAAGTGTCACTTTATGGTTGAGCAAGGCATCGTTTTAGGTCATATAGTGTCATCCAGGGGTATTGAGGTCGATAAGGCAAAGATTGATATCATTCAGTCCTTGCCTTATCCTACTAATGTGCGTGAAGTGCGTTCTTTTTTAGGCCATGCAGGGTTCTATCGCAGGTTTATTAAAGACGTTTCCAAGATCTCGACCCCATTATGTGATTTGTTGAAAAAGGAGGTGCCCTTTGAGTTCCATGAGGCATGCAAAAAGGCGTTTGATGAGCTGAAATCACGCCTAACAAGTGCACCAATAATTCAAGCCCCAAATTGGTCTCAACCTTTTGAGATCATGTGTGATGCAAGTGACTACGCTGTTGGGGCTGTTTTGGGTCAAAAAGAAGATAGAGCATCCCATGTTATACATTACGCTTCTATGACCTTAAATAATGCCCAAAGAAACTACTCCACCACTGAAAAGGAAATGCTTGTTGTGGTGTTTGCTTTGGAGAAGTTCAGACAGTATCTTTTGGGGACAAAGGTGATAGTATATTCAGACCATGCAGCGCTTCGTTATTTAATGACGAAAAAGGAGGCTAAGCCAAGACTGATTAGATGGATTCTCCTGCTGAGTGAGTTTGATATAGAGATCAGAGACAAAAAGGGAGCTGAGAATCTGGTGGCTGATCATCTAAGTCAGCTTGTGCACGAGGAAAATACGCCAGGAAACCAAGATCAGATTCAAGGACGTTTTCCTGACGAAACATTGTTCGGAGTTCGCAACAGCGATTCCGCGATCGCGGTGAAGAAGACCCGCGCCCGCAGAACTGTATCTGAGAGCAGCAATTCTGCTGAGCCTTCCGCGATCGCGGAAACCAGCCTCCGCGCCCGCGGAGCTGAGTTCGATAGCAATTTTGAACCTCGATTTGAAGAATTCATTTTTGGGGTCCATTCATTCCGGCCATGGTATGCAAATATTGTCAACTACCTCGTCTCAGGGGAGTTTCCACCTACTTTTACCAAGGCGCTGAAGGACAAAGTTCGTCATGAATCCCGATTCTATGTCTGGGATGATCCTTATTTATGGAAGCACTGCACAGATCAGGTAATCCGACGGTGTGTTCCGGATTATGAGGTACAATCTATCCTTTCTTTTTGTCATACCTATGCATGTGGGTGTCATTTTGGGACTAATAAAACTCCTAGGAAAATTTTAGAAGCTGGATTTTATTGGCCTCATATATTTAGAGATGCTTATGCTTTTTGTAAATCATGTGATCGTTGCCAGAGGGTGGGTAATATTTCTAAAAGACATGAGATGCCTCAATCTCGCATGATATTCTGTGAAGTTTTTGATGTTTGGGGCATTGATTTTATGGGACCCTTCCCCTCTTCCTATGGGAATCTGTATATTTTACTTGCGGTGGACTATGTTTCCAAGTGGGTGGAAGCAAAGCCCACCAGAACTGATGATTCAAAAGAAGTTGCAGGTTTCCTTAAGGACAATATTTTTTCCAGATTCGGGATTCCAAAAGCTCTAATAAGTGACAGGGGTACTCATTTTTGCAACAAGACTGTGAGGGCTTTATTGAAGAAGTACCATGTCACTCAAAAGATCTCTACAGCCTATCATCCCCAGACCAATGGACAAGCTGAAGTGTCCAACAGGGAGATAAAATCTATTCTGGAAAAGACGGTGGCGCCTAACAGGAAAGATTGGAGTTTGAGACTCAATGATGCTTTATGGGCCTACCGTACTGCTTACAAGACACCCATCGGGATGTCTCCCTTCAGATTAGTTTATGGCAAAGGTTGTCACTTGCCGGTTGAGATTGAGCATAAAGCTTATTGGGCGGTCCAGAAGTGCAATTTCAACATTAAAGAGAATGGAGAGTTCAGGAAATTACAAGTGCAAGAATTGGAAGAGTTGAGATTGGATGCCTATGATAATGCTGTGAATTACAAGAACAAAACCAAAGCATGGGATGACAAACATATCCTAAGGAAGGAGTTCAAAGTTGGAGACAAGGTCCTCCTATTTCAGTCCCGTCTCACACTCTTCCCAGGCAAACTCCGTTCCAGATGGGTTGGACCATTTACAATCACTCAAGTCTTTCCACATGGGGCTGTGGAATTATTAGATGGGGACTCTCAAAATGTGTTTAAAGTTAATGGTCAAAGGCTGAAGAAATATCATGAGGGAGTCAGCCAAGAAGTATTAGAAAAGTTGGATCTTTCCGATCCAAAAGAGTTGGATCTTTCCGATCCAAACTCCGGTGCTAAATAAAAGGGCTAAAATGTCGGGCCAACGACATTAAATAGAGGCGCTGCTCGGGAGGCAACCCGAGGTAAGTTTTCTGTTTCTCATTTTATTTTATCATTTTGGATAGTTTTTTTTGTTAGGTTTTTAGTTTTAGTTTTTTATTTTATTTTATTTTTTTCCTTTCAATCTTGTCGGACTAACATGCAGGTACTAGGTTCGAAAGAACAAAAATATTTTGGGGAATTTATTCCTCGAAATACACAGAACAAAAGACGAACAGGTACTAGAACACAGGTCCGCGATCGTGGGGGCCCTTCACCGCGATCGCGGTCCTGTTCATCCGCAAGACAAATAAAAAAAATATAAAAAAGGATTTGACGGAAAATACCGGTTCTACCCCTCACCTACCGGCCGGCCCTACCCTCTTCTCACCTTCTTCTTCTACCCTCATTCCCCCTCCATTATCAAACCTCCATTGTTACAAGCTCTCAAGCTCTCAAACCGAAATTTTCCAACTCCACCAAAAATCAAAATCAAACCCATTTCCTTAACCCTTTCGCCATTCTAAACCCAAATCCGATTTCCAAATTTCCAAATTCCCACTCAATAATCCTCAAATCCACATCTAAAAACCAAACAAAAATTCTCCAAATCTCCCTCAAAACCTCTCCAAATCCACTCATTCCTCTCGGAATTCCCATTAACAAGACGTTGTGAAGACGCCGCGAACCGCCACGAGCCACCGCGAGCCGCCGCGAGCCACCACGAGCCACCACGAGCGAAAAAACCAGATCCTGCCTTCCGTGATCGCGGTGACCATCTTCCGTGCCCGCGGACCCCGACAGAATCCACAATTTCACTTTGTGAGTTTGATTTCGCCCTTCTTCGGTTTATTTGTTCCTATGGCGTATCCAGTTAGGCTGAGTAGGGATGAGAAGGCATTGTGGAATGAAATAGATAGGAAAATCATGTTGTCTACTAAATTCTTTCATGAACCGACATTGCATACGTTGGGTTTATATCAGTCAGTTCAGGAGTTATTACAGCGGGGTGGCTTAGGTGGTTTGATCCCTTTACATGCACATACATATAAGCCTCTAGTATTGGAATTTCTAGTTACTTACAAAGAGCTTGATGATGGGAGTATTAGCTTTAGATTGCTTGAGAGGAATTACTCACTGACTAGGAATCAGTTAGGTGAGTGTTTTGGGGTGACGAGTCAGCCTACAGCTGGTTGGGCTGACATTGAGGATAACCCGGGGGCGATGCATTTCTGGACTGCAGTGACCCACACTTCGTATAGTCTTGGCCCTGGGTTACAGAATTACAGTATTGTTCATCCGGGGTTGAGGCTTTGTCATAAGGTGATTTCTAACACCTTTTTAGGGAATGGAGAGGTTAATAAAATGGTTGCTAAGGATGTTTCTATGATGTGGTGTTTGATGGGGGATCAACCTGTGGTCCTTGATTTGGTGACATTATTTTTATGAGCTGTGAGGAAGGCCCGGTCTCAGCCCGGGAAGATTGCTTTTGGAGGTTTGGTTACTCTGATAGCCTTGCGTTTTGTGAGCTTGGATGTTATACGGGGCAAATATAGAGTGGTAGTAGGTGGTGGGATTCGCTTTGATCTGTCACAACTGAAGAAGGCCAAGTGTTTATCTGAGGGTGCGAATGGAGGTTGGATCTGGCATTGTGGTGGAGATCATGATGAGTATTTACGTCTGCCTAGGGAGTTTGGAGATGAGGTGACAGCTGCTGATTATTATTTGGAGTCTGATGTGATGGCAGTAGAGAATGAAGAGGAAGAGGACGAGTATGAGCAGTATGATGAGCCTCCGCAAGGACAGCACGAGGCTAGTCCTTCTGGTGATGGAGATGCTCCAGAATGGTATGAGGGAATGACTTCTGCTATGGCGCACTTGAGTATGAGGCTTGACTCTATGGCTGATCGGCAGGATTATTTTATCAGAGAGCAGGCTAGTATGAGGAGTACATTAGCAGATGTGGGGAGGAATGTCAGAGACATGTCCCTCACCATGGATCAGATGAGGGAGCGACAGGAGGCATTTTATCAGCATTATTGGCCTCAGTACCCTCAGTATTTTCCACCGCCAGGCCCTTCACAGTGAGTCTTCTGATTTCCCTTTCCTTTATTTTTATCTGATTTGTCTTTATTTCATTGAGGGCAATGAAAGATTTAAGTATGGGGGAGGGCGTACTCACTGTTGTATATATGTACAGATGCATTTCAGTTTTTGCATTTTAGATTAAAAAAAATATAAAAAATTAAAAAAAAGCCATAAAAATTATGAAAAAAGGCATATAAAATCCTGGGATGAGCTGAAAACCCGAAAGGGCGGCTCAGGTAATAAGCAGGTAACCCGGACCAGCATTAGGCTGGGGTAATAAGAGGTTAATGAGAGATGTGAGCAATTGTGAGCACACCTAAAAGAAAAATGAAAAGAGTGATTAGGTGAAAACCCGAAAGGGCGCCTAAGTAGAATGAGTGGTAAAATCGGAGTGTTTAGGATAATATTCTACTTTGGGGTTTGGGGATTACATTTTAGATGTCGGGTAGATCCTAGGTTGTTCTACATTTTTTTTGGAGCTTGAGTGTTATATCTTGTATCTGTGAGGTGTGTGATTTGAGCTTTCATCTTTTTGGCTCAGTATTTCTCTACATGGGTTCGGGTTGTGAGATTATTTTTGAGTGTTTTCTAGTTTTAGATCATCTTCTCCCATTGCTGTCTGTAGACCTATGATGATTTGTCATGCTTGATTTTATTTTTTGAGCTTACTCGAGGACGAGAAAGGTCTAAGTATAGGGGAATTTGATATGTTGTATTTCATATAGCATAATTAGGACTAGTTAATACATTTTATGTATAGATTTAGGTCCATTTAGTGCTTATAACGATATATGAGTAGAAGACCAAAGACTTGAAGAAAAATTGGAAGAATAGAAGTCGGGACAAGAAGATCGAGAAGTGAAGGCCGAGGAGCTAAGCAGTCCGTGGTGGAGCAAGATTCAGTGCCGCAATCGCGGTGGCCTAAGGCCGCGGTCGCGGGTCAACGTTGACTCGGAGGAGGATTCTGTAGTCCGCGGTCGCGGAGGTTGTTCACCGCGGTCGCGGAATTCCACGTCAGCAAGATCCGAGACGGCGTTTTATCTATCTATTTATCTTTTATTTTAGTTGCCTTTTATATTTTTATTTTGATATTTTTCGAGACTATTTAAGTTTAGTTTTCAAACTTTGTTTTGTATTCTGCTAGACCTAATTTCAGACCTTTTGTGTTTTTCTCTCTTATGGAGAACTAAACTCCTTATATTCTATTCGAGTTGAAGCTTTTCAGACTCAAGTTGTTGTGAGATTCGTCTATTCAGGTTTATTTCTACAGGTTATTTCAATTCTCTTGTGCTTAATTATTATTGATTGTGTTGATTTCTGCTTGTCTGGCCAACTTGTTGGAATTGATATTATCTATTGCTAGATCTAGGTTTTCTCGTAGCAAAGCCTAATCTTTGTAGCAACTCAATTGATTTAGGACTCGTTGGACTAAAACAATTGAGAAGAGATTTGAATGCATGTTGATTGTTTGACTCGTTGGAATTCAATTGCATGTATCCTGTTTATCCTTGTTCTTAATGCTAATATCCTTATTATTTATGATCGTTTCATGAATTGTTTGGATGTTAAGTTGCATGTCTCGTTGCCATGTTATAATTTTGATCAGGATAGGAATAACTGAAAGAAATAACTTGATTGAATCTAGGATCAATAACTTGAGGAAGAAAAGTGGATACTTGAATAGAATTGTTTTCCCTAATTGATAAAAATCCAACCTTTGCTTTGTTTGTTTGTCTTGTCTGCTTTAATTTTCCTAGTTTTAGATTAAAATACCAAAAATCCCCCCTTTTGTTACTTCTTTGAGTTGATAATAATAAAACTTAGGATACAAGTGTCTCTTGGGTTCGACCCCGACTTACCGACTATACTAGTTGAGTAACTAGGGATTTATCTTTGATTTGGCACGACGACTTTAAGCCAGTCAGTTATACCGTCTAAAAACGACGAGGTCGTCACGAATACAACGTCGACAAAGTAACCCATAAGATGGTTACCCCTATCTAAGTCCGATCAACAAAACATACGATTAGTACGGGAAGGAGAAAGCTATAGCATATAACTCAAAATGGCCATATTCGCGGGACGCCGCGGTGACACCCACATCCTAAGTCCTAAACTTAAGGATCCATTGCCCAAAAACGCGTCAATTCCTAGTGACCCTTGGCAATGGCCAAAGGAAGCCTAATCGTAACTAACTACGCACGGCCCTTTGCAGAAAACTAAAACAACTAAAACGCGAAATGTAAATCCCCACGAGATTCACAATAATTCGCTAAAAAGAGGAGCACCAAAACTCCCTCTTAAAACGCTAAACTTTAACGCGTACCCCATCCACATGCAACAAATCCTTGGAGATTCTCCAGGAACCTACCCATGCTAACATATTATGCAAAACTGTTTTTCAATGCAGACAGATAAGTAGCCAATATTATATTGCGCCATTCACGGGGCGTCAAAACCATCCAAAAAGGACGCCACAAAAGTTTAGGCCACCAGGCCAAAAAAATTACCAAGTTTTCAAACAATCCCACAACAAAAACAAAGAAAATACTGCTGAAAGTTCATTAAAAGGAAAGCAAGGGAAACGCGGCTGGGGCCTACTGATCGTCGGCTGGGGTCGAAGGCTCCTCCTTATCCGAGGCCTTCTCACCATCTCCCTCTTTGCTGATTGGGGCCCCATCATCGCCGTCTTTCTCCTCTTCCTTGTTTAGGGAGCTAGCATCCTCCTCCTGGTCCTCGGTCTCCGAATACTCCTTGTCGGGAGGGGGGTTGCAGGCGGGGTAATACTCCTCCAAGGCCCCTTGTTGCGCTTTCAGATCCCAATTGGCGCTCTTGCAGTCGGCGAGGTCTTGCAGCAGCTCCACTTGAGACTTCATCATGTAGTACGCCGCCACATTCACCACCACCTGGGAGAAGCCCTTTACCTCCTTCTCCGCCTCAACCATCCTCGCCTCGAGCGATGCCTTCTCGGACTGGAGATCCTCCACCTGAAACTTCAAGGAGTCCACCAACGATTGGAGTTTGCGAGCCTTCCTATCCGTTGAGGCGGCCGAGTCCCTCGTTTGCTTCTCCTTCTCTTCCAGCGCCCTCATTTCCTCTTGACAACGACCATTGGTGGCCATTAGCTCTTGGAAAGCCTACAACAAGGGAAAGTGGAAGAATGAGGATAATCCCGGAATAAACCAAACAAAAGGCGAGTGAGCGCCAAAGAAATACCAAAGAAACGACAACAAATATCTAAAGCCTCAGATAAGCGAGCCTACCATTCTTAGCGTCGCGCCAACGTGGCTGAAGGCGGCGTTTGGGGTTAGGACCTGGAAGTCCAGCATGACATTTGGCAGCAAAGTATCCCCGAAAGTGCTAAGAAGATCTTTGGGTTCTTTCTTCTTGAGAACAGGCGAGACTAGAGAATCTTCAACCCTTTTTCGCTTCAACGCAGGAGACTTCTTCACCTCGGAACTGGGCGTGGAAGCGGGTCCCCTCAGGAAAGCCGCCAAAGGAGATCCATTCAGCGATCTCCTCTGGCGTCATTTCACAACGGTAAAGGTCCTGGGAACCTAGGGATAAAGAAGAAGTGAAGGGCGAGGGGTTGGCCATAGAAATCGAGCGGAGCAAAACCAAAGAGGAAGAAGGAGGGAGCGTTACCTGAGAAGCCGAGAGCAAGATTGGGAAGGAAAGAAGACGAAGGCGAAATGATGGCAAAGAAAAAAAGAGCCTCTCAGGTCATTAAGAAAAGGCAGTAGAAGCAAATCCCGTTTTCCAAGGCGTCTCCAAACGTCTCGTTAACTTAAATGCAATTTTCGAAATTTGAAGTTTAAAATTTTGAAATTGCGTTTAGGGGTATTGTTGGACTCAGATTTTAGGCAAATAAGCGTTAGCCCATAGTCAGGAAATCTCCAACACATCTAGAGCTACGGAAGATCTTCGAAATTGGCTAAGTCGGTTGGAAGAAAGAAGGTCCGAGATATGTTTGTTACGAGATAGATTCCTCTCAAGATTGTATCCGTTATAAGATAGAAATAAGCACAGATTTGTCAGTTAGGAATAAGATCATATCTTTGATTAAGATAGAATATGCCCTAAGGAGCTAGATAAGTCGATGTAATCCTTAAGGGAGGGGCACAATTTGATTCGCAGAATTACTCCTCATTTCCACATCAATAAAACACACATTCTCGTTCTTGTTCTTCTCGGTTTACTTGATCAAGGCTCGATCTAGGCCAAAGTCCTACCTTTGGTAAATTTTGGCTCAAACAGAGTGTATCAGCGATCCGAGCGAGGCTCGTGATTGTGGCATAAAAACAATCACACATGATCCGAGCGAGGCTCGTGATCGTGGCATAAAAATAATCATGCGCGATCCAAGCAAGGCTTGTGATCGTGGCATGAAAACAATCATGCGCGATCCGAGCGAGGCTCGTGATCGGGGCATATAATTTATCATGAGGACCGCGGCGCATAACAAACGCCCGATGTGGCCCGAGCGACCCACAAATATTGCGGCACTTGAGCCATGGGGTTGGATCAGGGTATAACAAATAGGAACGATGGAAAACAAACACGCAACACAACCACAAACGAAGAAAGGAAAGAAAATTGCATAAAATAAGGCCGCAAGGGCCAGAATGTCATAATTATAGACCCCAGCAGGGCCACCAAAATAACAAAAACAAAAAACAAAGAACACATAAACTGCAAGTGCGGGCACCCTTCACTCCTTCGGGATTTCGACGGCGGGGTCCATGGGGACTTGATGGACGGGAGAGGCAATGATCACCTCGGGGACGGGGGTCGGCGTGTCCGGTGTAGGGTTGAGGTCTCCGGTGGCGAGTTCGAATCTCCTTGACCGAGGGCCCCTGCGATGGGCACCTCGGTACTCTCATTCGGCACGGCCCCATCTTCGATGTAAAGGAAGAACCCGCATTCTACCATGGGGCTCCTCCCCGGTCTCCTCACCCATGGTCAGCCCATACTTGGGGATAAAGAAGGCGATACGAGTGTCGATATGCCCATACTTCGCAATTACCTGCTTTACCCCCGCATGTATGGCCCATTGGTACATCTTTTTGATGTTGCTCAACAGATGTTCGTTGCACTCGGCAGACGACACATACCTAGGCCCCGCAGCCTCCACCTCCTCGTTAAGCTCTTTGACGCGCTCGTGGAGGCTGATGTTCTCATCCTCGACCTTTCGGAGCTCCGACTCTTTCTCCCTGAAGAAGTTATGCTCCGCGGAGAGTTTGGTCCGGAGCTCCTCGATCTCGGCCTTGAGATCCCCAACCAGGACCTGGGCATTCTCCGCCTTCTCCTTGGCCTTCTCCGCCTCACCCTTTGCTTTCTTCGCCTCCTCCTTGGCCTTGGTGGCGGCCTTGGCCTCATCCGCCGCTGCAACCTCGGCGGTCCGGGTCCGCCTTGTGGCCTCCGCGAGGTCCTTTTCTTTCTTCGCACATTCAGCGTCGCAAGCCTCGAGCTTCGCCTCCAGGGTGTCCATGTTTCTCTAGAGGAGGCTAATGCGACTATAGTTATAGTTCTCGAAGAAGTAATGCTAAGAACAATAAAAATCAAAAGATACATCAGGAAAGAGAAAGCATGAGGTTAACAAGCGAGGCTTGCAAAAACAAAGCGAGACATACCATCGCCGAATAGCAGCGGGCCTCGTCAGTTAGGGCTTCCTCGGAGAGATTGTTCGCCTACGCAACCTCCTCCTTCCAATCCTCCCTCTTCCAGTTCCTGAATGCACCTTTGGATGGTCCGAGGCAGTGGAACTTTTCAGCCGGGGGACCGGTGGAGGAAAGACCCCGACTCGCTGGTTCACGGTTGGGGACGATCTCCTTCCCCGAGGAGCTGCATTGGTTGTCCCCCTTGTGTTACTTTTTCTTTTCTTTGCGGGGCGATGCCTCTGCATCCTTGCGCTTTAGTGCGGCCCCATTGTCGGACCCTCAGGGTGTGTGGGAGGTCGCTCGCGCGGCGTCTCCCTTGGATGCCCCCCCCCCCCCGTAATCTTAACCCCTACGGCCTTCGCAGGGGCTGTTGGCTTTGGTAGCGAGGCTGGCGGCCTCGCCGAAGGTGTCGGTTCCTTTACAATAGGGCCCTTTGGGGCCGCGGGACCTGAGAGGTGGAGGCCACATGCTTCTTCCCCTGCGCTCTCGAAGCAAGAGCATTGAAAAGGTCCACTGCAAAAATATAAAAAAAACACAAGTTAGATGAAAGGAATGGGGGAAGTTCTCCACAAATAATCAAAAAATGCGTGATCCGAGCGAGGCTCATGATCATCGCAAATAATCAAAGAGTGCGGGTAGCCTAAGCTAAAAACAGAATAATAAGCAACTAAGAGTTAAGGAAAAAATAGCTTACCCTCTTCACCCTCGCGGTGTGGAAAGGTAAGACTCAGGCTGGCCCGCTCAAGCCGGTCTTGTGCCAAGTACTCCCAATACGGTGCCTGGCGCACTGGTGCGAACCGAACCTTGAGCTCGGCGGCGTCCTGCGTTCCCTTGGGTCGGACGAAGTTGTCCGGGGCCGTGGGGAAATTAAGATGCCTCCCCGTGAGATCCTGGACCAAGAACCACTTCTCCTTCCACTAACCGATGTTAGACGGGGTAGTGGTGATCTTTAGCCCGGGCAGACTCAGATTGACGAGGCAGGACTCGTGTTCTCGCCGCGCCATGAATAAGCTCGACATGACGTCCAGATCTGGCTCCTCCCCGAGCTCGTGGCTTTGAATGGTGTACGCGCATAGAAGCATCCACGCATTGGGAAACAGTTGCGCGGGGCAGACGTGCATGGCCCACAAGAAATTAACTATATGCGAGGCCAGAGGTAGCCTGAAGCCGGCCTGAAGACTAGGCAAGCGTACAACCACGCACCTCTCGTATAGCGCCAAGGAGCAGCCTTCCCCTTCAGAAAGCGCTAGCTCAACCCCCTCAGACCAGGCGAAGCCCTTGGCAATCTTTTCGAGATGCTCCCGCTTTAAGACCGTCAAAGCCCCCTCGGGCAAAAAGATCCCCCTCGACGAATTCAGGGTCGCGGGAATCCGCTCCTCGAGAATTGGGGGAATGTTGGACACGGCGTCGGTAATATGCTCCGCAAAAAATCTCACCAGATCGTTGGAGTCAGACGACCTCGCAATGGAACCAGCCACTTCCTCATCAGAAATTGAAGACGAGGTCATTTCAACACCAGAAAGACGTTCGAAGTCGGGGGAAGCACGAACTAACAGAAACGTCAGAGTCGCTAGAAGAAGGGTCGCTAAAAACAAGCGAAGGGGAGCTCGGGTTCTGAGAATCACTGGTCTCGACACTCCCTACGATTTCAGAAAGCTCCTCGTAAAACCTCTCTTGAACCTTAAACGCGAGGCCTAGTGGAGGGCTCAAGGAAGTTCCTCTAGGCATGAGAGATCGACGTCCAGGCCACAAAAGGCGGAAACCTGGAAAAGAAGAGATTTTGAGACATCGAACAAAGCTACGAAAGAAAGAAAACGAGAGGTGATCACAGATAGAGGACACGTGGCACCCTAGGGTTACTCTGACAGATAGGACGGCTCAAGAAGAATGTGAAGTGCCAAAAGTCGGAAACGGAGAATGGAAGCCAACGGTGGGAAGGCCGAACGTCCCATCAATCATCCATCGCGACGTTTGGCTTCCCATGGAGTTCGAAATTCAAAAATGGGGGCGGCGAAGAAGCTCGACCGCCGGCTGACGAGCCAAAGGACGGGAGCATCGCCCAAAACCAGCAGCACCGCCCTCACCCCCTCTGTTTCGCCGCTGTGAACCGGCGCGAGACGCCAGGGGGCCACCGTCTCACACTAGGGCACGAAGTGATTAAAAAAACGCCGAAAAAAAGAACCAAGAGTGATGCCAAACCACCAGCACCGCCCTCGCCCCCCCCCCCCCCCCCCCCCGTTTCGCCGCCGTGACACCGGCACGAGACGCCAGAGGACGGTCGTTTCCCGCTAGCACACATGACGGAAAAAGAAGGAGAAAAACGTCACAAACACGAAGAGGGAATCGGGCACTTACTTGTTTGAGGATTTGCGCGGAGAGGGAGGTGGCATTCCAAAGAAACTGTGGGGAAACCGTCGAGAAACCTTCGACTGCTTGTCGAAGATCGGAAGAACAAGAGAGAGAGAGAGAGAGAGTGCTTGAGGAAGAAGATGAAGATGAAACGTTAAGGATACGTAGGGGAGACGCTTTTTATAGAAAGCAAACTTGGGCCTCTCCCCCGCTCCCAAAATAGCTTAATGGGCCTAATCCACCTTAGAGGCCCATTAATGAAACACGGGGGAGCAGGCTCAAAGGTCGTCGGGCACATAAACGAAGAAAAACTCAAGTGTTTGGCCTCGCAACAAAAGCTCGCCAAACCCCAACCTCACTACCTGTGTCCCTGACGCTAAAGAACTCGCACCCCGGGTCCAAGAAATGGCGAATGTCGCGCATATACGACCTGCGGTCCTCGAGACAAGACCCCCAGGTCATGGGGTTGTGATGGTGCACAAAATGGCAGAATAAGAGGCGGGACCAGGGCACAGGGATTAACGGGTCCGGCGAGGTTCCCAAGGTTAAACTCGAGGCCCATTATCGTACCCATCTCAAAAAAACAAACAAATCTATACCTTTGCGAGGCCTTGAGACCTCGGCAACGAGGTCTAAAACTCGTTGACTAAAAATTGACACCCCCGCCCCGTCTAAGCCACTCAGCGGTCACCGCTCTTCCAAACCAATAATCAGCAGCCTCCCACTTGACCAATCAAAAGGCCTGATCTTGGGCGTCCCACATCGACTCATCAAAACTCGACTCATCAAATCTCTATAAATAGAGAAGAACCTCGTAGGTAGCAAGGGGTCGAAAAACATCTTGAACTCAAGAACTATCTTGCTCGTTGAAGATCGACGTGTTGAATCATCGTCAAAAGCCATGCTACAGACAAGTGAAGTCCACAAAAAGACATCAAGTCGCATAAAGAATCCTCTCCCACACCAAAGATCTAGCCGCATCACCTCGCAGGCCACAATCACCGCGCTCAAACTCAAACTCCTCAACCTCGCCACTAGATCTCGTTAAGCATCATGTTGGTGATAGAATCCCGTAGTGACTAGGTGATCTCGAACCTTGTTAGATCGAGATCTCAAATACTCTTGGGAGATCTAAAGTGTAATCTCGTTTGTTTGTAACCCCGCGACCTGTAATCTCGTTTGTTTGTAGCTTCGTGACGTGTGATCTTGTCATAAAAATAATAAATAAAGAGCAAGTGTTTGCACAATCGAATAAAAGTAAACCCGTTTCTTGTCTTCTAGTGCTGGTTTATTTCGGGTTTCATTAGAAAGTAGAAATTTTCCCAAAAGTTAAAAATTTTCTTTGGAAATTGAGTCTGAATGGACTACCAACTAAAGAAAGGTTACGAGAAAAGCATGTTCCAACCCCTGGAGGATGTATCATGTGCAATTGTACGTACGAACACCTTATCCATCTATTCATCAAATGCCCACATACATTGGAAAACATAGGAAAAAAAACCCAAAAACGGATCAAATCTTACGAAATGTCAATATAAACAACAACACAATAAAAGATATCCTAACTGACCTTTACATCTGACTTGGGGAAAAGGATTTCATTGGATTAGCAGTATCATAGTGGAGCATTTGGCATCAAAAATAAGTTGACATTCCAACAAGCCCCAAATGACTTCATTCAAGACCTTCCCCAATATATAAAAATACAAATAGATCAATGGGAGAGAACAAAACATTGGAACGAAGATGAAGAAAAAAAGAATACCATATGCCAAAGCAAATCAGAAAGAAGGAAAATGCTTCAAGATGGAAACAACCAAACCCAAGAACAATTGTAACATCCATGACCAAAGTGCATACGTCATTTTGCATTCATATTATATTAATAGCATACGCATAACATATTGACATGACATGTAGTGAATTTTTAAAAGTAATATATATTTTCTAATTAAGTTATTTATATTTTATAAAGTTTTTAACTTAAAGTTAATTAATAATTATTTTAGTGTAAAGTTTATACTAAATGAGATTTCAGAGTGAAAAGTGAGTTGTTTTCAAATTTTTGCCAAGGAAGTCTTTATATAAATTTGTGAAATGATGATTCTTCATCATTAAGATAAACAAAAAAAACGAGAGGTGAAAGAAGAAGAACGAGAGGATTTTAATGGTTTGGTTTTTGTTTGTTGGATCTGGTACAATATCTCTTCTATCGAATTTTAATCTCGAAGTACAAGCGTAGTTTGATAAGATTTAATTAGTTAATCGTTTATTTGTATTTCATTAATTTTTCAGATATAGATCTACATTTGATTTTGATTTAAAAATCAGTCGATTTATAATCTCAGATGGTGTTTTCGATATTGGATATATATTCGGTAAAGATTTCAGAGTAATTTTATGGCTTCGCTTTGTAATGATATTATGAAGCCCTTTGATCAAGTCTTACAGAAAGGTTTGAACTAGAAAACCGTTCATATGTATATATAGTTTATCGTTGTCAAGTTTTAAGGGATTTGAAATTATGCACAAGAAATTATAATGCATATTGGCATTTTTATTGCATTTAGGGTTAGATTTTGTAAGAGTAAATAGCCTAATTTTCATTGGGATACATATAGGAGCACAAGTCATAGATCGTGGTCAAAGAGAAAGGGAAGAGATATAGTATCTGTATTAAACACGTGAGTATAGACCGGAGATTCAACCATATTGGCTATATGTGTTTTATGAAAAAAAAAAATATATATATATATATATATATATATATATGTATATATGCTATATATATGAGCTATATTAATAAGTTGAGTATAGATCGGAGATTAAACCCTATGTGTTATATGTGCTATATGGATATATAGCAATATGTGCTATATGGATATATGTGCTATATGTGGTATATGGATATATGTGATACACGTGGTATATGGATATATGTGCTATATGAGTTATATGGATATATGTGCTATATGGATTATATGGATATATATGTTATATGTGATAGCTCTGAAATTTCTAGAGGCTTTTGCATATAAAGTATGTTAGCAGATGTCATATGATATATGATTACACGATGCACTTGATTGCATAGCATATTACATGAGATTAAAAGGACATGTGATTGTCTTGCCCTGAATTTGTATACAAAAGAGACCTAAGGGTCATACATGAGGCCTAACATGCCTAAGAGATGGTACATGAGAAAATGAGGCCTAAGATGCCTAAGAGATGGTATGGAAAAAAGTCGGTATATGAAAAAAAGTTAGTATATGGAAAAAAGGTTAGTATATGGAAAAAAGTCTTTATATGGAAACCCGGGGCAGATTCAGACTTGATAGTTCACAGAATAATGAATCGGATACATAGGCATTTGCATTTGCATAGTAAATTCCTATATGACATATATATAATATGTATGTATATGTACATGGACTAAAAGGTTTGACCTTGTGTGAAATAATTGATGATGGTTTATTTTCAGTGAGTATGCAACTCACGTAAATCGCAAAACAATTTTTCAGGTTCAGCTAGTTCTTACTGATGTGTGTCTCTGTTAAAGGTCACATGCATACAGGTCGGTCGGCCAAAGCTCTATGCAACCTTCTCCTCCTCATTTTGCATCTTAGACATATGGGTTGTAATATAAGTTAGAGTGACAGATGTTTTAATATGAGAAGTAACGAAATAGAACTGTGTGTGTGCAACCTTATAGGCAGAATACATATACAGACACCTGTACTTGTGTCAATTAGTCAGTTAGACACCCGACATTTGGATTTGTTCTATTGAACACTTGAATTTAATGCATTGTGTTCTATTAAACACCGGAACGCCGATGTGGCATAACGCGTGAATTTCATTCTCCTTAGAGAGAGTGATAAGATATTGCGTTCTTTTTTCTTTCTTGTTTCTTCCAAAAAAAAGATTTTTTCTTTAATTTTTTTCCATTTTCCTTTTTTCTTCTTTTATCCTTTCTTCTTCCCTAAACTCTTTTCTCCCTTTCTTCTTCCCTGAACTCTCGTTTTGTTCTTCTCCATTTTTTGTTCTTCCTCACAACAATCAATGGTGGCTCAACGGCGACCACAACACTTGTCCGACCACAATCCAAATCTGGTCCTCTCAGTCCCTCGCCAATGGATCTGACTCCAGATCCGGATCTCACTTCTTCTAATCGCTTCCCCCTCTCAGACCGCTTCTCTCGTTGACGACATCTCGAATTCCTCCCGGAGGACGATCTTCACAACAACCAGCCCCCTCCTTTTGTTGCCTCTCCTCCACGCCCCTCCTTCATCGGAATCGACAATGTAGAATTTCTCGCCCCCTTTCAAATTGCCGCCTCTCCTCATTTACGCCATTGCCCAATGAAGTCGTGTTCAGAGAGCCAAGCGGTGCCCAGGGAGTCGGTCGACGAAGGTTGTCGGGCGAGGTGGTGGTGCACTAGTGCCATGGGAGTCAATTTTTAGGGCTTTGCAATGGTGGGAAGGGGATTTTTTTTTATATTCCTTTTAATAAAATTAAAAATTAAAATTATATACGTGGTAATTGCCTAAAATCTATCTGGCAAAATGATTTTTCCACGTCACTACGCGTGGAATACACGCCTCAAAGTCAAATCATCTAGGTGTTTAATAGGTCCTAATTTATTAAGTTCAGGTATTCAATAGAACAAATCCAAAGGTGAAGTGTCTAACTGACTAATTGACACAAGTACAGGTGTCTGTATATGTATTCTGCCCAACCTTATATGGTTGTTAGTTTTGTTATATGTTTATGTGGATAGTTGTTATATGTGAATTATCTGTTTATATAAGAAAAAAGTTATTACAAAGTATACGTCATATGGTGTAAGGGAGTCATAACAATAAAGGGCAATTTCGATAGATCAAGACTAGAAAATGGGCAAGCAATTGGACGAGTTATTCTCAGAGACCACAATATAAATGTTCTAGAGATTAAAGGAAAACTATATGGAAAAGTATCGGCGATAAAGGCGGAAGTATTTGCGCTAAGAGACTGTATTGGGGCAGCAAAACAAGGACGATACATATGCTTAGAAATTGAGGGGATAACTTGCAGGTAATTGAAGTAGCCTAAGGTGCAAAGAACTATCCTTGGAAAATTGAAATGATTATGGCAAATATATTGGTCTCTCTTTGTGAATTTCATTCTATTAGGATTTCCCATGTGACCAGGAATTCTAATACTATGGCTGATAAAATTGTCAGACTGAGCCACAGTCTCTTGGTCTCTGATATTCTGAATCACCCAGAACCTTTAGTTCCCATCCGCCAGATGCTCTAGGCGTCCTCCCTTAAGGGAGCAACTCCTAATCTATATCTATATACCCTTACTAAACTCGAATCTCTCTATCTTATTTGTCACCCATCTAATTATGCCACATAAGCATCTTAATTTATAAATTTACTTCTTTACCTTTTCTTCTTTTTAGTATTTACAATCCTTAAAAAATATATAATAATAATTATATATATTAAAGTTGTACCTTTTCGAGCCACCGAAATGATTCTAGCCCCACCTCATAATTACAAAATTAATTTTTATTTCTAATATTTTAACTTTTTCCTATTAAATTCTTCTTTAACTATTTAAATCTATCTTTGTTATCAAACAAATATCTATTTAGTATACCAATATCTTTAGAAAACTTCCTTATACAAATATTTAAAATTAAAGATAACATATTTTAAATATTTTAAAATAAATCTAAATAACTTTTATCTTTAGCATGATATATTTTCACGAATTTATTTAAAGATATATATATATATATATATTTCATTTATAATAAAAAAATTAATGATAAAGATTTACAATGTTTAAAAATAATAAAATATAGGTAATATAATATTTAATAGATAGATTAAAATATTTAATAATCTTTATATTAAGGTACATAGAAAGTAATAAAATATAATATTTAATCTTATATAATTTTTACTTTATCGAACCGCAAAATGTGTTTGGCCCCACCTTAAATAAAAATAAATTTTTTTCTAGAAATAAATTATCTTTATCTTTATCGTTCATATTTTATTATATCTCATTTATTAATTTAATTATTATTTTATGTAAATCTCATCTCTTACATATTCTAATATATATATATATATATATATATATATATATATAGTATAAGGATCAGGTAGAAAGCTTCTTATAGTGAAAAATGAGGGTAAATATAGACCATTAGATGAATATTATTGAACGTTTCTGATTTATTAAAAATGGGTGCACTCTTGTAAAATAGGCGCGTCTCATAGTATTATAAGCAAATCAGCGGAGTTTATGGGATTTTATCTTGACTTTCTCTTTTATTTTACATTCCAAAATCAAATCATCGTTCAATTTTTTCTCCTCCCAAATACCAGATCCGACGATTTCAGAAAATAGTTCTTATGATTCTGTCTTCCCCATTGAAGAAATTCGTCTGATTGCAAGTATCCAGATTATTGATCTCGGTGGTACATATCCCAACGATTCAGTTGAGGGCCAAAAATTGAGACGGAATCGTGAAAACTAGTCACGAATCAATCAAAATTTGGGATAATTTGGAAAAATCGTCTCTTTTTCAACCCCTTTGGCGATTTACAGTTTCTTTCCAGATTTTGTGAGTTTCATTAATCAATTCATTATTTATTCAATCGTTATATATTCCTTCGTTTTTTTTTACAAATTTAGGTTTTGATTTATAGTTGAAATGCATAGAAATCAATTAGATGTTTTTGATTTTAGCGATGCATCAAGTCATCAAGATGCCATTGTTGATGTTGGTAGTTGGTACCGATCTGGTGGCAGTCACAGCTTTTAATTTAATGTATTGTAGCCACTCTACTGACCGCAAGGTTGATCTGATGATTCTCATGGCTTACTCCTCTTATATGATGACTGAAGTAAGTTTTATGGAAACTAAGACCTCCAAAGTTGTGTTTATGTAATTATGTATTCTTAGTGGCTTAATTTGTGTTGTAACTCTTCAATTTGAGTGCAATTCTTAACCGTGTTCTTCTGTGGATTAGTCATGTCCCAATACACATGGCATAATGTAACTGAGAGTTCAAGGGTGACCACCAAGTGTGCTACTTGAATTTTATTATTTTTTAATCATGTATATCATTTCTCACCTATTTCTGAATTGTCTTCTTTGTATTTTGCCTAGCTCTCACTTCTTTCTACCTCTTTTTTTTGCAGACATGAAGTGGCGGGTTGTGAGTGATAGGTAAAAAAATCATTATGGAAGAATTAAATTAATATGCTCTTTTCTATTCAATTGCTCGTTCTTAAACAAATTTTTTGAAAGGAACGATGGTTTTTTTTGTTTGTGTTAGTTAGCTCAAATCGATTTTATTAAATTGATGATATTCGGTTTTTAAGTCACTGATATTCACTGAATTCAATGAAAATATTCATGAAAATTATATTTAATCTATTTAGTTCAATTTTGTGAATTAGAAAAAAGTATTTAGTATTCATTATAAGTGTCTTTGATATTCATTGATGTCAAAGCGGATATTCTTTACATTGTACATACATGTTACTAATTCGACGATAATTTTCTTTGATTGCGTTAATATTTAAATGTCATGATATTCAACATTTACAGTGCCGATATTCAGTATTCGAAGTGCTAATATTCAATAGTTTATTTTGTAAATAGATATCGTATTAAATGTATATGGTGTATTGTTTTTTGTTGAATATGTATTGTACAATTATTAATCTCCAGGTGGATTTTGAGGAAAAGACAAGTGTGTCACATTCAATAAGGAAAGCAAACAAAGAATATAATATTGTACATGGACAATGGAGAAGAGGGAAAAACATCGAAGGAAGATAAGAAAGATTAAAATATTAGATGGTGATATTCATATAGTTCGCATATTAGTTAGTGATATTCATGTAATTAGATGAACATATTCGTCGTATTTGTTGGTGGGTATATTAGCTATTTATGTAATGGGTGGTCATATTTACCATATTAGTTGGTGTATATATGTAATTGGGTGGCCATATTCACCGTCATAACTGGTGATATTCATATGATTGAGTGGTGATATTCACTTGGTCTAACGTTATGTATAAGAACTTCCATATTTGTCATAATCTAATGATATTCATATAATTGAGTCGTGATATTCTTTTCATTATATGGATGTATTCGTCTTGACTTTTATCATATTTAACAAAAAATATATAATCACTCAATTTTGTAATATTCAATATGACACGAATTAATATTCAATGTTTATAACAACGATATTCATTTGGCGGATATAAGGAGAAATGCATTTTTTTACGTGATTAGTGAAAAGAAAATAATTTTTTTGTTGATAATAAATAATAATAAAAAATATAATAAAACTTTCTAAAATATACTCTCACATGCTCGCTCAATCAGATCTAATTTTTCACATATTTAACAAAAAAAAACAATTATTATTATTATTGGATACTACCTCCTAAATTTTACGAAACTAATTTTCCACATATAATCTGATGTTATACTCTAAAATATACACTCACATGTTCCATCAAATCTAACCATTAATTTTCCTCATCCAACGCCTCATATATATCTTTTTTATTCATATGTTATCTTTTTAAATGAAAAATCTATGAAATATCATCAAGTAAAAGGAGAAATGTAAATTATTTTACCTTAACAATCTTTTTTATTCTCGAAATTACATAAAATAATCCTAACTTTTATTCATTTATTCAAAATAATAGCAGTTTTTACTTTTACTTAGTTTTGGTACCATCTTTTACTATATTTTTAAATATTTATACCATATTATTTCCGGTGAGATTTTTGGTGATGTGGCAGTTGGAGTTGTGAGTGGGATTAATGAAAAGGATGGTCAAATTGATGACTGTGATTTTGAAATTTAAAAAAAAATAAACCTTCTATTTTCCAAACTCTTCAATTTAAAAATAAAATAGAAGGTTTATTTTTATTTTTTAATTTCAAAATCCTAGTCATCAATTTGACCATCTTTTTCATTAATCCCAGTCACAACTCCAACTGCCACATCACCAATATAGTAAAAGTTGGTACCAAAACTAGTAAAAGTAAAAGTTGGTATTATTTTGAATAAATGAGTTGGATTATTTTAAGTAATTTTTCCTTTAATTTGTTCTATTTGATTTCAAAAAAATAAAAAATTTGTACATTGCCCAAGCAATAAATTACTTACGTTGATTTTTTATACTAGTTGGGTGCCCATGCTTCGCATGGGGAGATTGGTTTCATGATGAGCGAGTCTTAACAAAATCCAAGGCTAAATTAGGTCAAATAAGTTTTAACTGATGTGATGGACGACATGGCAAGAAATAGTACATCATCAAGAAATAATATATACGCATGAAATGCCATGGGTTATTTGATAATTGTTACATATGTGCTACCGCTAGGACACAACAATGGAAACTACATTTGGTTATGCTTTTCTTGCTTTCAGGACATCTATTTAGAGCATACAAAAGTATCATAGCACATATGGCTGATTAGTTAACCGTTAACATTCAACGTGCAGACTTGCTAAGCTCTCAGTTTGCTAATATGGCCTGGTACACTGGAAATGTAGAAATCGACTTCTGTTCGAGGATGTCAATGTAGTGATATGCTCGTCCCCCCCAACTCACTGAATCATGCGATGCTTTGGACTCTCCCTGAGGGAGATTCATCAAGCTAAACGTCGTTGGAGCATCTAAGGGCATCCTCGGACATGTCAGAGTTGGAGGTCTGTTTAGGAACGTTGTTGGCAACTTCATTCGAGGTTTTATGTTCAGGTGTGGCGGTTGTATTGCTACTCGTGCTGAGTTTTGGTTGATCCTTCATCGAATTCAGATTGGATCTAATGCTGATTTCCCCAAATTTACTTGTGGAATCTGACTCGAAAGTGGAAGTACATTTGGATAATGCTACCAATATCAAAACTCATCCAGACTTTGGCCTGTTTAGGAAGGTCTTTGGTCCATAGCACATCAACAACAGGATACAAAGCCAATGCCACCTCTTGCCTACCTAACTATCTTGAACCTTAGCCGCCATCTCCATAGCCAACATCACGAATAGAGAGTTTCCTGGCACCTAAAGAAAAAACAACTACGAGTTAAAGCTCATATATTAAAGTATTAAACTTTTGCAAGAAGGTCCAATGTAAATAAGGCATGGGGATCAAAAATAGCACAGAGTTCCACAAAGAGAAGTAACAAAGGAATTTTCAAACACTAACACTAACCTGTATAGTATCAGAATATTAATCTAAAGCAGCATCAACTACCTCTGTAGTAACAAAGAAAACAATATAATTAACATCAGACCTTTGAAGATACATGAATACTCAGTCCCAATAATGATCCCAAAAATCCCCAACAGCTTCTACAACTGACTAATACAACAAGATAAAAATTTGTTCCTGACATTGTCCTTAAGTTAACACTTAATTAGCAGAAAAATCAACCCTTCCTTAAAACATAACTAAGCTTTTACAATCTTGTTCTTTTCCATATATAATCCTTGTAGTTTACAAGGACACATAGGGAGCTTTTGGTTTCTCATGATTAATTTAGTTTACAACTACACATACTTATTATCTCTTAAAATCATACAACAATTCCAGACTTTTATCAATCACAATTTTTTACTCTAAAGGCAATACTCATACATAACTCAATCAGTGCAAACTCGTGAATGACCTCGTGAAACTCCTCACCATCCAAATTGTACCCAATTGCGTACAGAGTTTTGCAGTGCATGAAGAATTAAAAGGATAATCTATAATTATGATTACTATGTAAAGGCTAAATTATTAGGAAATTAGCCAAGTTTACTATAATTAATTACCTTAAGACCCACCATGATGGTATCGTGATCTTTGTACAAGTCTAGGCACATCTTTGGAACTTGACTTCTTCAATGCAACCGATTTAGCATGTATTCTGGCAAATATATAAAACAACCAAATTTTCACTTACTTAGATCAATCAATCTCTCACTGATTTAATTGTTGCAGTTCACTGGTTTTATTAGCTAAATGTGTATTACCTTCAATGTTCCTACAACAAGCCATGTTGATCCTCAAGCTCAACGGATACAGAGAATTATCTACATCTATGATCAAGTGTAATGTCAAAGAACAGATAAATTAAAGGGAAAAACAACTTTTATTACCATGACACAAGTACGATAAAAAAATTAATTACAATTCATAGGTTTTTTAATAGCTAATAGCTCCTAATTATTATGATCTAAAATCACATATAAATACATCCAAAACTCCATACTAAATAGGTTTCTGTAATGTCATAAGCAAATACTTTGTAATTAGAAGAATACCTCATTGCAAGCTCATAAAAAGCAGTCAAAACACGATGGAGCTTATCCATAAGGCGCTTGCAGTCCTTTGTGCCACCTTCATTAGCAACATGAAATCACAACATAAATGATAATATAGCAAATCAAAGGAAAGGAAAACATATAAATAAATAATTTTGCAGTTAGAAAACAAAATCTATATAACAAAAGGAATGACTACATTCTAAGTGTGAATTGTACCTCCAATTATAATGCTTTAAGTCAATGGGAAGTTGTTGAAAAGTAGGCACAACATATATATGTTTGGTAGTGAGAGTTCAATTGTGGCGGTTGTACTGCTACTCAGTGCTGAGCTTTGGTCAATCCTTCATGGAAGTCAGATTGGTCAGCTGGTTTCCCCAATTTACTTGTACGGAATCGGAATCGGATGTGACAGTAAACTTGATTAATGCTATCGATATCAACACTCATCCGAAATTTGACTTAATCCAAAAGTACAAGTCTCTGATCAAGTATTTCAATGGTGAGGTCCGCCTGCTGCACACTCGAAGAACGGTTAATGGTGTTGCAGATCTTTTAGCTAATAATGCTATGATAATGAATGGTAAATTTCTCGAGATCACTACTCCTAGCACTTGAACCATCAAGAAAAAGATGCTTACACCGTATTTCGTAGGTTAAATCTTATATAGCTGGTTGCTAAGGAAAAAAAAAGCTTATTTGTTGGGATTTGTCGTGATTAATATGAATTTCTTACTGATGTTGTACATAGAACCACTAACTATCTACACCAACAAAGAAAACAAAATATGATTACGTTCTGAGACATTTCTTCATAGCAATTTGCAACAATGGCGAAAAGTGTTCAAGTTGCAGGATAACATTTCACCAACTCAAGCCTCATATCAATTGTTCATGCACACATTCTAATAAATTAAAAGTATAGTTCTTTACTTAATTTTGTCAGGGGAAATATGAAGGAATCAATTGCTTTCCAATATCAAAGACTTTATCAACTAATTAAACCGACAATAATCAGGCACCAGAAAACAGAGTCTCACACACACATTTTAACGAACACTTGGTAGGCATCTCTATACAGGAAAAAATCGCTTAAGAGCTTGTTATAGACATTACTTAGCGAAACCGCTTTATCTGCAGGATCTCTGTATTGGGCAACTGTACAAGGCTCCTTCAACAACACAGTACAATTCAAGCTCTTAACCGAAAAGCATATGCAAACAAACATATAACCAAAGCACAAAGGTTAAAAAATCATCAACTGCACCAAATTCAAATTGAAGATTTGGCAAGTTAAAAATAGGTTTCGGAACCCTAACCTCAGAAAAGCATGTGGATCGAAAGGAAACCCAATGGTCCGCATTCATCTTGTCGATCAGCGAAAGAAAACCTGGTCCAAAGCCCGACGAATCCTTCCCAGACTTGGTGGCCAGCCCGATCCCCGCGATTCCGACGACTCTAACCGCACCTTCCTCAGCCACCGACAGTCGGGAGTTCTCAGTCAGGCGCCAACGACACAAGAAAATGAAAATTTGGATCTCTCTCAATTGAGAAATGAGAACCACGGTTGACATAAAGACATTAGGAAACCAAATTCAATTGAGAACGACAAGTTCAAACCGATCAATTTTGAAGACGAATTTGTAGAATTCGACGATGCAGAGAAGATATCCGCTCCGGAGGCCGTCGTTCTGTCCCGATTTTCTCTTTTGGTTCTGATTCCGATAACTTTTGAAAAAGAGTTTGTAGACTTTGAAGGAGCAGAGAAGATATGTCGGCGGTGAAGAATTATTTCTCCCGAATCTGTCGTCCAGGACTCTTGTAGTGGAAGAGATAAAAAGATAAGAAAGAGGCGGTGAACAGAAGAGATAAGAGAGAATTGGAGGAGGAGGTAGGTGCTTAAGGCAACGGGGAAGACGAAGCAGGAGGTGGAGAAGGAGGTCGACAACGGGCGGAAGTAGGAGCCGGAACAAAGAGAACGAGAAAGTGACATCCTGTGAATAAACGGTCAAGATAAGGCCTTAGTAAAATAAACGGCCCACGTCTCAGTTTCTACGTTCTTTTATAGAGTAAGAGAATATATTTTTATTTAATATTTATAAAATGTCAAATGATAGTCGTGCATGACGGATACAACTAGTTCTTACCTAATAAAAAAAGGAAAAATTGCATTTAATCACTCTTTATCTTGTGTTTGTTACATTTAACCACCCTTTATATTTTTTCCAACAAAAAAATCACTCCTTATTTATAAATGTGTGACATTTAACCACCTTTTGACAGAAAATGTTAATTTTCCAGTTAAGTTTTTTAACCCTTTGTTTTTATTTTTATTTTTAACAAAATAAAACCTTTTCCCTTCATCTTCCTTTTTACACCTTCAAATAATTCATGGGAAGTTTACCAGAGAACATGGGGTGTGTAGGAGTTCCATTGCCTGACTCGGAGGCCGCACCAACAGAGTAGTGAACAAGTTCCCATTCACCGACAAAGCTCCTCCTACATTCCCTCTAAACATTGTCCCCGAATTGGTGCATTACCGGTTTCGATTTCAACCACTTTAGACCATAAATCCCAAATTAAACCTTTGCATCTTTAATTAGCTCCATAAATCATCCAAATGCGGGTCAAATTTCCAGTCATATTGTTTGAATTTCCAATACAACACAATCAAATGTTACCAATTCACGAGTACATCCGTGCAATTGTTCTTCATAGCGAGGGTTGCTGGCGGGCCGCAAACGAGTGGAGGTGTACGACGCGACCGCAAATGAGTGGGCGGCGCTGCCTCCGATGGCCGAGGACAGAGAAGAGTGCTTGGGGATGGTCTTAAACGAAGGATGAGTTGGTGATAGCACATCTCGAGACCAGATCTAGTAATGGATCTAGGCAGAGGACTAGTCGGTGGCGAGCCAGGATTGAGACAAAGGGTAGAGAGGTGGTCACGCTCTACCTCATTCCCCGCCACCAACGGAGCCACCAACTTACCATTTGTTGCTCTGCCGGTCGTTCTACGCCGCGCCGCCACCGTCCGACTCCTTTTCTCAACAATAGAGCCGATTGCTATGGACTACTCCGCTGAGGCCAAAACGTTGGCGGCTAGAGACGCCCAAGGCGTCCGTCTGGAGCTAGGTTTCTTTCGTGCACACTAGAATAGAATAGAATTTGCAAACATTTTTTTTAATAAATAAAAATGAAGGGTAGAAAGGTCATTTGCTAGACTTAACGGAGAAATTAACATTTTCCGTCAAAGGGTGGTTAAATACCACACATTTATATATAAGCGGTGGTTTTCTATCGAAAAAAATATAAAGGGTGATTAAATGACAATGGTAAAATAAAGGGGGGTTAAATGCAATTTCCCCTAAAAAAACAAACAAACACCGTTTGCTTTTCAATTTTTTTGCTAGAAAAAAAAAATGTAATTTTGTATTTAAGCGAGAACTTACAAGTTTTATTCGAAAGAAAAAAAAAAGTTTCAGACTTGTTGAACAAAAACCCTAACCAGCAAACATCATGTGTAAGAAGATTCAACCACGCTCTACCGCCACCTCATGGGCGAGTGCCTCTTCTCCAGGTTACCTTCTCTCTTCACATCTCGTTTTTTTTTAGATGCCTCTCAACCGATTCTCTTGCGCATCTACTAATTTAATTAGCACCAATTCAATTTTCACACTTTTCCAACACTAATTCAGCCGTCTTTCTGCAATTCACAACACAAAGGCTGTTAGTTTATCACTTTGAAGCACCTGATTCGGGGGAGAAATCAAGTAGGGAGTTGTATTATGCTGTTCGTTACTGAAAGATCTATTCTTTTCGACCTTGTGTCACACAATCCAACCCTGATTTGAAAAATGGTAATCTTTTCTATGGTTGAGAATCAGGTATTATGGAATTGGGAGCACAAGTTTTTAGTTTTTATGGAATTGCTCTTTTTATATATTAGTTTGGTGGATGCTGGAATTAGTATTATTATTATTATTATTTGAATGCAGCCTCTCTGATTATTGATTCATGTGATCAAAGCTCGGCCAGCCCTCTTATGGAGGACATAATTGCGTTCGAAATTCTACCAAGACTACACGTGAAAGCTCTCTTCAGATTCAAGTGCATCTCCAAACAATATGAATTCATCATCTCCAACCCAAAGTTTCCTCGAAAGTATCTGCAACTGGCCCATTCTTCACCAGAATCATTGTCTTCGTCGGGCCTCTTTCCATCGTTGTTGTTTCCGTTCGTGTTCTTGTCTTACAAACATCCATTCACCAGCAAGGTCAAGGATATGACTGACATCATCAATAATGGCGTACACTACTCTGATAATGAACTATCATCAATCTTTGTATCCTTTGTCCCCCCACCCTTTGATCACGAACGTCATGAGATATTGGGTTCGAGTGGTGGGCTACTACTCTCTTGTATCCTTCTGGATAAGTCATCCAGGTTCGGGAGATTCTCCCTCTGTGTCTGTAATCCCCTCACCAAGCAATGCATACAACTTCCCAACCCTACAATAACACGCCGTGCTGCGTGTGAGGTGATTGGCTTTGCCACGAGATGGGATCACGATGCAGCCTCCTTGACATACAAAGTTGTGATAGTTTCTTTCAAGCCGTGGCCTCTTACTACCATAGAGGTCTTCTCTTCGGATACTGGGAATTGGGTTGGTCGGGTAGTGAAGCCACCTCAAGTTTTTAACGAGGACAGAAGTCGGAAAGCAGGCTTCTCTTATAAGGGTATCATGCATTGGTTGGATCGTGAGGAGTGGACTGTAATAACTTACGATCCCTATGACAACCCTGACCAATATGGCCGCATCTGGCTGCCCGAGGACAAATACTCCTCCTCCTCTAATTTATTATTAGGTGGTTGTAAAAGAAGAAATAAGCGCAAGAGTCTGATATATTCAGGCGAAGAGGAGAAGCTGAAATACTGTGAGATACTGTCAGAACCAGATGGTGATAGATTGATGGTGTGGGAATTGCATGATTATGACAGGGGAAAATGGTGCTTGGAAGGTGAGTTTTCTGTTCCTTGTTTGTGGTATGCTTGCAAGAGACTCATGGTTGCTCCGTATCCTTGGAACCGTAATGTGATTTGTCATCCTTATGTGAGATCCAAGAGCATTACAATGATCAATCCTTGGGCTGGTACTACGGAATTGGTGGACATATTCACGCAGACACCAAATGCTCTCTGCAACAAATCAGTAACTTATGGATTCAAATTCCATCTAGCAGAATTGTGCCCATGGTCTTCTCCATTTTATGCTTCATCAGCTAGCTAGCTGGCTAGAGACCGAATTACTTTTAAGTTATAGACTTGAGGATCCATGTGGTGTGTACAAATCCATGTGAACTAGGCAACTAGATATCCAAAATCCAACGATTCGTTATTGTGGAATACGTAGGAGGCTAGTCTGATGTGATAGGAATTCCTTGTTTTATACTGTAGTTTATCCGGTTCAATGTATTGGGTTGGATGTTTCTGGGAAAATGAGTCGTTTAGTGCTATATGTAAACGAAGAAGGCATGAGTGACACTTGTGAATGAAAATATCTGATTACCAACCTCCTAATTATCTCTCTCTCTTACCCCAAATTTCTCTGATTTAAAATGACTCGTTTAGTGCTATATGTAAACGAAGCTTAGTTCAACTCTCACGGCAACTGAAGACGAGAATCAGAGCAAATTCGAGGAGTTGCAATCAAGCAGGAAGGAAAAGAAAAATCCACCACCTGTATCATTCAAATCTCAGGAAATCACTCCAATTTCACGTGTGACCAACTGATCCGCCAGATGTGGGCATAATCACTCCAATTCAGTCGCAGCAAGTCGTGAATCCGGGCAACCTAGCTTATCCCGGAGGTTTGTCTTCAAGGATTGCCAAAGTCGATTTTCTCAAGGAGTGGTTATATAGATGTGAGCAGCTCTTCATGCTCAAGACAATACCCATTTACCGATCACAATAAGGGAAAGTTCAACAACTTAATGTATGAGTATCTTCTTGAATTATGTTTACTCTATTTTGAAGCTTGTCATTTTCTCCTACAATCTTTTTATTTTTTTCATATATACTACAGAGGTATTCATTAATTGGGATTCAACAATGAGCTCTTGGTGAGATCAGCCAAAGTAATTCTGGATTTGGCCTATCAAAAGTGCATGTGGCGACCTGATTCCAATGTAGCTTCAGCAAATATGTCCTATGCAGAGTTATGAAATGGCCCGGGATTTACATTATCAACTCCTTCACCTTGTCAAGAACAAGGCTTCTGCTTCACATTATCAAGGCTTTACTTATAATCAAAGTTCAAATTGCATCAGCAAAACCTGTAAGGGGGTAAGACTTGCAATGTTGTCACGCATCCTTGTCTTGCCATCATTCCATGATTGCAACAAATTTAAGTATTAATATTGGAGCCCTGAGATAGTAACACTCTTGAATTGGCATGATTCAGTCCATGAGCCTTTCCATGACCAGTTGGACTACTTTTGGAGCATCCACAGTGACTGCCACCTTCACTGAAGGCTTGTCACTCCACTCCGTTTCTTCCCCAAACCTGTTTTCAATTTCAACCAAAGCACACAACAACATATTTTAGTATTCAAATTATTGCACGCAAAAGTAGTAGTAATTTGAACTAAACACTTTCAGAAAACATAAGATTCCCAAATAGCCCATGTTTTTTTCCTTTTGCTTTTCTATTTTTCAAGCGTTCTTGATTAAACACTTTCAGAAGCAGCTTGATTCTTTAAGGTTCGTCATCTCAAAGATCCAAACACCACAGTTTTCGAAAACATACCCATGATCCTGGACACCCTAAGTTTGAAGACAAGGCTCTCTTAGTTCAATCACCCATAACCTAGTTCTTTTCTACCCTTGACATCAAATTAAACATAATAAATGAATAGTGCAGAAAAATGCATCCAGCAACAAGAGACATCCTATTTGAAAAAACTGCACACCTTTTCTGTTTGTTGTAAAATATTGTGAGACCCCTTGTGATGCCCTCCGTTTGAACTCTCAGAGCACCTTCCGTGCATGTGACAAGTGATGGGTCTATAGCTGCAAGGAGAGCTGTTGGATCATGAAGATAAACGCCTGCAGTGTGCAGAGACTAACAATCAGAATACAAAAGGAAAGCAAGACATTTTCTGGAATGAATCTCACCCGCTGATGTTTTTAAAAAACCAACCTCTCGTGGCATAGGCATCATAGTGGTAGTTGAAATAGACGTCTAAGATTTTGCAGAGGTACTGGGCAAATTTTCCATTGTGCTGTACCAGC
Source organism: Fallopia convolvulus (assembly GCA_964016875.1). Classification (NCBI taxonomy): domain Eukaryota; kingdom Viridiplantae; phylum Streptophyta; class Magnoliopsida; order Caryophyllales; family Polygonaceae; genus Fallopia; species Fallopia convolvulus. The sequence continues at coordinate 32,155,421 of OZ024730.1, forward strand.
TTGTCTCGATCAGCATCTATAGTGAGGATACAAGATCAGAAAGCCATAACCGAAGCTATTTCTAACAGTTTAGCACTTTTTGAAAAATCCACACATGCATCAAATTGCCTATTGTCTATAAGCTAGCTCACACAAAAGAAGGATTCTTGTTTCATCCTTGGATTTTAGAAAAGGAATCGGTAAAAGCCCTTGTCTAATTTTACAAAATCCATAAGTGGATGACCCAATAGCCAGTTAACCACCTTGCAAAGTCCTTGGCAAATCAAGCCAGTACATAAACCCATGAGGTTTTTGATATTCAGTACAAATTAAAAAGTAGTACATCCTACAAATACAAGTCAATAGGAGAAAAGTAACAAAAAGCTAAACCAGTGGACTTATTAAAACAAAAGAAACTAGCCTAATACCATTGCTTATCAACATACAAGTTTACACTTCACTCAAAGCATTATTTTACAAGAAAAAATCATGTTGCTCACTGATTGAAACAACGATGAGAAAGACAGGACATAATTACAAAAAATATGTATTTGAAAACTGATTCCAGTGTACAGTAAAACAAATCAAGGATATTGGCACTAGGCTAAAATTGATTTCAAATGGTAAGAATTCAAATGTATGTCTCTATAAATCTATATCTAGATAGTAAAGCTCCATATCTACGAAAAGGTGCCTACAGACACAGTTACCAGTCAATATAACTTAATGGGAATGTAAAGGGGACCATAGGAGAGAGCATAAGTTACCAGTCAATACAACTTGGTGGGTTACATTGATCCCTACAGCCATGATATTAGCTCCGCTTGTGAAGACAATATCTGCAGCATCTGGATCACCAAAAATCTGGTAACCCGGTAAAGATGGGAAAATATTTTAAGAAGTCAATGGGCAGCAGAACTTGCAGAACATGCCAGAACAATACTATGGACAGATGTAGAGCTTTCTAGACTCTCGAGAAATTATCAAGAATAATATCCGTACATGAAGAATGACAAAAGTACTCACATTGGCTTCACCAGCAGGATTGACATTGCCATTAACAAAAAACGCCCCACCAAGAACAACAATTTCCCCAACATTTTTGACAAATGCAGGATCCCTTTGTATAGCCTGGCCAAGGCATCAACTAATTAACCAGTTGGAACTCTTGCTGAAATAAATTCATACAATATCATCTACAGAATACTTACTAAAGCTATATTGGTAAGGGGACCTAATGCCACGACAGTTATTTGTCCAGGGAAAAGACGAGCTTGCTCAACTAGAAATTCAGCTGCTGTTTGCTCAATTTGCTTTCCTTTTGGTGCAGGAAAGTTCTGGTTACCTAGTCCGTCCGCACCATGGACAAAGTCAGCTATACGAAGCTTTGTACCATTCTTCGCAATGAATATGTGTGTTGGTTGCAAGATTGATTTGCCAAAAGTCAGATAATACAAAATAGACAAGTAATCAGAAGAAAATTATACACTATAAAAAGGACAGCCATAACATGCCTCCTTGTGCAAAAACTTACAGTAATTGTAACATGGGATCCTTCAGCAACTGGGATGTCAGTCCTCCCTGCAGTCTCCAACTGCATCAGAAACAAATAAGATATCCAGTCAATCATTACCAAGGGCTACGCTTTCTTTTTCTTTGTATTCCATATACCAACAACAGTTCTTATTTATATATATCAAGAATCAAGATGAACATTTTCACATTGAATCATCATCTGAGTCTGGAGGTGAAGCTAATATCATTTCTTCCTCACGATATATGCTTTACTATTTAATGAACATAGAAAAGCAAAATATACTTCATCTGACATATATGATGAAAAATATATATGATTTTTCTAACTTCAAAGCTGCAATAAGCCATCAGGTTTACATATACAATTCTAACAATTAGGGTGATCCAGTACAGAATACATCAAGAATTTAGTTAAACAACTATAGGATCCAACAAGGATACCGGTGATTCAACAGTTTATAAGGTATGGCACCCCAAAATAATGGTTGAGATATGAAGAAAAGATTACCAAGTGGAGAGCATTTCTTGTGGCTAGTGTCGTGTAAACATTTCCATAGATTGTAGTAAGACCAATCACCTCCACATCAGGTGATCTTAATGCCACAAAAATAGCCATGGCATCATCTGCATCCATTGATAAAAATAAAATCAAACTCTCAATGGTGAGCTTGTAAACGTGTTCCATACAAGTAAGCCAAGTTTCTATTCTTATCCAACTACATCAGTTTTACTTTTAAAGTGAAAACCATCAATGTGCCTGGATTAAGTGAATCTTAGAAGATCTAGAGGTACACAATTAGTAATTAACCCCCGTTTTTAAGCATCAGAGCCAATTCAACATATATGTTTTCCACTATTCCGCATGTGTTTTGTATCGATATTGCTGAAAGGACCGAATGGGTTTGATTTTTGGGTGCGGAAATTGTCTCAATTGCACGAACTGTATGTAAGATTAAGTTAATAATGAAAGGAATTCCAACTCCGATTTATAAATCCCTAAATATTTAGAACAGAAAATTTAAATACAGGACGGAGCTTGAAGATTAGATAAAATTTGTCGTGGGAAAGAGTTTGAAAGAAAGAAAAAGCGCTACCGATTCCGGGATCAGTGTCGATGATGAGCTTCTTGGGAGACTGGGAATCCGCCATGTCGATTCTTGGAGCACCTTCGAATCCCAAAATTCCTACCCAGAAAGTATTGTAGGAGTATGATTCTGATTGATGTGTAGATGTGATCCAACAGTCTACTTCACAAAGTCAAATCGAAGAAACAACTCATTCTTCGTGCCAAAAAAAAGAAAGAAAAAGAAACAACTCATTTTCAATATTTGGAAGTTTAATCATAAACTAATGCGGCGTGTTCAGTGAATTAGTGCTATTTTTTTTCGAGTAGGTAAAAATTAAGCCAAAATAAATTTGGCCTGGTACATTTTTATAGATGAGGACACTTAGTGCTATTTGAAGATATGATATAGATAATATTTGTCATAAAAGCTTTTTTTTAGTATTTGACGATAAATTTTTCATCTTTTTTATTGTACTAATTTATTATTTAATTCAATATCAATGAGACAATGACCTACATATTATTTTAAACTAAAATATTTTATAATAAAAAAAAACATATGCAAGACACATGTCATAAACTTTTTAAATATTATATCAGTATCTAATTTATGTTTACAACGATTTTGTTTTCAATTCAACTACTTTCTTTCTCATTAATTAAGGGTATTTACCTTTTCAAAATTATAGGGGACAGTTAATTGAAAGATTATTAAGGGGATCCATTTACCTATTAGAATATGTTTGAAGGGGTATTTTTCTTCCAATTTTCTCTAAAATCAACCTATTTAGTGTTTTTTTCATTTTCAAAATTTATAACCTATTCTAGATAAGAAGAAATGTACACTTAGAAGTCCATATTCATAGGTTGAGAACATAAATGCAAAAAATTGGGGGTTAAAGACATAACTAACCACCTTTCATTAATTATTTCCAACAATATACCCTCCTCCTATAATTTGGCTAATAATAATTCTTTATAAAAAAAATAGACAAAATTGCCCCTACAACCTTTACATCTGTACTTGTGTTAATTTGTCATTTAGACACCTCACCTTTGGTTTGAACCTATTAAACACTTAAATTTAATAATTTGGACATGTTAAACACCTTTTCGTTGATGTGGCGAGTTAAGTTTCCTTTTTAAATCTGACATGACATTAATGTTAAAAAAAAACCTCTCTTTTTTTTTCTATATTCTAATTTTCTTTTTTTTTTCTTTTCTTCTACCTTGAAGATTTCCTCGTTTGACCTAGATCCTAATCTGGGTTCAGCAAGGAGTTTTTGCCTCCGATTCTTCTCAACCAAAATGGTCTCGTCCTTCGGATCTACTTTTGGAGTCGGAAGAATTAAGTCCTCGGATTTTCGCTCACGCTCCCTCTTGCACTCAGATCTGATGTCGTCTTCAACCTTGCTTAGGAACGCATCAAGGGCTTCTTGTCCCATAGCCAAAATTAGTTTTGCTGGTGTATGCTCGAAATCCGACTCCTCTAGGTGGAATCCTTTGCTGGGTTGGTTCGATTTCTTCTTGGCCTTTGCTTTACCCATTGCAACAGCATTCGCCGGAGTAGAGGGAGGTCGCCGTTGTGATTGTGGTAGTTGTGGTCGTCCTTTCACGAATCGATCTCCGGTGTCGGCTCCTGGATGAACATCGGCGCCTGAGGAGAGGTGACCGGAGAGAAGAGCGGGATTGCGACATTCCACTCCGTCGACCGGTTGATCTGTAGCGACGCCGAACGACTCGGCTGGCTTCTCCGACTGGTGGATTATGGCTGCCATGGATTAGCTACGGAGAAGAGCGGGATGACTGCCATGGATTAGCTTCAATTGATTGATTCACCCCTCTATGTCCGATAAGGGTTTTTTTTAGGAATCGATCGAGAAAGAGTGAGGAATCGATCGAACAAAATTTTGGATCTGAGATTCAGATCTCTGTTCACCTTTTTCTTTTTCTTTTTTCCCTTTTCTAAATAAAATAAAAAATAAAATTAATTGTATACCTATGTGGCATATAATTTGTAAATGTAAAAATTAATTAGTGTATTTGGCATCTATGTGGAATGTTATGTGTCATAATATTTTTAAAAGTCAGCAAAGATGTAAAATTACTTAATAATATTTTAATCGATCGGGTGTTTAATAGGTTACAATATACAAGTTTTAAGTGTTTAATAGATTCAAACCAAAGGTGAGGTGTCTAAATGATAAATTGATAAAAGTACAGGGGGCTGTAAATGTTTTAAGCCTAAATTTATATAGTGTAACTTTATTACATAAATTTTGTATATAGTAATTTTGTGTAGAATAATTCGTGTATGGTAATTTTGTTACATTAATTAGTCTATTACATTAAATATTTAACCTATTACATTAACTTAAATTGGTTTAAATATTATGTTAATCAAATTATGATTAGTTTCAATAATTTAGTTTACAAAATAGTATTTTTTGTAGGGTAATTCATGTAATTAGTGTATAGTAATTTTGCTACATAAAATTATGTGATAATTTAATACATAAATTTTGTGTAGAACAATTTTGATTCACCGAATCTTTTATTGATAAGATAAAATCTAGGTAGTTTTCACAATCTGCACAATATCTTTGTAATTCATTTATCTAAATATCTTTTATATATTTTGTTTGAGAATATTACGGAGTATCTTTAGTTGGAAAGATTATCTCTCTACTTACTATTTTACCCAATATTATACAATCTTGTATATTAATGTTGTTATATTACGATAAAATAGAATCTTGTTAGCTTTTTTTTTAAGTAATTTCTTACATAAATTTTTTATAGGTTATTGTTGTGACATAACATTTTTAGAGTAATTTTATTACATAAATTTTTTTACATAAAATAGGTTACATAAAAGATTGTTGCATACCTTTTGTGAAAGATAATTTTATTACATAAATTTTATGTAACAAAATTTATTTTCAAGTAAAATTTATTGTAAAGTAATTTTGCTACATAAAAAACTTGTGTAGGTGATATTTTTACTTCAATTTTGTCAATAGATTTTGTACCATACATTTTATATAGATTAATTTTATTACATTAATTTTGTTACATACATTTTACCTAAGGTAATTTTGTGTAAACTAGATGTGTTACATAAATTTTGGTAGATAAATTTTGTTACTTAAATTTTGTATAGGTTAATTTTATTACATAAATTTTGTTATATAATTTTTATGTAAGGTAATTTCATGTAACTAAATTTGTTACATAAATTCGTGTAGATATATTTTTTTACATAAATTTTATATAGTTTTTTTTTTTGTTACATAAATTTGTATAAGTTAACTTGTGTAGGTTAATTTTAATACATAAATTTTGTGTAAATTGTTTTTCAAGATAGGGCAGGCAATAAGTAGGATTGAGAGGTTTATCGTGGATTGAAAGTGGTTAATATGAGAAAAAGCTATTAATTAGAGATTTATTAGGATGAATTAGGGATATTTTGGTATTTGTTAATAAAAAGTATAGTTTTGGAAATAAGATAGAGGGGGTATATTTTTGAAATAGATAATTGAAACTAGGACTATTGTGGAATTATTCTCAAAAATTGGCACAAAAGTAGTACAACGATTACCTTAATAACAAAACACTTGGATTACATTCACGACGACGTACGTGTCGAAGAAGGTAGATAAGCCAAAGCTTCCTATTATTAAATTTGGATAGTAATTGTCCAACTGTGTGTGGCATCTGTCTAGTGTGATGACTCGCGGGGATACACGACTCGAAACACAAACAAGTGGCTTGCTTACTAAGCAGCGGTGGTGCACGCGTGACAAAAACAAAAACCACCGATACAATCAGCGTTCAGTGTGTATATTAATGGATGTATATCATACGTGGGAACGTACGTACGTGAGTAAATGAGATGGATGAGACGGAGGCGGATGCATCCAAGCAGCTGGTGGTGCACGAGGGCGGCTGCCATTGCAAGCGGGTTCGGTGGAGGGCTCGAGCGGAGTCGAGCGTGGTGGCGTGGAGGTGCAACTGCTCCGACTGCTCCATGAGGGGGAACCTCCACTTCACCGTCCCTTCCGAGAGGTTCGAGTTGTTGGGCGACTCGGAGGACTTTCTTACCACCTACATGTTCGCCACCCATACAGCCAAGCACATCTTCTGCAAGGTCTGCGGCATCACTTCCTTCTACATTCCGCGCTCAAGCCCCCACGGCGTTGCTCTCACCTACAAGTGCGTCGACTCCGGCACGCTCGCCCACGTCGAAATCACGCATGTTGACGGCAGGAGTTTCCCCACATAGCCAACTCTACCTAGGCAGGAATCATATATATACGAGTTTAATCAAGTTTGTTTCACTTTACTCACGTTTTAAGCACACTTGGTGCAATAATTATCCTAGTGTACATAGTCAATAATGCTATACACCTGCTTTAGCAAGGGAAACTAATTCTAGCTATACACATCTACGTCGTAAGTCGCACAAATTCACAAACACAACACACAATACCATTCGCTTCTGCAGGATCATGCCTTGTGAAGAATTAAAGCAGTGATGCAGTTTCATATATGTATGAATGTGTTTGTTGATGGTCATCTAACCATGATTTCCCCTAGAATTTAAACTTTGAAAGATTAGGGGTGACAACGGTTAGATGACCATCAACAGAAACAAATTCACAGCCTGCAAAAGTTGATCACAACAAAACATATGCCAAGAGAGGACTTTTTATTTTGTGTCAAAGCTTTAGAATATAACGGCTAGCTAATAAGCATAAGAAACAACCATAATTGACAAATATGTTATATAATGACAGAGGGGAGAAGAGCGAAGAAGACAAGCAAAGCATATCCAGAGAATATGCCTCCCAGCTTAAAGAAATTAATGACTGGTAGGTGGAGAATGAAAGACCTGTAATGCACAGGGAGAGAGCAGGTGACATTATCAAAATTTTGAATACGAAGAAATACAAATTATTTTAGTCATATTTTTGCATCGGTTCCTAAGATAAGGATTAATCTCAATAAAAGATTCTGACAGCCGTGTAGATTAAGTTGCACATAATTGTCATCCAAGCAGGAACATTATACCAGGTGTGTTACGCCCAAACTAGTGTTGACAGTAAATAATAGATGAGGCAATGAATCAATAGCAATTCATCCTTTAGATTCTTATGTTTCTCACAGTGAAAAATCATGTATGTTTGAAACAAAATTGAATGAAAGTACTAAATAGTTTAAACACCCAATAATGTTAATGTTTGGAGGATTAAGAGGAGGTAGGCAGGCCGCATGCATCCAAAATCTAAGGTCATATACAAATTAAATACAATAGGGGTACTTAAAAGAAGTACTTCAAGGTACTTAACACTTAATATAATACTTTCTATTCGTTTAACATTATTCAAGTCCCACTCCAATAGAGCAAGCCTTTAAAGTGAGTGCTTGGATGGTACTTTGTACACGCAAAAACAAATAGTCTTACTAGAGTGAGTGAGACACATGACAAATAATTATTAGTCACAAAAACTTTCAATGGGTACTTAGGTGGTGCTTATATAAGTCCCTTTACCGTGAGTACCTAGCATTTTCCATTTTTTTAACAAGTACTCTAATACCAGGGTAAGTAATGCACTAATGCCATTGCACATGGCTAACAACCCAGAGGCCCATAGACAATAAGAGGGCATAAATGGAAATCTGATACAGGAGCATGCTCTTGCATTTCCACCAAAAGGGTTTTCCTCTCGTATGGGACAAATGTTCTCTCTTTATCTAATTCAGTTGTTTATGACTGAAATGAAAGTTTGCAATGTTCCCGTTCCCCAACCTCAATCATAAAACACAATTTATGCAACACAAACAATTCTCAATTCTCAATTCTCAAAAAATTTCAGAGAGAGCCAAAAGAGAAGTGAATCAATTCTCAAAAAATTGCATACCTCGACTTGTCAAGAGTTTTGGGGAGCAGATGGGAATATGGGATTAACGATGGTTTTGCAGCACCATACAATCATTGCCTAGCTTTGAACTTGATAACAAATTTGTTGTTCTAGTAGCTGAAATGCCAAAGCATTGCAGACAATACCTTAGAAATCAGGCCAGCTAAAATATGGTCAGACACTGAAAAAGTGGACATTACAAATTAAAACTAATTGATCTCCCATATTTTATCTCTCACCAGCTTCCATTAGTTGAGATAGAACATGTTCCGTACGTTTACAATCAGTGCATCAGTTAGAAAGAAGTTACATATGAAAACACAGCTTTCATTGATTCACCCCTGAAACTCACTCTGATTCTCCTTTGGTCCGAAAATTTTAATGTATAGTAAGACCACAAATGAGATATGATTTAACCGAATAAAATTCATATTCCAGAAGTTGGATAGCGTATGAACAAAGTGTGGGCAAATCCACAGAAATATAATCCGATTTATACGTATCTTGATTAAATGAAGGATATCCATTAGTTGTGCAACAAATAGAAAGTTACAACAATACATCTATTAAATTTGAGTTGTACAAGTTGCTATACACTCAAGAATTGTATGAAGCAAGAGCAGCATATCCAGCAGAAGGACAGGAAGTGCAAGAGGTGTATGTAATTGCCTAAACAGAGAATCACAAGGGAAAATATCAAAATAGACTAACCATTTATGACGATCATACAGCCTCTTGCCAGTCAGAGGTACAATTCATCAGCTACATATACAGTAACACACACAAAGTCAGAAAGAGGCGGCGACAAGAAGGGCTTGGCGACATCGGGACTGAGCGATTTGGAGGCGCTCGATCAAAGTATCCTCCTTAACGGCGGCGGAGACCATGGCCAAGTCCATCTCCATCAGCTTCAACACTCGGGATAGCTCCGTCACCATCCTCTCCTCCACTTTGCCCTCTTCCATGAGCAGCTCCGCCTCTTCCCTGGCTCGCTCCGCCACGATTTCCCCCGCCTTGACCAGCAGCGCCGTAGATCCGAACTCCCCCCTCCCCATCAATTCATCCAGCTTCTCAAGGAAGTCCATTATCACGTGCCCCACCGGTTTCTCCGCCTGCGTTTTCTTCGTCCTCTTCCACCCGATCTCGAAATTCGGTGGCTCCGATTTCGATAACTCCGCCTTCTTCCTCCGCAGGATCTCCGATCTCCGCCGCTTCTCGATCGGGAAGCTCTCCGGCGGGATTGTCGTCTGGAAGGCGGGCCCCGGCGAAGGAAATTCCGGATCCCCTGGCGAGTTGTTGGGAGAGCATCGCGCTGGGAGGTTAGTTTGGGGTTTTCTGATTGGGATGAAACTAGGGTTTGGACGAGGGAAGAGATGCAGGGATGTTGAGGCCATTGGTAGCTGTTCGCTAATTACACTGTGGGTCGACCACAATGCCGACTGTCGTTCATAAAATGCTCTTCGGATAAGGCACCGTACCACTTTTGATTGGATGCGACTATATAGTCTCCCAAAAATATGTGAGGGAGAAGAACAACCCAGTGTTCACTCAATTCGTAAAGTACAAACTAAATCCAATTAGGACAAAAAAAAATAAAAAAATAATTCCAATTTAAGCCAATTTATGTGCAAACTAATAAGCCTTGCTATAGTTTGTTAATTTAAAAATAATTTTTTTATAAAAAATATGCTTTTTATACTTTTCAACACAAAAATACAACTATTCTTCACATATTTCAAGATAAAACAACATATTTATTTCCAAAAAATACTTTCTACTCCAATAAGTAAGTATAACAAGGCTTAAATCCAATTCGTACTGCACAGGTTTAAAAGCCACTCAATTTAACTTATTTAATGGATAAATTAATAATCCTCCATTATGCCTTATTGATTTTACCATACAATATTCATAATTTAAAACCTAAAATTCAATTTAAAAAAACTAACACCTCACAACACCCCTATTTTTACAACACTGGGTATTACCGCCAGTGACCTCAGATTTTATCGTCCAAAGACACCCAAGTCTTTAAATAATTTATTGAGAATATAATTAAAGAAGAATTGAATAAATGCGGAATTTTATTCATTGATAAGAACTTTCGTTCATTACATTGAGAGTCGTTTTACAAATGATGTAGCAACGGAAAATGAAGCTCATATTAAAAGGGTTGAAAAGACGTATTTAAAAATATAAGTATGTTTCTCCAAGACAAATCATATGATGATGATTTGCTTGGTAAAAAAATAGAAGAGCCCGTGTAACACCCTGACCTTCGTCGGGGCGCTACTCGGTGAGAGACCCTGTCCGGGTACTACTCAGATTAGTTTGACAACAAAATCACTCGGATCTTGCAACTCGGACACGACAAAAAACCATGAATAAAGTGTCCAACTTTTATTTATTAAACAAAGGTTATAAAACATGCATGAGACCCCAATCTCTGAACTTTAAAAATAAACTTTTACCAAACTGCACAACACAAATTAAACTCTTTTCAACTCTAAATAGTTCTACCAGCTCAGCAAAATAAAAGAAGAACTAAAACTTTTAACCTACTCTAAACCTATCGACACGCACCAACCATCCGCTCCACCACTCGCCTGAGGATCCATCTCGTTTCCTAATTCATACCTGCAACTGAAAAAAATAAGTCCCCAAGGGGTCAGTTTCTCTTCCAATCCAAGCTAGAAATTACACGGCACCAGTAAGACGTTTTTAAAAACCATCATACAATTCCTAACATTCACAAGCAAGATTAACAAACATGTAACCCAACTACAGTCCATACCTATTTTCCATTTACTCACACATTCGCATATACAGATACACATTTTCATACACACCATATTCACCTACACGCCCTCCTCCATACGTCCACACATGTGCGCCCATATAATTTATTTTGCGGAAATGCAACCCTTCTTCGCCTTTGCATTCTACGCGACAATGCAACCCTTCTTCGCCTTTGCATGTCCTTCCAGCAATGCAACCCTTCTACATCATTACATGCTGGTTTTCAATTAAAGCACAGAGAAACCATTCACAACATTTCACATACGATAAACTATTTAAAAACGAATTGCACAGATATCACAATTACAGTCACACTCGCAACAACAAGCGCAACCACAGTTTCAATTGAACACACAATCACATTTACAAATACAATCTCATTTACAACCACAATCATATTTACAATCATAATCACAAGCAATTACAATTACAGTTCTCACAAATACCAATGGAATTCCGATTTAAAATATTACGCAAAGAGGGACTAGTTCCCCAAAACCAATCCTACAAGCACAATATAACGTCTAACAAGAACTAGAACAGAAACTGAGCAAGTCGCATAACGACTTACCTCGAAAGCGAGACACGAACACGTAGCGGGAGAAAGGAAGCTCGGACAAGCCACACACGAACGTTATTGTAACCCAAAAGGAAGTGAAACACAAAACTTAACGCCCCAAAAGCTAAAAGCTCTTTCTAATCGATGATTACTGACGTTATCGAATCTAGATGCGCACTTACAAATTCCTAATTTCAATCAACTAGTTAGACAAGGTGGATAGATTAAGAGTAACCGATCGAAAACAAAAGGGACAAGTAGTACATTATCTTACTATTCCAACAACATTACTTTAAATTAACATACTCAAATGTTTTAAATGGCATGTAATTACTGAACAGGAAAGTTCATTCAATCCACAACATGACTTTGCTCCACTATAAAAACCAAATCACTCTTAGCTTTTTATAAACTTAAACATGGCCAATCAACCACTACATATAAGGAACCATTTTAATTCTTTTACAAGTCAACATTCATGAATACAAATGGGACCAACTCACACAAGGGAGTCAACTCCAGCATTAACCAACGATTGCCCAAACAACATAACTATTCAAAGTTCAACTCAGAAAACAACATTATTGACATGCTTTCAGACTCCACGATCGATCTCTCAATCACAACCACAAGTATTCAGATTACATGTGTAGGAATGCTAATTGCATCTTCAAGAATTAACATCCAAAGCCAAGTAATAAGTTGACAACAACAAATCAAAGAATCAACCCACAAAACCCAAACGACTAACAATAACAAATTAATAAGCTAAACCAAGGCAAGTTCCCAACCTCGGAGACGGAGTTCGGGTTAGGCTCGATCCCCGATTAGACCAAGCTGGCGGCAAGCGTCGATTCCGGCGATGATCCACAACCTGAATTTTCTTTTAGTGGCCCTACGCTTCGAGTTCCTGTTGGTGTGTTGCAATAGACATGCTCTGGTTTGAACAAAGACGAGTTGCTAGAACGGGTCGGCGGTGCAAAAAGGTCCGGTGCGACGAGGACGACTCGAAGAGCTTGAGGTGCCATCTGGTCGTCCGAACCCTAGCACGAGGACGAGATCTCAGAAGATAGATGGAGAAGACGGAAGAAGGAGAATAGGAGGAGGGTGAGCTTACTAGTGCCTGAGCTCGGCGACGTCCACTGGCCGGGGAGGCAGAGACGGGACGAGATGAGGCGGCGCGTTCATCGGCTGCACCTTCGTCAAAAACGCGATCTCAGAGAGGAGTACAAAGAGAAGAAGGGACGACAAGAGATAACGGGGCTGAGAAGGCCTTACCGGCGACGATCGAAGGCTCGAGTTCACTTGCTCTCGTTCCCTTCCTTCCCAACTGTTGAGCGCGGCCAAAGGCAAAGAAGAGGCAGAGTGGTAAAGATAGGGTAGAGGGATAGAATAGGAAGAGTGGGTATAAATGGGTTTTGGTAGAAACGAGTTTGGGTCCTCATGTTTTGGGCTTTTTAGCCCAAACAATCAAAAGAAAGGGAAAAGTTAGAATAAAGAAAAGGTAATTTAGAATGGAGGGATTAATTAGCGGGTTTTCGAAATCCCGAGTGTTACAGCCTGGTGCACTATCTTCTGAATGTTTTGCTCTTTGAAAATTCCTTCCTTCCTTCAATGTCGTCTTGCCTTGACCTTCTATCCTTGCAATTTCTCGAGCCTTCTAGGCTTTGTCTTCAAAACTTCGATGTGAATTTCCTAGAGTCTGGCATTTGTCACGAAGGGCGAGAAATAACAAGCAAAAATGCGGAAATAGCGGAATTAGTCTAAAAGACTAAGCAAGTGAGAAACGGAACTTCTCAAGGGTATTTCGGTAATTTATAATATTTGAGAGATATTATCAGGATGTGTTTTGAGGTATAGAGCTTTATGTGAGGCTTATCGAAATGGGAAGGAGTATATCTCGAGATGAGATAACTTGTTAATCGAGAGAAGAACTACGAGATTGTAGACTTCTTAGAGTCGAAAGTATGTTAGGAACGTTATTAATTCATACAAGTTTTGAAAACCTCCCGCACCCTTGTCGGACCTCAACCAACCTCATCTTACTTGGTGCTCCAGGTAGGGGAGGTGACTCGAAGGCGCTTAAGTACCCGCCCACCTTAGACAAGCCCGAATAAGCATTTAGATTGGAAAGACGATCTTTTCAAGAACCGGGAGTCGGGCGGTCTTTCCACGTTGTACTAATCTGACCCGGTTTTGTTTTCTTTTAATTGTGCTTTAGCACTTATCTTATATCGTGATGAAACTTTCACTTACGTTAATGATTTTTAAGAGTGTGGGGGGTATACATGGGCCCGGACCACTGACAGGAACCCAGTTCCGTCACTTAGCTATGGTGCACTCATCCCTCTATTTCATGGGAGCGGACATAGATCATGATCTTGAAAGTTGTACTTTAGGCACGACGGCATACGACTTAATAGGTTATATAGAGGTGTCAGGCTAATCCCACACCCCTTACTATTTCATCCAAACCGATCTCGAAAAGAGATCGTAAACAATCAAGGTCACAAACAAGACTAGCATAATAGTCCTATTGAGTATTTAAATAGAGGAATAACGATAACAATAGGGTCATTATTTCTAACAATCAATATTCCTAGATTCATTTATTATTAGCAAACAAGTTGTTCCCAACATCGAGAAATTTCACGGAATGAATTATCAAGGCTAAGAAATTCCACTTGTCTTAGCTTTTACGAGAGTTTCTGAATGACGAACGGTAACGAAGCCTTAGTTGGAACGAAAAACTCGACCTAGCGATACGATAGATACGAGCGACTTTTAATAAGAATTTCTCAAATTCTTAAGTGTCTATTATGTTATTTCATAAGAGAAATAATACTAAATTATTATAATAATAATTTAGGTGGAGGTGATAAAATAATAATATCCCTTATTATTATTTCTTATTTGTAATATCCAAGTATTCTTTATAAGATCTTTATTTTATTTCAAGTATTATATACTTTCGAAAATTAAGTCATAGTATTATTAAATTTAAATATTTATTAACTTAAGGTTATTATTCCATTTAGATAATTTTATAATTCTTTTATTCAATTAAGATCACAACCTTATAACCTTATCATTAATAGGAAATTCTTTTATGATATAGGGCATGCAAATTGATTATATTTAATAGAGTCCATTAATAAAATACTTCCCGTATTGTTTATTTTTCAAATTGATTATTAAAATTATTCTCATGGTGTAAAAGTCCATAAATCCCTTATTATAATATATTTTTATCCTTCTTCCCATATATCTCTTATTCCATATTTTAATCATAAAATATATCTTATGACTAATATATCTTATCATCATATTTTTAACTTTACCATTACTCTTTTAAAAAGGCATGCAATCACTTTTATGTATAAGAAAATATATTAAGACAATATTTTATAATACTTGTTCTAGCTCTTTTACTTATATAGTAAGTTTCAAGTATGTACTCATTCAGTTTGGTTCAAATAAAACAAACTCTTATCCTAAAACGAACTCTTATCCTAAAACGAATGCACTTTTCATAGTTAGTAATGCACTTTTCATATAAAAGTGCATTGAAAAATACAAAAAGAGCATTACGAAAAAGTGCACTAAAAAAATTTGAAAAGTGCACTAAAAAGTATGAAAAGTACAAATGCGAAAAAGTGCACTCTGAAGTAGGAAAAGTGCACTACTAACTACAAAAAGTGCATTCGTTTTAGGATAAGAGTTCGTTTTAGGATAAGAGTTTGTTTCATTTGAACCAAACTCTGTACTCATAATATTTATATTATCCGTTCCATGTATATGAATTAATGACGATAAACCCTTGATTTTATTTAACAATTTTTCCATGTCTATCATAATGTATTTCTTTATATAAAAAGACATGTAAATTATTTGTTTAATCTATTTAATCTCATTCTTGTTCTTATTAAAATACCTTATGCAAAATATCTTACTAATATTATTTCAAAGCTTATAATGGGTTTAAAAGACATGCAAGTATATTTTCTTTTTAATAGAGTCTTATTTTAACAAATCTCTTTATCTTATATTATTTCGTTTATAATAAAGGGAAATATACCTAAGTTAATACTTTTCCAATATTTAAACCAAATATGCTTAAATATTATTCTTATTAATATTAAAATTCTAGGAATCCCCATGTGATTTATAAAAAAGTATATTTATCCTAGATGGGCATGTAAATTAATTTAATTATATAATTTTTCTTTTTAACAACCCACTTATAATATTTATCCAATTAATTTAAATAAATATTATACACATATAAAAATTATTTTTATCAAAAGATATTAATTTTATAAATAAAACATGAAGGAAAAAGATTTTTTTTTAAAGATAAAAAATATAAATTTAACTTAAACAAAAAGTATTGAATTCAAGTCTCTCCATATTGACATGTTTTACAAGAAATGGGTAAGTCTATTAAATTCTTGATTATCCGTCATTGATAATATTTGGTTAAGGTTTTTGGGTATGAGCAATTAATTATGTAATTAATTAGCATGGTTTAGTGAGTGGTTCATTTTTCAAGAATGGGATGTTCCAACTCTATATGCATCTAGCTAGAGAAAATAATAGTATACTACTACATTTAAGCGACTGAAATTTCCAAAAAAAAAAGTACTAGATTATTGAGCTTTAAAGGTCATATTTTTTTGATAGAGTTGCTAACTAATTCTAGATACTCTCTCCGTTCTATTCTACTTGTCGCTTTTGCCAAATGCACACATATTAAAAAATTAAAATATCTTACTAAAATACCCTTATTTAATTTAACCTCTAAAATTGATCCAACCCACCTTAATTGATCCACGTTAATTGCCCCATGTTCCAATTACCAGCTACTCCATTTACTACCTCATTCTCACCCACTATTTGGAGGCAAACTAAAAAATCCAAACTGATTCCCACCCTTCACGTATGAATTTGGAGGCAAATGACAAAATACAAATCTAATTAAAATTTTGATAGTTTTACACAGGGAGCCAAATTTAAAATTTACACTAACTTAAATCATGTATAAATTCAGTACATCCAGTAATTTGTTTAAGATTGACTACAATTGTAAAACACTATGGATTCATTCCACACGTTTGATTTGAATTATCCTCCTAATGAGATTCCTTCATTTGATTTAAATGAAGAACAAAATTTGGGCTTTGAAGGAGGTGATGATTTTTCATTTCACGATCAAAATCAAGAGCACACCGAGGAAGTTGAACTCAATTCGATAATGAACGACACAACTGTTGAAGGACTCAATGAAGATGATGAAGATTCAGGTACGTACCTATATCGCTTACATATTTATGAGCAAACACAATTTATTTCCTGAATATACCGGGCTGATTTTGTGTTTACTCTAAACCTCTAGTACTCGTTATTGTAATCTTGAATTAGACTTCTCATTTTCCTTGTTGAATCAATGAACACTCTAAAAAACAGAACCATTCATTGTTGTATGAAGAAAGAAACTTATCATTGTTTATTGTGTACAACAGAGCATGTGGATATGTCTCAAGGTGAAATACAACAACGAAAGAATAGGAGCTTATCGAATGAAGAAAGGCGGCTGATATATAATGCATTACTTCGGAGGAGCGAGAATGGGAAACTAACTCGCGGCACAACGAAAGCAGTTTCGTCGTTGTTCTCGGTTCCAATAAGAACCATACAACGAATCTGGAATCGTGCAAAAGGTACCCCATCTAATTCAATTGTTGATTTATGTGACAAAAGGGCAAAAAACAGTGGCCGAAAACGTGTCACAATTGATCTTGATCGCATCGCTAATATCCCTTTAAGTCGAAGAACAACTTTAAGGTCACTTGCTAGTGCTTTGAATGTCAGCCATTCCACTTTACACCACCGTTTGAAGGAAGGAAACCTACGACGTCACTCAAGCGCTATAAAACCACTTTTAAAAGAAGAACACAAGATAGCACGACTCAAATTTTGCATGTCAATGTTGGAGGCAACTAATTCGGATAGAGACACCAAGTTTGTGGGGATGTATAACATTGTGCATATTGACGAGAAGTGGTTCTATATGTCAAAAAAATCAACATCATACTACTTACACATAGATGAGGAGGAGCCCGTGCGTTCATGCCAAAGCAAGAATTTTATCGGAAAAGTCATGTTCTTAGCTGCTATTGCAAGACCGAGATTCGATGAGCAAGGAAATGAGGTATTTTCTGGAAAAATTGGTGTCTTTCCATTTGTTACCACGGAGCCGGCCATAAGAAGAAGTCGAAACCGAGAAGCGGGAACATTGGAGACAAAGCCGATAACTTCAGTTAAGAAAGAAACTATAAGAACCTTCTTACTTGAAAAGGTTATCCCAGCAATTCAGGATAAGTGGCCAAATGAGGAGTTAGGACAAACAATTTTCATTCAACAAGATAATGCCCGGACACATGTTCGACCGAATGACGAGGAGTTTAGGATTGCAGCTTCACAAAATGGGTTCGACATTAGATTACTTTGTCAACCAGCTAACTCTCCAGATATGAATGTTTTGGATCTTGGATTTTTTAATGCATTGCAATCATTGAAAGATAAGGAGTGCGTTAGGACAGTCGACGAACTCATCGGGGCTGTTGAAAGGGCGTTTGAGGCTTATCCAGCACAAGATATCAACAAGGTCTTCCTAAGTTTGCAACAATGCATGAAGAAAACTATGAAATACGGAGGGTTGAACACTTATAGAATCCCCCATATGTACAAGGATGGTCTACAAAGAAATGGTTGTCTTCCTACAGTCATTGATTGTGAACGTGATTTGGTTGAAAGTGCCAAGGCTATCTTAGAAGCAAGGCATGACTAGGAGTTCTGTTTTCTAATTGTGTGTTCTGTTTCCTGTTTTTTGTTGCATTGAACTTACTTTTGCTGAATTTTGAAGGTGTTAAGGGTTGTTGATGTCTTTTCCATGTACTAAATTTGCTAGCTACTCTGAATGTTACTGAATGTTACTTTTGCTGAATGTTACTGAATGTTACTAAACTTACTGCTCATTTTCTAGCTACTGTATGTTGTGTGTACTTAATGTTACTGGTGTTAGGAGTTCTTGCCTTGGGTAGCAGCACAACATGCTAATAATCAATCAAAGTCATTAACATAACCCAAATTAAAAAATATTGGAGTGAGTTCTGTTCTGGTGGATTTAGTTAGTGGTGGACAAATTCTCAACAATTTTAGGAGTATGAAGCAGCACAATATAGTTAATGATCAGACCCTAAAAAAATAAAGCTCTTTTTTTGTTGCATTTAGTGAATGATCAAAGCCATCAACAACCCATAGTAGGAACCATCACTCTCAACCACACAGCATGATCAACAAACTCAGATTCGATAATCATTGACAAAAACTCTTTAGATTCAATACTTGGCGAAAAGTTATAGAGCAACAGAAAAATCATACAATATGTAGGCAAAATTTAGTAGACCATATGGTGGAGTATAACATCAATCAAGATCATTTTGACATATCATTCAATTAAGAACACTCTCTAGCGCTGGAAACAAAATCGTTATCAGTTGTCGTAGTGGGTCTGATCTTTGGTAGGGCATCTTGTTCGAATCCAATTTAAGATCGTCATTTAAATAACAGTTTGGATGTTCATCTGGCGCAAAGTTCAAATCAAAATCATGTGGAGCATGGAGTATAGCATCCTCAACTGGTGGTGGGAAGTTCAAATCAAAATCATGCTTCACTTTGAGTATGAACTCTACACCCGAAAAATTCGAAATTTCTTCATCCGGTTTTCGATTCAAATCAAAGTTGAATGGACTCTTCTTAGCAATGTCAGTAGACATATCCGAGCAATCTCAAATATCCTGACGGAAACACAAAAAAAAACAATAATGACTTAGATTGGGTATATGTATGGGTTAAATAGAGGGTTTCACTAATGACTTAGACATTTTATCAAACACCTGAGCTACAATGATTTTAATAAACCTTACCATGAACTCATACCTATAATTACACATCAGAATTCAAACTCAGTTGGATTAGATAATCAAAACACATAATCAACAACATGGAGCTTGTGTGAATTGCTCAATTGAACAAGAATTAATTTTGACATTCACCATGATTCAATTTTATGTGTGTACTGATGTTTCGAAAATTTCAATAAAAATAAAATAAGAAGAAATACACTTACCTGAAAGGAATTTGCTTCTGGACGGATGAAGAATTGCTCAATTGAATATTCATTCAGTGCAAAATTTTCATCTTAGAAATTTGACAGTAGTTAGAAGAGAAGAAGAGAAATGAACGGGTTATGGACATAGGGAAAGGATGAGAAGCAATAAAGTTGCGTGAAAAAATATGTTTATAGAAAAGTTAAATAGAATTAATTTAGAGGGTGATTAAAGCGATACAGGAGGGCATATTTGGAAAGTCATGGACAAAATATAAAAAATGACAAGTTTTATTTAACATAGAAATAGGGTAAAAGTGACAAGTAAAATAGAACGGAGGGAGTATACTTCATACATTTGGCTGGGGTGAAGTATTAGAATTGTTCACCGAATAGGGGGCAGGAGGGATTCACAAATCCTCCAAACGAAGAGCTGCATTGTCTAATTACTTAATTAGTGAACATTTGAAAACATAATTCACCAATTCAGTATAATTATCATTAATTCTATACTAATTTTAGAAAACTTCAATTAAAAAGTAAAAACTCCAAACTAGAAATCTTGTTGATTTGGTTGGAGAAAATTAAAGTTAAAAGCTGCATTTAGTGCTCATTGAATAAACATATTTGTATGACATCAATTGAATTAATATTCCAATTTTTTTTATAGAAATTGAGTTTTTTTTGTTTTAAGTTAAATTACCTTTTTTCTTTTCAAAAAATCTATTTTCTTCTATTTTTATATATAAAACTAACAAAAGTTTATTTTTAGTTGAAGAAAAATGACACTTAAGGGTATGGCAGCAACGGATTTAAGGGGCATGGGTGGGCAACTTCCTCCATTTGCCAGAAATTTTTTTAGTATTAATGTATATGCCCCTGAGGGGCGGAAAGGTTGGGGGCATGTCGGGGCAGGGGTGGAGAGGGTTGCGAGTTGCCTGGCGTAGGCTCTCGTCGGCTACCATTGATGAACCTTGAAGCTTCAACTCAGATCTGGAAATATCCCATCGGGCCTGGCCTTCAGTTGAGTCTTGAGGAAGATGACACAGTCAGAAAAAGTCACAAAAAACGTTGTCACTTAATTAAATGAAGCAGCCTAATATTTTTTTGTTTAAACATGAAAAGATGCGGTTCAAATTAAATGCTAGGATTAAAAAAATAGAAAAATGAGGTAAAAAAAAAAAGAAATGGTTGCCACTGCCAGAAATCAAAATGTCCCAAAACAAAATTCAGACTTGCTCCAGCAGTCAAGCGAATCGATCCTTTCTTCGACTTCGACTCGCTCTAGTCGCTCGACTACGCACGCCGTACGCCGCATGCCGGACACCACGACACCATACCAAGCCGGCCCGCCGTGTCACCTTTGAGAATTGGGGCCCTGGGCAAGCCTGACTGGCTGAGGAACGAAACCCTAATTTCTCAGTTTTGAGAATTGGGGCAAAATCTCCATTCTTGGCAATTGCCAATTGAAGATTTAGACTTTAAAATTAATCATTAAACTATTTAGTAAATTAGTAATTGGTGAGGACTTAAGGTGTTTGAGAATTGGGAAATTAAAGATAATTATTAGTCGTTGTTTCATGTTTGATGTGGATACTTGATTATTGGTTGTTGTTTGATGTGGATAAATGGATTAATTAGAATTCAGAATATGTATTGTCGGTTTGTCATTTTAGTTGTTCTTTTTAAAAATTTGATGGTTTAGTTTGTTGATTTGTTAGATATTAAATGGAGAAATTTTTTCCGAAAAGGCCAAGAGTTTCAGTTGATTCGGAAAGTATTAAGCAACCACCTCAAGCCTTAGTTACAAATGTTGAATTGGAAGCAAATTTGAATGATGCTGAAATGAATGATGCTGAAATTGCTAAGATTGATATTGTTTCTAATCCAGGGTTACGCAAGCCTATTGAGAGTTTTGATATTAGTATTAGAGACCGGATACGAAGAGAATATGTGGCCAAAGGAACTTGCCAACCTAAAGAACATGATTTTCCGAGAAAGAAATGTGGGGATGCAAATAAAGAGTTTTAGAGGGGATTGGTTTGATGAGTTTGCTTGGTTGGAATATAGTGTTCACAATGATGTTGCATTTTGCTTTTGGTGTTTTCTTTTCAAGTCCAAGCATTACAACATGGGGGAAGATGTATTTACAAAAAACGGGTTTTGTAATTAGAGAAAAGCAACTGAAAAGTTTAGACTTCATGTTGGTTCAGCTAATAGTCCACACAACAAAGCAAGAATTGATTTTGAGAATTTCAAAAATCAAAAACAGAGTGTGAGATATATTGTTCAAGGAAGCAATTTGAGAAGAGAAGTGATGTTCGTGTTTTTGGTATAGTTTTTAGTAGGTTTTCTTAATTTATTAGGACTAGTTTGATAAGTTTAGGGTTAGTTTTGTGTGTTTTTGGATAAGTTTACATATTTTGTGAAAAGTATGGAAGCTACTCCATTTTGTGTATTTTTGTAGGTTTAAAGAAAGGAAAAGATGCTATTTGGAGCTGAATTTGGAGTGCTATGATGAAGGACAGAGGAATACAAGAAAAAGAAGTCAACCGCCTGAAGAAGCAGGTATGTTTTCTGAAATCCTCTCAATCCTGTCAAGAGTGTGGTTCTTCTGCCCATAGTACTTCTGCTTGCACTAACATAGAGCAAGTAAGAGTCGCTGAGACAATTGCTGAAATAAATTACATGAGAGACCCATACAGGAACCAGCCTAGCAATTTTGACAGGTCAAACAACTATCACGCATGGGGCAATCAAAATCAAAATCCAAACTATGCAGCGCCTCCACCGGATAGACGACCTGCGCCTTATCGACCTCCAAGCCACCAGGAGCCACCATCATGGGTACAAGGGTTACAGGAAAGCATCAATGGAGTCCACAACAAGGTTAATGAAGTTCAAGCCAACCTTAACCACCAAAATAAAAGATGGGAAGAGTTCGACGTATGGAAAAAGAATGTCGATTCCCAACTAGGGAACCTTGCTGCACAAATTCTGAGGCCACAAGGGCAACTTCCGGGCCGTCCTGAAGTAAACCCCAAAGGACAGATAGCAGCGGTTCACCTTAGGAGCGGAAAGACATTACCGGAGCGTGTCCAGGCTAAGGACAAGACGGAAGAGGACGCCACGGTTCAGCTCGGTAACGAGCCAGTGAGGGCAAGTACCGAACCAGCATACTATGGTGACGAGGCTCCGAGGGTACCTAACGACCCTAATCCAGGTAAGTTTTCTAATCCGAGCCCTCCTCTCCACCCCAGGGTAGTTAACGACCCCATCAGGGTCGGTAACGACCCGCCGAGCGTACCTAATGACCCTAGTGTCGACCCGGTAAGTCCACCTCTCGAGCCTAACTTGGTTCCGAGAATGGTTAAATCTCTTCTATTTCCCACTAAGAAATCTATGGACTCTACTAAGAGTAAGTTCAAGCGTTTCGTAAAGATTCTTCAGGGCATTAATATTTCCATCCCATTCGCTGAGGCCCTAAGCGAAATGTCGGCTTATACGAAATTTTTGAAGGATATTCTTAGCAGGAAAAGATCCATCACAGAAGTTGCAGGATGAAGTCAGATCAATTGTTCTACCAGAAAAGTTAGGAGACCCAGGGAGATTTGCAATTACGATCGGCATAGGCGACCACAAGTTCAAAGCCTTATGTGATCTTGGAGCCAGTGCTAGTTTGCTTCCTCTCTCAATCTGGTCTAAAGCCAACATGGGACCACTAGAGCCTGTAGATATGAACCTCTTCATGGACGACGGATCATGCGTCAAAGCCACAGGAGTCGTGGACGACTATCCTATTCAAGTCGGGAAATTCATTATGCCGAATGATTTCATCGTCCTCGATATGCCTGAAGATCCTCATGTCCCCATTATACTAGGCAAACCATTCCTAGATACAACAAGTGCCAAGGTGATCTTGCGCACCATTCGAGCCGACCCGCTACCCGAGCCCAGAAGAAGAGGAGGAATCAGAGGTCCCCATCTCCACCTCGCATGGACAATGTGATCTTGCGCACTCAAGGGCAAACGGATCGATACAATGCCATTCTAGACAAGGACCACAACACTCGGTGGTTCTCGAGGTCAAGTGCTAAAGCCATGAGGATCTACAATGATGTCAAGGAGGCCTTTGTTATTCTCTGTGTGCCTCACTTGCTGATGTCAAGGAGGCCACACTTTTCGGCTCTCACATCCGAGTTCCTGGCCACTCTAGAGACGAGCTTCCCGACAAAGACTTCGCCGGGACGCATCCGATTTTGGCTCGGTAATGTGAACAGAGAGTACACTTTGGCGGAGTTCAACGCTATTCTGGAGCTCCCGAATCCTTCTAGAGATTACAGTCTCAAAGATTACAAGGTGACACGAACTTGGAGCTACATCACTGGGGAGGTCGAGCCCTCCACATCGGCATTATCTGGGGCAAGCATTATCAACCCCATATTCAGGATTATCCTCCGAGTCCTAGCCGCTACATTCTGGCCAAAGAGGGAGTTGAACAGGCCAACAAGGACAGAGGTTGCATGTCTTCGCACCATCCTTTTCGAGGAGTCCGACCCATTGAATTTGGGGTATGAGTGGCTTTATTATATAGAGAAATCAACCAAGTCCAAGGAAGTATGGTGCGGGAATTTGGTTAGTCTCCTGGCGACAAATCTTGGAGTCGATCTCACTCGCTACACGTAGACTCATGCTCAACTCCTCAACAAGAGTTATTGGTATAGCTCCGGTATTTTCATTCAAGCAGAGGGAGGGTTAAAAACAAAAGTTCAAGACCGCATTGTCGTACCCACCCTAGACAAATTGGAGCTACTCTATGTACCAAATTGGTACGAGGCGTGGACGGGTCATGCATTCCCGTTGGAGCCCAAGCCACAGGATGAGTTGACGCTTAGGCCGTGTGTGACAAGATTTGAGCGAGAAGGAGAAGAAATGGATGAAGATGAAGATGAGACTGACGAGGCTAACATAGAGGGGGCACAGAGGAGCTCAATCTTGAGGATGAAGACCTCGATACAGAGGTTTTGGGCACCAACGTCCTTGTTGACAAGCCCACCAGGCTCGTTAACGACCATTTCCAGACCTCTACCGATGCTCCTAACGATGCACACAGCTTCGGTAACGACCCACCAAGGGCAGCTACCGACCCTCCGCAGTCTCCTATCGACCCTCACTCTTATGGACTCATGCCATAAAACCCAGTGCTTTACCAAGACCACTTTCAGCCTCACTACCCACCACCTCCTCATCCCGAGGACACTGGATCGAGTATTCCGCCACCATGGGCCGAGGATCTTTCTGCTCAGATGCAACAACTTCACCTCCAACAGGACCATATTCATCAGAGGATGGATAGATGGGAGAGTGTCTATTCTGCTCGGATGACATTTGAGGACGAGAGGCATCGCCAGAGACGATGTACGACTTCATGGGGAACTTCGAGCATTACTTTCCTCCACCAAACCGTTGATTCAGCTTGAAGAAGAGTTTCCTTGTTTTATGCTTAATGACTTTGTAAGTTTTTTTTTTCTTTTTTTTTTCCTATTTTTTTCCTTCTTCTTATTTTTCTTACAGTGGGGACACTGTAATTTTAAGTATGGGGTGGGAGAAAGTAGAAAACTATGTGTCTTGTGTTTTGCTTTTTGTGCTTTGTTTGTTTTGAGTAGTTTTGTTCCATAAAAAAATAATTGAAAATTTTTTCGAGAAAAATATAAAAAAAAGGAGTTTTAGAATTGATAGATATCCCTTTCTTATGTTCTATGATAGTAGTTGCTAGCATGATCATATAAATCCTTGCAATCATGTCTTTGAGAATATAGCCGGATTCTTAATTTGAAGTTGTTTTTAGGAAGTAATAGCAATTGATGAAATTGAGCACATGTACTTTTTAGCATAAGTGATGCAATCCAACAAAAATCAGCCTTGTGAGTTATTGTTGGCATTATAGGGAGAACATCAAGAATCCCTCTTCTTTTTTGTGTGATTTACTCTCTATATGCATATTATCTCTTGGAATTGTGATGTTTATCTATTTCTTGAGACATATATAAGATTTATAGTTCATTGCATGTGAAAATCAGATGATAGAGAACTTATTTTTATAAGCCCTATTAATCCCTATCTACCTTTATATTATCCTTCTTTTTGAAGCCAACTTGAGCCTGAAGCCTTTTCTTTTTAGCTCCACAAAATTGTTCCCTAGCCGAGATAAGCTTGACCCTATCCGGGGATTAGGACTTAGTTTGGAGAGGTATAATTTTGTTGAAGTAAAAAAAAAAGAGAGAGAGTGCTATAATTATGTTTGGTTTGAAATTTGAAGGATTGTTGGGAAGGGTACATTGGAAGTCTCTTGAGGAAATTGTGTAAAAAGAAAGATCTCTTGGTACAAAAGATGCACAAAAGGAAGTTGTTAAAAAAATGGGAGTACACGATGAAGTTCGTTAACGACCCATATTGGTTTGTTAACGAGGCAGCGAAAAGAAAAAAATGAGCTGAAGTGGAATATGAAAATAAAAGGAAGAAGTTTGAAGTGCATGTGTGTTTAATAAATAAGCTAGAGATTCTTTTGAGTTATTTTTATGAGACTTTCTAGGATATATTGGGTGAGTGAGAGTGCATAATGTTTGAGTGAGTTTGGTATATCTTTTATGAGATTTTTTTGGTGAGATGTGAGTTTTTAGGAGTCTTTGATTCCCGGATATTATTAGCACCACATGACCAAAATATTTCCACGCCTTATTATTTTTACCAAGCCCCATTACAACCCGGCCGAATGGAAACTTCTATGAAGTTTTTCATTGAGCCCCCTGAGTTCTCTTGATGATTTTTGCTTGTTTTGACAAATCTTAGGTGGAGAGTTTGGTGATATAAGTTCCAATTTCTATGAGTTTTTGTATATAAGATGAGTTGAGATATATATTTATAAGCCTAAACACTTGAGAGTTGAGAGAAACACATCATTATCCCTTGTGAGGTTGGATTGTATTTGCTTATGTCTATTTAGTGAATATATATGTGTGATGACATTAATAGTCATTTGCTATTTTTCTTCTATATGTTTTGATGTTGCTTTTTAGATGATGGCTATAGTTTGATAAGTATTGTTGTTTGGTTTTGATTATTGTTTAGTGATTGCTTGAGGACAAGCAAGTCTAAGTATGGGGTATTTTGATGTTCGTGTTTTTGGTATAGTTTTTAGTAGGTTTTCTTAATTTATTAGGACTAGTTTTGATAAGTTTAGGGTTAGTTTTGTGTGTTTTTGGATAAGTTTACATATTTTGTGAAAAGTATGGAAGCTACTCTGTTTTGTGTATTTTTGTAGGTTTTAGAAAGGAAAAGATGCTATTTGGAGCTGAATTTGGAGTGCTATGACGAAGGACGGAGGAATACAAGAAAAAGAAGTCGAAGTCTAAGTTTTTGAAGAAGAAGTGTTGAAGAAGCCAAGCCCAGGCTCGTTAACGAGGCTGTGAGGGCTCGTTAACGAGGTTACGAGATAGGATTTTCGAGGAATCTTAGTAATGTCCTACCGATCCTGTGTGGGAATTTATTCTGTGTCGGTAGAGTGTTTTTAATGTGTTTTAGGGTTATTATATTATTTATTTTAGGTCTTGTTATCCTTCTAGATTTTATTTCTATCTTTTTAGAGTAGATTTCTATCTTTTAGGAAAGTTTTTATCTTTTGGCCTTTTTATTTTATAGCCTTATTAGTATAATTACCCTTCTATCTAGCCTAGGAAGGAAAGAAAAGTAGAGGAGAGTTAGAGGAGAGAAGAAGGAGGAGCCGAGAGAGAGAAGGAGAGTCAAAGGTCGAGATCGAGAGCCACGGTGGACGAGAGTTTCCGGGGTCGTTAATCACGAGTTTTTGATTCGGTGTTTTGTATTTTTCGGTTTCTTCTGAATTTTGTAAGACAATATTTTCTTATTAATTTGAAGTAGTTGTTTTGCTCTCAATGTTTTCTCTTGTTGGATTTATTTGTTTCTTAGTTATGAATAGTGAGTAGTTTTCTTATCTAGGGTCGGGGTTGAAACCCGGCATAGTTATGCATGGTTTGATGAGTGAAGATGATGTGTTGAATGCCTTCTATCTATTTTGAGATTGCTTGTTGTGTTTATACCTAGATGAAAGTCAAGGTAATTTGAGTTTTTAAACTTGATTGAGAGAGAAAGTTATAAACTTGAAGGTTGATATTGTTTGAATACGAAAGTTTCAAGCTTTAGATCCAAAACAAGCGATTGAGTGAATTAGTTTATGAAAGTAGATTAATTTACTTGCTAGTCAATGAAAGTTGATGAATTTATCTATTTAAGGCATGATATTTATCTTCTTACGAGTTTATATGCATGACTATGTTGTGGTAACCTTTATCCTAGATCTTTGTTTTATTTGAATTCTCCTAGGTTATATTCGATACTGAGTTTGTAGCCTCGGTACCGAACTTGTTTAGTTCGTTAGTGTTGGTTAGTTGTTTGTGGTGGTTCGTTAACGATCCTGACAAGGTCGTTAACGAGGATGATTGTGAGTGTTTTGCTTGTTTTTGTTTGATTTTTAGTAGTCGATAGATAAACAAATCTTGTTTCTCGTGGAACGATCCTGACTCCCCTATACTCAGCGAGGTCATGACTTATAAATTTATTTGTTGTCCAAAGTAAAGGTCCGTCAACAAGAAGAAGCTTACTGCACTCGTTTGACAACAACTCTTGATGTCATTCGATTTATTTTATTTCAAAGGTTGCCTATGATAGGACGTGATGAGTCATCTACTTCTTTGAATAGAGGTATTTTTTTTAGAGTTGTTAACATGGTATAGTTTGAGAAATCATGAGATTGGTAGTGTTGTTTTGAAAAATGCACCTGGAAATAATCAAACGATAGCTCCAACAGTACAAAAAGACATGGTTCATGCTTGTGCAGTTGAGACCACTCTTGCAATATTAGCTGACCTTGGTGATAGATTGTTTTCCATTTTGGTTGATGAGTCTCGTGATTGCTCTTTGAAGGAATAAATGACAGTTCTGATTAGATATGTAAACAAACATGGACAAGTGGTGGAGCGTTCTTTAGGTTTAGTTCATGTAAGAGAGACATCAGCAATATGTTTGAAGGAAGGTATTGATTCTTTGTTTGCCAAACATGGTTTATCAATATCTAGATTGAGAGGTAAAGCGTATGATGGTGCATCAAATACGAGGGGTGAGTTTAATGGCTTGAAGGCACTTATTTTGAAGGAAAATCCCAATGCTTGGTATGTGCATTGTTTTGCACATCAACTCCAATTGGTAGTTGTTGACATATGCAAGTTAAATCGATATGTTTGTGACTTTTTCAATTATCTTGGAATAATTTTGAATGTGTGTGGATCTTCTTGTAAAAGAGCTGATAATCTTCGACAGTTGTAGCATTGTAGAAAGGTATTGGAGCTTGAAAAAGGAGAACTTTCTTCATGTACGAGAAAAAAAATCAAGAAACTTCTTTGAAAAGATATGGTGATACTCGATGGGGATCACATTATTTTACCATAGTCCGCCTCAAAGATATGTGTTCTTCAATTTTAGAAGTTCTTGCAAATGTGTTTGAAGATGGCACTAAACGTGAGTCAAGTGCCCAACCCAGAGGTGAGTTTCGCCAAATGCAAAGTTATAAGTTTGTCTTTCCTATGTTTTTGATGAAGCGGTTGCTTGGTATGACAAATGCATTATATATGGCTTTGCAAGAAAGAGAACAAAACATGTTAAAGGCTATCAATCTCATTAGAGCTGTGAAGGATGAGCTGCGTGCAAAAGTATAGAGATTCTGGATGGCATGGTTTAGTACAAGAAGTGGAGGCTTTTTGTCAAGCTCGTGATATTCCCGTAATTAATATGCAAGACATCGTTCCAAGGTTGGTTCATGTGAAGAGAGGTAGGATAAGCATCACCAATGAGCATCATTACAAGATTGAAATCTTTAATGATGTAATAAAATATGTTATAGCTTTATTCTACATTTCTTGATTAAAGTTCCAATTATTTTATTTAATCTCTCTCGTTAAAATGCTACTAGGTTGTTGATTCAATTCTACTAGAGTTCAACCACCGTTCTCTGAAGCAAGTATAGATTTTCTTAATGGCTTTGTATGTCTTGATCCAAAGAATGAATTCTCTAATTTTGATGTGGAGAAGCTTGTCCGTTTTGCTCGTTTTCATCCAAATGACTTCTCTAGTACGGATTGTTCAATGATGTCTCAATAATTTGAACTATTTCTATGTGATGTAAGAAGGGATGAACGATTGTCAGATGTGGATGACTTTGGAAGTCTTGCAAAGAAGTTGAAGGAAACTTCAAAAGATAGATTGGTTCCATTCATCTACCGCTTGGTTGAGTTAGCTTTACTCCCACCGATTGCTACAACATCTGTTGAGAGGGTATTTTCTGGCATGAAATATGTGAAGAGTGATTTGAGAAATAAAATGGAAGATGGATGGTTGAATGATATTTTGGTAGTATTAATTGAGAAGGGGGTGTTTGCAACTATTGCAAACGAACCTATTTTGAATCGTTTTCAAAGTTTAGATACTCGTAGATGTCAATTGTCTCGTAGCAGTAAGGAGTCAAATGTAGTTTGATTTGCATGTTTGTTCTCTTTTTTATGTAAAACTATTTTTAGTATTATTATTGTATGCTATTTTAATGTTTACACTAATTTGATTTGTCTAAATTTTTTTTACTATTATTGTTGTTTAAAGTTCGCCCCCTGGTGTGATCCTGGATCCGTCACTGGGTTGGGATAAACTTTTGTGAAAGTTCGGGGGTACCATATGGAATACTTTTTTTTTCAAGGCACCATCCGAAAAAGTAAAAAACTCAAGGGTACCAGACAAAATTTTCCATTTTCTTTTTTTTTTAATCAAAAGGGGCGATTAAGACCGCAATTCCTTACGATTACAAGTAGAATTCACATTATTTGGATCTTAACTTGATTAGACTTAGGTCCTGTTTGGTTTGTCGTGACATATAGAAACGTAAACGTAAACGGAAAACGAAATGTATCTAGACCATTTTTAGTGTCATAATGCATTTATATAAATAAATCATCTAATAACTTGTCCATTGTAAAAGTAAGATAAAAGGGAGTGTTTTCACCATTTTATTACACATCCTCTTGATGGAAGAATGATTGAGGTGGATCAAGTCCCTTTTTACAATAGATAAGAGGTTGTGTAAAATATGTTGATTTTTTTGTCAATGTATCATGACACTAAAATGAATTATATTTATTTTAATTACGTTTACGCTTCAATGAATTGAAATCAAATGGGACCTTAATGTAGGTCTAGTGATGAAGCAAAACTTAATTCGTCTCAAGCCACAAGTAAAACAAGTAAAATTTCATTTGTTGCTTAGACCACCCACAACGGTGGATTTTTAGAATAAAAAAGTATTAAATCTCTTCTGCACAGTTACAAGGAGCTTAAAATCCCAAAATTTGGCTTCTATTTGAAGACCGAAATATTGAGCTTTAAAATCATTACAAGCTAGGTAGGGCTCGTTTGGTAAACGGTTTTAATTTTGCTCAGTATTGAATAAAACGACTTAGCATAACCCAAAAAGCAAACTCATTTGTGTGGGGTGTAGTGCATTTTCTCTCATTTTCCAGACAAAGCATATGCCATGTGTGGGGTGTAGTGCATGCTTGCATTTGGAAGTCCATTAATCGTGGATGGCCTTAGATCAAACGACCAAGAAAATTCACATGTTTGAGTATGTTAAAATTACTTTAGACTACTTTTCTACAATAAACAAATTTAGTGATTCAAAAAAAATATTTTTAATATTTTTCTTTTTCTTTTATCTACTCATAAAATCCATTTTGTATATATTTTGATTAAAAATAATATATATAAGAAATTCAAGTAAAAAATTATTTAAAAATAACCTTTATATTTTTTAGGTAATCAAATTTATGTATTATGAAAAACTAGCCTAAGTTCCCATGCCTTGCACGAAATTATAAAACTATTGTATTATTTATTTTTAAATTTGATTAAATTGATATTAAAAAAACTATATGTATCTTATTAAAAAACTATCATTTCTAAGAATAATTATTGATATAATAAGGATTTTTTTAAGAAACGATATGTATCTTATCGTATAAACTACCCTACCCAAAAATAAAACTAATATATTAAAACTAATTAAAAATAATCCAATTAATTTTCAAAAAATAAATTTGATTTAAAAAAGATGGGCGGTGTATTTCAATGTGGAACAGTTTTAAATATTATTTTAACATCCGCTTTAGTATATACTATGGGTGGTGTAATTCAATGGGGAACAATTTTAAATATTATTTTAACATCCGCTTTAGTATATACTATATAGTAATGAACTAATAATATATGATTTAATATTATAAATAAAATATTAATAATCTTTAAAAATAATTCAAATATAATAATTATGCTCCTAATATTTTTAAAAAATAGTAATATTATTTTCATAATTTTAAAAAATATTTTATAATAAATATTAGGTTTCTATCACTTAACAAATTTTAAGATCTCTAAATATAGTTGTATATTAGTAATATTATTATATTTAACATTTTTATTTCATAATAAAGATTATGTTTCTATATCTTGCCAAATTTTAAGATCTCTAAATATAATTGTATATTAATAATATTATTAACATTATTATATTTACTAAAAACTTTCCATTTTGGATTAGACTCCCAAATCAACTTGCCAAAATTTAAGATATCTAAATATAATTGTATATTAGTAATATAAATATTATTATTATTATTATTATTATTATTATTATTATTATTATTATTATATAAGGATAAAGGATTGTAAATACTTAAATTAACAAAGGGCAAAGAGGTAAATGGAAAAATTAAAACGCCTACGTGGCATAGTTAAGACGATGACACGTAGGATAGAGAGATTCGACTTTAGTTATAATATGTTGATTATATCATTAATATATTAGATGACCTAAGATATAATTTTTAAACGTTATAGTCATGCAATAAATATATTATAAGGCATTATAAATGATGTAGTTAGGTAAATAAAGATGAAAAATGAAAAAGATAGTAAATTTAAAAAATGAAATGAAGATGTGGGTTGTAGAGATAAAATAGAAATGGGCTTTGAAATGAGGTAGATTAGTGAGAAAATTAACTTGAAGGGGTTAAATTAATTAAAGGGGGTTAAAAATTCAAAAGTGAGCTTTGGGTTCCGGATAGTCTTAGAGATCGAGTCTCATAATGTTTACCGCTGACAAATTTACTGCATCGAGCAAATCCTGATCAATTATGTTATTTTTTTGTCGTGATAAAGGACAAGCAATCCAGCTCTGTCACGCATAAGCAGCTATTATGTTCTTCTAGAAGCCCATCTCTCTCTCTCTCTCTCTCTCTCTCTCTCATCAATAAATTGTATTCTAGAAGCCCAACTCCTCCACCACACTGTCACGCATTAGCAAATGTTTGATATTTGTCATGCCTTTTGTTACAGTTCAATATTTTATTTGCAAAAAGGTCACTCTGGTACTAAAATTTACATACGTACATGATTTACATGCCTCCACTTAAATAGCACGAAGAGTTGAAAATTTTAACATAGATGATTGGTGTTTGAGTATTTCCCTTAGGGTATTACTGGGTTTTAAATATTCTTCATGACTCGGGTCCATATTAATGGAAAGTAGACTGCTCTAGAACATCTTTACGAATAAGGTTTTTAAGACTTAAATCAATTGTAAGTGGAATGGAATCAACTCTATCTCTCAGG
This sequence comes from Fallopia convolvulus, assembly GCA_964016875.1. NCBI lineage: Eukaryota > Viridiplantae > Streptophyta > Magnoliopsida > Caryophyllales > Polygonaceae > Fallopia > Fallopia convolvulus. The sequence goes on from OZ024730.1 coordinate 32,189,236, forward strand.
ATAGCTTAAGTTATTTGAAATGGCTTTGATCAAATTAAAAGAAGGTTATCTACCTCAAAACAAGGTTATAATTAGGAATTTAGCCAAACATGATTGAAGATATAATCAATATATATAAATTAGCCATCAACAAATATGAATTATACAATAAGAATAAAAATTAAGAAAATTTAGTTTGAATAATAGAGGTAATTCAAATTATGGGCTAGAACTTGAAACACCATAAATCTTTAAACAAAAAGACCGAACTCAATGTGTAAATTGCGGCTCTTTAAAGCAAAAGAAAATTAATAACCTAAACTAGTCTACTATATATATAATAGCAATAAGGTTTGGAGCCTTCTCATTACGCCACCTAGGATTTCACCACATGTCGATCTTATATTAAGCCACCTCAGATTTTAACACGTGTCATTTTCTTATAATTTAGACGTTTTATAAATATTCCATGTCATAGTGCACATGTCAAAAAATTTCCATGTCACTCATATGTTATGTACACATCATATTGCCACATAATCTACAAATCTCAATCAATTTTTTAATTTTTTTTATATTGGATTACAAAAATATTTTTTTGGAAATTTAGTTATATATTTCGAGAAATTTTCATATAAAAATATTTTTTTACCATATTTGTATGATCCTAACAACTCTCCAATATAATCTACCAAAAAAACTCCTATAAATATATAATGAGATCTTATCCTATAATATTTTTAAACTACAAAATTAATAATAGATTGTTAATGATCCATATATATGATATGATCATATAGTACATAACGAATATATTGAACAATAAAATTAACAGTTATCTTATTTTCTAGCAAAATAAAAACTGATTCATAAAAACTAATTTCCATGAAATTGACACAAAAATATTTATTTATGTATTTATAGGATAAGATTTTAACATATCTTCATGATCCTAACAACTCTCTAATATAACCTAAAAAAAACTCGCATAAATATAGGCCGAGATCTTATCCTATAATAATTTTAAACTACAAAATTAACAATAAATTGTTATTGATCTATATGACCATATTTACGTAACGAATAAATTGAACATAAAACTTAACAATTAACAAATTTTCTAAAAAAAGAATTAGAATAGATATGTCTAGAGATAATCTTAACATATTTTCGAGAACCTTATCATTGTTTTGACTTTTCCAATATGAGTTATGGTATTAAAAAACTGAATCATAATAAATATATATAAAAAAATGAGTTTTTTTTGAAAAGGTAAAATATATTAATATTGAGGTAAGGAGGAATTTACATAAAAAATCAGCATTGCTGATAGTTTTTTAGATAAAATGAGTTACGGTTTTACAATCTATGTACAGATCAAGTCAAATTATTTTGTTAATCTATATTTTTTCCCATTATGATATTTAGATAGGATCGAATCTTTTTGTTGTTAAATCTTTAAATTTCAATTATGATATATCTTTGAATTTTCAATAATTTTGATTTTTTTGATAATTTACATACAAATCTAGCCAATTACAGTTGTAATTTTCAATTATAATTTTCCAGTAATGTTTTTTTGATAATATACGTACATGTCAAGTCAGTTTTATTTACTAATCCATATTATGTCCCATTATTTTCATTTTTACTATCAAAATCTTTAATTTAGAATTATGCTTTTCTTACAATTTATATAAATCACCAATTCATAATTATTATTTATACTATATTTTTATTTATCAATATCTTTTTTATAGTATTATCTAAAAAATATCGAGTCATAGTCGTTGGGACAACTAGTCTAATAAAAACTACTCCGTTGTTAACTTTATTACAAGTCTCAAAAAAAAATGCCCCAAAAGAACGCGCCTCCACGCGCCTGGTTCACCATCCTCCTGGCCTCAACCCTAATGGCGATCTGTATGCCGCCGTCCCGATGCCGTCAAGCGCCGAACTCAACCACCAAATACAGCACTAAGGAAAGCGACGAAATCATTCCCAATACTAAATCAAAGCAAGCATTAAGCAATTCCCCAAATCCCCGACTCAATTCAAGGCGGATCAGTAATCAAACAAGCGTAAAGTGTATTCAATCAAAAGTTTCAATTAATCCTCCATATGCAGTCATCAGGAGTAAGATTGCGATTTTGAAGTCTGCGAGAATGTCGCAATTAATCTTTGCAAATCAATTCTACGTGGGGAGTGCCAATTCAGGCTGGCGTTTCGTCTTCGACGGCGGCGGCTCCTTCGACTTGGACTTTGTGGTTGGGAGGTGTGAGCGTAGGCGCTCCGTCTTCACCCTCTGGACGGCGCAATCTAATCGCCTTTGGCATATGTTCGATTTTGCTGTTTGCATTCATGGTTGGCGATCCCTAGTTGATGACATCTTGGCCTTTAAAAACACTGTCGAGTTCAGCGTCAATGTCACATACCTTATCAGTTCACAACTCTCTGATATCCGATTCCCTCACTCTACAACATCTCCTTCCTCTGTTTTCCCTTTTAGTTCCTCCCTCATGGCTGAGTTTACTGAGAACCAAACCCCGGTCAATGTTGATCCCACTTTTGCTGAAGTGGTAACCCAACACAACAACAACAAATCTGTAAAGGACGGCTTTGAGCCTAACCCTTATGAAAATCAAACAAAGAACCAAAAACAGTTAACTAACAACATGTCAAAACTGAAAATTGACCCAGAAGTGTTCATTTCCAACATGAAGACGGCGAAGGATGCTACCATCAAGTCTATGGTGGCATCCTTGTTCGGCTTTCTGCCCGGAGACCCTATGGAGTTCACCAAAATGCGAGAGAAATTGTGCAATAGTATGATGAATAATCAATCTCAAGCCAAGCGCCTCTCAGCGAGGCAAGATGGTGCGATCCAAAACCTAGCAAATGAAGGGATACAACTCCCAGGAAGTCCTCTTCTAAGTTACCATTTGTGTAGTACCAAAAAACTCAGCCTTTGTTTCCTTTTTTCTTTTCGTTGGGGCTGGTTGGTGACAGCAGCTGGTGTGCTGTTATGGTGGCCTGGAGCTGGTGGTTTCAGGTTTGTCTTGGACTGTGTTTGTGTCCATTCTTTGTTTGGTTTTTACTGTTGGGTCGCTGAGAACAAGTTTTTGGTACGTTTGTGTTTCGCTTATCCAGTTGAGCTGCTTCCTGCTTTAGTCTTTTTTCTCCGTTCATTGTTTGTTTACTTCTCTGCCTCCTCTCTTGGGCTCTGTGATAACATGTACCTCTTATTAAACTATAAACACCAAACTCAGAAGAAATGCCATAAAGCATTACCCTCCAATTGGCAAAAATGCCAAGCAAGTGCAACAAAAAGCTTTGCTGAACACAATACCAATCAACATGGTAAGCACAAGTTCGAATCAAATGTACAGCATTGTTACTCCGTGAAAGACCGGTATCTCTGCTCTGTGATGGGGTTGTTCGCGTTTGCCTTACGCACCGGCGTTCTGCTAATTTATGGCTCTCGTTCCGGTGCGTGGGTAATTCTTTCAAAACTCAACATGGCCTCTGCGATAATGTGTTACTGCTTGGGGCTCATAAATTGGTTATTCCGTTTGACTGGCCAATATCCTATATGGATTTGGCATCCTAAAAATTATGGCAGAGAAATAAGGGCTATAAAAAACACCAAGGCAAGTATTAAAACGAGTGAGCTTCGGAACCAAGATCCCCGTGCCAAGGTGTCATTGAAGAAGGCACTCGCTATAATCTATGACGATTACTGTTGCTCATACAACTCAAACGCTATAAAAACTAGCAATATAGCCCCCGCTTGCAAGGGCAAACACCTGACCAAATCATAAAAAACCACAAACCCAACTGACAAGGGCACAACTAAACAAACACACTAGATGATTACGCATCATACGAAGGCCAAAAGCCACAACAAACATGGTTGCATATGAAAATCTGCACTTGGAATTGTAGGGGCATCAAACGCAAGTCATTTTGGACTGAAGTGAATGCGTTTTGCCGCCTAGAGCATATCAACCTCATTACTCTTATGGAAACGAAAGCCCAAGAGCCACCCGAGTGCAATAAATGGCAAAAGGCAGGCTTTGACTCCATGGAATTCATCCCGACTAACGGGTACTCGGGAGGACTATGCGTCCTGTGGAAGGGCACCTCTCTTACAAACGAAACCATTAGAACTATCCATAAAGACAACCGATTTATTAGCTTCCACTACGTGGACCTTGATAACAATAGGGAGATGATCCTAATCTTTGCCTATGCACCACCGAGGGTACAAGAAAAAGACCAGTTCTGGAAGGAGTTGAAGTCCTTCATTCAGAACTGTACACTACCCTGCTTACTCATGGGGGACCTAAACGAAATCCAACACCCGGACGAGAAACTGGGAGGTGCTAACCCCACTCAATCTAGATACGAACGAATCACCAAATTCAAAGACGAATGTGATATGTGTGATATCCCGTATATTGGAAACAAATTTACATGGAGAAAATAAAAAAACATGGAGAACACCACTTTCGAGAAACTGGATCGCACCCTTGTTCATACCAGATTATCCAATGATACCCTTTTATTGCAACCAAAAACCATGCCTTCTCATCATCAGACCACTGCCCTATATCATGCGATATACCCACCGGCGCACCATTCAAAGCGCAACCATTCAAATTTGAAATGATGTGGACATCAAGAAAGGACTTCCAAAACGTTATTAAACAAGCCTGGCGGTTTAACGCAGGTGGCTCCCACATGTACAACTTGACCAAAAAAACTCAGATGCTCAAAACAAAAGCAAAAGCGTGGAATAAGCACACTTTTGGTAACATCTTTGAACAAATTAAGAAAATTGATGTCGAGCTTATCCTTTTACAAAAAGAAATCATCGAACATTCTAACATGCAATTAATCCAGAAACAAGATAGGCTATCAAGGAAACGGGAATGCCTCCTCGACTTCCACAATCTTTACTGGAAACAAAGGGTGAAAAACACACACATACTTAATGATAAAAATACAAAATACTTCCATCGAATTGCCTCTGGTAGAAGAAACAGGACAAATATTAAAGAAATTCATACATTGGAGGGCACACAAATCACTGGTGTGGACAACATCCGAACAGAAATTAAACGAGAATTCCAAAACCGATTCCGAGCCCTAGAAATAAACCATAACAAACTCCAAGATATGACATAAACCATTCAAAAAGAAATAACCGATGTAGATAACCTAGAACTAATTAAACCAGTCTCGAACTCGAAAGTCAAGAACGCCCTGTTCGATATTGGGGATGACAAATCCCCTGGCCCTGATGGAATGCCAGCCAGCTTCTATAAAAAATACTGGCATATAGTTGGACCGGATGTAACAAAAGCAGTTAAAAGCTTCTTCCACAGTGGTAAAATACTAAAACAAATAAACCATACATTCATCACCCTACTGCCAAAGTGTGAAAACCCTAGCTCTACTAATCACTATAGACCAATCAGTCTATGCAATACCATATACAAAATTATCTCCAAAATACTGACAAACCGCCTAAAAAACGTTTTAGAAAAACTGATCCACCCAATGCAAGGTGCGTTTATCCAAAACCGTAGTATCCATGACAACACCCTAATCGCTCATGAGATCTTCCACTCCTTCCGTAACAAAAAAGGGCGGGAGGGGTGGATTGCAGTTAAACTTGACATGGAAAAAGCTTATGATCGGATAAGCTGGGAATTCCTTGCTATAATCCTACAAAAATTCGGTTTCCACGAAAAATTTCGTGGGTGGATCCGGGAATGCGTTGAGACTGTGTCATTTTCAGTTTCGTGAACAATGGACCAACAAAACTATTCTACCCCCATCGGGGACTCAGGCAGGGAGACCCCCTCTCACCTTACTTATTTATCATTGCTGCGGAAATTCTCGCACGACAAATCCAACTAATAAGCACCAACCCAAAAAGTGGCATTGGGATCCAAATCTCTAGAAGGGGAACAAAAATTCCATTCTTAGCTTTCGCAGATGACATTATCTTTTTTGCAAAAGCTAATTGTCAAGCATGTAAGAACATGAAAGAAATAATTGATGATTACTGTCAAATATCAGGCCAAAAAGTCAACTTTCATAAATCTGCATTCCAAGTTACAAAAAACACCAACAATAACATGAAGGAAGAAATAAAACAAATTCTCCAGATATCGAACACGGTATCTCTGGAAAAATACCTAGGATGCCCGATAATTAATGGAAGAGTAACGCAAAATACGTTTAAACCCCTGGTTATGCAAACCAGAGACCAACTATCAAAATGGAAAGCAAACATTCTATCACAAGAGGGACGAAAAACCCTAATTAAAGCCAACCTCTCTGCTCAACCGAACTATATAATGCAATCGTTCATGTTACCCCAGACAACATTAAAAGAATTGGATCAAATAAATAAGAACTTCTTCTGGAATAAAGAAAACAACTACAAGCCTCTTATCAGTTGGAACTCCATTTGTCGCCCTACTGCCCTTGGTGGGGTGGGAATTGCAAAGGCAGAAGATATGAACCAAGCACTCCAAATGAAATTATTATGGAAAATCTTAGCGGAACCAAACAACATGTGGGTCAAAATAATTACAGAGAAATACCTTAAAACGGATAACATCCTGAATTATAAGAAAAAACACAACACATCTTGGCAGTGGTCCAAATTAATGGGTCTTAGAAACCTCTTTGCTTCTGGACTTATCTGGCAAATAGGGGATGGGAAAACCATTCGCTTCTAGAAAGACAACTGGACCGGTAATGGTCCCATCAAACCGAAACATGGGATTGAGACTCAAATTAATTGGGAGGAATGTGTTGCCTCGTACCTCCGTGAGGATAACTCATGGAATATCGAAAAATTGTGCAAGGTTGTGAATCCTGAAGACCTTAACAATATATCCAAAATAATTAACCCAGTTAACAAAATCCAAGATAGACTATACTGGCAACCAAGTAAAAACGGTTGGTACTCCACCCATTCAACCATACAGTGGATTAACCTCGCTAAAAGTGAGCCCAAAATCAATTTAGAATGGACTAACAAACTTAAAGTTTCACCCAAAATGCAGAACTTCCTTTGGAAGGTTGCAAGGAATGGTCTGCCAACCAAATCAAGACTTGCTGACAATCACATACCGGTACCACAAGGCTGCACGGCCTGTGATAACCTGGTTGAAGACACAAACCACATTCTACTCTCATGCCCTCTTACAAAGGAAACCATAAACACCATAAGCCCTAGAATACGGGGAATCATCGACCAAATCTCACTAGATGACAAAAAACCACACCAGGTCCTGGAAGAAATCAGGGCAAGAACTAATAAGGGGGAGATGGAAATCTTTACTTGCATTTGGTGGAGTATTTGGTACTCTAGAAACAAAAGAGTGTTTGACAACAACAATGGAACAAATCTTAATAATGTAAGCACCTTATGCGAGTTTATACATAAACAAATGAGGGAATGGAAAGCAGCCGGAGCTCCAGACTCCGCCGACCCACAACCTAACAAGGGTCGCCAACGAACTGTAAGGAAAAATGCCAAATGGGTAAAACCCAAGGAAAACTATGTTAAACTTAACTTTGATGGCGCTGTGTGTGCAGATGGTGTGGCTACTTTTGGATTTATCCTCAGAGACTCCAACGGCTTCCCCATCTCATTTGACGGAGGACTGCTTGGTCGACAGTCTTTTCTGATCTCCGAGACCATCGCCTTACGCCAGGGACTTATCGAGGCCATTCGTCGTGGCATCACCCGGATCCAGATCGAAGGCGATAATCTGCAGCTGGTCAATGCTGTTCTAGGCGACTGGCGCTGCCCGTGGGAAATTGAGGTGCTACGTGCGAACATCCATTGTTTGTTGGCTCAGTTCCAGGATTGGAGTATTGCCCATATCTATCGTGGGCTTAATTCTGTGGCTGACTACATCGCTGGTTCCTTCCGTCGCGTTTCTTCAGTTCCACTCGCAGCTGACTTGGGATTGCGCTCCCTCATCCACCAGGATGTCCTAGGGCGGTCACTAGTGTGTTAGTGACACCCCTAATTCCTTTCCTTATTAAAAAAAATAAAAAAAATAAAAAATAAAAAGTACTCCGTAATGTTTTTTCACCTCTATTATGTAATCTCCTCCACTCTTAATATATAGTGCCCTGGAACTTTGCAAATCAACCATGCTGCTGATTGCTGATATACTTGTGGGCCATCGCGCAAAGTATTCTTTTGCTTAATTCCACCGACTACAACTTCCATCTATTTTTCTAGCGGGCCATTCAAATTCCTTCTAATGCCATATCTTATGAGGTCCAAACTCTAGCAATTTTATTTATTTATTTTTTGGTAGAAACTCTAGCAATTTTATTTAAGCGACACTATACTACTCGACCCACCAACTTGCATAGACTTCTTTCAATTTGTTCGAGCTCTTGGAATTAATTTATAAAATACCTTCAAAAATAGTCTTAAAATACCTGAAATATATAAAAATTCGAGTGTAGATTCCGAATACAAAATAAAGAGAATAAAATATAAAATATGTAAAATATGCATGAAAATGGTCCATTGCCATGAAGTATTCTGTTTTTTAGCATAGGGTGAGCGGATAAATAATTAAACAATATTTTCTGTAAATATTTCCTTAATTACCATATTTATTTTTCTTAATAAATCATCGATTTTATTATCCTTAATGGAGAAATCTCTCTAATTAATCAAAAGATAGAATTTCCGAGTGGATTGGGGGACAAGATATCGCTTGCTTGGGTGTAAATGCATCTTGGCCGGTCCTAGAGATAGAGTTTTCGGCCCTCTCTGTCCCTTTCCTCCATTATAAATACATGGGATCGCAATGTATGAGAGACACATGTTGATATTCGCTCAGCACATTGACCATGCTTATATACGCTCAACTTGGGCGTTGAGTATAGGCTGATATTCGCTCACCTTGCTTGTAGTCTGCTTTTGCCTTTACGTTCATGCGACAAACTGTTCTTTTAACTTAGGCATCGGAGGTGCATTAGGGGGACTACGTCCCCTGCGTCCATTGTTTTGCAGGTTCTAGGTTGAAGAGGAGCTTGAAAACGGAAGGTGAAGAGGTGAATCAAGAGGAGTATTCGACCAGTGCATTAATAGCGGATTTTTTGTGCATTAATAGTTGGCGCCATCCGTGGGGAACGAGCAATCGATCCATGCAATTATGGTGTTGAAGTCGATCCCTGAAGAACTAGAAGTGATTTTTCATGGTCTTGAGGCGACCGCGCAAAGCGAAATCGAGCGTGGCGCTCTCAATGATCGAAACCGCGACGGCGAATCAGAGTACCGTGATTGTGGCCGAGAAGACCGAGACATAGAAAACCGCAATCGTAGCACCTAAGGCGATCACGCAAACTCCGATATTCGCTCGGATGATCGGACACTAGTACGCACTGAGCAGGGCGCCTTGATTAAAGACGATCTGAACCGTGACCCGGCACCATCCGCAAGCACGACCGCTCATCGCGCGAGTCATCAGGGGTCCGATTCAAGCGACGGAATCGAAGGTCGTAACACAACACGGTCTGAATTAGATGGATTTAGCCATCTATGGGAGTCAGTAATGCGCGATACTAAATCTGTAAGCAATCAAAGTCCACAATGTCATGGGCAATCAAACAAACCAGGACGAGTAACCGCGGTCATGGATCATAACCGTGACCGCGACCTGGAATCGTGACCACAACCATGAGAGCAGCGGCCGCAGACTAGCGCAATTGCGCATCTTGTAGCCCGCGTCAACCCTAATTCAAGAGAAGAATGCTAATTTCATCAGCCCATGCTACGAGCATGGTCAATCGAGCCACGTCGGGTCTAATCCCATGCTCTGTGACACTCGCATATACCTTTGGCATCTTGGCCAAACGACGGTAATGGGGCCTGCACCACCGCCTAGAATGAAGAGGAGGCTGAACTCACACACACCTTAGCCTCCGTTTTGAGACAGAGCAAGAAAATTCAAAGTAAGCGCGCCCAAGAAGAGTCCTGTCTGAACCAAGACTTGGATAAGGTTCAAGGGTAGCACCCAGTCGGCGAATCAATGGTCAAATGGACCAATCGAAGACCCACTAGTGTTATCGAATTCGCGCAACAACCGCCGTGATCCCGAGCTGGTAAGCACCAATGAGGAATTCGATGGGATGCAAGTTGACTATGAGAGCGATCATAGAGCGCCTAAGGGTCAACAAAGGGACAAGCGACATGAGTCCCCACATAAGAGGACCGGAGCCGCGAACCGTTCCCAGTTCTGCGACTCGACCTCGAGTGAGTCCGAGAATTCTCACGATCGCTAAAGTCTCAACAGTCATGGAAGCCCTAACTGCGGTCGCGGTAAGTTTGGCGGTGACCGCGATAGCCCCCGTGGCAATCATGGCCGAAGCAATCGCCGTGAAAATTCACGCGACCGCGACATGGATCGTTATGACCCATCCATAAGGCCCGATTCAACTCGTGACCGAGGCAAGAAAGAAGAGGCGACGATGTGATCGACGTCGAAGCGAAAGTGATGAGAAGCTTGAAGGAGAAAATCGAGCCCTAATGTGTACCTAAGGGATATTGCTTGATCTTTTAAGAGTGCAAGGTGGAACCTTGCAATCGCGGGTCAAGAACAAGCCGAGCACAAGAAAAGACAACGATGTGATTGATGTCGAAGCGAAAGTGATTACAAGGGTTAAGGAGAAAATCGAGCCCTAAGGTGTACCGAAGGGAGATTGCTTGATCTTTTAATAGTGCAAGGTGGAACCCTGCAATCGGCTCAAGAGCAAGCCGAGCACAAGCTGGCTATGGGGACATCGACAACATTCCATAGAGCATCCAAAGCACCAAGCCTCCGGCAAAATTCTCACCACCATTGTTTGTTCTATATGATGGGAATTCTAATCCCGTGAACCACGTAGATGCTTTCCCGCATAAGATGGCGCTATGGGTTTCCGACGATGTAACCATGTGCAAGATGTTCTCGGGAAGCTTTGACAAGGGTGCGTTAAAGTGGTTCCAAATCTTGAGACCTAATTCGATCATGGAATCAAATTGCCAGTGAGTTCGTGAGGCACTACGTAGCCAATATCTGTGACGTGATGGCTTTTGACACACTTTTTGGCCTTAGAAAAGAGATGAGCGAAAGTTTGCGCTGCTTCGCTAATCGCTTCACGTAGTGCTATGTCGAGATCGATCGGTGTGAAGAGAAGACTGCAATCACCGCCTATAAGAGGGCAATCTCATTTGAGAGCAAGTTAAAGGAAGACTTGACACTTCGTCTCCCTCTCACCATTGTTGAGCTTCAAGAGTGTGTCCACCAATATGTGCGCTTAGATGATGCCAACTACAAATCAAAAGGGAAATCGCCCTCTCCACCTCAAAAGTCACATCATTCCCGAGCGGGAACTTTGGAAAAAAAACACACTCATCAAGAGAACAAGCTAGAGCGGTCTACACGACCTGTAACACCCCTATTTTGCAACATTGGGTATTACCGCCAGTGACCTTGGACTTTACTGTAACACCCTGTCTTTAAATAGGGGCACTACTTGGTAGTAGACCTCACTAGGTACTACCTAGGCTAGTTTGACAATGGGTTCACTTGGATCTTGCAACTCGGGCACGACGAGAAAACATGAATAAAACATCCAACCGATATTTATAAAACCCAAGTATAGAAAACATGCATGAAACCCAAAACAACATAATTTACAACACTTCCTAGACACATTTCTTTAACATACCACTACCCTTTCTTTATCAAAACAGCACATTATTCAAAAGATAACAAAAAGTATACCACCATTTCTCCCAACCGAACCCATCCTAATGACACAACCTTCAACGACCTGTTCCATCGTTCAGCCGAGGTTCCATCATGGGTCCCTTGTCTTTACTTGAAACTAAAAAAAAAAACAAGTCCCCGAAGGGTCAGCTACCTTTCTAATACAAGCTAGAACCCATACGGTACTAGTAAGACGTTTAAAAACCAATCAAGTGTCTAACATATACACAAGCAAGGTTCGCATGATTACAACACATATCAGTTCTAAATTCAGACTTCACTTCCCATATATCATAAACATAGATCATAAACACAACCCACATATCAAACCCGCATAATATTAGAGAAATCACACTTTTCACCCTCAAATTTCCTTTTCTACAAACTTTACCCTTAAATAATAATTAATTAATTTTAAGTTAAAAGCTTTTTAAAATATAATTTTATAAAATTCAAAATAAAATATTAAATATTATTATTTAGCCGAGATTACTTATAAGTTATGTAATTCCAACACGAAATTTAAGGAGCGTAAAAATAGAATAAAAATATCGAAATATTTCCGAATATTACATTTATTGTCCAAAGTCACCCTAGGTTTTAAGTAATTTAATGAGAATATAATAAAAGAACAAATGACTAAAAGCCTAATTTTATTCATTGATAAGAACATTCATTCATTACATTGAGAGTCGTTTTACAAATGATGTAGCAGCAAAAAATGAAGCCCATATTAAAAAGGGTTGAAAAGACATATTTAATAATACATGTATGTTTCTCCAAAACAAATCATATGATTATGATTTGTTTGGTTAAAATAGAAGAGCTAGTGCACTATCTTCTGAATGCTTTGCTCTTTGAAAATTCCTTCCTTCTTTCAACGTCGTCTTGCCTTGACCTTCTATCCTTGTATAATGCTTCTCGAATCTTCTAGCCTTTGTATTCAAACTTTGGTGAGAACTTCTTAGAGTCTGGCATAAGTCACGAAGGGCGAGAAATGCCAGGAAAAAATGCGGAAAAGCGGAATTAGTCTAAGGAGACTAAGCAAGCGAGAGTGGAAATTATCAAGGGTATTATGGTAATTTATAATATTCGAGAGATATTCTCGGGATATATTTTTGGATATAGAACTTTATGTGGGGATTATCGGAATTGAAAAGAGTATATCTCGAAGTGAGATAACTCGTTAATCGAGAGAAGAACTACGAGATTGTAGACTTCTTAGAGTAGAAACTATGTTGGGAACGTTATTAATTCATACAAGTTTTGAAAGCCTCCCGCGCCCTTGTCAGACCTCAACCAACCTCATCTTATGCAGTACTCCACATAAGGGAGGTGGCCCGAAGGCGCTTAAGTACCCGCCCACCTTAGACAAGACCGAATAAGCATTTAGATTGGAAAGACGATCTTTTCAAGAACCGGGAGTCGGGTGGTCTTTCCACGTTGTACTACTCCGACCCGGTTTTGGTTTTTTTAATTGTGCTTTGGCACTTATCTTGTATCGTGATGAAAACTTTCATTTATGTTAGTGATTTCTTAAGAGTGTGGGGGCCATGAAAGGTATCCGGGTCCACTTATAGGAACGAAGTTCCGGGCACTTAGCTAGGGTGCACTCATCCCTCCTCCGAGCAGGAGAAGACATGGATCGTGATCCGTAAAGTCGCGGAAGTTAGGTGTGATGCCATATGATTTAGTAGGTTATATAGAGGTGTCGAGTTAATCCTGCACCCCTCACAATTTCATCCAAACCGATCTCGAAAAGAGATCTTAAACAAGCAAGGTCACAAACAAGACTAGCGTAATAGTTCTATCGAATATTAAATAGTGTAATAACGATAACAATTGGGTCATTATTTCTAATAATTGATATTCCTAGATTCGTTTATTATTAGCAAACAAGTTGTTCCCAACATCGAGAAATTTCACGAAACGAATTATCAAGGCTTCAAGGAGAAAATCCACTTGCCTTAGCTTAGAGATTGTATACGAACGAATGAACGAGAATTGTTGCCTTTAGTCGGGACGGAAAACTCGACCTATCGACACGAGAGGTACGAACGAACTTTAATAAGAATTTTTTTTTAATTCTTCTAAAGCTTTAAAAGTCTCTTATATTCTGTTTATAAGAGAATTAATGCTAAATTATTATAATAATAATTTAGGTGGAAGTGATAAAATAATAATATTCCTTATTATTATTCTTAATTTTAATATCCCAAGTATTCTTCAAAGGAACTTTATTTTAAAAAGAATAAAATTTATTCGATTTCGAAAATCAAGACATATTATTTTTAAGGTTATTAAATATACATTAACCTAAGGTTAATATTCCATTTAAAATTATTATAACCTTTCTATTTATTTATGGTCACAAAGTATGTTTTCTTCTTATTATTAAATAATTCTTATATTTATTTCATGCAAGGTGATTGATTAAATAAATTCCATAAAAAATATTTCTCATATTATTTATATTCGAAATTGATCATATAAAAATACTTTCTTTATATGCAAGAAACACTAAAGACCTTTTTGCTATCTTTTTGGTCTATCATCAAAATATCTTTTTATTCCATACTTTAACTATATAAATATCTTATGACAAAATATCTTATCAAAATATTTTTATGTTTATAATATGATCTTTAAGAAGACATGCAAGATGATAATATTAAGTAAAGTCTACGAATAAAATATTATCTACATTATTTAAGTCCATTTTTATTCTTAATAAATTACTTTACTCACAATTTCATAAAAGATCCTTTTTATATTACAACTCTAGTCTATCTTCCATCTATCTTTTTATTCTATTCTTTAACCATATAGTATATTTTATGACTAAAATATCTTATCATTATATATTTAAATTTTAATATGCATCTTTAAATTACATGCAACCCTTTTTACATCATAGAAAGTCTTAAGATAATGTGCTCCAATAACTTGCTCTAGATCTTTTATTTATATAATAAGCTCCAATATATTAATGTACACATATTATTTATTTTATACTTGACAAGTATATAAGGCTCGTATTTGAATCTCATAGATTTATTTATAAAATTTTCATGCCTATCATGATTTATTCTATAAAATAAACATGCAAGCTATTTTAACCCCTTTATGTACAAGAAAAATATATATATAAATAAATAATCTGATTTTTAATATTTAAGAAATTAATGTGAGTTAAATTTGATTTTTCCTAGCAACTTATATCTTTTATTGATATTAAAAAGATGCTAAAAATAAAATATCTACTATTAGCTTTAATTAGTTTTAAAAGGCATTTCGTGATATTCTTCTTGAAAATGATGTACTTTGTCAGAATGTAAACATTTGTACTTTATAAAGTTGTGAATCGAGTTACAAGCATTTCGTGATACTCTTCTTGTTCTAGAGTTTTGTGTTACGCGTTCTCGTCTCTTGCATCTTTTGACTAGTCATTGTGTGCACAGCGTTGCCTGATCATAAGGCGAGGGCCCATGTTTTGGCCTGTAACGTCACAAGGCGTCCCTTGTTAGTTTTTATTAAATCGTTGTTGTTCCATGTGTGTACGAAGATGTAACAATGTAATGTAGAAAAAATAGAAGTATGTGATGTATACCTTGCTGCGACTTTGCATATTCTAAAAATGGTATAGTTTCAGATTCGTTGCGTTCCAGCTTCCGGGGACCATCTTCCCATCGCATGATATCAACTCGTAGGCTCCTTGTCCTACGATCTTCGTGATTTGATAGGGTCCTTCCCAATTCGCTCCAAACATGCCAGCATTTAATTCCTGCATGTTTTGAAAGACTTTCCTTAATACCCAATCTCCCACTTGGAATGCCTTTGCATTAACACATTTGTTGTAACTCTGAGCTACTCCCTGTCTATATGCCGCCATACGAACTGATGACTCATCTCGTAACTCGTCCACCGTGTCTAGATGGTGTAACAAGTTAGGTAGATTTGACTCCTCGATCGGTAGTAAGTCCGTATCGAACTGTGGGCAAAGTCACTTCTACTAGTAACACGGCTTCGCATCCATAGACCAAGGAGAAAGGTTTATGGCCTGTAGCGGTCTTAGGAGTTGTTCGATCTGACCATAGAATAAGAGGTAACTGATCTGCCCATTTCCCTTTGCCTCCTTGAATCGCTTCTTCAAGTTATTAATGATTACTTTGTTGTTGGTTTCTGCCTGACCATTAGCTTGAGGATAACGTGGCGCCGACATTACCAACCGGATGTTGTATTGCTGACAGAATGACCTTATCTTATCACTGATGAACTAGTATCCGTTGTCGAACACTATGGTGGATGGTATTCCAAACCTAACCTGAGTGTCTTTGACTTCTTTGAAGGCTTCAGCTTCAATCCATTTAGAGAAGTAGTCGGTCATTGCTAAGATATAGACACGTTGTCCTGATGCTGGAGAGAGCTTTCCGACGATGTCCGTTCCCCACTTCATGAATGGCCAAGGGGAAGTTATGGGATGTAACAACTCCAAAGGTTGATGTGGTATAGGTCCATGACGCTGGCATGCGTCACACTTGCGGGCGAACTCCACTGCGTCTTTGTTCATGGTGGGCCAGTAATAACTCATCCTGCTCGCCTTCCTTGCCAAGTTGCGACCCCCTGTATGATTTCCGCATTCTCCGTCGTGTATATCTTGTAACACCTTCTGTACCTTTTCCTCCTTTACGCATCGGGCATATATTCCTGACGACATCCACTTGAACAGAATGTTATTCTTAATAGCGAAAGTGGAAGCTTTTACCTTAAGTCGTCGGGCTTCTTCCTTGTCATCTGGTAAGATTCCATCTCGTAACCACTTTAAGTAAGGAGTGACCCACAAATCTTCTCTATCAGGATCTCGAATCTCAAACATATCTGCTTCTTTGATTATCGATGGCGCATCAAGGTACACAAAAGGTATCTTGTTGTACTCTCTTGGGTCGATTGCGGATCCAAGGTTGGCTAAGGCGTCCGCTTGCGTGTTAGCATTCCGAGGAACTTGCTTTATCTCAAAATGTTTGAAATGTTTAATGATCTCTTGAACTTTCTCTAAGTATGCCTTCATCTTTGAATCCCTGGCAACATATGAGTTCGTAACTTGATTTACAATAAGTAACTAATCACAAATTGCCTCAATTTCTTGCACGTTCATATCTTTAGCAACGAGTAACCCTGCTATAAGCGCCTCATATTCTGCTTCATTGTTTGTGGCTTTGAATGTACATCGAACAACCTAGGCTATCCTATCCCCCTGTGGTGACTTCAAGACTACCCCCAATCCTACGCCAACTTGATTTGACGCTCCGTCTGTATGCATCAACCACTTGCCGCTACCTGTTACATGCAACATCTCTTGATCTTCTTGTTCTAAAGTGGTAGGAGTGAAGTCAACCACAAAATCTGCCAAGGCTTGAGACTTCATTATTGTTCTTGGCTCGTACGTGATATCGTAACCATTTAAGTGGATCGACCATCTTGTTAACCGACCTGACAATTCTGGCTTTGACATGATACTCTTCATTGGATAGTTAGTCCTCGCGATGATAGAATGATTTTCAAAATAAGAACGTAATTTTATTGAAGCCATTACCAAAGACAATACAAGTTTTTCCATGGGTGAATACCTGGTTTCTGCGTCAAGCAATGTTTTACTTACGTAGTAAATGGGCAACTGGTCTCCATTCTCTTCTTAGATCAAGACGGCGCTTACTGCTACCTCGGTCATGGCCAAGTACACATATAACTTCTCATCTGGCTTGGGTTTGGACAGCACCTGCGGGTTAGATAGATAATTTTCAATTCTTTGAAGGCTTCTTCATGTACTTCCGTCCACTCAAATGACTTGTTCTTCTTCAAGATGTCAAAGAATAACTTGTTTCTGTCCGAGGATCGAGATATAAACCGGTTCAGTGTTGCTACTCGGCCTGTTAATTTCTGGACGTCTTTGATGCATCTCGGTGATTGTAGCTCCATTATGGCCTTGATCTGGTCTGGACTCGCCTCGATTCCTCTTTGCGTTACTATGTATCCGAGGAATTTCCCTGATGTTACTCCGAAGGAGCATTTGGTTGGATTCAATTTCATTTTATAGCTTCGCAAGATCTGGAACGCGTCTCTCAAGTGGGTAATGTGATCCTCTACCTTCAACGACTTGACTAGCATGTCATCAATGTAGACCTCCATTGTATCCCCCAGTTTTTCCTGAAACATCTTATTAACCAATCTCTGATAAGTAGCACCTGCGTTTTTTTAACCCGAAGGGCATAACTTTATAACAGTAAGTTCCTTGATTGGTTACAAATGCGGTTTTTTCTTGATCGTCAGGATGCATCATTATCTGGTGGTATCCACTAAACACATCCATAAAATTTAAGAGCTCATGCCCCGCTGTTGCATCCACCATTGCGTCGATATAAAGCAAAGGGAATGAATATTTAGGGCATGCTTTGTTCAAATCGGTAAAATCCACCCAAACTCGCCATTTACCATTTTTCTTTTTTACGACTACCACATTCGCAAGCCAATCAGGATATTTAACTTCTCTAATTTTTCCGGATTCAAGCAAGGATTTTACCTCATCATTGATTACCTGGTTTCTTTCGGGTGCAAACTTACGCCTTTTCTGCTTCACCGATGGCACCTTCTCATTGACATTAAGGGCGTGTGTAATCACATCAGGATCAATGCCCACCATATCGTCGTTTGACCACGCAAAACAATCACCGTAGGACCGTAGAAACTCCACCAATTGTTTACGTAAAATTGGCTCCAGGAGTTCAAGTCTGCTCCTATTTAATTTTGTTTGACGGATCTAGTTGATCAAAAGCTACTTCTTCAAGTTTTGGCGTCTCCGACTTTACGTAATAAGTGGTTGTTCTACAGTCCTTTAATTGCTAATCTGACGACTTCTTCCCTGTTTCGAGTTGTAAGTTCTTGGAAGTCGTTGCTTTCATCGTCATGGAGTAGCATTCCCTTGCTAGTTTTTGTTCTCCCTTGATTTCTTTAACTCCTCACGGCATCGGGAACTTCACACATTGGTGGTAAGTGGAAGGGATTGCTCTCATTCCGTGGATCCATGGCCTGCCCAAAATGACATTGAAGGGTGAAGGGCAATCAAGTACTTGAAATTTTACCTGGTAGTTTATTCCTCTTGCGACAGTTGGCAAGGATATTTCTCCCAACGTGTTGCGTGATTCACCACTGAAGCCTACTAAAGTCGTAGATTTCTTGACAATGTCATTCATCCCAAGACCTAAGCTGTACAAGGCGTCCAACATGAGCAAGTTAGTAGAGCTTCCGTTATCAACTTATATTCTTTTAACAAGGAAATTGGCTATCGTTAAAGAAATTATTAGACAATCATGGTGAACTTCCTCTTCTTCGATATCGTCGAAGGTAATCGGCATCACGACGAGACTCGTTCGCGAAGGAGCTCTGGGACATTCTCTTCTAGTATCCCTTGTGATTCTTTTTGTTGCGGAGTACATTATGCCACAAATCTCTGATCCCTCGGTGATGACGTTAATTACTCCAGTGTGCTTCGGGGGTGGAGGAGGACTAGCTTTTTCTTTGTTGCGCTCTAGTTGCTTCTTCGCTCTTTCTGATATTAACTCTTTGAGATACCCCCTGCGCAATAATTCGCTCACCTCCTTTCGCAACGCGATGCATTCGTCGGTCCGGTGTCCATGATCAAAGTGGAAGTCACACCATCTAGACTTGTCTTTCTGATGCAAAGGCACATTACTCTTTCGAGGCCATTTGACAGCGTCCCCCATGCTGTTGAGAGTTCGGACTACCTCTGTTGCATCCACATAGAAGTTGTAATGGGAAAGTCAGGGAGGTAGCCTCGGACTTTCATATCTTTTACCTTGCTTGGCGAATGTTGTATTGACGGTTGTTTTGGTAGGAGGTGCGGTGGGGTATGGAGCATATCTTGGTTCTCGCCTCCCTTGTCTCCGTTCTGGCCGGTGAGGGTTGACTGCTTTTTCGACAAAGAGGTCATCTTCCTCCAATCAAACAAGTGCTAACGCCTTCACCTGCACTTCATCGAAATTCGAACAAGGGTATTTAGTTAATTCACGATATAACTCAGGATTACAAACCGATATGCCCCTTCGGAATGCCTCCACAGTTGTAGCGGCATCACATCCCTCAATGGTCACCAATTCTTCGTTATAGCAATTGAGGAAGGTCTTCAAAGATTCACCCGATTTCTGGACCATGCGGTACAAGTCGCTTGATCGTTTCTTAGCGTGTCGACTGCTTGCAAATCTTATCCTGAACTTGTCAATCAACTCAATAAAAGATGAAATACTTCCAAGAGGTGAGTGCGAATTCCAGTTGAGTGCGGGTCCAAATAACGTGTTCCCGAACCAATGACACATAACAATCTCCTTTCATGTCAAAAGGGACTGTACTGATAGTCATAGCTTGCTTGAATGCGGCTATATGTTGATCAGGATCCGTTACCCCTTCGTGCTTAGGTACGTCAGGAACGTGATACTTTCGGGAGATATCAACTCTTGCGATAGCAGGTACGAAGGGAGAGTCGGTGTAACCATCTCTTCTTTCCATTGCTATCGGTTGAGGTGCCCCTAGGACCTGAGTGATTCGGTCCTCCAGGGCTTTGAGGCGCTCCCGTAATTGGGAAACTTCAATATCTTCTCGTACCGCTCTTAGGGAATTACCATTTACCTGATACTCGGTTATTGGTCTGACGACATCAAGTGTTACGAGGCTTGGGTCATCCATATCTAATCACTTGGCGACTCCTTCTACCACATCGGTTCCGCGGGGTCGAGTTGGAGCTGATTGTACCTGAGATCGAAACAAATTACGCTCATTGGTCAAAGTTTCAATTTGCTTCTCGTATACCTCGGTAAATTTAGCATTGGCTTTCTTCTAGCTTTCCAGGTCCTTTTGGAGGGCGCTCATTGTTGCACGGAGCTCCATGATGACATCGGAATCGCCTCCTCCTACTCTTCATTCTTCAAAAGTGTCAGGGTTGCCATCGGTGTTCCCGGAACCTTGCTCAACTCCATCCATATTCCCAACTCGGTCTTCGTTCCCAACTCCATCTACGTTCCCTACTCCGCTAGTGTTTCCAACACCTTGGTTATTGGTTTCCTCATTGACCTCGTGATTGTCGAGATCTCCTACATGGCTGTAAGTAGTTTGGATTCGATCCATCTCGTTGATAGAATCTATAGCTGCTTTAGCGTGACTTCTTTTTGGCTAGGGCCCTATGGTGGGGGCCAATTATTTTGGGCAGGATAATCGCACTAACGCGTTACCTGCTATGATGCGGGGATTCCTAACCAAACAGAATTCGTAACATGTTATAATCTACAAATAAGTGGTAAAAAAAGATAAAAGGCAAGAAAATAATAGCAAAAGAATGATAGGATTTGTAATATGATTGAGATTGTGAATGAATCTTCTGTTAACACAAACGAATGCTTTGAACTAAATAGAATGACTAGGTAAAAAGGCTTGAGCTTTTGTAAGTGACTTCGAGTATGAGTGTTCGTCTCTATCCTTGCCTCGTCCCTATTTATAGCTTTCTCCCCCACTTCGACCGTTGGCTGAAACGCCTGGCAAATCCTGAAGATCTCATCCCCGTCGTTAATGAGATAGCCGTTGATGGCGATCATGGGGTCCGAGATTTCAGCCTTTCTTTTACTACTCCATCGACCTATCCTTCTATCAAATTATTCACACCTATTGATGAAAGGATCGATGGAGGGGATGATGGTGCAAAGAGATCGCCACGAGAATCCAAGGAATTCCGACAACAAACACCACACAACTGACCCGTCTTCAACTGGATGGATCTTCCTCGTCCGAACTCGGATTTGAGTGATTCCAATTCGAGAAGTTATATCTCTGAGTCTAGTTTAATCCCTCAAAATATGAGAGAAAGATGATGAGTGGATTGAAAGTTATGTCGAATTTACTGAGATGGTGCAGAAACCTCCGAGATGGATGATGGTTCGAAAATGGAGAGAACAAGGGGATATGGATGCTTGATAACTTGGATATGACTCACCAAGCTCTCAAACAAACTAGGATGCTCGAATTGTCGGATATGACTCACCAACAATTGAACAACGAGAATTGAACGAAACAAAACAAGAACTTTGAATTGAAAATGCAAGGAAAAGAGAAGCAAATTTCGTCCAAGTCTACCAAGGGAGGAGGGGGATGGACGACCATATAACCTAGATAACAAGCCTCACAAAATCAGCCCCCTCATTTAAAGAAAATTACAAAAACAACCCATAAAAAACCGAGAGCACATTAATCGTCCTTAACCGTTAAGTTGTCACTTATCGAACCATGATGTATCATAAGACTCCAACTTTCACCTTTGCTAACCAAAGTCCAACTTATGAGCCATGAGCTCCTCCTTGATCTTGTCAAGAATTTCCCTAGCATGTGCTCGAGTGATGCGCCGAAGATAGGGCGTGGTACCTTGACTTGGCTTCTTAGCACCTCGGACACCGGCCTTGGATATTTGTCCAAGTGAAGACCCTCCTTTGTCGTGCAAATTGAACTTGTCTTTAGGGCTGAGATCTTCACTCAAATCATGGAGCATAGTCCCTTTAAAAGTGCCCGAAGAAGTGGTACCATTCATCAAAGGCCAAGGCGCGCCAAGGTTGGAAATCAGCGTGTGCAACGACGCCCCAATATGCACGGTACTGTGGGGCCATGACTCGATAGATAGAATCACATCACCTATTGCTCTGGGCTTGCAACACTTCTTTTGGGCTAGATTTCGGAGGGCCCAACAGACACCACAGTCCGAGTATGGGCTAATCATCTGGATGCACAAATGTTCTCTAAGGGAAATCGCCCTAAGATAGAGTTCCTTCAAAGGATTGAAGACGAGCCGAGTAGTGAGGGCCAAGAGTGTAACCGCGATCACGAGCTCAATAGTCGTGACTGTGGGTCTGGCCCAAAAAATCTTTGTTCATCAACTAAGACAAAACCACAACTGCATGGCCATGGACCGTGACCACGGGTCCATCGAGGGTGACCACGACCTCGACATAGAAGGCACTCCTCCTTCTTTAGAGCATAACTTCAACCGTGGCCCGCATGGGCGCGATCGCGGTTACCCGTCCTCCTTTGCGCCGAGATTTCGGAATTAGAAAATGCAAGTAAATATGGCACTCTTTTTCCCATGTGGTTTTGATGAGGCCCTTAGGTTTTTATTTCTCATTTATTTGTTATGTCCTTAAGATCATGTCATTCATGTTTATTTTCAATAAAAGTCAGTTTTTGCATTAGCTTGAGTCTTGTATAAAATAGTGCAACCTTAATTCATCGCATTAACGAACTTCTACATATGTGCGTATGTAGAGGAGCAAAGGATCCCATGATCATTGCTCATGGATGTACGAATATACGAATGGGCTAAGGGGACCCGTCGACTAATCCGCATGGCCAATTCGAATAGGTCCTAGAGTACTTGAATCTTAGTTGCGATGCTATTGAACGCAATTAACATTCAAGTGAGGCATTTGTGAGCGGGTAATAATTAAAGAATATTTCCTGTAAGTATTTCCTTAACTACCTTTTTTATTTTCCTTATTAAATTACCGTTTTTATTATCCTTATGATGGAGGAATCTATCTAATTAATTATAAGATATCGCTTGCTTGAGTGTCAAGGCATCTCGGTCGGCCCTAGAGATAGAGTTTCGACCTTCTCTCTCCATTTCCTCCATTATAAATAAATGAGATCGCCATGTATGAGAGACACATGTTGATATTCGCTCAGCAAATTGAACAGGTTGATATTCGCTTAGCTTGGGCATTGAGTATAGGCTGATATTTGCTTAGCTTGCTTGTAGTTTGCTTTTACCTCAACGTTCATGCGACAAACTGATCTTTTGACTTAGGAATCGGAGGTGGATTAGGGGGACCCCGCCCCCTATTTCTATTGTTTTGCAGGTTCTAGGTTGAAGAGGAGCTTGAAACGGAAGGTGAAGAGGTGAATCAGGAGGAGTATTCGACTAGGGCAGTAAAGGCGAATTTTTGTGCACTAACATATAGTTAAGAAGTCCATCTCTTTTGAAGTATTTTTCTATTATGATTTTAAACCAGATATACTGTCAGCATCCTCTAGGATTCTCCAAAGTTTCATTTGAAGAGTTTGGGTCATGTCTTCTACCCTTACAATTCCTAACCTCCTTGGTTAGTGGGTCGTTAAATAGAGTTTCAATTGATAATGGGGTTTGTAGTTGTTGTCTTTGTTCCAAAATAAGTGTTTGTTTATTTGGTCAATTTTTGTAAGGGTGTTTTTTGGTATAAGAAATGATTACGTAAGGTACTTGGGTTGTAGGTTTCCGAAGGGATATAAAGAAGAAGGGTGGAGTCTCATTTTACATCATGGTTCGACAAGTGACAATTTAACGGTTAAGGACAATTAATGTGTTTTGGGTTTTTATGTGTTGTTTTTGTAATTTTCTTTAAGTGAGGGGGCTGGTTTTGTGAGACAAGCTGTCTAGGTTATATGGCCGGCCACACATCCTTTCGCCTTAGACTTGAACGACACAAAACTTGTTGCTTTTCTTACTTGTTTGCAATCTAGTTTTTGCTTGAACTTTTCATTCAATCTCTTGTTAGAGCGTTGGTGAGTAATATCCGATGTTCTTGCAATATAGTTTGCTCATCTCTTGGTGTCTCATATCCAAGATTTGAGCATCCATATCCATCGTCTCCTTCCATAGGTCCACATCCAAAGAGAAGAGTTTTTGTGTTGTCTTGGCGATCTCTTTGCACCATCATCATCTTCAACGATCCGGCTATCACCTTATTTTGTTTGTTTATTCCTTTGTAAAGAAAATTTATGTTATGTTCGTGGGTTTTTTTTATCCCCGTGCATCTTTCTTGAATTGTGTTTTTAATGTTTTTTTCACCATATTTGTATCAATGAATGGGTTATGGAAGTCGAAGATTATAATACCCTTATGTAGATTTGGACAATTAAAAATTAATTAATTAAACCGAGTCCTCCATGAGGAAAGTGAACATGATAGTCGGTTATCTTGTTAGTCAATTTTTGTTGGTTTCTCTTGGTAATTTTATTTAGACTTTGTAATATTCTTGCTTAGAACCTTTATAAGGACATGGTGCAGTTCAGCACCACACGAATTATTAGATTTTTTCTAGATTTGTTTGTCAGTTATAATGCCCACTTCAACCTTTTGAGTTATGAGGGGGATGTTACGACTATGTACATGGTTGTTAAGCACGGTTTTTGGGTTTGGTTTACATGTAAAATAGCCTTTACAAGCTCTCTAGGTTTTTTGGGCTGGTTTTGTGAGACAAGCTCTCTAGGTTATATGGCCGGCCACACCTCCTTTCCCCTTAGACTTGAACGAAACAAAACTTGTTGCTTTTCTTACTTGTTTTCAATCTAGTTTTTGCTTGAATTTTTCGTTCAATCCCTTGTTAGAGCGTTGGTGAGTAATATCCAACGTTCTTGCAATATAGTTTTCTCGTCTCTTGGTGAGTCATATCCAAGATTTGAGCATCCATATCCATCGTATCCTTCCATAAATCCACGTCCAAAGTGAAGAGTTTCCGAGTTGTCTTGGCGATCTCTTTGCACCATCATCATCTTCAACGATCCGACTATCAAGTGGTATCAGAGCCACGTGAAGGTATCGCCATTTAAACCTTGTTTCGATCTTGAAAGTCCACTTTTTGCAATTAGTCTCTTGGCCGAAACTTTCCTTTTGTTGTGTGCGAGAGACTTGTTGATCGCTTGTTTCATGTGTGTGTGTTGTGTTTGTCCTTGAAGGGTGTTGTCTTGGTCAAATTTTTGTGGGTTCCATGGCTGGAATTCTGCACGAAAAAACCATGGAAAGGAACACCAAGGTTTGTCCTAGATGTTAGTAGTTGAAGGGTTGTTTTTCTTGCTTGTTTAATGCCTTCAATTAGGAGCTTGAATTGAATGAGTCATTGCTGAATTTTTATGCTGAAAACGTGGGGTTTGAGTGTCTAAAACAGCTCCTAAACCCAATCCTCTTGTCACTGCATGCTTGTTGAATGGTTCGGTGCTAGGATACGGGAACGACACCAAGACGAAACATCTTGTGTTCTGGTTTAAGTTGTCTTTGGAATCCTTTGTCAAATCAAAAACAGAAAAGAAATCAGAAAAACCTTGCCGGCGGCGTAAAGCTAATAAGGGGCCGGGCACAGAAAAAGAAAACAAGACTAGAAAAACCTTGCTCAGCGGCATGAAGCTAATAAGGGATCGGGCACAGAAAGAGTAGTCAAATCGTGGAGCCTAGAAAAGGCCTAAAAATTTTCTATACTTGATGCTTGTTGTTCTTGGTGTTTAGTAGCTTCCTAGCATTGTTCTCTTAGACAAGTGTGTGGTGCGTCTCTTTTGGTTGTCCTTTGTTGTCCTTTCCATACTTGCAACTAGTCGGATCTTCATCTCGGGCAAGTCTTGGTGGTTATTTCAAGTGCACTCTATACCTTTGATTTCACGTGGTTGTTGATGACAAGTGCAGGTGACGAAAAGGACAAGCAACAAGTTCAAGAGACGTTCGCTAACTTGGTGGAAGCCTTGTTGCTCTGTATGCAACAATCCTTGCAGGCTATGAAGACTCGTTTTGCTGATTTGGAGAGTCAAGTTCAAGGCCGAGATAATGGAACACGGGTGCCTCAATCGGGAGCTCCACCAAGTGTGTTACAAAGTGCTAAACAGGTGGAGTTGTTGCACGAAGAGGCCTCAACATCTTACTTGACAAATACGGAGGCTCTAGCCTCACTCGGTTTGAGTACCTCCATGGGATCCATCCCTCCTTATGTTCCTCCCGCGAGCTTCCACAATCCACACTTTGTGGCCAATTCCGGGGTAAGGCCTTCTTTTGCTACATTTCCGAATAATATTCCTATTGGTTCCACTAACGTTTCAGGTTATGGAGTTCCAAACTATCAAGAAGCCAACCCTACCATGACCACCAATTTTACTCCACCAACCATGCACCTTCCAAGGCGCGACCAACCTCCACAGGGACCAGCTTATGGAGCCGCCGGGCAGCCTTAGCAAGGCGCGCCTGTGCATCTGGAGGAGCGGCCTCGGAATCCCCATCAAGGCATAAAGTTAAATGTGCCAATCTTTGCAGGAACATCCGACGCCGATGCATGCCTTGATTGGCTTTCCAAGGTGGAGTCCATCTTTGACCTTTATGGATACGATGATGCTCGGAGAGTGGCCATGGCGGCCATACACTTCACTAATTTTGCTTATCAATGGTGGCTCGAGGACAAGGCCTTGAGGAGAGCACATCGGATGCCTCAAATCAATACTTGGCAAGATCTAAGAGAGGCTTTAGAGGAGCGGTTCTTGCCTCAAGACTACACGGAACGAATCCATGCAAAGTTGGAACAAGTGCGCCAAGGAAACCGGTCTCCTGACGAGTTCTACAACGAGCTGCGTATGCTCATCTTTCGTTCCGAAATGCAATTTTCCGACGGGTATGTGATTTCTAAATTTGTCAATGGGTTAAATTCGGAACTAAAAAATATTGTAAGTATGCATCATTTCAGTAGAGGAACCGATGTTGAGCAAGTGCTTCACTACACCAACCACATCTACAAGCATCTTGCTCAACGACGCCCAAGTTCTACCACTTCTCGGGCGTGGCAATCGTCCTCCTCGGCTCCTAGGGTGCCACCAAATGAGTTTAAGAAGCTAGAGATTAGGAAGGATTCGTTTCCTCAACCAAGGAAAGAGTTTCCTCCACGTCCACGGCATGAAGGAGGAGAGCGGGCAAGCGATGTGAAGTGCTTCAAGTGCCTTGGCCATGGGCACTATGCTAGGAATTGCCCCAACGAACGGAAGGTCCTCCTTAACGCCCAAGGGGAGTACGAGTACGAGGATGAAGGGGTTGCAGAAGAGGAAGAGGAGGGCCCCGAGGTTCAGGAAGACGAGCTCCACGTCACCGCCGATGATGAAGAGTGTTTTGTGGTCCAACGAACACTCTTCATGATGGAGAACACCACCACAACTAGTCAACGGGAAGTTATCTTTCACACCCGATGCAAAATCATGGATAAGGTATTTAGTGTGATTATTGATAGCGGATCTTGTTGTAATATCATTATTCAAGAGGTGGTGGATCGTTTTTCTTTGCAAACTACTCGGCATCCTTTACCTTATCCCTTGTGTTGGTTGAATTCTAACGCCCCTATCCAAGTCAAGGAGAGGGCTCGTATTTGTTTTTCTATAGGGCCATACAAGGACGAGTTGGAGTGTGATGTGGTTCCGATGACCGCTTGTCATCTCCTTTTGGGTCGTCCTTGGCAATTTGACAAGGGGGCAATTCATGATGGCGTATGTAACGAGTATCACTTTCAAATGGAGGGAAAGAAGATGACGTTGCATCCGACAACTCCCCATGAAATTATGTTGGATCACACAGCTAAGGAACAACGAAAGAAGCATGCGCTTCGAGAGGGAAAGAAGGACGAGAAGCTAGCTCTAGGCGGCTCTTCTACGCCCTTGCTTTTGGCCAAACCGAAGGAGATAATTCATACATTCAAGGGAAGTGGTGTTTGTCTTTTACTTGTCTTTCAAGAGTCTTATTTTTCTTCCCAAGAATTAGTTGATCTTCTCCCTACCATTTCTAATCTTTTGTAGGACTTTGAGGAGTTTTTTCCAAGAAGAGGTGCCAACGGGACTCACACCGCTAAGGGGAATAGAGCATCAAACCGATTTTTTTCCTGGCGCCACTCTACCGAACCGTCCAGCCTATCGAGCCAATCCCGAGGAGACTAAGGAGCTTCAACGACAAGTCCAAGAGATCCTAGAAAAGGTCTATGTGCGTGAGAGCCTCAGCCCGTGTGCCGTTCCCGTCATTTTAGTCAGGCCCGGCCCAACAGCAGGGGCAACCTGGGCGACGGCCCAAGGCCCTAATCTGTTAGGGGCCCGAAATTTTTATGTATTTATATATCTAATTCTATTATTGGGGTTAAATAATTTGACCAAAGGGGGATAAAAATCTAATGGATCATAAAAATAATAAAAGAAAGGCCCATTAAGCCCACATACAAACTCTCTATTCCTTGGTAATCGAAGCCCAAAGATCTAACCTACAAAAGAATAAAAATAAAAAGAATTATCAAAATTAATATTTGAGCAGACCACGTTTTTCTCATTCCTCTATTCTCAGAAGTTGAAGTGACCATTATGAACATCTACCTAGCTATATCCTATTCTTTTTTCTTTTTCTATTCATTCTATTATCTCTAACTATCCTCAAACCAATTTTCTCATTTTGTTTTCATCCCCCTATTTTCCCAATTTCTCAATTAGGGCATTCAAATTTTTCAAAACTCTACTTCCATTGTGTGGTGGAAAATCAACATCACTGTATGTAAATTTCTTGCTTTTGCTATATAATTTCTTTATCTTTGACTTTGAGTATTGTTTTTTGGTGATGTATGCTACTATGTAGTTTTAGTTATTAATTAAATGATATTTGAAGTAGCAAAAATATGTTGATAAAGGTGAATATATACATGTTTATAGAGATATATTTTAAATATAACAGGGGCCCTAATTATATTTTTTCCCTAGGGCCTCTAAAATTTTAGGATCGGGCCTGATTCTAGTGCCTAAGAAGGGCGACACATGGAGGATGTGCGTCGATTGTCGGGCGATCAACAACATTAACATCAAGTATCGCCATCCGATTCCGAGGCTTGAGGACATGCTTGATGAGCTTCATGGGGCAAGTCTCTTCTCCAAAATTGATCTTAAAAGCGGATACCATCAAATAAGAATGAAGGAGGGAGATGAATGGAAGACGGCGTTCAAAACCAAGCAGGGCCTCGACGAGTGGTTGGTCATGCCCTTCGGTTGACCAACGCTCCTAGCACTTTCATGCGCTTGATGAACCACGTCCTTCGTCCTTTTATTGGTAAGTTTGTGGTTGTGTACTTTGATGATATTTTAATTTACAGCCATGATTTATCATCCCATGTCGAGCACCTTAGGCAAGTGCTTGATGCTTTGAAAAGGGAGCGCCTATCTGCTAACTTCAAGAAGTGCCATTTTTGCTCGGATCACATGGTATTTCTTGGTTTTGTTGTGAGTAGGAATGGACTACAAGTGGATTAAGAGAAGGTGAAGGCGATTCAAGAATGGCCAACACCGACAACCATGACACAAGTCCGGAGCTTCCTTGGGTTAGCCGGATTCTACGGCCAGTTTGTCCGAGATTTTAGCACCTTGGATGCTCCCTTAACCTTCCTTAATAAGAAGAATGTACCATTTATTTGGGGAGAGGCGCAAGAAGAGGCCTTTTCAGCCCTTAAGGCTAAGTTGACACAAGCGTCGTTGTTGGCCGTTCCCGATTTTGGCAAGATGTTTGAGATAGAGTGTGATACATCGGGAAACGGGCTCAGCGGGGTCCTTATGCAAGAAGGAAGGCCTATTGCTTACTATAGTGAGAAGTTAGGGGGATCCGAGCTCAAGTACCCCACGTATGACAAAGAGCTACTTGCTCTTGTCCGAGTTCTACGAGCATGGGAGCATTAACTTTTGCCTCGGGAGTTTGTCATCCATTCCAACCACGATACATTGAAGTACTTCAGAGGGCAAGAAAAACTGAACCGAAGGCATGCCAAATGGGTGGAGTTCATCGAATCCTTTCCCTATGTCAGCAAGCACAAGAAAGGCAAGGACAACATCGTCGCCGATGCGTTGTCGTGGAGGTACGCTCTTTTATCTTTACTTGATGCTCGTTTGCTTGGTTTTTATTTTATGCAGGAATTGTATGCTCATGATGCTGAATTTGGAGAAATATTTCATGCTTGTTTGAAAGGGGGGGGGGGAGTCGGGATCAATTCTACTTGCATGAGGGTTTTCTTTTTAAGGGAACTCGATTGTGTGTGCCTAGTGGTTCAGTTAGGCGTTTGCTAGTACAAGAGGCCCATGGTGGCGGCCTCATGGGACACTTTGGTGTTATGAATACTTTGCATATGCTTAGGGAGTATTTTTTGGCCTCATATGCTTAGGTCGGTAGAGAAATTTTGTGCTTCATGTGTTGTATGTTTACGTGCAAAGTCTAAGGTGCACCCTCACGGTTTGTATACCCCATTGCCTATTCCTTGTGCACCATGGGAGGATATTTCTATGGATTTTGTTTTGGGGTTGCCTAGGACAAAAAGGAGCAGGGACTCTATCTTTGTGGTGGTTGACCGATTTTATAAGATGGCACACTTTGTTGCTTGCCACAAAACCGACGATGCTACTAATGTTGCTACTTTGTTCTTTGATAATATTGTTCGGTTGCATGGTGTCCCTAAGTCAATTGTTTCTGACCGTGATGTAAAATTTTTGAGTTTCTTTTGGAAGACGCTTTGGTCCAAACTAGGAACTAAGCTCTTATTTTCTACTACTTGCCACCCGCAAACGGATGGGCAAACCGAGGTCGTTAATCGTACTCTTGGTGCCTTGTTGCATTCTATTTTGAAAACTAAGTTGCGCATGTGGGAAGAGTGTCTTCCTTTCATTGAATTTGCTTACAATAGGTCCGTTCATTCCGCTACAATGAAGACGTTTTTTGAGGTGGTGTATGGGCGCAATCCCGTCACACCACTTGACTTAGCGCCGTATGCCATTGCCGATCGTGAGAGTCGTGAAGGACGTGACCGATCTGAGTATATTAAGCAGATTCATGATGATACTCGCCTTCAACTGGAGAGGCGAACATTGCAATACAAGCGCCAAGCTGATAGAGGGTGCAAAGAGCTGATTTTTGAACCCAGCGACCTTGTCTGGGTCCATATGAGAAAGGAGAGGTTTCCAACTCTTCGGAATTCTAAGCTTAAGCCGCGTGGGGATGGACCATTTCAGGTTTTGGAGCGCATCAACGACAATGCTTACAAGCTTGATCTTCCTCCGAATTATGGTGTCCATGAGGTATTCAACGTATCCGATCTTGTTCCTTATTTTTCTAACGATGATGTTGAGTTTGAGCATGATCCAGGTTCGAGGACGAACCCTTTTCAAGGGGATGATGATGATGTGAGTCCATCGACAACCGAACCAACAATCGAGTCCAAGCCACGGCCTGCCCTTGGGGCGCCCGCACACTCGGAGGCACGGCCTGCTCTTGGCACGCCCTTGCAGGGGGCTGGTGTGCCCTTGCATGAAGCTGGAGGCGCGCCCTTACAAGGGGCTGGCGCACCTTTTGCTACGTTGGATCCCGACCTTGATGTTGCCAAATCTTCGGTGCATGAGCAAGGGAAGTCTACATTTGGACAAGCAACTAAGGCCAGAATCCGACGCGCTAGGAAGCCGAGTCAAGAAGCCATTCCTTATCTTGGGCGTATCACGCGATCCCGAGCTAAAGCAATTCTTTGTCAAGTTCAAGAGGAGCTCATGGGTCGTAGGTTTCCGAAGGGATATAAAGAAGAAGGGTGGAGTCTCATTTTACATCATGGTTCGACCAGTGACGATTTAACGGTTAAGGAAAATTAATGTGTTTTGGGTTTTTATGGGTTGTTTTTGTAATTTTCTTTAAGTGAGGGGGCTGGTTTTGTGAGACAAGCTGTCTAGGTTATATGGCCGGCCACACATCCTTTCGCCTTAGACTTGAACGACACAAAACTTGTTGCTTTTCTTACTTGTTTTCAATCTAGTTTTTGCTTGAACTTTTCATTCAATCTCTTGTTAGAGCGTTGGTGAGTAATATCCGATGTTCTTGCAATATAGTTTGCTCATCTCTTGGTGTCTCATATCCAAGATTTGAGCATCCATATCCATCGTCTCCTTCCATAGGTCCACATCCAAAGTGAAGAGTTTTTGTGTTGTCTTGGCGATCTCTTTGCACCATCATCATCTTCAACGATCCGGCTATCACCTTATTTTGTTTGTTTATTCCTTTGTAAAGAAAATTTATGTTATGTTCGTGGGTTTTTTTTATCCCCGTGCATCTTTCTTGAATTGTGTTTTTAATGTTTTTTTCACCATATTTGTATCAATGAATGGGTTATGGAAGTCGAAGATTATAATACCCTTATGTAGATTTGGACAATTAAAAATTAATTAATTAAACCGAGTCCTCCATGAGGAAAGTGAACATGATAGTCGGTTATCTTGTTAGTCAATTTTTGTTGGTTTCTCTTGGTAATTTTATTTAGACTTTGTAATATTCTTGCTTAGCACCTTTATAAGGACATGGTGCAGTTCAGCACCACACGAATTATTAGATTTTTTCTAGATTTGTTTGTCAGTTATAATGCCCACTTCAACCTTTTGAGTTATGAAGGGGATGTTACGACTATGTACATGGTTGTTAAGCACGGTTTTTGGGTTTGGTTTACATGTAAAATAGCCTTTACAAGCTTGATGCTCATGCGCACGAGTCAATTGTCTCCTAGTGATCCTTAGAGTGATCACATCATGTTTTATCCGAGTTGTTCTTATTGTTATTGTTGGCTTGGTATGTTTGTGTACATCAACAAAGTCCAGCTTCACAATAACTAGAAAACGCCAATCAGTTTGATTAACCAAATCAAGAATAATATTAGCCATTAAAAAGAAATCATCACCCCAATATTGCCAAGAACCTCAAAAGAAACTAACCAATAAGAGTAAAAGTAAAAAAAGATTAGACAATCAGCAACGACAATCTTATTGGCTTTGATTTGCAGTTATAGTCTCTTCGAAAACTTCAAAACATATAAACTCGAGAGAGTTTCCTCTTTTGATAAAAGGGAGAGATCTCATTCCATTTGATGCTTGTTGTCTTTGTTAAAAGTTTTAAGTATCCTTTGTTAGTCTTTCTGCCAAGACTTGGAGATAAAGGAACAACAAGACTTAGATGAGTAATGGGCCCGAAAGGAGAGGACACAAAGACACAAGAGTGAAGCTTTTAACAACCACCACAATGGTTGTTTTTCCTCAATTAACCTAGTTAAATAATTTTATAAAGGTTTTAATTTTATAATCCGTATTTTTATTAGGCACATTATAAACAACCTAATTTGGAAACTAAAATCCTAAAATAGAATTAATAAATCCCAGAAAAAAACATATCTTAAATAAAATATTCACAAAATCTTTCCGAAATTAGATTCTTATATTGTATCATAAGACATGTAATCCTTTGCACATGTAAATCCTATGTGGAAACGCTACCGCTCCATGATGGAATCCGAGAAGAAAGGAAATTAGGGATTAAGAAACTGGAAATTAAGGGTAATAACCTTACAATCATTAATGCAGTCAAGGGCACTAGTAAGTGTCCTCGGAAAATAGAGATGGTAGTGTCGAATATCTTGGTTTCTCTTTAAGATTTGGACAATGTCTGTCTATTTCATGTGGTTAGGGATTGTAATGTTGTGGTTGATAATTGGACCACAAAATCTCTGATGATTTTGTGGTGAGCCGCTTAGAAATTCAAATTTTCATCCGTAAAAATGCTTTAAGACGCCCTCTTTGAGAGACTTCCTAATTCCTACTTTATAAAAAAGAAATCTTTTGCACAAAATTAAGTCGTCAACAAAGAAAAGATGAGAAAGCTGGACATCACCAATCTGAATTGGCTTCCAGACACCATTTAAAACAGTTGCTTGTATAATATGTGAAAGACGATCCATGCATAAGACGAACAAATATGGAGACTATGGGTTACCTTGAAGGACTCTCCGTGACGCCTCAAAACTTAAAGACAACTCGCTGTTCCATAGAATTCTGGTAGAAACCGAGGTCTGACAAGCCATGATGATCTCAAACAAGTGACGTGGAAGCACGGGTTGAATCAGAATCTCCTGCAAAAAATCCCATCGAACTCTATCGTAGGCCGTGGCTAAGTCAATTTTAAGAACAAACCATTTAAAGAACGAATTGCCTTCATAGAGTGGAGAACCTATTGGACAACCACAACATTATTGAATGATTTGTATTATAGGAATAAAACTCGTTTGAGCCGGAGAGATGAAACTTGGCAAAACTGGCTTGAGTCTATTCACAAGAACCTTCATTGCCAATTTATAGACCACATTTAAAAGAGATATCGGCCTGAAATGCGTCTGGTCAGGGCTGCAATCTTGGGTAAATGGACTAGAAGAGCGTCCCCAAGACCCGCTGCAAAAAAGAAATCCTTTGCACATATGCTCTAAGACAACCTCTCGCTAGCTTGAATTGTGAGGCCAAACACAGCCTAAAGGCTATGTACAAGATATTTACATAAATTTGAATAAATGGATTGGATAATCATAACGCACTCTTTTTTTTCTTTTTTTTCAATTTGAATAAATGGATTGGATAACGGTGTTTAATATCCCCGTATTTTGCAAGCATTATTTATTGGGGCTGCTTCGTCTCTAATCGGAGCACACAACTCACAGAAATGATTCTCTCTCCTCAATAATACACTCTTCTTCCTCTTTCTTTCCTCCACATCCCGTTACAGTTGCGAATTAATACGCCATCCTAATCACTCGAGCCTTATCCAGATTACTAGTATGTAACTATCCCAGATTTGCATACAAAAATCCAGCCAATTTGCTAGTGCAAAAGATCTAAAACCCCCTTTCTGTGAAATCAATCAAGATAAGATATGGCTGAAAATGGACGCCGAGTTAAGATGCATCATCATCATCAGCACCACCAGCAGCTGATTCCTTGTATTCCGGATGAGATCGCGACGGAGTGTCTGGTCAGAATCCCACACCGATTCCACTCAACTCTGAAGCTCGTCTCCCATGGCTGGCGCTCTCTCCTCTCTGACTCCTCGTTCTACTCTCACCGCTTCAAATTAGGCGCCGCCGACCACCTCATCTTCCTCGTCCAGCCTCTCCCGGCCACGAAATCTGCAGATTCGCCGCCTTCGCCGCCTACGACTGCGGCGGAGAAGTCGGAGCAGGAGCGGCGGCTCAAAGGCCCGCCGGCATACGCGCTCGGCGTGTTCAACCTCACGCGGGGCGAGTGGCACAGGCTGGCGATGTCCGCAGGCCCTTCCGGAGAGGTCAGGATTCCGATGTTCTGCCAGGTGGTGTCGATTCCCGCCGAGGGGAAGCTGCTCTTGCTGGGCGGGTGGGACCCGGACACGCTGGAGCCGGTGGACGAGGTCTACGTCATCGACCTCGTCTCCGGGGAATGGAGGCGGGGCGCCCCCATGGCGGCGGCGCGGTCCTTCTTCGCGGCGGCGGTTGCTGGAGGGAGGGTCTACGTGGCGGGGGGGCACGACGGCCAGAAGAACGCGCTGAGGTCGGCGGAGGTGTACGACGTGGGCGCGGACGAGTGGGCGGCGCTGCCTCCGATGGCGGAGGAGAGAGACGAGTGCCTGGGGATGGCCACCGGCGGAGGATTCCTGGTGGTGTCCGGCTACGCCACGGATAGCCAGGGGAGGTTCCGGGAGGACGCGGAGTGGTTCGATCCCGGAACGGGGCGGTGGTCGAGGATCGAGGGGGTGTGGCCGTCTTCGACCGCCAGCCCGAGGGGGACGGCGGTCGGGGAACGGCGGTGGTGGTGGCTGTCGGAGAGCGGGGAGGTGATGGAGTTTGATTGGGAGGAGATGAGGTGGAGGGCGGGGAGGAAGATTCCGATGCCAGGGGGATCGCTGTCTCAATGCGTGGTGGATGTGGGCGGCGGAGCGTTTTTTGTGATGGGCGGCCAAGGGGTTTATGTGGTGGAGGCGGAAGGAAGCGTTTGGAAACAAGTGGAAACTCCGGCTGCGTTTTTGGGGCTCCCCTTTTCCTCTTCTCATATGCTTATTTGAGTATAATCACAATTTTCCAGCTTAATTGCTTTTGTTTTGTGTTTCATGTTCTGCTGCTTACTGTAAATTGGGATAACAACATACAATATGAATATGATCAAGTTCAGTTTTTGATGGTTCCAAGTTCGAGCTTATCCGGATACGGATAGAATTGTGTTGCTATAGTAAATATTTGTGTTTTTCCTGTACTTCTATTGACTGTTCGGAAGTAAAAACCTGTGTACTTTTCCAAAAGCTCTAAGGCATTCGTAAGAGCTTCTCAATAATTTTTTTTAACCAAAAGACATATTCTCTAAAATTATTTTAGTCTAACTCCATCAGTTTTTCTATCTTAAATATTTTTATATTTAATATATACAAAAATATCCTAGAAAAAATTATAAAAGATAAATCAACCAATCAAAAGTTGTCATGATAGAACTTACAATTAATACCTTTTCCAAATTATTTGGCTTAAAACATATACAACTCCCTGTACTTGTGCGAATTTGTCACTTAGACACCCCACCTTTGGTTTGGACCTATTGAATACTTAAACCTAACAATTTGGACCTATTAAACACCTCTTCTCTGATGTGGCAAAGTGCGATGGTGCCGATTACGAGGTTGAGGACGACGAAGAGAACAGCGGGAGTGAACCAGTTCTTGACGGAGGTCCAAATTGTTATGTGGCATAAATTATGCCTTTGTGGCAAAATACCAAATACGCTTATGTGGCACATATGTGGACAAAAAATAGGCTTATGTGGAACACATGTGGACAAAAAATTGGACATGTCAGCGCGAGTGTGTTACACTCAACGAGATTGTCAGCGACCAGGTGTCTAATAGGTCCAAATTGTTAAGTTTAAGTGCTCAATAGGTCCAAACCAAAGGTGGAGAATTCCCTAAATATAGGAAAAAGAACTCGTTTTTTTGGAGAAATCTCTATAATGGAGATTGTGATGGGGAAATTATTGGAGTGAAAACTTTTATCATATTCTCCATATTCACACTTTTCAAGAATATATGAAAGCTCTTGGAGATGCTCTAAACATGTCTCTCATCGTCATTTTTGTTGGCTCTTCATTTGCCCGCACGGGGGAATTTGAAAGCGCACAGATATTTACGCGTGAAATCCGACTCCGCATAGGGGTAAAACGGGGTTTAAGAAAATTACGGAGGTGGGTAATAAATTGGCCGCGCAACAAGGCGCGCACAACGCCGTCTCGCACGCAACGAGGGCTTGCGCCTGTTCAACGGTAACATTTTAGAAAATGTAGCGTTGGACCGGCGCAAGCCCTTGTTGCGCGGTCCTCCAACGGTAAAAAAAAAGGTTAAAATTTCCCCTATAAATATCAATTGTGACACCCTTATACCCTATGACGTATACTTAGTAAGAACTTATTTCACATATAAACATATAATTTACATATAACAACTATCCACGTAAACAAATAACAAAACTAACAACCATATAAGGTTACACACACAAAGGTGTATGTCGTTACCTCTCGTGCTAATACGTCTATTACTCTAACTTTATTACAACACAAAAGTCTAAGATGAAAAATGAGGAGGAAAAGGTTGCTTAGAGCTTCAGCCGGCCGACCTATATGAATGTGACCTCTAAAAGGACACACATCAGTAAGAACTAGCTGAACCTGAAAAATTGTTTTGCGATTTACGTGAGTCGCATAATCAGTGAATATAAACCATCATCAATTATTTCACACAGAGTCAAACATTTAGTCCATGTACATATACATACATATTATACATATGTCATATAGGAATTTACTATGCAAATGCAAATGCCGATGTATCCATTTCATTATTCCGTGAACTGTTCAAACCTGAATCTGCCCCAGGTTTACTATATATGGACTCTTATGGTCCCTTTAAGAAAGAAATCCGAAAATCTCCTCATTATGACTCTTATGGCCACTTTAAGAAAGAAATCCGAAGATCTCCTCATTGACCCATAGGTCCTGTATGATTCGAAGATCCTGTATGATCCGAAGATCCTGTATGACCCGTAGGTCGCTTTAAGAAAGAAATCCGAAGATTTTCTCATTACAGTTCAGGGCAAGACAATCACAAGTCCTTTTAATCTCATTGCAATATGCTATGCAATCAAGTGCATCATGTAACCATATATCATATGCTATCTGTTAACATACTTTCTGTGGAAATAACTCAGGAAATTTCAGAACTATCACATCTATTCATATAACTCATATAGCAAATATAGCACATATAGCTCATATAGCACATATATCCATATAGCTCACATAGCACATATATCCATATAGCTCACACAGTACATATATCCATATAGCACATATATCACATATATCCATATAACACATAGAGTTGAATCTCCGGTCTATACTCACTTGTTCAAGACAAATACTATATTTCTCCTCCTTGTCTCTGACCCCGTTCTATGACTTGTGCTCCTATATATAACCTAATGCAAATCAGGCTATTTACTCTTATAAATTCTAACTCTAAATTCAATAAAATGTCAGTATGTCTTATAACTTTTTGTGCATAATTCCAAATCCTTGAAAACTTGACAATAATAAACTATATATATGGAAGAACATTTTTCTCGTTCAAACCTTTATGAAAACTGGATCAAAAGTCCCCATAATATCCTTACAAGGCACTAGCCTAAAATTACTCTGAAATATTTTACCAAATATAAATCCGATATCGAAAACATCCTCTGAGAACTATAAATCGACTAATTTTCAAATCAAAATCAACTATAGATCTAGATCTGAAAAATTAGAAAAATTTAAATAAACCATTAACTAATTAAAAACTTACCAAACCACGCTTGTATTTCGAGATTAAAACCTGATAGAATAAATCTTGTACCAGATCCAACAAATACATCGAAATCAAAACAACGAAACCTTAAAATTTTTCCTCCTCTTCTCTCGAACTCTCTCTGTTATTTTATTTTTTTGGATTTGTTCTTACGTGATACAAATGAAACAAGCTGAAAGCCATATATATACATAATAGAACAAAGTCCAATTTCCAATACAAAGGCAAAGTAAAATTGATCACCGAAATCAAAGTTGAATTCCACTCAAATTTCGGCTGAAATTTTAAATAATTCCGTTTTCCACCCTCAAATTTTCTTTACTACAAACTTTACCCTAAAATAATTATTAATTAATTTTTAGTTAAAAACTTTTTAAAATATAAAACTTAATTAGAAAATAAATTTTACTTTTAAAATTCACTATATATCATTCCAATATGCCATGCATATGCTACTAATATTATATGAATGCAAAATGAAGTATGCACTTTGGTCGGGGATGTTATACCAATTTCTATTCTCATTTTTGGTGTACCTTCATTTCACATCATTACCTAAAATTGTCATCCAGAGAGGAAGAGGAGTCATTGAGAGATTATCATCCCGCCGAGGAGGAAGATTCGTCATCAAACGATAGTTATATAGACGAGGATGAGGAAGATGTACCAGGAGAAGACCACGGAACCGAATCCGATGCATCAAGCGAGCAAGAAAAGGTATTTTTCATAAAGATTTTGCTAAGTACAGTTTAAAATATAAACATAGTATCTTGAAATTATACTATTAAGATAGTGTAATTTATAATATTTTGTTTATACATTTTCAAATCATAGGTTGTCGGAATAGATTCTTTTATTGTTTTCCACTACGATGGCTTATGGAATGACC
The DNA here is from genome assembly GCA_964016875.1 of Fallopia convolvulus. Taxonomy (NCBI): domain Eukaryota; kingdom Viridiplantae; phylum Streptophyta; class Magnoliopsida; order Caryophyllales; family Polygonaceae; genus Fallopia; species Fallopia convolvulus. The sequence continues at coordinate 32,229,497 of OZ024730.1, forward strand.
GAAGATAACAACTTAGTTTGTGTACTGAAATAACAACTTAAACATACAACTTGAAAATAATAAGTTCTTACCATTCTATCAGAAACTGCCGGCATTAGATGACCCTCATGAGGATGTAGGTCATCTTGGTGCGCTAAAGTCAAGTCCACGTACACGTAGGATCGGGCACTAAACCATGCCAAGTAGCCCGGTTCCACCTGTCATGCATACTCAGCATGCCGCACATCCAACTTGATCAAGTGCTCCATACGATGTGTGGTGGTCCTCCAGATCATATGTAACCACATATGCATGATTGACCAAGTTCTCATTCCGAATCAGAAACGAAGGCTGTAATGGTGGAGGAGGGATGGTCTGGATGCGACCAAACTGCCTCAAAGACCGCTCTGTATGGTACGTCTCCTGGATAGTGCCAAGGACCAGATTTCCCCTAAACAGAGACACCTGGTATGCGCCATCAAATGCCATATCAACACCCCCACAACATCCATCGTATCCGCAAAGCATAAAACAAATCGTCAATCGACACACATTTTTACAACACCAAGTACATGTACGCCAAGTTGATATTGAAGATTTCCTCCTCTGCCCAGATCGTGTCTGTAACACCCGTATTTTACAACATTGGGTATTATCGCCAGTGACCTCGGACTTTACCGTACAAACCCACCCAAGGTTTTTAGACTGATATAGAACAATAATAATGCGGAAATAAACATAATTAATAAAATAGAAAAGATGCTCCCGAAAGAGACTTTGTTTGTACAAAACATCTTACATTGCTTTTCAAACATAAAGTTGTTCGGAATTGAAATGCAAAACCAACTTGTCCTTGAAACATAATGAAACTACAACAAAGTGATATGAAAGGTACATCTTGAAAATCCTCGTTCTTCCTTCGTCTTCACTTCACGCCTTATTGGGATTCCTAGATTCTGACATAATTCGCGAGGGGCGAGAGAATGCCAGACAAACATGCGGAAAAGAAGAATTAGTCTAAGAGACTAAGCAAGTGGCAATGGAACTTTCCGAGGGTATTTTGGGAAATTCAAATAAGATGGAGAGAGATATTCGGGTTGTGTTTGAGATAAGGCTTATTTATGTGAGGATTTAATGGTACGAAAAGAGAGCGTATCTCAAGCGGAGATGGCTCGATAATCCTCGTTCTTCCTTCGTCTTCACTTCACGCCTTATTGGGATTCCTAGATTCTGACATAATTCGCGAGGGGCGTGAGAATGCCAGGCAAACATGCGAAAAAGAAGAATTAGTCTCTTAGACTAAGCAAGTGAGAATGGAACTTTCCGAGTGTATTTTGGAAAATTCAAATAAGATGGAGAGAGATATTCGGGTTGTGTTTGAGATAAGGCTTATTTATGTGAGGTTTTAATGGTACGAAAAAGAGAGCGTATCTCAAGCGGAGATAGCTCGATAATCGAGAGAAGAGCTACTAGATTGTAGACTTCTTTTAGAATCGAAAGTATGTTGGGAATGTTATTAATTCATACAAGTTAAAAACCTTTCGCGCCCTGAGCGGACCGAGAGCCAGATCGATCATTTGAGATCGGTCCGGTTTTGGTATCTTTTAAAGGTGCATTGGGCACTTATCTTATATAGTGACGAAAATATTCGATTTCGTTAATGATTTTTAAGGGGGGGTGGGGGATCGGATGGCCCGATCCACCTAAGGAAAACCCAGTTTCCCGGCACTTAGCTAGAGTGCGCTCGTCCCTCCTTGCAATCGGAGCGGACTGGATCAAGATCCTAAAAGTTGTACTTCAAACACGTAGGCATTACGACTTAGTAAGATTATATAGAGGTGTCGGCTATTCCGCGCCCCTCACTAGTTCGTGCGACGTTGATCTCTAAACGAGACCATAAACAATCAAGGCCACAACCACACTAGCATAAATAATCCTATCAAATAATAATAGCGAACTATACTAACAATGGGTCGTTATATCTAACAATCGATATTTCCTAGGTTCATTCGTTACTTAGCACACAAGTTGTTCCCAACATCGAGAATTTCACGGAAACGAAATATAAAAGGTCATAAGGGGAAATTCCACTTGCCTTTGCTTTCGTGAGTCTAACTATCGAGCTTGACGAACATATTTGATTCACAACTTCGAGCGAGAATCCCGACCTATCGACACGGAATTTACGAGCGATCTTAATTACGAATTTCTCCTAAAGCTTGAATTCTCTCTTATATACTTTATATAAGAGAAATGGAATTCTAAATTATTATGATAATAATTTAGGTGGTCCCTTAAAATAATAATATTCCTTTATTATTATTTTAATCTTGTAATATGCTTTTTATTCCTTAAAAATCCTTATTCAATATTATTAAAATAATTCCCTTTAATCTCACTTGCTAATTTCTTAATATAATTAAGCAAGTATAATTTCATAAAATATTTGACAACATACTTGACCTAAAAGACATTTTTGAGTGTACATATTTTCTTCAAATTATAAAGAATTTCTTTTAACCAATTTACAAAACTTATTTTAATTACAATATTACCTTTTTATTTCAAAGGGTTCATTAAGGGACTTAAAATATTATTATCCCACCAAGAATATTTTATTAATAATATTCCCTTAATTAGATCTTATTTAGTTACATACACCTTATTAAATGATGTTCGCATTTTTATTATAGTTTTTGATAGGTTTTCTTTGCTTATTAGGTTTAGTTTTGTCTAGTTTAGGTTTAGTTTTGAGTATTTTTAGATAGTTTTGCATAATTCTGTGAAAAGAGTGGAATCTACGCTATTTTGTGAATTTTGCAGGTTTTAGCGAGGGAAGGAGCTAAATGGAGCTGAATTTGGAGCATTGCAGCGAAGGACGGAGGAGTGCAAGATTGAAGAAGTCGAAGCTCAAGAGTACAAGAAGTGTCGAAGAAAACAAACCCCAGGCTCGTTAACGAGGCTGTGAAGGGTCGTTAACGAGGCCACGAAGAGAAAGATTTCGAAAATTATTTTTATTATTAACCGATCCTGAGCGGGAATTTATTTCCGTGTCGGTTGAGTATCTTTTTAGAATCTTTTTGGGGTTGTTAGAATATGTATTTTAGGGTTTAATATCTTTTTAGATTTTATTTCTATCTTTTAGAGATTGTTTCTATCTTTTTAGGAAAGTTTTTATCTTTTAGCCTTTTTAGTTTTTAGGTTTTCTAGTATAAATACCCTTCTATCTAGCATAGAAAAAGGGGGGCTTGATTTTGGAGAGTTTTTAGGAGGAGATTTGTGAAGGCCGAAGGAGAGAGAGATCGGATCGGAAGAGGATAGCGAGGCTCGGTCGACGACGGTTGTCGAGTATTCGTTGATCGTGTTTGTGGTTCGGTGTTTTATGTTTTTCGGTTTCTTCTGAATCTCTGTAAGACAATATATTTTTCTTATTAATTTGAGTTTGAGTTTTTGTTTCGATGTTTTATTTTATTGAAGTTTTTAGTTTCTTAGTCATGATTAGTGAGTAGTTTATTTTTCTAGGGTCGGGGTTAAGCCCGGCATAGTCGAGCATGTTTGATGAGTATGATTGTGTGTTGATTGCCTTTTATCTTTTATTGAGATTGTTTGTTATGCTTAATACCAAGACGGAAGTTGAGGTAATTTAGGTTTTTAACTTGATTGAAAGAGAAAGTTAGTAACTTGAAGGTTGATATTGTTTGTAACGAAAGTTTCAAGCTTTAGATCCAAAACAAGCAATTGAGTGAGTTAGTTTATGAAAGTAGATTAATTTACTTGTTAAGTCAACGAAAGTTGATGACTCTATCTATTTAAAGGCACGATCTTATCTTCTTACGAATTCTTATGCTTGGCTATGTTGTGGTGTCCCTTGTCCTAGATTTTTGTTTAATTTGAATTATTTCTGGTGAATCTTCGTTGTTGAGTACTTGCCTCGGTACCGAATTTTAATTAGAATTTTATTAGGTCGTTAGTTAATATTTTTGTGTTCGGTGGCTCGGTAACGATCCTGACAAGGTCGTTAACGAGGCATCTTGTGAGTGTTTTGTTTGAATTTGTTTGATTTCTGTTAGATTGATAGACAAACAACCTTGCTTCCTGTGGAACGATCTTGACTCCACTGTACTCAGCGGCGTCTTGACTTACAAATTTATTTGTTGGCCGAGAAACCCTCTCAACATTAAATAAGAATAAAAATAATTATAATCTACTTTCTTGGAAATTTCCATAATTAGGACTTTCTACTTACTTTATAAAGTAACCTTCCTAAAACCAACATATATTAAATTGATCTCATTTATTTTATTCCCATAATTCTTTTCGTATCATGTAGTTTATAAAATACATGATCATGGCTTATAAATATCTCACTTTATACTTATAGTCCATTTTTTATAATATCCTATGTTACAAAAGAATATATTTTCCATATCTTAATTATATCTTTTCATGCAAGTAATCCACATAACTGTATAATATCATAATATCAATATAATATCATAATTTTTATATTTAAATTAGAACTTATGTCTTGTAAAAAATCTCTACACCTAGTGATATATTAAACTAACATTTTTCCTTAAATGATAACTTTAGTAATATAACTATTATTTATATTATCCTTTTATAAAAACAATATCTAGTATCAAACTATATTCCATTGCTACCCATTTTGTAACAATATTTTTATAAGAGTTCTTTACAAATTATTTGGGATAATTATTATTATAATATGTCATAAGAATTTTATCACCACTATCATATTTTATAAATAAAACTATATTTATGGCAATTCTCTATAACTAGAAATATGAAATAACATTATTTTATATAAACTTTAATTTCTTTAAAAAGGTGATACTTTTAATATTTAAAACTACATCTCATATGCTAGAAATTTTATAACATTCTTTTTATAGGAGTCCCTTTAATATTATGAAAATAGCATGTCTTGCATAATATTAAAATATGATATAAATTAATTACTCTAGTAGGATCAAATTTACCATAGTAACTATAATCTTTTTCTAATTAATTTATTCCTTCTCTACAACTAACAAGATCTCCAACATAATATCTTTATTAAATTTAATACTTGCACTCAACCTTATTTGATTTCTTTCTTATTTCAACCTTATTAATTTATTCCTTCTCTACAACGTGTTGTTAGTTTATCTTCGGGATCGGGAATAGCCCGACCCCGTTTTTGTTTTTGATCTTTGTTTTCTTTGTTTGTTTTCTCAGTGTATGCCGGTAGGACGAAGAAGGCTTCAGTTTGATAACTCTAGTTATTACTCAGAACCAGAACGTTCCCTGCACCGTCGACTCCGAGAAAACCGAGCCATGGCCACAACAGAAGAGATGGCTCGAGAGTTAGAGATCCTCCGGACCCAGATGGAGGCACTGAAAGCCGAGAAGGACGGCACAGACGCAGACAAGGCTCGACTGCAAGAAGAGCTAAATGCCTATCCAAGGAATGCCAAGCAATACATGCATCCGGAACTGAGGGTGCCAGAATCTCCTATTGTGCTTCCTGCGATAGAGAAACCTTTTGAGATCAAGTCTCAATTTATATCCTTAATCAAACGGGCTCAGTTTGAAGGGAAACCTGCTGAGTGCCCTATGGAGCATATTAGAAATTTTCTTGATTTATGTGACACCATAGCTGCTGAAGGTGTCTCGTTAGAATATGTTCTGTTAAAAGCTTTTAGATGGTCACTCACTGGAAAGGCCCTGAACTGGTTAGAGAGCCTACCTTCTAAGTCTATCAGGACTTGGAAAGCTTTGTATGATCAATTTCTTGCAAAGTTTTTCCCCCTGCTAAGACAACGGAGTTAAGGAAACGCATCACCTCTTATCACCAGTTGCCTAATGAAACATTTGTTGAAACATGGGAAAAATTCAAAGAGATGCTTAGACAGTGCCCTACTCATGGGCAACCTTTATATGTATTGCAAGAAATCTTTTTCCAGGGTATCAACGCGGAGACCAAGAACCGCATCAACACGCATACTGCGTGCGGTTTTATAGAGATGAACCCGACAGAGGCGTGGGAACTGTTGAACAAGCTGGCGAATTACGATGCTATGTACGGAACCCAGCAGGCTCCACAAACTCAAAAACGTCTCTATGTGCCCAACCGAGATGAAGTTGACCCCGATGTTAAAAATCAATTCTTACAAGATGAGGTCAACCGTCTGAGGAAACAGGTAAGTTTTCTGAAATCCTCTCAATCATGTCAAGAATGTGGTTCTTCTGCGCATAGTACTTCTGCTTCCACTAACATTGAGCAGGTTAGAACCGCTGAAACAATAGCTGAGATGAACTACATGAGAGGACCCTACAGGAACCAACCTAGTTATAATGACAGGTTAAACAACTATCAACCATGAGGCAATCAGAATACAAATCAAAATTACGCAGGGCCCCCACAAGATAGACGACCCGCACCATATCGACTTTCAGGCCATCAAGAGACACCATCATGGGTTCAGGAGATTAAAGAGAGCATCAACGGAGTGGATAACAAGGTTGATGACGTTCAAGCTAAGCTGAATCGACAGGATAAAAGATGGGGAGAGTTCGATATTTGGAAGAGGAGCGTTGATTCCCAACTAGGAGACCTTGCTGCATGGATTCCAAGACCACAAGGGCAATTCCCGGGCCGTCCCGAGGAGAACCCTAGAGGCCAAATAGCAGCGGTGCACCTCCAAAGTGGAAAGACACTACCGAAAAGAATTCAAGCTGAAGAGAAGGAGGAAAGAGACCTCGCCAACCAGCTCGTTAACGAGCCAGCGAGAGCTAGTACCGAGCCTACAAGCCAGAATGACGAGGCTTAGAGGATTCCTGGCGATCCTACCCCAGGTAAGTTCTCTAAACCAAGCCTTCCTCTCAATCCCAGGGTAGTTAACGACCCCACCAGGGTCGGTAACGACCCGCCGAGGACATCAATCGACCCTAGTGTCGACCCGGTACTCTCACCTCTCGAGCCTAACTTGGTTCCGAGAATGGTGAAATCTCTTCCATTTCCAACTAAGAAATCTATGGACTATACTGAGAGTAAGTTCAAGCGTTTCGTTAAGATTCTTCAGGGCATTAATATTTCCATCCCATTCGCTGAGGCCCTAAGCGAAATGCCGGCTTACACAAATTTTTTGAAGGATATTCTTAGCAGGAAAAGGTCCATTACAGAGCTGCAGGATGAAGTCAGATCAATAGCTCTACCAGAAAAGCTGGGAGATCCCGGGAGGTTTGCAATCACAATCGGCATAGGCAACCACAAGTTCAAAGCTTTATGCGATCTTGGTGTCAGTGCTAGTCTTGTTCCGCTTTCAATTTGGTCTAAAGCCAATATGGGACCACTAGAGCCAGTAGAGATGAATTTGTACATGGCAGATGGGTCAAGTGTCAAGGCAACATGAGTAGTGGACGATTACCCTATTCAAGTCGGGAAATTCTTTATACCGAATGATTTTATCGTCCTTGATATGCCTGAAGACCCTCATGTCCCCATAATTCTCGGGCGACCATTCTTAGCCACGGCAGGAGCAAGAGTTGATGTGCGGAAGGGACTCCTCACTTTTGATATAGGAGAAGAACGGGTGGAATTCAACTTGGATCAAAAAGCCAACGACTCAATTGGAGTGGCACAAATAGAGTTGACTCAACCGGAACTCAACACAACAGTCCCTACCGAGCCACATTTGCCGATCACCGAGTCTCACGTGCATGAGTTCAACCAAGGCCCTACTACAGAGGTTACAGAAAAGTCCAAACCACCTTGGCTTTCGGACTACACTAACAACCCAGGGATATCGAGCTTGCTGGTAGAAGAAGAAGGTCCTAATTTAGCAATTCAAGTGCACAGAGGCAGTAAGGTTACAAGCAGGGTATCTCAAGACCCCAACATGGCCATACATGAACCACCATGAGACTAGCAAGGGAGCTCGTCGGGCTAACGACGTTAAACATAGCGCTTACGGGAGGCAACCCGCTTTTTAGAATAGGTTTAGTTTATTTTATTTTATTTTTCTTTTCTTTTTAAATTATTTCTTAGCTTTCTTTTATTTTTAGTTTTAGTTTTAAATAGGATAGAAATTAGATTTTTGAGCTAACAAGATTTCAGGAAAAAAAGGGGTCGAAAAATTCACTCAAGAAGGCCACGATGGCTCGTTAATGACCCACCCAGGGTCGTTAACGACCCGGTTCGGAAGACCCGATTCATCACAATACGGGGAAGATAAGTAATTCTAACCTACTCTATCTTTTTAACCCTAGCCACCGCCCCCTTCTACCCTTACCCCTCCTATATAAAACCCTTCTACCCCTCCCAAAATTCTACCACAATCCCTTAAAAATTCACTCTCCACCCAAAACTCTCTCAATCCCTCTCCTTTCTCTCCAACCGAGTCGGAATTCCCACGCTAACGACCACCGGAGACGCCATCGTTACCGGAGTTCGGAAGCCACCCACCGTCGAAGCTGTGCTCGTTAACTACCCCGATTCCGACCCTTATTCTGTAAATTCTCGGTTCTCCGGTATGATTTCTAAACCCTTGCTTAAACTTACATGATTGATTATCTATAGGGTTGAATTTCATATCTTGAATCATGATTCTTAGGGAGATCGATGAGCATGCTTAAATTCCGTTCTAAAAATTCTTGATTGTGCTTAGTTGTCCATGTTTTAGGAAAGATTATTCATGTTAGATTAGCTATTGTAACCCCTTAGTTAGGAAAGCATGAATTTTTCTTGTTCTAGATCTAAAAGTTCGAACTTTGCATGTCAAAATTCCGGGAAATTTTTAGCATGTTCGGGATGGGTAATTGAGTATGGGGTGCTTATACCCGATAGGGGATTCGTGGAAAATATTAGAAGATTGCATGCTTGATTTGTGCTGAATTAGAGGTAGATTGAATTTCGGAAATTACTGGTTTTGCTCTCGGCAGGTCGTTAACGACCCACCCAGGCTCGTTAACGACCCTGCACTTCATCATTGATCGATCCGAGCCCAGAATCGTGTACGACCCAATTGGGCAATTTATGAACAATTCCGAGGTTAATTTTGAGACCAAGTATGGGGTCTCGTACCTATTATTTTTGAGTGGATCTTATCTTGGAAAATTTTCAATTATTTTGTAGGATCCATGGCTAGTTCAAGCAGACCCGCTACCCGAGCCCAAAAGAAGAGGAGGAACCACAGGTCTCCATCTCCACCCCGGGTGGATGATGTGATTTTGAGCAGTCAGAGCCAAGTACGGCGCTACCGGGATTTTTTGGAGAAGGACCATTACACCCGATGGTTCTCGAAGTCTAGCGCCGTCTCTACGGGCATCTACACGGATGTCAAGGACGCCTTCGTCATCCTTGGGGCCGCTCACCTATTGAAGCAAGAGAGCTTGCCACATTACCCGACCCTTACATCCGAGTTCTTGGCCACTTTGGAGACCAACTTCTCGACGAAGACCTCGGCGGGACGTATTCGGTTCCGGCTCGGTAACGAGGATCGTGACTTCACCATGGCGGAGTTCAATGCAATCTTGGAGCTCCCAAACCCGTCAAGAGACTATAGCTTGAAGGACTACCGAGTGACCCGCACTTGGAGCTACATCACCGGAGAGGTTCAATCCTCTACCGCGGCGCTATCCGGGGCAAACATAGTCAACCCCATCTTCCGGATTATCTTGAGAGTCCTCGCCGCAACATTTTGGCCGAAGAGAGAGTTGAACCGGTCTACAAGGACGGAGGTCGCTTGCTTCCGCACCATTCTCTTTGAGGAGCCCGGCCCCTTGAATTTGGGGTACGAATGGCTCTACTATGTCGAGAAGTCCACCAAGTCCAAGGAGGTGTGGTGTGGCAATTTGGTTAGCCTCTTGGCTAAGAATCTCGGAGTTGATCTCACCCGCTACACACCGGCCCACGCCCAAATCCCCAACAAGAATTATTGGTATAGTTTTGGGATTTTCGTGCAAGCCGAGGGAGGCTACAAGGTGAAGGTGCAAGATCGACTAGTCATACCTTCCCTCGACATGTATGAGCTACTCTATGTACCAAATTGGTACGAGGTGTGGACGGGACATTCGTACCCTTTGGAGCCAAAACCGGAGGACGAGCTCTCGCTTAGGCCTTGTGAAACCCGGTTTGAGCGGGACGACGTGGATGAATATGAAGAAGAAGATGAGCAAGAAGATACTGAGGTAGTAGGCAATGACACCGAAGAAGCCGACACCGAGGGAGGCACTGAGGAGCTCAACTTTGAAGAAGAAGACATGGACACGGAGGTGTTAGGCGGCCACATCTTCGTTGACGAGCCCACCAGGGTCGTTAACGACCACTTCCAGCCACCACCCAACACTGTTAACGAGGCACCCATCTTCGTTAACGAGGTGTCGAGAGCTCCTGTCGACCCACCACCAGCTCCTGTCGACCCTCATGCTTATGGCTTAATGCCTTACAACCCGGTGATGTACCAAGATCATTTCCAGCCTCACTATCCACCACCTCCTCAGCCCGAGTACGCAGGATCGAGTATACCACCACCATGGGCCGAGGATCTTTCTGCACGGATGCAACAGCTTCACCTCCAGACGGATCACATTCATCGGAGGATGGATAGATGGGAAACCATCTATTCTGCTCGCATGTCGATGGAGGACGAGAGGCAACGTCAGAGAGAAGCGGAGGATGCTGAGCGTTGGAGGACGATGTACGACTTCATGGGGAACTTTGAGCACTATTTTCCTCCACCGAACCGTTGATTCAAGCTCAAGATGAAGTTTCCTTTCCTTGTTTCCACTTTTGTAAGTTTTATGTCTTTCTTTTTCTTTTTAATTTTTTGTTTTCTTTTCTATTTCTTTTCCCTCTTCTTCTTATTTTCCTTACAGTGGGGACACTGTAATTTTAAGTATGGGGTGGGAAGAAAGTAGAAAAATTATGTCCTAGGTGTTTCTATGTTCTATGTAGTTGTTATTTCTTTTAAATTGAAAAAAAAATCGAAAAAATCCAAAAAAATTAAAAAATTGAAAAAATCCAAAAAGAGTTTAGAATTGATAGATATCCCTTCTTAAGTTCTATGATAGTAATCACTAGCTTAATCATATAATTCCTTGCAAACATGTCTTTAAAAGTATAGCCGGATTCTTAACATTAAAATTATTGTTTTTAGAAGAGAATAGCACTTGATGAAATTGAGCACATATACTTTATAGCACAGATGATGCAATCCAACAAAAATCTACCTTGTGAGTTATTTTTGGCCTTATAGGGAGAACATTTATAAATCCCTCTTCTTTTCTTGTGTGATTTACTCTCTTTATGCATATTATCTCTTGGAATTGTGATGGTTATCTATTTCTTGAGACCCTTATAAGATTTATAGTTCATTACTTGTGAAGATCATATGATGGAGAACTTATTTTTATAAGCCCTATTATTCCCTATCTACCTTTACATTATTCCTTCTTTTGATAACCAATTCTGGCCTGAAACCTTTTTATTTTTAGCTCCACAAAAATAATTCCCTAGCTGAGATAAGCTTGACCCTATCCGGGAATTAGGACTTAGATTGGAGAGGTAAAGTTTTGTGCTTTGTTGAAAAGAAAAGAGTTTATGTTTGCTTGAATTGAAGGGTATTTGGAAAGGGTAGATTGGAAGTCTCTTGTTATTACATGTAAGAAAGGTCTCTTGATAGAAAAAATGCACACAATAAAGTTTTGATGGATGTAGTGAAGTGAAAAGAAGAAAAGGATGTATACGGTGGATCGTTAACGACCCTAATGTGGGTTCGTTAACAAGGCAACAAATGAAAAAAAAAAAAAAAGAAGGAAGAAGTTAAAGTGCATTTGTGTTTATAGATAATATCAAGAGATTCTTTTATTTTGGATATGAGACTTTCTAGGATGATAAGGGGTGAGTGAAAATGAGTGTGCATGAAGAAAAGTGAGTTTGGTATGTTGTTTTATGAAGTTTTTGGTAAGGTGTGTGAGTTTTTAGGAGTCTTTGATTCCCGGATATTATTAGCACCACATGACCAAAATATTTTCCACTCCCTATTGTTATTACCAAGCCCCATTACAACCCGGCCGAATGGAAACTTCTATGAAGTTTGTCATTGAGCCTAAGTTCTCTTGATGATTTTTGCTTGTTTTGACAAATCTTAGGTGGAGAGTATTGGTGATATAAGTTCCAATTTCTATGAGTTTTTGTATAAAAGATGAGTTGAGAGATTGAATTTATAAGCCTAAACACTTGAGAGTTGAGTGAAACACATTATGTCCCTTGAGAGGTTGGATTGTATTATTTTATGTCTATTTAAGTGCATATATGTGTGATGATGTTAATAATCTTTTGCTATAATTTTCTTATGTGTAGATGTTGTTTTTTTTTATTAGAAGATGGCTATGTCTTGATGAGCATGATTTGTTTTGGTTTTGGTTAGTGTTTTGTTTATTGCTTGAGGACAAGCAAGTCTAAGTATGGGGTATTTTGATGTTCGCATTTTTAGTATAGTTTTTGATAGGTTTTCTTTGCTTATTAGGTTTAGTTTTGTCTAGTTTAAGTTTAATTTTGAGTATTTTTAGATAGTTTTGCATAATTCTGTGAAAAGAGTGGAATCTACGCTATTTTGTGAATTTTGCAGGTTTTAGCGAGGAAAGGAGCTAAATGGAGCTGAATTTGGAGCATTGCAGCGAAGGACGGAGGAGTGCAAGATTGAAGAAGTCGAAGCTCAAGAGTACAAGAAGTGTCGAAGAAAACAAACCCCAGGCTCGTTAACGAGGCTGTGAAGGGTCGTTAACGAGGCCACGAAGAGAAAGATTTCGAAAATTATTTTTATTATTAACCGATCCTGAGCGGGAATTTATTTCCGTGTCGGTTGAGTATCTTTTTAGAATCTTTTTGGGGTTGTTAGAATATGTATTTTAGGGTTTAATATCTTTTTAGATTTTATTTCTATCTTTTAGAGATTGTTTCTATCTTTTTAGGAAAGTTTTTATCTTTTAGCCTTTTTAGTTTTTTAGGTTTTCTAGTATAAATACCCTTCTATCTAGCATAGAAAAAGGGGGGCTTGATTTTGGAGAGTTTTTAGGAGGAGATTTGTGAAGGCCGAAGGAGAGAGAGATCGGATCGGAAGAGGATAACGAGGCTCGGTCGACGACGGTTGTCGAGTATTCGTTGATCGTGTTTGTGGTTCGGTGTTTTAGGTTTTAGGTTTCTTCTGAATCTCTGTAAGACAATATATTTTTCTTATTAATTTGAGTTTGAGTTTTTGTTTCGATGTTTTATTTTATTGAAGTTTTTAGTTTCTTAGTCATGATTAGTGAGTAGTTTATTTTTCTAGGGTCGGGGTTAAGCCCGGCATAGTCGAGCATGTTTGATGAGTATGATTGTGTGTTGATTGCCTTTTATCTTTTATTGAGATTGTTTGTTATGCTTAATACCAAGACGGAAGTTGAGGTAATTTAGGTTTTTAACTTGATTGAAAGAGAAAGTTAGTAACTTGAAGGTTGATATTGTTTGTAACGAAAGTTTCAAGCTTTAGATCCAAAACAAGCAATTGAGTGAGTTAGTTTATGAAAGTAGATTAATTTATTTGTTAAGTCAACGAAAGTTGATGACTCTATCTATTTAAAGGCACGATCTTATCTTCTTACGAATTCTTATGCTTGGCTATGTTGTGGTGTCCCTTGTCCTAGATTTTTGTTTAATTTGAATTATTTCTGGTGAATCTTCGTTGTTGAGTACTTGCCTCGGTACCGAATTTTAATTAGAATTTTATTAGGTCGTTAGTTAATATTTTTGTGTTCGGTGGCTCGGTAACGATCCTGACAAGGTCGTTAACGAGGCATCTTGTGAGTGTTTTGTTTGAATTTGTTTGATTTCTGTTAGATTGATAGACAAACTACCTTGCTTCCTGTGGAACGATCTTGACTCCACTGTACTCAGCGGCGTCTTGACTTACAAATTTATTTGTTGGCCGAGAAACCCTCTCAACATTAAATAAGAATAAAAATAATTATAATCTACTTTCTTGGAAATTTCCATAATTAGGACTTTCTACTTACTTTATAAAGTAACCTTCCTAAAACCAACATATATTAAATTGATCTCATTTATTTTATTCCCATAATTCTTTTCATATCATGTAGTTTATAAAATACATGATCATGGCTTATAAATATCTCACTTTATACTTATAGTCCATTTTTTATAATATCCTATGTTACAAAAGAATATATTTTCCATATCTTAATTATATCTTTTCATGCAAGTAATCCACATAACTGTATAATATCATAATATCAATATAATATCATAATTTTTATATTTAAATTAGAACTTATGTCTTGTAAAAAATCTCTACACCTAGTGATATATTAAATTAACATTTTTCCTTAAATGATAACTTTAGTAATATAACTATTATTTATATTATCCTTTTATAAAAACAATATCTAGTATCAAACTATATTCCATTGCTACCCATTTTGTAACAATATTTTTATAAGAGTTCTTTACAAATTATTTGGGATAATTATTATTATAATATGTCATAAGAATTTTATCACCACTATCATATTTTATAAATAAAACTATATTTATGGCAATTCTCTATAACTAGAAATATGAAATAACATTATTTTATATAAACTTTAATTTCTTTAAAAAGGTGATACTTTTAATATTTAAAACTACATCTCATATGCTAGAAATTTTATAACATTCTTTTTATAGGAGTCCCTTTAATATTATGAAAATAGCATGTCTTGCATAATATTAAAATATGATATAAATTAATTACTCTAGTAGGATCAAATTTACCATAGTAACTATAATCTTTTTCTAATTAATTTATTCCTTCTCTACAACTAACAAGATCTCCAACATAATATCTTTATTAAATTTAATACTTGCACTCAACCTTATTTGATTTCTTTCTTATTTCAACTCAAATATTTAAATAAACTTATAAGGATTAATTGTAATAAAATGCATAAATTAAAAAGGGAGATTAGTATTACTGGTTTCTGTATTACAGAACACAGGGGAAGGAGGCAGGGGAGAGGCCGGCGGTGATGGAGGCGGCGCAACCAGGCAGGGACGACGAGGGCTCGGCGGTGCTCCGGCGTGGCGTCGGTGGCTTTCGGTGGTTGGCGGGAGCAGGGGTGGCGCCGACGGTCTCCAAAGGGGAAGAAAAAGGAATTTTTGGTGGTGTTTTTGGATGGAGAATTGAACTTGAATAGGATGATTTTTGGGGCACTAGAGAGTAACTTAGCAAGAAGGAGAAGAAGGTGTTGAAGTGTGAGTGCTTAAGGTTGATTGAAGCCCCTATTTATAGACAAGGTTAGGGAGCTTGGCAATCCATGTCCATGGCTATAGACCAATGAAGGAGGAGGAAGTGCCTTACAATTGGGCAATGGTGTGCTTCTTCAAGGTGATGCAAGGGTGAGGTAAGAGGGTGTGTCTTGCAAGGCAAAAGAAGGGAAGAAGAAGGCTCCATTGCTATGCATTGGGCAAATTTTATTCACGTCAAATCCATCAGACAATAGTCTGATGTCTACTTTGGAGAAGAAAGAGATTAATTGGTATAAGATAATAAAGATGGGGTGATTGAGTAAGAAAGTGCGATTGGTCTAGCGGGTTTGAGGGAGGGGTGTGTTGAGTGTGTTGCAAGAGGTCTCGGGTTCAAGTCCCTTGCATTCGTTTTGCTAGACTTGTAAATTTTAATGCCTAGTTGTAATTCATATTATTTAATAAAATTCGAGCTTCGTAAGGCATTATTTTTATTTAAATGTCTTTTTATTTATTCATAACCTTTAAGATGTATACTTGAATTCTATTTAATTTAATTTGTTTAAATAATCTCCTTTTAAAGAGAAAATAAGGGTTATATAATATATTATAAATTCTCTTTTAATTTGGAGACAAACTTAATAATAATATAACTATTATATTATAATTGGTTTAAAAACCTTGGAATATCGCGGATATTACAGTGTCTAGAACCTGCCACATCGCAAGAAATCAAACATCGGCTTGGCTAGGGGCCTGGTGTCTGGCTTGGCTTGCGACTGCACGCTCATCGGTTAGCGGGCCCAAATCCAAGATGATCCGACCCCGAGTGTGCTCGAAATAACTCTGAATCCATGTCTAAAACAATACTAATAAGATCTGACCCCGAGTGTAACTCTCATCATTTATCAATTGTTGCTAGTAGGTGGCACGACAAGTATAGCATGAGCAATCTCGACGGTTTTAAGCTTGGGTGCCGTCTTTTTCTTCCTCTTCTCGAGAAGAACGACACTCGAGATAATGTGTAAGTCCTTTAGGCAAAAAGTTCAAATTAAATTAGTGTGTTTTATAATAATTATCCTTTGTATTTTTAACTTTTATTGCAACCTACGACTAAGAATTCAAATAATGAATTCGTCATTGTATTCGAAATTCAAATTTCGAATTACAAATTCAATAACTCATTACTAACTTAATTTGAATTTGAATTATGTTTGTATGGTAATATTTTTGATAAAATTCATTTTAATTTTAAATTAAATTTAAATTACATATCCATTACAACTTCAAAATATAAATACTTACTCTAAATAAAACAACTAAATCGAATAAAACAACTCAAAAGCTAAATATAACTACGAAATTGAATATTAAACAAATTACGAAATTGAAAAACTAATTGCGAAATTGAATATGTAACTCAAACAACTAAACGAAATTGAATAACTAAATTACTTGCTCACTACGAAATTGAACATTAAACAAATTTGAATACGGATAAATTAGTTTTAAAGGAACATACCATGGCCATAAATGTCGCTTGGGTGCGGATCGGGCTACGAACCGGAGGAGGAGCAACCCTGGAAGTCATTGGAGCCGCCTCCGTCAAGCGCCCATCTACTATCCGAAATCATCGCCTAACTGGATCTCGCCGGAGCATTAGCGGTGCGGTCGTGTGGTGGTCAGCCGGATTGGCTTCGGCGGTGCTGATCGGAGCCGCGACGGTGTTGGCGGGTGGTGGTGCAGTCGAATCCAATTCGGTGGGGCATCTTGGAGCTGTTGGTGGAGCCGGATCCACTGGTGGTGCCGCTCCCACAAGAGGTGGCGTTGGAGCTGGTGGAGCGTCGGAAGATGACTTCGGTGGAGCAACGGTGTCCATTTGCGGGATTGGGGGAAGTTTTGTTGTTCTATTTTAGCTCTCGCATGAGGGGTCATTTAGTGGAAAACTAGAGCCGAAGAAGAAGATGAAGACGGAGGCGGCCTTTGTAATATGCGCTCTTTTTAATAAAGAGATATTAGTTTAATTCGCCCGAGTTAATAATAAGTGAAGAGTTACACTTAAATTAATTCTGTTATAAATGAATAAAAACTTGCAAAATAAAGTTTATTCTTATGAATAAATTATTGCGAGTTTAATTGTATTTAGAGGAAAAATTTAAAGTTACATGTATAAAATAATATGGATTTCTATGGAGTAGGTCTTAAGGCAAAAAGGAAAAGAAAGAGAAGCAAAAATAAAGGATTAGAGGTGTGTTTTGAACTCAAAACCTCTTATGGAACGTTATTTGTTTATAATACATTTTTGGCCCAAGTTTTTCCTTTCTTCCTTTCTTTCCCTTCTTCCCTACCTTGCGTGTGACCAATTCCAGCCCGAGCCCCAATGGCTACGCCGCTCGCTTCATGGCATCATCCTCTGGTCACCACCTGCCACCTATCAAGGCTAGTTATTATAGCCTCGTCGAGTCATCACCCTCGCTCGCCATCTCTGACTTCTCCTCTGCTTTTCGGCGGAGGTTGGCACAACAAAGACGAGCCATGTGGATGGCTTTTCAGATTGTTAAATGGAAGGAGATGAAGAAGCATATAAAAGGGGTTGATTTGGCTTATATATATGAGAAGGCTGGTCGAATTAGGAAGAAGAAACCCGAAACTTTGTCTCGGTTTTGACCTAAAACACCCCAAACTTCAAAATTCGATTGTGGATTCGTTTCTTAACCAAAAATCATGACTTAAGTCTCTAATGTCGAGGATTAAGTGCTCTACAAGAACCCTCAATCAATTGTAGAGAAACGATTGAAGAATCGAGTCGAAATCCACCAAAACGGATCGGACACAGAAATTTCCAGATTTTCAAAGGTTGGTGACGAAGGATTTTAATGGGCCTCGTTCGTAGCCTTCCGGTCACCTATCCAATCTCTACCGCCGACAGTAGGTAGATGGGGATGTCTATTTTCAGCTGTCGCAGGTCCCTTGGCCATCCCGCCCCTAATGTCTCTGTTGGAAGCCGACAAACAGGCCTTCAGCGAGTGATTTTCATCGCCTTTGTTCTCTGTCTTCCGGCAACCAATATCGGAGATGTTGCCAAGAGTTTGAAGGTGGAAACATGGGCTCTCCACTGTCTCTTATAATCGCGCCACCCTATGCCTGGTGGCGCCTCCACAAGAAGACAAAGATGGCTCAACAAACATGGTTTTTCAGTTTCAGCTTTCGTGATGACCACGATCTGTTTTTATCACCTCCGTTCTCTGACTTGCTTCGACTAATTAAACATCCGTTGCCAACAGTAGGAAGAGGGTAATTAGTACTTCCAATTGTCGCTTGAATCACCCAAAACGGATATCAGACGAAGTCGCTAGACATCGGCGAAGTTAGCTCATCGCTCACTGTTTTCCGAGCTTTTATGTGGATTAAAGTGAAAAGAAAAGGGAAAAGAAAGAAGGAAAAGTGTGTGGACCAGGGTTTTCCTCGATATGCGTGACATGGATTCCGATGGATCGTTTTGATTCACATGTTGCCTCGTTTTGTGCATCGCATCGTTTTGCGTGCCACCTCGATTTGCGTGCAAGTAAATCCCGAAAGCGTATCGCTAGGTAATTTCCGTCTTTCGAGCTTGACTTATATTTTGGAATGATTTTTAGGATAAAATCATCCGAAGTTGGATTTTCGTATTAAATCTCGTAAAGCGTGATGTATCGATCTTGCTATTGGTTAAGTTAATAAAGTTGGATTAAGTCAAGCAAGTGTTTGACAAATTATTATAAGGACATAATAATTTGTAGTAGTTAATCTTAAAACGGAAATAAATTGATTATAATTTATTTCTCTATTCTTTTCCGGTACAACCCGAGCTCGAGTCTTGGATGCACATCGTTCGAGATGGAATTAATCGCTTTAAGTGGAGATATCTCGTATAAGGCAAGTGGACGGTTCGCTCTTGCATTATTGTTATTGATGTTCGTGTTTTTAGTATAGTTTTTGATAGGTTTTCTTAGGTTATTAGGTTTAGTTTTGATAACTTTAGGGTTAGATTTGTGAGTTTTTGGATAGTTTTGCATATTTTGTGAAAAGTATGGAAGCTACTCCGTTTTGTGTCTTTTTGTAGGTTTTAGCAAGGAAAAGGTGTTGTTTGGAGCTGAATTTGGAGAGCTATGATAAAAGATGGAGGAATACAAGATGAAGAAGCTGAAGTTCGAGTTTTTGGAAGAGATGTGTTGAAAAAGCCAAACCCAGGCTTGTTAACGAGGCTGTGAGGGCTCGTTAACGAGGCAACGAGATGGAGATATTCGAGAGTTGACTTTGTGACTCACCGATCCTGTGCGGGAATTTATTTCCGTGTCGGTAGAGTATCTTCTTATGATTTTAGGGTTATTATATTATGTATTTTAGGTCTTCTTATCTTTCTAGATTTTCTTTCTTTCTTTTAGAATAGATTCTATCTTTTTAGTAAAGTTTATATCTTTTAGCCTTTTTTTAGTTTCTAGCCTTTTTAGTAAAAATACCCTTCTATCTAGCTTAGAAAGGGGGAGATCGATCATAGTAGAATGGAGAGAGGAGGAAGAGCCGATAGAGAGAGAAATGGATTGGAGTCGTGATCGAAGAGGTCGGTGGACGAGAGTTACCGGGGTCGTTAGTCGTGTTTTTGATTCG
Source organism: Fallopia convolvulus (assembly GCA_964016875.1). Lineage (NCBI taxonomy): Eukaryota > Viridiplantae > Streptophyta > Magnoliopsida > Caryophyllales > Polygonaceae > Fallopia > Fallopia convolvulus. The sequence continues at coordinate 32,249,409 of OZ024730.1, forward strand.
GTATTTTGGTGTTTTCAGTTTCTTCTGAATTTCTGTAAGACGATATTTCTTATTAATTTGAGTAGTATTTTGTTTTCAATGTTTTCTTTGATTGAAGTTATTAGTTTCTTAGTCATGATTAGTGAGTAGTCTTTTTATCTAGGGTCGGGGTTGAAACCCGGCATAGTTATGCATGTTTGGTAAGTAAGATTATGTGTTGAATGCCCTTTATCTATTGTTGAGATTGTTTGTTGTGCTTATACCGAGATGAAAGTTGAGGTAATTCGAGTTGTTGACTTGATTGAAAGAGAAAGTTATAAACTTGAAGGTTGATAGTGTTTGAATACGAAAGTTTCAAGCTTTAGATCTAAAACAAGCAATTGAGTGAATTAGTTTATGAAAGTAGATTAATTTACTTGTTAAGTCAATGAAAGTTGATGTATTTATCTATTCAAAGGCATGATATTATCCTCTTACGAGCTTGTGTGCATGACTATGTTGTGGTAACCCTTGTCCTAGATCTTTGTTTTTATTTGATTTCTTCTAAGAACATATTCGTTTCTGAGTTCGTTGGCTTGGTACCAAACCTGTCTAGGTCGTTAGTTTTGGTCTTTTGTGTATGGCGGTTCGTTAACGAGGCTGACAACGTCGTTAACGAGGCTGCTTGTGTGTTTTTCTTGCTTTTGTTTTATTTTTTTAGTAGTCGATAGATAAACAAACCTTGCTTCATGTGGAACGATCCTGATTCCCCTATACTCAGCGGGGTCTTGATTATAAATTTATTTGTTGTCAAGAAACCCTCTCAACAAATTGGCGCCGTTGCCGGGGAAGGAACGACCCCATTTTTTTTTTAATTTTTGTTTTCTTTGTCTGTTTTCTCATCGTATGCCGGTAGGACGTCAGAGGCTTGAATTTGACAACGCTGGTTATTATTCAAAACCTGAACGTTCCCTGCACCGTAGACGCCGAGAGAACTGAGCCATGTCCACACCAGAAGAGATGGCTCGTCAGTTGGAAGTCCTCGGAAATCAGATGGAGGTGTTCAAAACCGAGAAGGAAGGCACTGATGCCGAGGCTGATCGGCAACGAACTAACAATGCTCGTCTACAGGAAGAGCTGAATGCCTATTCGAGGAATGCCAAACAGTATATGCATCCAGAACTGAGGGTGCCAGAGTCTCCAATTGTGCTTCCGGAGATAGAGAAAACTTTTGAGATTAAATCTCAATTCATATCCTTGATCAAGCGGGCTCAGTTTGAAGGGAAACCTTCTGAATGCCCTATGGAACATATTAAAAATTTTCTTGATTTATGTAACACCATAGCTGTTGAAGGTGTCTCACTTGAATATGTTCTGTTAAAGGCTTTCAGGTGGTCTCTTGCTGGAAAGGCCCTGAGCTGGTTGGAGAGCTTTCCTCCTAAGTCTATCAGGACTTGGAAGAACTTGTATCATCAATTTCTTACAAAATTCTTCCCACATGCCAAGACAACGGAGTTGAGAAAACGCATCACCTCCTATCACCAGCTGCTTAATGAGACTTTTGTTGAAACATGGGAAAGATTTAAAGAGATGCTTAGACAGTGCCCCACTCATGGGCAACCTTTATATGTTCTACAAGAAATCTTTTTCCAGGGTATCAACTCAGAGACCAAGAACCGCATCAACACGCATACTGCGTGCGGTTTTATAGAGATGGACCCTACGGCTGCATGGGAATTGCTAGATAAGTTGTCCAATTACGATGCCATGTATGGAACCCAACAAACTCCACAGCCCCAGAAACGTCTCTACATGCCTAACCGAGACGAAGTTGACCCGGATGTTAAAACTCAATTTGTACAAGATGAGGTCAACCGTCTGAAGAAGCAGGTAAGTTTTCTGAAATCCTCTCAATCATGTCAAGAGTGTGGTTCTTCTACCCATAGTACCTCTTCTTGCACTAACATAAAGTAGGTAAGAGCCGTTGAGACAATTGCTAAGATGAATTATATGAGAGGCCCATACAGGAACCAGCCTAGCTATTTTGATAGGTCAAACAATTATCAGGCATGGGGCAATCAGAATCCAAATCCAAACTATGCAGCACCCCCGCCGGATAGATGACCTGCACCATATCGACCTCCAGGCCATCAGGAGCCACCATCATGGGTTCAAGGGTTACAAGAAGGTATGAACGAAGTGACTAACAAGGTTAACGAAGTTCAAGCCAACCTGAACCAACAAAATAAAAGATGGGGAGAGTTTGATATATGGAAGAAGAATGTTGATTCCCAACTAGGAAACCTTGCTGCACAGATTCTGAGACCACAAGGGCAACTTCCGGGCCGTCCCGAAGAAAACCCTAGGAGACAAATAGAAGCGGTACACCTTAGGAGCGGGAAGTCATTGTCGGAGCGAGTCCAAGCTGAAGACAAGAAGGAAGAGGGAGTCACGGTTCAGCTCGGTAACGAGCCAGTAAGGGCAAGTACCGAACCAGTGTACCATGGTGACGAGGGTCCGAGGGTATCTAACGACCCTAATTCAGGTAAGTTTTCTAATCCGATCCTTCCTCTCAATTCCAGGGTAGTTAACGACCCCATCAGGGTCGGTAACGACCCACCGAGGACACCTAACGACCCTAGTGTCGACCCGGTACTTTCACCTCTCGAGCCTAACTTGGTTCCGAGAATGGTGAAATCTCTTCCATTTCCAACTAAGAAATCTATGGACTCTACTGAGAGTAAGTTCAAGCGTTTCATGAAGATTCTTCAGGGAATTAATATTTCCATACCATTCGCTGAGGCCCTAAGCGAAATGTCGGCTTACACAAAATTTTTGAAAGATATTCTTAGCAGGAAAAGATCCATCACTGAGCTGCAAGATGAAGTCCGATCCATTGCTTTACCAGAAAAGCTTGGAGATCCAGGGAGATTTGCCATTACGATTGGCATAGGTGACCACAAATTCAAAGCTTTATGTGATCTAGGAGCCAGTACCAGTTTGCTTCCTCTTTCCATTTGGTTAAAAGCTAACATGGGACCGCTAGAGCCTGTGGATATGAACCTCTTCATGGCAGACGGATCATGCGTCAAAGCCACAGGGGTCGTGGATGACTACCCTATTCAAGTTGGGAAATTCTTCATACCAAATGATTTCGTCATCCTCGACATGCCCGAGGATCCTCATGTCCCCGTTATCCTAGGCAGACCATTCCTAGCTACAGCAAGTGCCAAGGTCGATGTGCGTAAAGGACTTCTGACGTTTGAGATTGGAGAAGAACGTGTGGAATTCAGCCTGGACCAAAACACAAATGACCCAACCGCGGTCGTGCAAATCGAGTTGACCCAACCAGAACTCGACATAGCTGATACTACTGAACTTTCACCAATTTCGAAAGAGGACAAGATTCTCACACAATTCCCCCCTGTCGAGCTTCCTTGGACCACTAGTAAGTCTCACATACAAGGAAATAATCAAGGTGAGTACTCTCCTTCTTACCTTACTCCTGCACCATGCCCCACGACATATGCTATTGAGGAGTCCAAACCGCCTTGGTTTCCGGACTTCACTAACCCATATGTAGGAATCCCGGGTATACTCATAGAAGACATGGGACCTAGCTTAGTGACTCAAGCAAAAAACGCTTGCAAAGCTAAGTATGGGGTATCTCGAGACCCTGACATAGCTACAAAAAAAGCCACCCTGAGCAAGGGAAGTACGTCGGGCTGACGACGTTAAACATAGCGCTTAGGGGAGGCAACCCGCTCTTAGTATAGATTAGATTTTTTTTCTTTTTAAATTCTTTTTCTTAGTTTTCTTTTGAGTTTTTCTTTTCAGTGGTTTTTTAGGATAGAAATTAGGATAAATTTAGAGCTAACAAGATGTAGAAAAAGGGGCTCGAAAATTACTTAAGGAGGTTACGGTGGCTCGTTAACGACCCACCCAGGGTCGTTAACGACCCGGTTTGGCGAACCGACTCGGGCAGGTAAGTTTTATAAACCTAATCTATCTTTTTATCTTCTACCCTAATTCTTAGCCCCCCAGCCGCCACTACCTACCTCTCCCCTCGTATTTCTACCCCTTCTATTTAACCCTCCCAAACTCTCAAAATTCTTACCCACAAATCTCAAAACTCCAAATCCTTCAAACCTCCACCAAATACTCTCACCATCGATCGGAACCTTTCACTCCACCGACCGTCGGATACCTTGTCGTTAACGAAGCCCGGAACACCGTTTTTCCTACCGACGAGGTCCACGCTCGTTAGCCACCCAATTTCGATCTCTTAAATTTCCCGATTCTCCGGTATGATTTCTAAACCCCAACTCTTAAATTGCATGATTCATGGTCCTTAGGGTAGAAATTTCATGTCTTGGATCTTGTTTATAGAGAGGATCGATTTGCATGTTTGGATTGTGCTCATGAAAATTTTTGGTTGTGCTTAGTTGTTCTTGTTCTAGGGAAGATTATTCATGTTAGATTCACCATTGCAACATTCCAATTAGAAAAGCATGAATTTTTCTTGTTCTACTATTAAGTTCAATCTTTGCATGACAATTTTGGGTAATTCTAGCATGTTCGGGATGGGTAATCGAGCAAGTATGGGGTGCATAAACTCGATTATGTGTCTAGTGGAGGAGTATAGAGGATGCATACTTGATTTATGGTCTGATTTTTAAAGTTGATGACATTCGGAATTCTGTGAACTGGCTCTCGACAGCTCGTTAACGACCCACCCAGGCTCGTTAACGACCCTACGTAAGCATCACCGATTCTAAACCAGTCCAGATTCTTTAACAACCCAATTGGGAAGTTAACAAATAATTCCGAGGTCTATTTTGAGACCAAGTATGGGGTCTCTTGTCTATCTACATGAGTGGATCTTATCTTGGAAAATCATGATTGTTTTGTAGATCAAATGGCAAGTTCAAGCAGACCCGCTACCCGAGCTCAGAAGAAGAGAAGGAACCAGAGGTCCCCATCTCCACCACACATGCATAATGTGATCCTACGTACCCAGGGGCAAGTGGATCGATACCGTGCCATTCTAGATAAGGACCACAACACTCGGTGGTTCTCGAAGTCAAGTGATGTACACACGGGGGATTTACACGGATGTCAAGGAAGCCTTCGTTATTCTCGGTGCGTCCCATCTCCTGAAGAAGGAAAATCTACCACACTTTCCGGCCCTCACATCCGAGTTCTTGGCCACTCTGGAGACAAGTTTCCCATCGAAGTCTTCGGCGGGACGCATCCGATTTCGACTCGGCAATATGAGCCGTGAGTTCACCATGGCGGAGTTCAATGCAATTTTGGAGCTCCCGAACCCTTCTAGAGAGTACAGCCTGAAGGACTACAAGGTGACTCGGACTTGGAGCTACATCACTAGGGAGGTCCAATCCTCCACAGCGGCATTATCTGGGGCAAGCATCATTAACCCCATCTTCAGGATCATTCTCCGAGTCCTAGCCGCTACATTCTGGCCAAAGAGAGAGTTGAACAGGCCAACGAGGACGGAAGTTGCTTGTCTCCGCACTATCCTCTTCGAGGAGCCCGACCCTTTGAATTTGGGGTATGAGTGGCTCTACTACATAGAGAAATCAGCCAAGTCCAAGGAAGTGTGGTGTGGTAACTTGGTTAGTCTTTTGGCCACAAACCTTGGAGTCGACCTCACTCGCTACACACCGGCTCATGCTCAGTTGCTCAACAAGAACTATTGGTATAGTTCTAGTATTTTCATTCAAGTCGAGGGAGGGTTCAAGACCAAAGTTCAAGATTGTATTGTTGTACCAACCCTTGACAAGCTAGAGCTTTTATACGTACCAAATTGGTACGAGGCGTGGACGGGACATGCTTTCCCATTGGAGCCCAAGCCGGAAGATAAGCTATCACTTAGGCCGTGTGTATCCCGGTTTGAAAGAGAGGAAGATGCGATGGATGAAGATGAAGATGAAGATGAGGATACCGAGTTAGTTGGAGAAGACACCGAGGAGGCCGACACAGAAGGCGGCACAGAGGAGCTCAACCTCGAGGAAGAAGACCTCGATATAGAAGTTTTAGGCACCAACGTCCTCGTTGACGAGCCCACTAGGCTCGTTAACGATCATTTCCAGCCTTCTACATCTGCTGTTAACGAGGTACCCAGGGTCGTTAACGACCCGCCGAGGGCAGCTACCGACCCTCCGCAAACACCTACCGACCCCTACTCTTATGGTCTTGTGCCATACCACCCGGTGCTCCACCATGATCACTTTCAGCCTCACTACCCACCACCTCCTCAGCCTGAGTACACTGGATCGAGCATTCCGCCACCATGGGCTGAGGATCTTTCTTCTAGGATGCAACAGCTTCACCTCCAGCAGGACCACATTCATAGGAGGATGGATAGATGGGAAACTGTCTATTCAGCTCGGATGACATTCGAGGATGAGAGGCATCATCAGAGAGAGACAGAGGATGCCGAGCGTTGGAGGACGATGTACGACTTCATGGGGAACTTTAAGCACTACTTTCCTCCACCTAACCGTTGATTCAGCTTGAAGACGTTTTCCTTATTTTTCCACTTCTGAGACTTTGTAAGTTTTTGTTTTCTCTTTTCTTGTTTTCTTGTGTTTTTCTTTTCTATTTCTTTCCTTCTTCTTATTTTTCTTACAGTGGGGACACTGTAATTTTAAGTATGGGGTGGGAGAAAGTAGAAAGTTTTGTGTCTTGTTTGTTTTTTGTGCTTTGCTTTAAGTAGTTTTTAATTCCGAAAAAAAGAGTTTTAGAATTGATAGATATCCCTTTCTTATGTTCTAGGATAGTAGTTGCTAGCATGATCATATAATTCCTTGCAATCATGTCTTTGAGAATATAGCCGGATTCTTTATTTTGAAGTTGTTTTTAGGAAGGAAGAGCATTTGATGAAATTGAGCACATATACCTTCTTAGCATAAGTGATGCAATCCAACAAAAATTAGCCTTGTGAGAAATTTTTGGCCTACTAGGGAGAACATCAAAAATCTCGCTTCTTTTCTTGTGTGATTTACTCTCTATATGCATATTATCTCTTGGAATTGTTATGGTTATCTATTACTTGAGACCTATATAGGATTTATAGTTCATTACTTATGAAAATCATATGATGGAGAACTTATTTTTATAAGCCCTATTATTCCTTATTCACCTTTACATTATCCTTCTTTTGAAAGCCAACTTGAGCCTGAAGCCTTTTATTCTTAGCTCCACAAAATTGTTCCCTAGCCGATATAAGCTTGACCCTATCCAGGGATTAGGACTTAGATTTGGAGAGGAAATTATTTTTGAGTGTTGAAAAGAAAAGAAAATAGAGAGATGTTATGTTTGGTTTGAAATTGAAGGATTATTGGGAAGGGTAGATTGGAAGTCTCTTAAGTTAATTGTGAAAAAGAAAGGTCTCTTGGTACAAAAGATGCATAAAAAGAAGTTGTTAGAAAGAGGAGTACACGATGAAGATCGTTAATGACCCTGAAGGGGGTTCGTTAACGAGGCAGCGAAAGAGAAAAAGAAAGAAAAATGATGAAAAGAAAAAATAATGAAGAATTTGAGGTGCATAGTGTTTATGAGATAAGCCGGAGATTCTTTTGTTTTATGAGACTTTCTAGGATAAGGGGTATATGAAAATAAGTCTGCATAAAGAGAGTGAGTTTGGTATATGTTTTATGAGTTTTGTTATGTGTGAATTTTAGGAGTCTTTGATTCCCGGATATTATTAGCACCACATGACAAAAATATTTCCACGCCTATTTGTCTTTACCAAGCCCCATTACAACCCGGCCGAATGAAAACTTCTATGAAGTTTTTCATTGAGCCCCCTAAGTTCTCTTGATGATTTTTGTTTGTTTTTACAAATCTTAGGTGGAGAGTTTGGTGATATAAGCTCCAATTTCTATGAGTTTTTGTATATAAGATGAGTTGATAGATGTATTTATAAGCTTAAACACTTGAGAGTTGAGAGAAACACATTATCCCTTGTAAGGTTGGATTGTATTTTCTTGTGTCTATTTTTGGTGCGCATGTGTGTGATGACGTTAATAGTCCTTTGCTATTTTTCTTCTATATGTTTTGAAGTTGCTTTTTAGATGATGGCTATGATTTGATGAGTATGTTGTTTGGTTTTGATTAATGTTTAGTGATTGCTTGAGGACAAGCAAGTCTAAGAATGGGGTATTTTGATATTCGTGTTTTAGTATAGGTTTTGATAGGTTTTCTTAGGTTATTAGGTTTAGTTTTGATAAGTTTAGGGTTAGATTTGTGAGTTTTTGGATAGTTTTGCATATTTTGTGAAAAGTATGAAAGCTACTCCGTTTTGTGTCTTTTTGTAGGTTTTAGCAAGGAAAAGGTGCTGTTTGGAGCTGAATTTGGAGAGCTATGATAAAAGATGGAGGAATACAAGATGAAGAAGCTGAAGTTCGAGTTTTTGGAAGAGAAGTGTTGAAAAAGTCAAACCCAGGCTCGTTAACGAGGTTGTGAGGGCTCGTTAACGAGGCAACGAGATGGAGATATTCGAGAGTTGACTTTGTGACTCACCGATCCTGTGCGGGAATTTATTTCCGTGTCGGTAGAGTATCTTTTTATGATTTTAGGGTTATTATATTATGTATTTTAGGTCTTGTTATCTTTCTAGATTTTCTTTCTATCTTTTTAGGAAAGTTAATATCTTATAGCCTTTTTTTTAGCTTCTAGCCTTTTTAGTATAAATACCCTTCTATCTAGCTTAGAAAGGGGGAGATCGATCATAGTAGAGTGGAGAGAGGAGGAAGAGCCGATAGAGAGAGAAACGGATCGGAGTCGTGATCGAAGAGCTCGGTGGACGAGAGTTACCGGGGTCGTTAGTCGTGTTTTTGATTCGGTATTTTGGTGTTTTCGGTTTCTTCTGAATTTCTGTAAGACGATATTTCTTATTAATTTGAGTAGTATTTTGTTTTCAATGTTTTCTTTGATTGAAGTTATTAGTTTCTTAGTCATGATTAGTGAGTAGTCTTTTTATCTAGGGTCGGGGTTGAAACCCAGCATAGTTATGCATGTTTAGTAAGTAAGATTATGTGTTGAATGTCTTTTATCTTTTGTTGAGATTGTTTGTTGTGCTTATACCGAGATGAAAGTTGAGGTAATTGGAGTTGTTGACTTGATTGAAAGAGAAAGTTATAAACTTGAAGGTTGATAGTGTTTGAATACGAAAGTTTCAAGCTTTAGATCTAAAACAAGCAATTGAGTGAATTAGTTTATGAAAGTAGATTAATTTACTTGTTAAGTCAATGAAAGTTGATGCATCTATCTATTCAAAGGCATGATATTATCCTCATACGAGCTTGTGTGCATGACTATGTTGTGGTAACGCTTGTCCTAGATCTTTGTTTTTATTTGATTTCTTCCAAGAACATATTCGTTACTGAGTTTGTTGGCTTGGTACCGAACCTGTCTAGGTCGTTAGTTTTGGTCTTTTGTGTACGGTGGTTCGTTAACGAGGCTGACAACGACGTTAACGAGGTTGCTTGTGTGTTTTGCTTGCTTTTGTTTTATTTATTTTTTAGTAGTCGATAGATAAACAAACCTTGCTTCATGTGGAACGATCCTGACTCCCCTATACTCAGCGGGGTCTTGATTATAAATTTGTTTGTTGTCAAGAAACCCTCTCAACAGTTATAAAATGAGGAATTGAATCCCATTTAATATTTGTGTTGGGAACAACTTGTGTGCTTAATAAAATATGATAGGTTGTTATATTTGTTAGAAATAATGACCATGTTATTTATTCAGTTTTGCGATAGAATTGAATTTAGGCCCGTTATGTGTGACCTTGTATGTTGTCTCACGCTGAGACATTATTGTTGATTAAGGTAGTTTTAGGGAGGGGAGCATGGTTCCATATCCGCTCTTTAAAACAATATTACATTAGGAGGGGCCTAATCGTAATGGTGGGTCATGACTCTTCCCCTGCTCTTCGTGTGAGAGGGGTGATGCGCACACTAGCTAAGTGCAAGTTTGGCACGGTGTAGTGTAGACGACAGTATGATAGGCCTTTGATCTCTATAGCACCAGGTGCAAAAATGAAAGATCAAGGATAGCTTAATTCCTGTGATCTTGGTACAGGGTAGATGACCATAGATGAAATATGCCGATGATCTCTACAATACCAAAATATTTCGGCAGTAGTTCGAGCCAATGAATCACCAACCAGTTTGTGAAAAGTTTTGAAAGTAATATAAGATAAGTGTGTTAGGCACATTAATATACCTGAATGGTTCGTCCAGTCGGAAAGCCATTCTTGCTCCCGATTATGAATGATTCTTAATCAAACTTTGATTAAGTCAATCTGATTAGTCGATGGAGGCTTTTCAAAATGTTATGTGATTAATATGAGTTCCGAACAATTGTTCATGTTTCATAAAGGAACCGCGAGTTGTGGTGTCCTATCTCTTGAATATGCATGCCTCATTCTTATCCTCTATGGGATTGCTAACTGTTGGATCATCGACCGGTTGAAATTCGGATTACGATGCCAATATGTTTAGTCACTACCATAAGAACCAGTTAGTTTCTCCACTTGCTTAGTCTTTCATTAGACTAACTTGACCACTTTATTCAATTGAATGGTCGGCTGGTGTCCACCGTTGTATACGACACATCAGGCATTTCCTGGAAGTTGATTTGAGAAGTGGATCAAGAAGTTAAAGAAAAGTTTCCAGAAGTTGTGTTTGAGCGAAGTTTATGGATGGGCCACTATAAAGTTATGTTGGGAAAGAAGAAGCTAAGAGTTTACATACTAAAGGCTTTGTTCAGATAGAAGACTATTCTATCATCTTGTCATAAAAGCTAATGTTGTTTTAAGACCATTTGTATTTATTCCGCTGCAATGTTTTCTTAAACTTTGTAAAGTTGAGTTATCAAGTAATAAAGAGTAAGTGCTTTTGACATTTTATTGTTTCCGGTGATGATTTAAATGAATCCAACTTTTGGATTTTTAGTTTGTTCAGTCAGTTTAAAGCCTGGGGTAGCTTCGGTTTAGTCTTAATCGGGGTTACTGGCGGTAATACCTCCAGGGTAGGAAGGGGTGTTACAGCCTTTTGCGGCTTTAACCCTAAAGTGCCGCGCAACAAGGTTGCGCACAAGGGCTTGTTGCACGGCGACTTTCCGTCTTTCGCCCCGATTTGAATTTCCATTTTTGCCCCTTTCATGCATCCTTATCTCGCGCGAATCTAGCCCTCGTGTTAATTCTGTGCGCTTAAAAAAATACGAGTGCGTATGTACGCCGCGTTTTTTTTTCACCCAATATTATTATCTTATTAGAATAGTGCTCAAGTGAAACACCTCCTTAGAGTAAATCGTGTGGTTAAATGTAAACTGTTAGATTTGAATTAATTAAAGGTCATGATTTAAAATAAAAAGGGTGTAAAATAATAATATGGGTGTGATACACCGGAATAGAGCAAATCTTGCTAGAATAATTTCCCATTTTCTGATTTCAATCAAATCCCTATAATATCGGGCACCATTAGTTCACTTTCCATTTACAGTTTCATTATCTCTCATACAATTTATTTCTCTCCCTTTTTCTCGGTGACATTTTGGGAGCAAATGAAGAACGCTGACGAAACCATCTACAAACCTCGGTTATTTTTCACAAATTGGTAAGTGAAGATTCAATTTTGATTTGTTATTTCGCTAAAAATCGTTGATATTGTCATTCTCGACTCTGTTTTTTCATTTTTTTTAGTTCATATTGCATAAATGCAAAGTTAGTTTTTTAGTTCGATAGTTGACTTGAATTCGGTCACATTTTGATGAATGTAGAATGAAATTACATCAGTTAATATCTAATTTTGTGGATTTTGGTCTAAAAATGTTGTTTGTAAACCAATATCGTTGTTTTGAATATGGAGTGTTTGAATACTATTGTGTTCGATTTTGATTGAACGTACAAACGCAAGCAGGAAAAAAATATGAGTTTTTTTATTTAATATAGCATTATTGTTCAAAAGAATGTATCATGTTGTGCAAGAGGAAAAAAGTTGTTGTTTGAATCACAAAACATTAGGATTATTCAATTCATTGTAATGAGTTATTCTATTGTGTTTACACAGTATGCTGCATAACAATATAAAATAATTAAAATATTTTTCAAAGTATTCATCAATATTTTTCATAAATAATGTAATGATTCATAACATGACTTTATACAAAGGACCGCAGATTTTTCACCATGTTAACAACTGTTTTTCAGAAGAATTGTATTTGTTATTCAAGAGTACACTAACTCATATCAATACATGTTCATATGCGTTTTTTTTGTTATTCATATATGTGTGAAATGCTATTCATATATGGATGACGTGTTATTTATATATGTAAAAATTATTCATATACGTGTGAATTGTTATTCTTAGATGTGTGTTTTGTTTTGCAGTTATTCAAGAATATAATATCTTGTTATGCGATAATTGGTTTTCACATTTGCGTGTTCTGTTATGGAGTTATTCAAGAATGGTGAAGAAGTGTAATTGGTTGATGTTTGAAGACAATGACAATGATTTACTTTTCATATTAGTGTACATACAAATAAATAGATGTACTTCTTAATTTGTATTATTCGGTGTATTTATCAAACTTATTCAAATACATGTATGATATTATTCACAAAACTCTTAATCATTTAAAGCCCCATTATATTATTCATGCTAACCTTACTTTTTCAAAAATAGAAAAATACTTATTCAACCAAAAACAACAATTGTGCAATCGTCCGTTCCAATATTGTTCAATGTAAAATGAGTACTTATTCAATAGTATAAACGTTTAAACAATAATCTTATATTGTTCAGATCAGTGTATATTATTATTCGAACGATCATATATTAATATTCAAATCAAAATATGAAAATTAAATTTGAGTTAAAAAACCGCCTATTTTATTTTGAATTTTAAAAAATACCAAAAAAATCTGTTTTTTATGCTATTTTTGGTTGAATAAGTATTTTATGTTTTTGAAAAAGTAAGGTTATTAGCATGAATAATATAATGGGCCTTTTTAAATATTGTGTGGTTATTCAAAAATATAAAAATACTTATTCAACAAATAATAGTAGTTGTGCAGTAGACACTTCCAATATTCTGTTATTGTTCAATATAAACTGAGTACTTATTCAATAGTATAAACATTTAAACAATAATCTTATATTGTTCAAATCAGTGTATATTATTCGAACGATCATATAATAATATTCAAATCAAAAAATGAAAATTACATTTGAGTTAAAAAAACCGCCTCTTTTATTTTGAAATTACGTTTGAATTTTAAAAATTGCCAAAAAAATCCGGTTATAAGATTTTCAATCAGGAAAGAAACAAGATATTCTAGAAGAACTTGTCTCAATGGCTATTAATTATATCGATCTGTCTTACCTATTTGCACTAAATTGCGTGGGGGAGTGATGCTCTTTCTTTCTTTCTGTTAATTTTTGTTGAGTGTGTGGGACTGATGTTCTAGAAGAACTTGTCACTCACATGAATTTGTTAGTATATCTTTTCCGAGCTGGTCTTTTTCGTTTGGAAGAGCATATGGTGAAGTTGAAAGGGCAATTTTAGTGCCACCATACATATGTAAGCAATCTTATCTTATACAGCAACATTTAGTGAAATAATTGCTTTCGTGACAAAAGGTGAATTATTAATTGGCACTCCACATGGAAAAAGCAAGTGTTGAGTTTGATTTCTGGTAAAAAAAATTAATAAGTTCTAATCAACTGTACAATGTGTGAGCTTTAATAAATTAAAACACCCCTAGCTTAAATCATTCATAAAACATGTTTGTTAGGTTTTGAGTTTCCAATTTTTTTTTTTCTAATTTTCAAACATATTAAATTTCTTATAGGCCAGGTATCGAAAGAAAAAATTCAAAATATGCTATATTTTACCTAACTTAATTTTCAAAACTAGCAATTAAAAATCTATAAACAATTTTTTTATATAAAAATGTGTTGTTGTTTAACTTTAAAAAAAGATATAATTCAAAACAAAACCAAACAAAACCTAAAATTCGAGATCAAGCTCTTATAATTTTGACAATTTTGTGGAGGAATCAAGATTTGCTAGAAGAGGAAGTGAGGAAGGGAAAGAAGCCATAGAGAAGAGGAAAAGAAGGCGACAAAATAATGGTGTTTTTGCTAGTGCCGAGTATCTTGCTTTCCATCAAGTCATAAGTCATTACAACTAGTCATACGGGGGCCGTCTTACATATTTTCTTATATTCCTACAATTATTAATAACCTTAAGAATAAATAATGACAATATTATATCAGTATGTCTTTATAGTGAAGCAAGCTTCGCAGCCTACTATAATAGGATATTGGCTAACTTGATGAAGTTGTAAACACTTTTCGTATTGAGATAGGCTTATGATTTTACTTCATGGTAGTTCTTTTACTTCTGTTTCTTTTAAACATACTAGTTGGACGCCCTGTGCTTCGCACGGGGTTGGTTTAGTCGGAGCTGGTCGAAGTAGAAGCCACTCGATATGTAATGTTGAAACACACGAGATATCAAGCAAACATTAGCATTACAACCAGATGTTAACTGATGCTAGTAGATTCAATTAAATAGGACCATATATGTACGTACAAAAGGGTATATCCTTTGGGTAATGTCTTCAAGGTCGAAAATATGAAGATAGGACGACCCAAATAAGATCCAACATTTTGACATTCCGTTATGAGAAATAAATAAGAACCCGTAAACATAATAGACAGTAAGCTATAACAGTGTGAGATTGCTAAGGAGTGCTTCGAGAATTGTCAAAAGGAGAAATAATAATGTACAAGGCATAATGAAACAAACTTCTGTCAGGCCCAAGAGCTTGGTTGGGCATTCCAATGACACCATATGCATTCTGAATCTTGGGCATCCGGACAAAATTGCACTATGGAAGCTCATCTGTGCATTATGCAAAAAAAATCAGCTGAAAATATAAAGGGGGAAAAAAATCTACAACAGCAATCAGTTTGGGAACTGGATCTCGAACCAATAAGCATCTTAGATCCATCTGCTCTGCTGATTGTCAAAATGGTGCCAATGAAACCATCTGTAGGCTCGATTACATATTGATCTTTAAGCTCTCATAGCCTCATTTTGTCGTACAACTTTTACCTACCAGTTGTATTCTCCATCCTAAGAGTTCAAATTTAGCTTCCCTAAAATCAAATCAAATTATATAAGAAAAACACAACAGAAGGATTCAGATAACTCTTAAATCCTAGATGCACAATTAGACACGGACGATATAAAAGTGCATTTAAATATCTCAAGGGGTGTGTGAAATAAATAACAAAGAGCAGAGGCTATCATCATTCAATAGAAACCCACAAAAAGGGTGTGCGAATGGAGATTGCTTTGCATTATGCACTAGAGACCAATCAGTTGCGAAGAATAAATCTGTTCAATTAAGGAACCAAACATTGTATCAGCAACAGCCCCCATCTGTTTTCTTGAATTGATAGGAAAACACAACATAAAAAAAATTAACATCAACACAATGAATCAATTTGCAAAACTACACCAAGCACAACAGGGAAAATAACAATTAATCTATGGTTAAACATTGCACACTATACGCCCAAGAAAGAGGCTACAGAAAAAGAGTTTCTCCAATACCTGAGAGCACACAAAGCATTCAACTTAATTTTCAAAATTCAAGTCCCAAAGCTTAGAAAGAGGCCATGAGAGAGATACAAACCTGAGGGAATTGATAGTTCATTGATCTTGCAAGTTGAATTCCATGGGGCCAAGATTCCTCTGCTGGTGTGCCTAGTACACTGCAAATTTTGTAGATCCCATCCGGTTCACTACATTTACGAGAAGCAATTAAGTTAACCATGTGCAAGGACGATTTAAAAGGAAACTTACCAACTACTGGAGTATAAGTTGAAGAGTGCAAAAGAACCTCAAGAGCCCAATACCTGCCAAAGCATATATGTAACAAAAGTTACAAAAAGCACCACATTCATCATAAGAATTATCTAATAATCATCAACTTATTGCAAGAATTATCCAGCATAAGAAAAAACTTTAAAAAAATGAAAACTCAGCAACGCGTTGAGACATATTCTGTGTATGGTGCCATGGAATTAATTTCCCGAGCAAACCCAAAAGCAGTTATTTTGATTACATCTTTAGAAACCAGAAGATGATCTGCAGGTAGAAACGTGAACAGAATAAAATTCATAATCATGCAATACACTACATGTTAGGTAAACTCCACATCAACATTATGAAGCATCTCTTGAGGAGGAAAGATCTTGAGAGGCTATAAAAAACCTCTTGCAGAAATAATACAGTAGTACATCATCAAGTAGATTTCAAACTCACCTTTAGAAAGAACATTAAACACATATCATCCCCTAATCGGCTAACTCATGTAAAATTCAAACTCTCACAACCAGAAAGAACATTAACCACAACATTAAACTGTATAAGAGATCCAGTTTGACCAATAGTTTGCCAAACCTGCAATCCAAACAACAAAGTAACATGAGTAAGCAATATGAAGCAATTGATAACCATGCTCTATTTCAAAGAGAGGGACGGAAAAAGACAACAAACCTGTTAAAAGAGGTGTGGTAACAAGCCAACCCACAGAAGGCGACAACAAACGAGAAGGCCACAATGACAATCGATTTCCTCGATAGAGCGGGGAGAGCACTTCAAACCTGCCAAAGAGTGTCACATGAAGTAACAATACAAAAAATCGCAAATTGAAACCCTAGGCAAACGAACAGACCCACCTCGACCTATGTATGAAATCAAATCAAGCAAATCAAAGCCCTATGCATACGAACAAATCAAGGTAAACGAAAAATGCCTACTACAAGTAAACTGATTAATAGGCAATAATACCAGTGGAACACCAATCTACAACCAAGAAATACGGGAAACATCCAAATTAGACAAGGTGTACAGACTCTAACCTCATATGCGAACTTAACAATTGTGCAATGGCTTCCAATCCCAAATGGATCAGCAATCACCTGCGAAAATTCATACAAACCGGTCTTTAGCCACCAAATCTAAACAATTCTAGACCAGCAGAGTACAAATTCTGGTCTCCACGGCAACAATGGAACCATTTTAAGCTAAGCATCCTCCCCTCTCTCCAATAATAAAGCATCTAGAAAAACCCCAGGAATTGCATCTCAAAGGCAGACAATTGGGAAAGCATTTAGCATAACCTTCAACATTGGTTTAGCATAAAAGAAAAAGAGTTAGGGTAAAAGGGCAAAGGGAAAAGGAGAAGCTAACTCGCAACAGGCAAACGCGCAGCGGGATGGTCCAACACAAAGCCCAAGAAAACGGATCGACGACGATGCTGACGACGACCGGAAGGGAAACCCCCACACCAGCGAGCGACGACGGTGTAGCAGCGGCCAAACCGGCAACCCCTGTGCGGGAGGAGACTATTGCGGTAGGTGGAAAGATAAGCGAATAAAGAGAATGGAGCAGGAGGGGAAACTACCAAGGCAGACTGGCAGAGAAGATGAAGGCGGTAGGTGGAAAGCAGAGAAGACCGACCGTCGGATGAGCAGGAGAGAAAGAGAGTCTTTCTCCGAGACAGACAAAAGATGGGATGAAGAGAGAGAAGCGTTCCTCTCAAAAAAAAAAGAGAGAAGCGTTTGAAAGAAGGAACGCACGCAAAACGAGTTTTTTTTATCTACAGTGTTTTTTTACGGTTTTTAGACCGATTACGGGTTTTTTTTTTTATAATAGTAAGGATTACAAGGACCGGAATCGTGTAGCTAATCATGCTGCTAGACTTGTTCAAGCTACTAGGTATATACAAATATTTGATATTGTAAATGTGTCCCTCAATCTCTCAGAGATTTGGCGGGCGGGTCTTCACATAATATAACTCTATTATAGGGTGCGTTCAACAACCCCAAATAAACTAGCTTATAGAGCTCATCACGTTTTTCGAGAAAAATAATCTCTATTATAGGTGTTCGGCAATACTAAGTTTATGGAAGCTTATCAAGTTTATTTCGAGCTTAAAAAATAATCATCACCTCTAACTTTTTGAGTTCATCGAACTAGCTTATCATTTTTTTTAAAGTTTTTTTAGGATTTAGGGTGTTTTATTTTTATTCTATTTTATTTGTTATTATTATTTTATTAATATTACATACCTTTTATAGTAATTTATCCAAAAATATAAACACTCATACTTCGAGCACAACACCCATAAGCATCACCACCATATAACTTTAGCACCCATAGTTGCCGAACATAAACCTGAACTCAAGTAGCCAATTAACCGACTGAAACAATAGGTTTAGTTTAATGAGATCACGCATCTGAGTTGTTGTATACACAAATGAGAAGTTTCAAAAGGAATTGACAAGATCGTTCGAAAATGAGAGGCATGGACTAATTCAGACGAAACTGCAGCATCAGATTTGTTCTTATTGCACACCCGGCAGCATCCCATCATCCCCTCTAGTCAGTCATATAATAACCCATATGGGCCATTTTCATTCATCAAATGTCTAAAGAAAGAGACTTGGATCGGGAATTTTGAACCACCCAAATAAATAAATATGACCCCTCCAAATAAAAATCAACTTTGTACAGATTCGGCCTGGAAAAGGATGGCCTTCAAAGGAGCTGCCACTCGTCTTCATTATCCTTTGTTTCCTCCAAAGCCATCCTAATCAAGACATCATCTTCTCCCATGTCGCGATTGATTGGCTTCTGGGGATGCCGGGTGTGAGAAACTGTAAAGAGTGGGGCCCCGTTTGATTCTTGTGCGAGGTTAGAAGCTCGGGAGCAGAGATCGTCAAAATCCTCTGTTGATAGAATAGAATAGTAATCATCAGAGACAATGAAATCCATCAGCAGCAGCACACAACATGGTAGAAGACGAGGAAACGTCCTTTATTTTCACGCTACTCAATGCTTTGCAATTCTAAATGAATTCTCAAACTGTGACTTCAATTGGGACTAAAGCTCAAATAATGAAAGGGCAGTTGTTGAAACAAGGTCAATGACTAAGACATCATAATACAAATAAATGGTAGGGTGCACAAGAGTAAGAAGTTGAGGTCACAGCCGAAATTCACCCTCAACAATCGTATAATGTAATAATAGGTGAGTGTGCGGAGAAGTGTCAATTGGAACATATAAAACCAGATTAATAATGGGGCATGACTCATGCACTCTAGTTTACTCTTTGTGCAACTGCTACCTTTGGAAATATGCAAATGGTTTCATGAATGAAAGAGCACCTAAGGAAGATAGATTGGATATTTTATGAAATATTTCTCCTCAGATCTCAGTATGGATTAATGCATACATCAGTATTTCACAACCTCTAAACTTAGGCTACATCAAGTTGGATGGGATAAGAAATTTGACCTTTGAAGAAGTACTTACAGACAAATTTATTATATTCATTAGTGAGGTAATACTGCAGCTAGATGATGTTAATGTGAGGTCTGAAGAAATATGCCTCTATCTATTTACTGGTTAATCAAACACAGATGAAAGGGAACGAATGGAATGTACACAAACACTCAGATTTTTCTGAATCAAACACAGTTGCTTTCTTCTGTATTGAGACATTTTATTCAGAAGAATTAGTCAGATTACATTGCACGCCATAAATATTTATACTACAACTAACCAACTACAACTAACTGTTTACAACGTCAGTTTCTAGACAGTTGTTGACATCTGAATTTCAAACTTAATTTAAGACAGACGACATTAACTAACAATTACAGTTACTAACTTCTAACTGTCGACATGTAACAGAAAATAATCCAAGCTTAATCTTATCAAGGTCTAAGTACAGCAATAGTAAAACCATGGTGAAGGTGGGTGAGGTTGAAGCAATGTAAAGTAGTCCAAATAAATGATTTAAAATTTGGAAGTTATAGTAGAAGAGTTCAAAATGTATCACCATCGCCACAGTCTGAAACAGTTCCAAGATTGCAGTTTAAAATCATATTCATCATTTGTGCCGCATATCTCACAGCTACTAGCTAGTTCATACATATCTGCCTCAAATATCTCTATCCTATTGTGTTGCCGAATACATCCTAAATTGGCCTTCCTCCACCTGTACTCTAGACAGTCTTCCTAGGTTAGGTTTTGAAGATAGAAAGCTATTGAGGTACAAAAAATGATAAACAGACACCAGTGCAATCTATACAGTTGTTCCTTATCTCCGGTTCATATCATTAAGTTTTAGCCAACCAAAGAAAAACAAAAGGTTAATAATGTTCTACAAAACAATACATGATTTTATAAGTAGTGCAAACACAACCTTATAGCAGATAGCTTGAGAAGGAAAAGTTGATAGGTGGAAAATATAAATTTGTAAATCATGCTGAATTGCTGATCATAGGAATGCAAGTAAAAACATCAACTACCTGGGATTTACTTTATCCAGACCAAGAACTAAAGGTACAAGCAAAATGATTGGCAACCATTTGTCTTGATCTTCACTCCTGGCATGCTCAACACAATGCCTATACACATCTTCAATACACAGAACTGGAGCTCCGCCACTTTCACCATTTTCATCATCAGAAACAATGTAGAAAGTCAAACATAGTGAGTTGGCAACTTCATTAGTACAGACTAAAGTCTCCCATGTGCGGCACATGGCATATGGGCCGATCCATGACCCAGCAGCTAGACCATAAGCTTCGCCAGCACGCACAAGATTGTGGATAGAGAAAATTGATTCCTCAGAGTCGACAAACAGTTGCAAGATGGCAATATAATCACGATCAATTTCCTGAAAACTTGATACTCATCAGAATACTGATTCACAACTTTTTATTTTAAAATTCACATTTGAAAACAACATTTATATGAAGATATAAAAAGGACCTTATGGAAACTTCTAAGATATACATTCCCACCTTATTCTCAGACTTTCTCCATGATCTCCCCAGCCGATGAACAATCAGTGCCTGTTCATTTAAATAAGTATAAGCAATGATCTTTACTGAACAAGAGCAATGATCTTTACTGAACACGAGGATGGTTACTAATTTAATAAACACAATGAGAAACAAGCAAACGTCCAGTTTGTACAGTCTTGGTATAAACAAATTCAAAATTGAAAGCAAATCAAGGCGTGAGCTTACTTGAGCAACAAGCATCTGACTGCTACGAAGCATACAACCCCAACCAACATCACTAGTATATTTGGAATCCCCAATAGGATCGAAACCTGCACATCAATGAGCTTTAGTTACTGAATTATAAGACATGGTGCAATTGTCATGCTGGAGATTTAGCAGGTAGTTGTGATCTGTAGCAAGAGTAGTATGCTATGAAGTTTTTATAAACCTAACCCTTGCGATATGTGACCAAGATTCTCGAGGAGAAGTCTTCAACAAAAGCAGAAAATGTGCTGCTACTTACAGGATCACCACCAGCTGTTGAATCCTCTACAGAAACTTTATAGCACACACCTAAAAGCCAAATATCACTACTAGAAGTAATATTGTGGGATTTGTTAAATCCTAACATATTCTCTGCAATACTCCACATCGAGCCAGTAGTTACAATTCTCTTTATAGCTGAAGCCCAGCCATTACTTCTTGAGCCAACCGTTGCGTGCTCATGATAGGATGTCTCCCTCTGTGCATTGAAGATGGAGAGGGGAGAAATGAAGATACAAGACAGAAGTGCAGCTTTTGCAGACTGGTTATTTGGTGGATTGGAAAATATGGTACCAGAAGGTTCCAAAGTATCCGCCCTCTCAAACTCACTCTTCATTACCTACTCATATGCAGCATGCTGCTTCTATGTCCTTAATTAATCACTAAAATGCCTGTACCTGAACAAATGACATAGCAAATCGCATAGTTGAACAATTTACAACAGATGAAAATATTAAATTTCAATAGCAAGATGGATTCTAAAATCCATTTATACATACAAGGAAGAATAACAATTTAATCCATAATCAAACGAGAAAATTTCATTTTCTAAAAAAATTCTACATACTGATATCACTCCAATAACCAGGTTTTCTCTATATATTTTATTTTTTTCATGATTTAAACATGTTTTATTGAAATTAAAGAAAGAGTTTTCAATCACAGTCCAAAATAAACAAAACAAAAACATGTCCTACGAGAGGAGAGTCAAGAAGATCGTGAAAAAGCTGGACTTTCACATTTCTTATTACACCAAGAGTCCAAGTGATCAGACCATTATAAAACTGAAAAGAAAAAAAAAATTAAGAGCTTGAATAAGTCAATATTGCCTTCATTATGACATACCTAATTATAGGATAATGCTCAATTTGAAATGCAATAATGTATTCAGTTATACCAGATTTTGTTGGTTCAAAAAAAGTTGGTTGGTTGGTGAAGATAAATTGTGATGGGCTAACCCATGGATCATACTTTATTTAAACTGGGATAAATGGTTATTCATGTCCACCAACACAAGCTGATCATGGGGTAAAGGCAGAGGGAATAAGAAGCAAAATTTGGGCAATAGAGATTGTATTTAACCACATAAAGCAGTGTACCTGTCTCACAAAGACCTCAATTATGCATCTTGTCTAAGCCGAAGCTTGTTTTCGTAGAAATCGTGATATAACTAGGTTTGCAAATATATTATTGTGATTCAGTGGTCAACTTAATGAGAGTACTTGATTTCAGTAATACTACTACCAAATGCCACAACTACTCTGACACTCAATATCATTATACATAGAGCTCTCAATTTGTTTGGGCGGTCTGGTTTAGGTACAAAAGTGATCTTTCCATCTAGCAACCTTCATTGTTCCATATTTTTTGTTGTTACTCTAATCCTTTCACTTGTTTCTCTTTAGGCTAAGAACCACTTCTCGACTACGCCAGAGCTTTTTTACAAAGACAATTTCTTATGTTGTCTTTTGACCATTGCCTTCTTCCTTCATGCCCCACTCAAATAAAAATTTCTCAACTAAGAAGCCTTCGCTGTAATGGATGATAGTCCCAAGAGAATAAAAAGAAGTTTACGAAGCCAAAAAAGAATGAGCAGATTGTTTAATTTAGTTCGGTTAGATGTGTCTTAATGGCCACTGTTCTAAAAATCCCTTCTAGGCCCCGCCTAGGCGCCGGAAGGTCCTAGCCCGCCTAGTCGTCCAGACCGCCTAGGCACCCGTCTAGGACCGCCTAGGCCACCATTCAGGCCGTCTAGGCGCTAGGCGGTCCCTATCCGCCCAACGTCCGCCTAGCGTTTTTTAGAGCATTTATGGCTGTTGTGATTCTGATCTTTTTTTTTCCATAATCATTCACTCTCATCCAGTTTTGATTTTTATAAACCAAAACCAAATCTTGGAATTGCGTAGTTGCTTGTTCAGACTTCAAAGTTTTGTCTTGGGTGAAAGGTGGTGTAAGTTCAAGTTAGCAAATCATAACAGTTGTATTCAGTTGAGCTTTTTGATGAATAATTAGTTCAAATTGCTAGTAAAATTTTTCCATGATGATAGCTGGAAGGTACTTTTGTGTTTAGTAATGACAGGGAGGCTGCAGTTCTTGATAGGGACGATTTGTTGATTCCTCGTGTGCCCTTAACAGCCAAATCCACCTCATTCAATAGCATCCAACCTGACTAATTGCCACTCAAGCACCCATAACTCAAGTCACTTCCATCACCATATCCTTAAGCACAAACATCAACTCATTTTTTTCATTCTCTACCACTGAAATTCCAGATTCTAACAGTCACAATTGATCATCCACTACCAGCTAGTTGTCAATACGAGAGTTAATTAAGTGTCCTCACCAGGTTAATCTATTTGCCTCCTTGGCAATCAGCAGTATTTGAAATCCAGGATCATTTTGATATGCAGTTGCCAATTATATAGTTGGGCATTCATCAGTTCAAGTGTTTAGTGAATATATTTACATGCAAAAACTCCAATCCAATGGGATTCCAACCCTCAATACAAATGGTTGTAGGGATGCAATAACTTGTTTCTGAAGAGATTTCATATGGAAAGGAGCCTCAAAAACAAAAACAAAAGAATCCATAAATTCAAAGCTAAACGACAAACAACATATTGTTAAACAAAGCTCTCAACGGAAATAGTGCTTAAACAACCTCAAAGCAACACAATAAACCTTCATTCAATTTCTCCCCACTATTTACCAGCAAGCTAATTAAAATCTCGACGGACAAGACAAATTGATAGATTGAATATTCGTGGTTGAAAGTCGATTCAAAACTACTAATTCTCCACCATGAACAAAATAATTCCACAAATCGTTTTCAAATGACGATTAATGTTAGCAAAAAGTCCAATTGCGGAATCGAATTTCGTAATAAATCAATAAATTAAACAACAAAACAGCAGAAAGAGAAGTAAGATCAGCATCACATACCGTGTTAGTTACGAGCAAGATCGAACCTTTCTTGTTCGACAACAATGATTAATAACGTTGACCGTGTGGGGTGTATAACTGTATATGCTATTGAACCCAGAAGAGATCATGCAAAAGCGTCAATGTGGGGGAAGAAGAGAGACTATTTTGTTTGATTGAGATTTCTCCTCTTCTCCAGTTCCTTGAGATTCCAGAAGAAGCAAAGGGTTTGCTTCTGTTACCATTCCAAGGCCAACCTAACATGGATTCTTTCAAGAATCACGTAACTACGATATATCTATTTTTTTTGGTCGAAATCTATGATATATCTATTAATTATCTATCTATCTATGGTTTTGGTTGAGTAGAGGTGTCCAAGCACGGCCAACCGAGATTTCGATTAATCGAATTTCAATTAATCATGAATTTGGTTTATTAAAATTACTAACCGTAACCTAACTATAAATATCGGTTAACCGGAATTCGGTTAATCAATTTGTCGGTTTGATTTTCTCGGTTAACCAATAACCATTTATTTACTTTTTTTATTATAATAATACACTTAAAAGACAAATAAAATTATCAACTTTGTATTAAAAAGATATTATCCAACTCGGTTAGAACATTTCAATATGAACTAATTTTACATGTCTAGGTAGCTAAAATAACCAATTGATAGCTTTGTTTGTTACTAGTGTGTGAATTATACATTTCACACAAATGAAACTTTTCTTAAATATTAATTAAACGGTCCCGCATTTTTGGTTTTTCGGTTAACCGAAATTGTGAAAACAAGGAACCGCAAGCAAACCAAGAAACCACCAATATTCTCGATTCGGTTAACCAAATCGAAAATCCAAATAATTTTGGTTCGGTTAACCAAAAAAAAATGTATCGATTTTCCGGTTTTTCGGTTCGGTTTTTTGGTTTCAGTTTTTTATGGACACCCCTACAAGTGAGGACCACTCTTGAGATATGGACTTTTGCTTAAAATGGGGACTAATCTCAACCATTAGATTTTCCTCATCACTATATATTGGATAGTCAAGATTTTTTTTATTTTTTTATACTTTTTTTTTTATTTTTTTATTTTTTTATTTTTACTTTTTTTTTATTTTTACTTTTTTTTTTATTTTTTTATTTTTTATTTTTTATTTTGTTCTTTGTTTAAAAAAGCTTTAAAATTGCTAAATATGGCATATCAATTTTCATATACTGCGAGTTCACTTTTATGCACTAGAAGTTCAATTTTCTATATTGTATGAGTTCAATTTTTATATTGTACGAGTTCATTTTTTTATCGATGATAAGTTCAATTTTTATGTGTTTTAAGTTCATTTTTCATATAATTCGATTTTCACATAACTAAAAAAATATTTAAAAAATAAATGATTTTTTTCAATTTTTTTATTTTTTTTACCTTTTTAAAATTATTTTCTTATTTAAAAAAAAGCATTAAAAATGTTAAATATGACAATTCAATTTTTATAGACTACGAGTTCATTTTTATACACTAGAAGTTCATTTTTTTTATGTTAGGAGTTCAATTTTTTATGTTAGGAGTTCAATTTTTATATTCTAAGAGTTCATTTTTTTATCTATGATAAGTTCAATTTTTATGTGCTTTGAGTTCATTTTTCATATAATTCGATTTTCACATAACTAAAAAATAATAGTTTTTTCTCAATTTTTTATTTATTTTTTTGGATTTATTTTTACTTTTTTAAAATCATGTACTTTTTTAAAAAAAAGCTTTAAAACGTTAAATATAACAGTTCAATTTTTATATACTACGACTTCATTTTTATACACTAAAAGTTCAATTTTTTATGTTAGGAGTTCAATTTTCAATATTGTATGAGTTCAATTTTTATATTTTACGAGTTCATTTTTTTTAATCAATGATAAGTTCAATTTTTATGTGCTTTGAGTTCATTTTTCACATAATTCGATTTTCACACAACTAAAAAATATTTAAAAAATAAGTGATTATTTTCAAAAAAGTTATTTTTTTTTTATTTTCTACCTTTTTAAAATTATTTTCTTATTTAAAAAAATCTTTCAAAATGTTAAATATGACAGATAAATTTTTATATACTACGAGTTCATTTTTATACACCAGAAGTTCAATTTTTTTATATTTGGAGTTTAATTTTCTATATTGTATGAGTTCAATTTTTATATTCTACAAGTTCATTTTTTTTATCTATGATAAGTTCAATTTTTATATGCTTTGAGTTCATTTTTCATATAATTCGATTTTCATATAACAAAATAAATAATTACTTTTTTCTCAATTTTTTATTTATTTTTTTCGGTTTTTTTACTTTTTTACAATCACGTTCTTGTTTTAAAAAAAAAGTTTTAAAAACGTTAAATATGACAGTTCAATTTTTATATAATACTAGTTATACCCGTCGTACCATGTACGACTACGATTCGATATTTTATAGACATTATGAATATGATATTAATGAATTAATAAAAATATAATATAAAAAAAAATTTGGTACAAAAATATAATATAAATTTTGATATAAGTAATTTGTTGCTTATATAATGTATAGTTTTTTAATCAAATATTGTATTCTCTATATTTTATTACTTTTCATGTACGTAAATTTAGAGATTATCAAACATTTCAATATATCTATTAATATTTTATTATCTATTTTTATTAATTTTAAAAATTATAAATATTTATCTATAAAAAAATCACTATATATATCTATAAATAAATTCATCAAAAGATATATGCTAAAAGATTTATATTTATTATAAAATATTTTATCTTTAATTGTAAATACTTGTATAAGGAAGTTTTCATATATTGTATACTAAATAGATATTTATTTGATGTTAAAGATAGATTTAAAAAGTTAAAGAAGAATTTAATAGGAAAAAGTTAAAATATTAGAAATAAAAATTAATTTTGAAAATATGAATGAGGTGGGGCCAGAATCGTTCTGGTGGCTCGAAAAGGAACAGCTTTAATATATAATTATAGATGAGTTTATTTTTATACACTAGAAGTTCAATTTTTTTATGTTAGGAGTTCAATTTTCTATATTGTATGAGTTCAATTTTCATAATCTACGAGTTCATTTTTTTTTATCTATAATAAGTTCAATTTTTTATGTGTGTTGAGTTCGTTTTTTATAAAATTTGATTTTCACAAAACTTAACAAATAACAAAAAATAAAATCTAAATAAAATAAAATAATTTGAAAACATCTTGATCATTCAATACATATTAAAGGAGTAAATCCAATGGTTTAGATTAGTCCTCATTTTAAGCCTATTCTTTACCACAAGAGTGGTCCTCACCGGAACCATGCCCATCTACCTATATCTATATCTATCATAACTTTATACTAAAGCGGAGGTTAAAAAATTATTATACGACACATGTCACTTTTAGATTAGACCACGCCACCCCTTTTATTAAAACCAATCTTTGGCAAAACAATTAAGTTTAATATAAAGATACTGCAATGTACGTACAATCTTACATCACTGTAATCATTAGATAGAAAATCTCATTATTAATCTTAAGAAAAACAAAATTATTATAGGACACATATCACTTTTAGACTAGATCACGTCACCCCTTTTATTAAACCAATATTTGACAAAATAATTAAGTTTAATATAAAGATAGTGTAATGTACGTACAATCTTACATCACTATAATCAATAGATAAAAAATCTCATTCTTAATTTTAAGAAAATAATCTTTTATTTTTTGATATGATAAATAGAAAGATTATTAAGATAAAATATTAGGATATTTATTTTATTTTTAGATAGAATACATATACTAGGTTTAGATAATTAAGTTTGATATAAAGATAGTGTAATGTACATACAATCAATGTTATCAAAATCGCGATCCGGATCGTGCAATCCTACGATCTGAATTTCACAAACGATTCGAATCGTGGGTTATGAATGGTAAGAAGTAGGATCATACGGGATCATAGTAGGATCATATAAGATCGTATATATAGGATCGTAGAATCATAAGTGGGTTCTTAAGATCCTACTAATTCACACAAATTAAGTTACAAATAATCATTTTAGATATTTTTGCCTACTTTATCTATTAAACGCATTTAATTTATACATAATTATTCGTAAATAACCCATTTTTATTTAAAATTTATACAAAAGGTCAAAATATGAAAATTGCATTCTTTCTATTTCTTTTTTTGGGTCAGAGCATTCTTTCTATCTCTTGTGAAAAGAAACGTTTCAGAACATTGAAAAAATAATTCATCTTATATATGAATTTGTTGCATATGTGGTGTTTGATAAATAATGTGCATGTTTTTTTATGATTTATTTTCATACTCGAATATTCGATTGAATATAACATATTAATATTATTTTTTATTATTTTATTATTTTATTAATGTAATAGGATCTTACGATCC
The DNA here is from genome assembly GCA_964016875.1 of Fallopia convolvulus. Lineage (NCBI taxonomy): Eukaryota > Viridiplantae > Streptophyta > Magnoliopsida > Caryophyllales > Polygonaceae > Fallopia > Fallopia convolvulus. Next base: position 32,278,186 of record OZ024730.1, read on the forward strand.
TAAAACAATTCGATTCTACGATCCGATCCAAGAATCCCAATCTTGACAACATTGCATACAATCTTGTATCACTATAATTAAGTTTATTTTGAACATTTCCATGTATAATGAATTGATAAGTTTTTTCTTATTACTTATCTATGTTAATAATTAAATAATTTATCATGTTTTGGATATTAATTTAATTTGTAATACTAATAAAATATTATTGTTTCAAATAAACAACTTTTATAGTATAAAATATAATTTCCTTCAAATATCAAGTTTTATAGTATCAATCATTTTAATACGACAAATGTATATTTAAAAATAGTATACTCTTATTTTTTCCAATTCTGAAATAAATTTTCTGTATAATAGAATTTGTTTAAAAGTTTTTTCATTTATAGTTCTTATATTTAGAGAGAAAGATAAATATAAATATTATACAATAAAAATGACACTTAAAATTATAAAATATCTTCTTAAAACAACAAAAATAACTACCACCAATGTGTATTTGAGAGTAATTTTGTTTATTTTTTTGTTATCTTAGAGACCACCCTTTATCATCTTCTTTTTTATCTTCGAACCAAGTGTTGTTTCAATTTTCATTAAGTAGATGGAAAGAGATCGTGAAAATAAACTTAAAAGAATAAATAAAAGAAAATGAATTGTAGAAAATAGTCATTGAATTTTTTGGTATCCAAAAAAAAATTCACTAATACACATAAAGATAATTGTGAGTAAAACTAATTGTAGATATAGTAAGTTTCGACCAAAAAAATTGTAGGCATATTAAGTAGTTGATGTGTAATTATCTATGAAAATAATTTGTTTGTACAAAGTTCAAATCTATATCTTCTATATCTTCTATATCTATCTATATAACATATAAAGAAGAAAAATTTGCCCCATTTATGACTAGCTATCTAATGAAGGTTAAAAAGAAAATAAAAAAAGTAATTGAATTTATTAAAAAGTAAATTTTCTCAATATATGAATAGGCATCCAATGATCCATTTTTTTTATTAGATAAGAATTAGGAGGCCCAACGTCACGATGGGCGTCCTAGAACATCCTTTTGGATAAGAACATTAAGTTCTAGCTGAGTCTTGATAATCTCGATGGGGAGGTTGTGGCCCAACTTAGCAATTTTGTCGGCCACAACATTACTGTCTCTCAGAATATAGTTGACTGAGATGTCCTGGGCTCCATGGATGGAAACCAGGATATCAGCTATTATTAGTTCAATCTCCCACAGGCATTGACTTTTCCCTTTAATGGCATTAATAACTTGTAAATTGTCTCCTTCAATTTCCACACCAGATTTCTATATCTTACCTCTTTTATAGCTTCTCGCACCGCTAAGGATTCAGCTTTAATAGTTGAGATTTTTCCAAAGTTTCGTGTCATCAAATCAACTACTTGTCCGTGATGGTTTACGATAATGATCCCACCTGATGCTTGCCCATTTGAGAGTTTGGATGCATCAAAGTTAATTTTAACAAACCCTCTTTAGGTTTCTTCCAACTTTTCTTCGATTGTAGTCTTCTATTCTTCTTATGTTGTTTTAGGTTCCATTGCCTCTCTTCATCTTCTGACCAATGTCTTGCCTTTTCCCAATTTGATATTTGTGTTCGAATATATCGTGCTAGGTCGGGGATTTCATCACTTTGGTCATGTTGGAAAATTAGTTTATTCCGTTGATGCCATATGCTACACCATATCACGACAACAATCGAGAAGTCCTTTTTTTCTAGTAGAAGATAAATTTCATTTAATATTTTTCTTGGAGTTTTGTTCTGGAGTTGTAATCCCTTATAACTTGAGCTATATTTGGGCTTACTTTGTTAGCTATAAATAGCATATATGGACATTTGGTTATTAAATGTGTAGTATCTTCAAGTGTACAATCATACAATGCTTTAGTAGGAAGTCCGTTGTTGTCAACTTTCCATATGAAATTTTTAACTTTTGGATATATGTCAAGCTTCCATATCCAATTATTTATGCTCGGTGTTTGTCATCGATGTTTGTGATTAATTCTATAGCTGATGAGGTAGACAACCAGCCAATATCCCGAATGTGGTTTTCGGGAATCGGAGTTGATTGAATCTGCTCAACAATATTTTTAGGTAAAACCTGTTGCAACTCATTTACTTTCCTTGTGTGGTCATTCAAGATCCAATCTACCACCTTAGAGGATTCATCAATAAATGATGGATCTCTAGCATGGTTATATAAGGGTCCTCCCAAGTTCCAATTGTCTTTCCAAAAATTAACCATTCTTCCATCCCCAATCTTCCAAAGAAGACCCTTATAAAATTCCTATCTAAGGTTTAAAAAGTTTTTTCCATTGCCAAGACATACTAGATTCAGTTTGTATGAAAAAAGATTATTGCTTCTCGGATATTTTTGTGTGACTATTTGAACCCATGTGTTGTTTGGTTCTGCCAAAATCTTCCAGAGTAATTTCATTTGCAGTGCCTTATTCATATGTTCAGTCTTCCTAATTCCTAATCCGTCTGTTGTCTTTGTCTTGCATATTTTATCCCATCCCACTAGAGGTTTATATTGCCTATCTTTGTTCCAAAAGAAACCCCTATTAATTCTGTCCATTTCAGCATGGATACCGCTTGGCCACATAAAACTTTGCATGACGTAGTTCGGTTTTGTGGCCAAATTTGATCGAATTAAGGTTGCTTGACCTTCTTGGGACAAGGAGTTAGCTTTCCATTTAGTTAGTTGTTTTTGAGCATTTCCGATGGATTCTTTAAAGGTATCTTTATTGACTTTACCGCTTATAATTGGGTAACCTAAGTATTTTTCCATATATGTCATTGTCGTTATTCCAAGTACTTGTTTAACTTGGTTTTTTTGTTGGGCATTCATTTTCTTTGAAGCTTGAAGGCTGATTTTTTATAGTTTACTTTTGTCCCGATATCTTACAAAATTCATCAATAATCGTTTTCACCTTTATGCATGATCCTTGCGATGCTTTAGCAAATATGATTATGTCATCTGCAAAAGCCAAAAAAGGAATCCATGTTCCTCCTCTAGCAATAGGGAATCCAATCAACTTCTTGTCTATTTCGCATGTGAGTTGTAGTTTTCGTGAAAGAATTTCTGTTGCAATTATGAATAAGAACGGTTTTAGCGGGTCACCTTGTCATAGTCCTCTTTTAGGGAGGAAGGGTTCAGTCGGTTTGTTATTAACAAGAACGGATAGTGAGATTGAGCAAACACACTCCCTGATCCATCCAATGAATTTCTCATCAAAACCAAATCTTTGTAGTACTTTAAAGAGAAAGGCCCAATCCACTCTATCATATGCTTTCTCCATATCCAACTTAATTGCAATCCTCCTTCGACTGATTGTTCGCATCAGATCTCATCCATCCTTTGCCTTACTATTTCTAAACGAGTGGAATATCTCATGAGCTATTAGCACATTGTCTTGGATGACCCGACGAGCAACAAAGGCCCCTTGTAGAGGATGGATAATTTTATTTATTACCTTTTTTAGTCGTTTTGTTATAATTTTGGAAACAATTTTGTATATTGTTGAACAAAGGCTAATAGGTCGATAGTGATTAGTCGAAGTTGGGTTCTGAATCTTTGCTATATGTGTTATGAAGGTATGGTTGATTTGCTTTAATATCTTTCTCGAGTGAAAAAAGCTTTTGATCGCTTTGGTTACTGATGGACCTACGATGTCCCAATATCGCTTATAAAACTCTACTGTCATACCATCATGTCTCGGAGATTTATCAGATCCTAGTCCCATGACCGCGTTTTTTATTTCCTCATTAGAAACAGGCTTTACTAACATTTCATTATCCTCCCTCGTTATTTCCTTGGATATTAAGTTGAAGTATTCTTGAGCACCATTTAAATTCGTGGGTTCTTTTGTAAATCTTCTTTTGAAGTCATTTCTTATTTCATCACAAATGTTTTCTATTCCAGTAATTAGTGTGCCTTCGTTGGTTGTAATTTCTTTAATAATTTTCCGGTTCCTTCGCCCGGTCGCAACTTTGTGGAAGTAGCCAGAGTTTGCATCGACAAGCTTTTATGTGTTTTGTCTCTGCTCTTTGTTTCCAATATGTTTTGTGATAGTTTAAGATACATTCTTTTTTATTGAGTAATCACACTTGTTTTTGTATGTCATAATTTTTTTGGCAAGATAAGAATATTTTTTTTTGAGCTTAATTAGGCTTTCTTCAATGTTTTTTAGTTGTTCAAATACATTTCGTAGTGTTCGTTTATTCCAGTTTTTAGCATGTTGTTTAAACAGTTGAGTTTTTTTTAACAAGTTGGTACATATAAGATCCCGAGAATTGGACCCTCCAAGCTTGCTTAACCACATTTCGGAAGTCTTTTCTATACATCCACATTTTCTCTAGTTTGAAAGGGAGAGCTTTATTCATTCCTTCATTGCTTAGTTCTACTGAGATTTTACAATTATTTGAACTAGTAAAGGCATGGTTCTTTGCATTAATGTTTGGGAACCATTGTAGGATGCAGTTACTCACCAGTACTCTATCTAGTTTTTCATAGATATTATCATTTTCTGTTTTGTTTGTCCTCCATGTGAAGATATTCCCTACATAAGAGATATCTTTCAAGAGGCAATCATTTTTAAAGTTTATAAGTCTTTGAAATCGACTTAGTTCTGGGTAAGCGCCCCCTTTTTTTATATTAGGTTCCGGGATTTCATTGAGATCACCAATAATAATAATAATAGGGAGATTATTATTTTGTAGTGTTGTTGTTAACTGATTCCAAAACATATCTTTGTCCCCTGCATTCGGAGGGGCGTAAGCAAGACATAATGCCACGGTATATTTAGTAATAACATTATAGTATTTTAAAATGATGCACCTTGGTTCTTGGATTAGTACGGAAATTTGTTCATTAATGAATTGATGGTCTTTCCAAAGGACTCCAATGCCCCCTACACATCCAACGACAGGGGACCAGATGATGTTATCAAACCTCGCTCGTCTCCAGACCTGATCACTCGGTAATTTGTCAGTTTTTGTTTCCACAATTGCCATAATATCAACTCTTTCAATCTTACAAAATGAATCTATCTCTGGCCAGAAAGATTTTCACCCTATCCCCCTACAATTCCAAAATTCAATCTTCATGATAACCAAATTATATATTCACGTTTGAACCAATCCACCTTGCAATTTTTGGAGGAGTTTAAACTCAGATGCCTAAATTTTATTTTTATATCTAAAGTTCTGATCTTTTCTAAAGAAGAATTCAAGACCAAATGCAAACAAGTAACAACTGCTTTCTCAACCTCATCTTTCTTAACCTCTTCTCGAATGATGATCAAGTGGGGTTACACTCCATAAGCCCGAATTCCCATTCATTTTTTGTTATTTTAATAACAAATTCATATTTTGCGTAACAAGTCCCAATCTGTGCCCAAGCTTTTTTACACATTACAAACAAAAGGCTCACACATTTATTACTTTGGTTATAATTACACACTAGCTCTATGCAACAAGCACACCATCTACTTAGTTCATAAGCTATATAAATTCTTGATTTTACTGTATTCAACTTTTCTTTTTCATGCAACTGCACATGCATGTCATACTTCTTTCTACGATTGCTAGCATACATCTTTAGTTTTCCACCTTGAAGCTTGCCTTTCGCCCAACCAATTATTTCATTCATCAATTCAAACAAAATCCAAGAAACCAGGTTATAGAGTTTGTTTTGTTCCATCATTTCAAGAGTCTTAGGATACCTCATCCAACACATAGAAATCAGATTATACTGCTCCATACACATATAATCTTGATTTCTTCCAATCACTAAGCCACAAAACATAAACTTTTCATTCCAATAGCATGAAAATATGTTACACCCATCTAGTTGCTTGACTATGGGAAGCCAAACAAAAAGGGAAGTTTCTTTTAAATGCATTGTATTTTCTTTGACCATGTATCGTTGGTCTAAACAGGCCAACTTATCAATCTTTCCTATTGTCTTACACCTATCTTTCTTAACCCCCAAGGCGTCGGCCTCACAAGGCTGTTTCAAATTACTACCCTTTAAGGTCTGATTGACCATGGTAGGATTCTTGTTAGATTGGGAGTGAGTAACCTCACCCTTCTCCTGTTCTTTAGAAAATTGAAGATCTGAACAAAGAACCTTTGCAAAGGTACTCATTAGTTTCTTAATTTCTTCTTGATTTTTCTTCATAGATAGACAAGGCAGAAAGGAAGGAAGGCGTCTCATGAGATGTGTGGGGAGATCACTACCCCAACAACATAACATAAAGGCATCAATATTACTCAACAAAGAGATATCCCTGTTCTTTATAAAAAAATCAAGTAGAATGGTGGAAGGAAGCAACCTGGTGTGGAATGTCCCCAGATGACCCTCTCTGAGTAATTTAGGATGAGATTGTAGCCGCATGCCTAATCCCGTTGTGAAATTCCAAGCCTCTAGAAGATGAACATCGGGAGACCCCTTTGAAACGCCCATCTCTCTCCCATGGAGAATTTGTGTAAAGTAGCCTTTTTTCACCCACCCTAACCTCCAATTTGCACTATGATCCATGAAATTGGGATCCATCCACTTCCCAGGCCGCCAACAACGAACCGATGGGACTAATCCCATCAAACGGAAGACCACCAGAGCTTTAGAACTCGGCCGGAAGTACGAAGGCGCACCATCTTTGATTTGTTTAAACGTGTAAGATCAAACGAAGACCTCTTAGGGCGGATTCGATTCGAATTAGGGCATGGATTCTCAAACTAGGGTTCTTAAATCGGGGGTTTCTGTGTTTGGGGCGGTGGGTCGAGAGGGAGAGGGGTAAGGGTTTCGTGGATATTTACTCTCTTTAATGAATGCCCTTTTGTATTCCACCCTTGTGTATTCCACCCAAGTAATTGAATTTATTAAAAAAGTAAATTTGCCCCATATATAAATAAGCATCCAATGATCCATTTCAGAGTAGATATTTACTCTCTTTATTGAATGATCTCTTATATTCCACTAAAATTTTCCCCATCTATGAATTGAATATTTTTTTCAATTGACCTATGAGATTAAGCATCCAATGAGTATAAAAAGGTAGCATAAAGAATAATTTATAGTAGCATCCAATGAGCATAATAAGGATTTATTGTGAATTTCTTTCAATTGACCTTTAACCTCCTATAATATTAACCATTTAATTCAATTTTCACTATATATAGTCTCACCCTAACCTTCTCTCTCGCTTCCTAACCTCGATACACTTCTGCCCCCTCCCTCACCACTATTTAGAGACTCTCCCAACTTCAAAGAAAAATAGACTACCATAAAAATAAAGGTACAAGTATAATTTACCATTTTCTAATTTTTATTATTAAATATTTTGGCGCCAATGAGTTTTTTTATTTGAGAAAAAAAGACTATGCCTTCACCACAAGAAATATCAAGATATATTATGAGTAAGTAAAAATAGTAAAAATAGCATGGCACTTTGAATTCGATATGCAAAATTTTGTTAGTTTTTTTTTTCAAAACATTAGATTATGTATCGAGAGAGGAGTATGAGATAAAGGGCCCGATTTTTTTATACGGAGTCCGTTTCAACGTCACAAACTTTTTGTTTTTATACCAAAAGACTCTTAATCCTAATCTAACAATATTTATGTGTGAAAGAGTCCGAAAATAAAAAAAAAATTCCTTATTTCGGATCAAAAAGAAACTTTGGGATTGCTGAATTACAGACGAAATGAACCATAAAGCAACGGAACCATCATAGTATTTTGAACTCGCGAAAAGAAGGGTGGTAATTGAATGATTTACTGATCTGGATCTGATCGATTCTATTTTTATTCGATGGAAGAGAAAAGTAAATTCCATTGTCGAGCCGTATGCAATGCGCAAAAGATGACGATGCACGTACGGTTATTCAAGTTTAGTGTTATTCCTTATCTTTTGTCTTCGCCTCATCATGCAAGATAGAGGAACCTTCTTTTTGTTATACCATCAGGGTAATGATCCATCAACCTGCTATTTCTTTTCATGAGGGATCAACGGGAGAATGTATGATGGAAGCGGAAGAACTATTGACTTTGCGAGAAACACTCACAAAGGTTTATGCAAAAAGAACAGGTCAACCCTTTTGGGTTCTAACCGAAGACCTATAAAGGGATGTTTTTCTGTCAGCAAAAGAAGCCCAAGCTCATGGAATTATTGATCTTATAGCGAATGAAGGAGTAGAAATAGTAAAGAAGGACAAATGGAAAGAGCCAAAGTAGTCAAATTCACAAATCCATATTTTCTCTTTTGACTTTCCTGGGTAATATTTTATATAACTAGAAATAATTCATACTCATCAGGTTAGGATTGATCTAAACCAGTCCCTTATGTAAATAGTTCGACATGCCCACACTTAAACAGCTTATTAGAAACACAAGACAACCAATCAGAAACGTCACAAAATCCCCCGCTCTTCGGGGATGTCCTCAGCGCCGAGGAACATGTACTAGGGTGTATGTGCGACTCGTTCAATTTATGAGCTGGGCTAACAAAACAAAAAAATTCCCAGTATCAATGATCGTTACCAGCGAATAGGATAAAATGGAAGAACTCTGGTCACTAAAGAAAACAAGATCTCCCATATCCATCTATTGCGCATGAAATTTATGGTTCCCTCGATGTAATCCCGATTAGCTCGATTTAAGATGAGAAGTAAGTTCCCATTGGTAGCAAATGCTATACATTAAGCGGGAAATTACTATTTTTAAAGAAAAACGATTATGCTCCCATTTTTGCAAAACGGACTAACAGGGTCAGCTATCCAGCTAACCTTCAAAACTAAATACCGTTACTGTATAGGCGGATCTCGTTGTGAAAGACCTATTACTGGATAATTCATGGGTAGAGCCAAAGATTTGAATTGTACAAGTTAACAATAACGTTGACTAAACGAAGTAAAAGGCTCCGGTGTATAGAGAGGACCTCACCGTTTAAGAAGTAACCATAGAAACGAAGGAACCCACTATTTCTTTATTCATCTAGATTGACTACGTTTTTTTGATACCTAGTATCAATCCAATTTATTCTTTCATTTGGAGTTGAGGCGAAATGCCTCGAAAAAAAAAAGAAAAATCGTGGTCGGGAAGGTTATAGTAGCAAAAGCCATTGGAATTTTTTTTATACATTGGAAAAATCCGTTTTGTTATTACCAGCGAGGAAAGAAGAAATAACTCAAAGAGAAATAAAATCAATTAGTTATTTAGCAAAGTTTCATTTATTCAATGACCAGAGTTAGACGAGGATATATAGCTCGGAGACGTAGAAAAAAATGCGTTTATTTGTATCAAGCTTTCGAGGGGCTCATTCAAAAACTATTCGTATTATTGCTCAACAGAAAATAAGAGCTTTGTTTTCGGCTCATCGAGATAGAGATAAGAAAAAGAGAGATTTTCGCCGTTTGTGGATTACTCGGATAAACGCAGCAATTCGTGAACCCGAAAGGGGCATATACTATAGTTATAGTAAATTTATAAATGATCTGTACAAGAGGCAGTTGATTCTTAATCGTAAAATACTTGCACAAATTGCTATATTAAATAAGAATTGTCTTTATAGTATTTCCAATGAGATCATAAAAAAAGTAGATTGGAAAAAAGCACCCGAAATTTTTTAAACTTAAACAAAGTTCCCCGGAGAAGGAAATCCGGGAAGGGAGGATAGAATAGAAATGAGTCCAAAAATGAAAAATTAAATAATACAATAAAGTAGTCAAAATGCGCAAAGGCATTCAATATCAATAAAAAAATGTCTTCCTCGATTTTTCTTCCGAGAGAACAAAAAATCCGGATTATTCTAATTTTTAAAAATGTTTATTTTTAATTTTAAAGTAAACCTATTGTTTTTTTGTTCGAAAACCTCGAAAACCCGCAGTTTTAACGACCGACTTGGCTCTTTCAAATTGTTTCTCGTTATTAAGAAAGGGTAACAAAGATAGAATACGAGCTTGTTTTATAGCAATAGTAATTAATCGTTGTTGTTTCAGAGTCAATCTATTCACGCGCCTAGATAATATTTTTCCCTGTTCACTAATAAATCGACTAATTAAACTCATGTTTCTATAATCAATTCGGTCCCCCGACTGGAGCGGGGGCAAGCGCCTGCGAAAAGGCCGCTTAGGTTTAAGGAAGGATCGCTTGGATTTATCCATGGTTTGTTTAGTATTTATATATTCCTTATAATATAAAAAATATTCTACCGAAAATCCTATTTTGGTCGGATCTAAAAAAAATAAATTAGAAATAGGATTTGTTTTTTTTATTCTTTTCTGTAATTTGAATTTGTTTATTTTATATATGTTATCCTTATTTATATATATCTTTTTTTTTTATATGCGTATGCACCGATCGGCTATATTATTATATATATATTTATATTCTATATAGCTTCGAGTCCGGAATCCTTTTTTTATATATTCTATATTGTTGAATATTCTTTCTTTTTTTTTTACTAATAGAATTCTATATCTATATATTCGAATTCTTATTTATTGTCTTAATTTATTGCATATAATAATTTGTATGTTTTTTATTCCATTTTTATTTATATAAGTAAATATATGTGTATAATACATGTCCTTTTGTACTCGTGCTTTAAAAGGCGATACACAGATGCTCGGCTCGATCTATTTCTTTATCTCTCCATGAATTGTATGCTTGGAACAGTAGGGACAAAATTTTCTCAATTCCAACCGACTGGGTGTGTTGCGTCGATTCTTTTGAGTAATATATCGGGAAATACCCCTTGGTTTCTTATAAGCATTCTTTCGAACACAACTAGTACATTCCAAAATAACGCTTACTCGGACATCTTTACCCTTGGCCATGGACCCCCTTTTTATGTGTGAATTTTTTATTCAAGCAACTCTTTTTTTTTTTCGACCCAAAGCGGAAATAAAGAAAAAATAGAAATTGCTAACTAGAAATACACTTCAAAAAATTTCGTTGCAGTAAATAGAGGAATATTAAATATTAATAGTAAATAGAATTCAATTAGAATTATAAGAAATAATACATAATCCAACGATTTCGAACTAGATATTGTATTGTTAGGACTAATATTTACCTTTAGAGTTCGAAATCCACCTTTCCTCTAACTATATTTCTAATCGCAGGACAGTATTCCCTTTAAGTCTAGTGTATGAGACTTTTGCCCTCGATCCGCATTTTAATTTCAGTTCTCACTCTTTTTTTTTAATTGAATTTGAAATTTGAGCTTGCGCCCAAGCTTTGCTGAGGTTGAATCCTTTTTTCTTTCTCCCTTTAACCTTCTATTTGAAAAGGGAGAAAGGGCGGGGAATTAGTCACAGATAGTGGATCCTTTTTCTAATCTTCGTTCCCCCCGTACCGTGTTAATGTTAATAACTAAAATTAAAAAAAGGGGAATGTTAACGCATCCGGGAAAAAACGATTGATTTCTATCAATAGACCCGCTAAAGATCCGAACCACAAAGTACTTAGTACCGGTGCCACGGAGAGATATGTTTTTAGATCTCGCATTGAAAATCCTCCTTCTTTTTTTCTTTATTTATATATTGTAACACATAAGAATAATACATATATAATAGATGATCAGATGCGTATGTATTTAAAAAGAAAAACTACTTGTATTTGTACACGAAATTCCTAAAGCAAATCAAAATGTACAACAATCCGGTAGATAAGATTTTCTACTTTTATTTTAATTTCAGTTTAAAAAACTAAAAAGATGCATCTTTCCTACTGCTCTAAAAGACCTTATTTACTTGACAGCGTATATGTATCCAAAGACTTTTATATATATTATAGCTATATCTATTATATATGATATTATGATATGAAAAAAATGGCAAAATCTATTGTGTATCTAACTATGCGAAATAGTGATGTTGAAAAAAAAGAAAAGGATTATTTACAATAACACTGTAAACCTATTAAAAGGGATGTAGCGCAGCTTGGTAGCGCGTTTGTTTTGGTACAAAATGTCACGGGTTCAAATCCTGTCATCCCTACCTATTACTTTTCCTCTGAAAAGTAAAGAGGAATTAATTGAGATCTATGAAATCGATTCAAATGGGACATATCTAATATGTCGTTTTTAGAATAGTATTCTAATAATATATAATAATAATTAATAGTATTCTAATAATATATAATAATAATTAATATATTATAGTAGTACTTATAGTAGCACATAATACTATATATACATATAAATATACATATAACAAATTCGAACTATAAATTTGATACTTATATATATGTTATATATGTGATATGCATGCAGGATATAGTATTGGGTTACAAAAGGAATCCTTTTCTTTTTTTTTTCTTTATTGTCTGTGATAAGAAAGCGCTCTTAGTTCAGTTCGGTAGAACGTGGGTCTCCAAAACCCGATGTCGTAGGTTCAAATCCTACAGAGCGTGATTCCATTCTTGTTAATTCTAATTAGACTGAAATAATTTTAGAAAAATCTAAAATTGACCTCCTGTGGCTTAAAGAAAGGAGGTCAATCAAAAAAATTTGTTAACGAATCAAAGGTCCAACTGATCACCACGCCTATATTGTAAATATGCAGTTACGAATAATCCAGCCAAAGTAATAGGTATCAAACCTAAGACGATTCCAAATAGAAGTACTTCAATCATTTCAATTTGTTTGAAAGGAAAAGGGGGAGGTAATATCTATCCCTAAATTTTAATCCTAATTGTCCACGAATCTCAATAACCATAATTTTAAAATTGTCGCAATAAAAAAAAGTAAAGAGCTATAACGAACTTAAAAAAAACATGAAATCCTACAGAAAGCTTTTTTTATGATTATGAATTGTTGATTCAATTTATTTCAAATAAGTCGTATCTTGCTCAGACCAATAAATAGAGCTGAGGTTATTGTTAAAGCTGCTAGTAGAAAACCGAAATAACTAGTTATAGTAGGCATGAAGGAGCTAAATCAAATATGGTTTTTTATACATATATTTATAAAGCACTTACCTAAGTTGACATTTTTTGTGAAAGATAGGAACGAAAAAAGAAAAAATGCCAATTGAATTGAAAATATAAGTTCAATTTATTCCTCAATCATTACATTTATTACATTCATTATAGTTATATCTATAACTAAGAAAGATAAAGGAGGAGAGGTAGAAAAAGAAATCGACTCGTTGTCTGCTACATCTATAAATTTTTAAATTTATAACTATATATAGTCTCACCCTAACCTTCTCTCTCGTCTCCTCACCTCGACACACTTTTGCCCCGTCCCTCACCACTATATAGAGACTCTCCCAACTTCAAAGAAAAATAGACTACCATAAAAATAAATGTACAAGTATAATTTACCATTTTCTGATTTTTTATTATTAATTATATGATTTTTATGTGCTTATATTAATATATTTCTTTTTTCCCTCAAATTACCTCCAAGAAACAAGAGAGAAGTGATACATATAAAAAAAGGGATGAATTTGGTAAATAGCAAAAAAAACCTAATTAGGTAAATATTAAGGAGGGTGTGAAAATTAGATAAATAGCAAATACCCCCATCACCCACCCCACCCCACTACCACCGAGTTGACTCGGTCGTTGACCGGGTTGACTCGTCCATTGACCGAGTTGACTCCGTCATTGACCGTCCGTTGATTGGTCGTTGACCGGTGTTGACCGACGTTGACTGACCGTTGACCGGTGTTGAGCATCTGTTGACCGGTGTTGACCATCATCACAATCATCACTATCATCACTTTCATAACCGTCATCACAATTTTTTTCACTGTCATCACAATTTATTTCACCGTCATCACAATTTTTTGATGATAAAAAGTATAATAAAAGGTAAAAAGTGTCATCAAAATGTCTTGATGACACTTTTTGATGACAAAAAGTATCATCAAAGGCATTAAACCACATAAAAACAACCATCATCACAATTGTTTTCACGGTCATCACATTTTTTTGATGACAAAAAGTGTAATTAAAGGTAAGAAGTGTCATCAAAATGTCTTGATAACAATTTTTTGATGATAAAAAGTATCATCAAAGGCATTCAACCACATAAAAACAACCGTCATCACCGTCATCACAATTTTTGTCCACCGTCATCACAATTTATTTCACCGTCATCACAATTTTTTGATGACTAAAAGTGTAATAAAAAGTAAAAAGTGTCATCAAAATGTCTTGATGACACTTTTTGATGACAAAAAGTCTCATTAAAGGCATCCAACCACATAAAAACAACCGTCATAACTATCATCACAATTTTTTTCACCGTCATCACAATTTTTTGATGACAAAAAGTGTAATAAAAGATAAAAAGTGTCATCAAAATGTCTTGATAACACTTTTTGATGATAAAAAGTATCATCAAAGGTATTCAACCATATAAAAACAACAATCATCGCAATTTTTTGATACAAGTATCATCAAATGCCTATATGACAATTTTTTTGATGACAAAAACTGTAATAAAAGGTAAAAAGTGTCATCAAAATATCTTGATGACAACTTTTTGAGAACAAAAAAGCATCATCAAAGGCATTCAACCATATAAAAACAACCGTCATCACAATTTTTTGATGACAAAACTCAAAAGTATCGTCAAATGCCTAGATGACAATTTTTTGATGACAAAAAGTGTAATAAAAGGTAAAAAGTATTATCAAAAAGTCTTGATGACAACTTTTTGATAACAAGAAGTATCATCAAAGGCATTCAACTACATAAGAACAACCGTCATCACACATAAAAAAACAAAGTTGTCATCAAATATCTATCATCACGTTTAATTTTTTAGTGTCATCACATACAATATTCTTCTAGTGTCATCAAATATGGGACACCACTCAAAGTGTCATCAAAAAATTATCGATGACATGGTTCGAACCGTCATCAACTATCATCACTTGTCATCACTACTTGACGACGGTTTGATTGTCATCAACTATCATCACAAGTGTAATCGAAAAGCCTTGATGATAACTTTTTGATGATAACTTCAAATATGTGTCATCATTAAAAAAAGTGTAAACACAAATTATAATTTTTTTCTAGTGTCGTCAAGTTTAATTTTTTAGTGTCATCACACATAATTTTTTAGTATCATCATTCAAAGTGTAATCACATACGATTTTTTCATAAACTGTCTTCACTTTTCATAAATTGTCATCACTATTTGATGATGGTTTGATTGTCATCAACTATCATCACAAATGTCATCTCTACTTGATGACGATTCGATTGTCATCAATCATCATCGCTATTTGATGACGGTTCGATATTGTCATCGATTATCATCGCTACTTGATGACGGTTCGATTCTCATCAACTGTCATCACTATTGATGACGATTTGATTGATTTGTTTGTCATTAAAAGGGCTTTGATGACAAACAACTGTCATCAAAAGACCTTGATGACATTGATTTGTTTTTCGTGAAAAGGGTCTTGATGACAAACAACCGTCATCAAGTGTCATAAAAAAATTGTTATCAAGTGTCATCACATGTTTTTAAATGGCCTTGATGACAATCAAGCACATAAAAACAATGTTGTCATCAAATAACATCACTTGTCATCAAAAAATATATATTAATAAGCCAATGTGGGATTTGAACCCACATCATTATTTTTTAAGAAAAATGCTCTACCATTTGAGCTAATAGGCTAAATAAATTTTATAATAAAAATAGATCCTAAATTAAATTATACTAGAAAAGAAGAAAGTAGGAATTACCTTAACCGTAAATTTGAATGTACAATTTAGAAAGACAAGCCTCCACACCATCTCAAGATAAATATATCTTGCGAAGTCTCCATTTTCAAATGCTGGTCATATTTCCTCATAACCTGTTCAGAAAATTGCAAAAGGCTATTTAATTAAATAAATAAAGGTTACTTAATAAAACAAAGGCTTGCTGGTCATATTTCCAAATGCTACTTGATTAAACAAAGGCTACTTAATTAACTAAATAAACTGAAACAAATTCCAGAAAATTGCATTGACTGCATGTGAACGTGATGAATGAAGATGCTTTAATCAATCTCCATTTAACTAGACTTATCAGCATATTTTCTTTTTTGACAATGTAGAACACGAAGTCTTATTATCAATCTCCCTTTCGCATTGATTGCCTGGGAATGTAATTTCTTTTTCTTGCTTTATTATGAAAATAATCTCTGCTGCTTATATTTGTTGAGACTAAGATAGGAGCTGATGCATTACAACACTTGCTTTGTGTTAATGGATTTCCAACAACCAAAGTCATATGCTATGTTCACTGCTTGTAATAGGCCCATCGAGTTATATTATGCTAGCTAGAAAAAATCAAATCCAGTATAGTTATAGGTAGCTTAGAATTCCATTCAAATGCATAAAACAACTACAACTCAAAACCATATCATGCTCTAAAACTCCAACCCACAATCCCATGAAAGAAATGCACAAAACACCATCAATCTACAAGCATTGATCAGAACAATGAATCAAAATTCAGTCAGACAAAAACAAAACCAAGTCAATGAAACCGAATAGAAAAACTTTCATTCTTATCTGATCGAAATGTTGCCATCATACCACTAAGCAGACATGAGTCTCAATACTATCATCAATAGGTGCATGCAGAATCCAATTTTTCAAATGAAATTGAGATCCAGATAGCTGAATCCCGATCCCTAAAACGTATTCTCGAATGAAATTGAGATCCAGAATCCAATTTTTCTATGCTTTCCAAATTTCCATTTCCAGAAAATACTTGATTTAGTACTTCACAAGAAATTAGGTAATCCTCATAATGTATCTTGACGAGAAGCACTCGTACTTGGCTGAAGATGACTTCGAACTCATCCCCAACCTACTTTTCAATAAGCTTGTCAAAGGTACCGTCGATGGTAGCTCATACCCCCAAATCGTGCCGAGCTCTTCATTTCATGTTTCTTTTCTAAGTAACCTCACAATGTCTGTTGTGAAGGTCAACCCCTACTATTTGTCTATCACAATGGTATTATCTCCGCTAAGGCCTTCAAAATAAGGTCCAAGATTACTTCCACAACATTATCCTAATGCTCACTTTTCTTGTATTGTAACTTGTAAGTCGGGTCTAACATAGGCTTCCTTGGAAAGCTAATGTAAATCATACTTAATTACTCCATTAGTTGTACTAGCTTTCTTTAACCAAGCGTTGATTCAGGTTGAACGCTATCACATCTTCATTCTTCATAGTGTCTACCAGTTTCTTCTTTTGTAGAGGCAATAACATTCCTTGTTATGCCATCCTCGAGAACAATTAATATCTACTTTAATTAAACATACATATCTTATATTCCTCATTAGTATTTTTTACTTGAGCTCAAGAGCAATTCCGATCCTTTACACCTTCCCCACAGTCAATTTTTACTTCTTTTACTTATTAGGACTAATATCCATCAAAACAATCAGTTTCTTGGATTTCAACAAACAACTATTTCTATTAAACAAACAAAATGTTTACGAATCCTCTTGTATTATGATGACGTCTCGACGTGTCTTTTTCTATCCTAAATGCACTATGCCCCAAAAATCAAATTTTTGTGTAAAAGGAACTCTAAGTTGGACCTCACGTGCTCAATTGTTAGGACCTTGTGCCTTTGTTGTCAACCTAGGCTCTGATACCAATTTGTAACACCCCGTCCAGTGAACCGGGTTGCTACTTAGTTGTAGACCACACCTGGGTCTACCACAACTAGCCTGACAACAAATTCACCGGTATTGGACCTTGCAACAGAGGCAAAGCGAGAAAAACCAAGAAAACATTTAACTTATCATTTTTAAAACAACTCGATAACCAATGTGAATGCAACCGACTGCTAGCACTAAAGCCAACCTACTGGCTACCAACATTAACTCAATATTACTATTAACTACACTGTCCTTGCAACTATGGACTCCAGCCCTCAAATCCCACTAAGCCACGTCACGTCGAGATCGAGCATCATTGTCAAAGAAGTGATCTCCTGAAACATTTCCCATACAAGAATGTTTACCTAAAATGTTGAAAGCGGACCACATTAGCTTACAATCCTGGTATGGGCCAAATAAGCAAATCAAACATGTAGAACAAAGCATAGATTATCAAAATAACGCACTCAGTCATTCATATACATACCAAACCAATATGCACACCAAAACACGTCGTATAATTATATAGACTAGCATATCAATTTCCAAACCAACACTCCATTCCACAATAACAAATAAGCACGAGATTAAACAATGTAATACTCATGCAACATATATCACAATAACCAGCAACAATTCCTCCATAATAAAACCATAATCATTCTCCAATTCAGGCAACCCGAACCTGCCTTCGAAACATGGTACACGGCTAGCGCGCACGCTTAGCTCGTGCCCATTTTCTTTCCCATCACCCTTCTTTCCCCGGCTAAGCCTCTACTAGAGCACTTGCCAAAACAATCAATTTTTGAAGGTGACCTCCACACGCCGCATGACTATGTCCGGGGTCTTTTCTCCACCAACTTGCCCGTGTCCATAATCACACCCGCAGAGATCAAGTTGCAAACAGTAAAAACTATTGAAACCATTTCAATAACTTTCGAGTATGAAAATATACTAGGGGAGTTCCAGACACCCAATTTACTAGCTTAACACATAACATGATTGCAAGCTAAGTAAGTCTAGAAGACTTACCTCGAAACTGGAATTCCAATAGCACAAGTGAAACATGAACTTGACAAATGATTTCCTAAACAACAATATAAGACTTTATAAATGGAAATACAACTTAGGCTTAGAAAACACAATAAAGGTTTAGACTTGGAATCACTCCATCCCTCAAAGTAACCAAACCCGACAACACGAAAGCCCACACCTCTTATCCATGGACCAATCCACCAACCATGTTGTTTTGCCTCCAAGAACAGCCCCATGACAACCCATCCATGCCACCACCAACCACCCACATGCTTACCCACACAAAATCAATTTTCAACACCCTTCTAGCCCAAAATCCACCAAAACGCCATCTAAGATTTCCCAAGCATCCCGCCATAAATAAACCACTAAAGCAAGTCTCCTTTACCCAAAACCTCAAACAACTCAAAAAGAAAAACAAGGAAAGAAAAACTCACCAAAAGTGAGGAGAAGGACGAGCCTTGTCTTCCGGTGAAAGGGGCGACTAACAACAAGCGAGTAGGTGGTGACAAAGTGGTTTAATGATGGAAAGAACAAATAAATGAGAGGAAGGGAGAGAGGCACGAAAATGGGAGGAAACAAAGGCTTTCTCAAGGCACCTTTAAGCCTTTATATAGAAGAAACAGAAGAAGACAAATTCGGTTTGGCTTGTGTAAGAGATAAAGATCATGCACACAAATCTAGAAGATATGGCACGACTATTGAGGAAGAGGGATAAGAATGCACACAAATCTAGAAGATAAGATAACATGACACGAATATTGAGGAAGAAAGATAAGCATGACACAAAGATTGAGAAGATAGAGCACATGGTATGAATATCCAAAAAAACAGATAAGATCAAAACTTTTACAAGTCTATCTTCATTCTATTAATAGACGAGATTACTTAACGACTAAGAAACGAACTAATGGATAACTTTGACACTAAATTTTTTTTGAATATATAAAATCTTGGTAAAAACGAGGTTATCCGAGATTACTTAATAACTAAGCAATCCCGACACAAATTTCGAGAAATATGAAAATATCAAAATATTCCCGAATATTACATTCTACCCTCCTTAAAGAGAGTTTCGTCCCGAAACTTCCTCATATATATGTAAACCTATAACGAATCCTAAAATTTCACAATCTCTTCCCCTTAAAGGGATCTAATTGCAAAACGACTAGCTAATCGCAAGAGAACAAATCACATTCTATACTAGCATAACCACTAACAAACAATCAACCAAGTCAACACAAATAAGTAGATCAAACAGAGCACATATTAGTTTAGGCTTTGTAAGAGTTAAAAGGGAGGTTTATTACATCAATACCCCCTTAAAGTAGTTTCGTCTTCGAAACTAAGAAAAACTAAAATAGTTCATAGCAATGCAAGAATGCACACTGAAACTTTCCTCTATACATAAATAGAGAATATTTTCATGCTAGTAATCCCTTAAAGAACATTCCATTCTTTACTCACGATAATACAACTCTCGAAAAAACAACATAGCAATTCTTGCTTGGTTTTTCCAACTCCATTCCAAAATTTCTTTAGTACTAACTTTGAACCAGAGTATCTATACCAATGGTTCTTATTCAATACATATTACTTCATATGATGTCTCAACCCATGCCTACATTTTCCCATGTGAGCCTTTGGATTGAAATCTCATTATCATTTTATCCAAGAATGTGAGATTCATCTAGCACACATCATCTTAACTATGACATACAGAGGACATTGCACATTGGGAGCAATGATAGAGGTAGGATAAGACAATTGTTATCTTGTTAATCTTCTTCCAACACTTCAAAAGGTCTAGCATAACAAGGTTTGGACTTACCTTGTGTTTTTATGATAACACACCTTTTGAGGAAGTTATCCAAATGAGAACTCTTCCAATCACGACGACTCCACAACTTCATGCTAAACTATATCATAAGACCTTTGCTGACTTGGTGTTGTCAACAATTTAAACCTGATTAGTGCCTTATTTCATTGTTTTCATTTTGATCAACCTTGATCCAAGAGTAAACTCATCAATATTGTTCTTCCATAGATTGGGTAACAATATTTCCAATATTAGGACGAACTATTCTAGACTTCAACTGATATTCCAACGTGTTGATCAATCTTCCTCATAAATTTAAAGTGTATCTCCAAACATGCACATAGTAGTTCAAGTTGCTCTGGCATGAAAAACAATACCACTTGTATGTTTAATCCACAATACTTGTTGAAATTTTATCCAAGATCTTGACTTTCTATCTCGAATAGAGCTGCCATAAAGACGAGTGTTACTGAGTAGAAACGTTACTAATGCACCTGTTACTAAAGTAACGGATTACACATTAGTATTTCCATAAGAAGGTTCCTTTAGTTGGAAATCCAAATGAAATCATTCCTAATGTTCTCTTGAACTCCTTATCAAAGCCAACGACTTATCAATATACGTTCTTCTGACGTCATGACTTTTCCTTTCCTTGGTCCATGATTGCTAACCAACACCTCCATATAAGTATTTTTCATTCCTTTTTTTTATATTGCCAATCTCATAATTCAGGATTGGTGAATATATTATCTTAGTTCCACCAACTAGAACACATGACAGTTATTGTCTAAAACTAGAGGAAATGGTAACCAATCTTCAATTTCCTTTAACTTCATCTCTCCTTGCTCCTCGAGTTAGGGTCACCTCAACCACTTACATTCAAATCAGGACATATGATCTCTAACTAAACATACCCATGATGATTTAATCGTACCAACATGTCTTCTCTAGTCATTACCTCTTACTTTAATTTATCCAATAAGTTGGAGGTATTCCTTACTCCTCTAACCATGTAGGTCATTCAATAATAATGGTATTTTGACCCATTCAACCATACCATTCCTCTCATACATCCAATTGAATCAACTCTAGATATATGCAAGATTTCCTAACTTTAAAAGTTTGAAATTGTTCTTATCTCTGCTTAGTCCCAACTTTCAACAAATCCTGAAGGCTCCAAATCAGTTTCCTTTGTCAGCACAACATACTATGGTTGATAAGCAATGTGAAATGGTGCCTCGTGTCACAAAGCATCATGCCATTGATGCGAAGAATATGTTTTTAAACTTACCTTATCAATACAAACTTCAAACAATCACTACTTCTTTCCTCTAATTGGAAAGAAAGGTGTTGTCCAAGGTCATTTCATTACCTTCACTCTGATAACATCATTATTCTAACTATTATGGGACCTATCATCATTTTTTCCTTCATCTACTCAAAGATGAAAGGTAGTTAGAGATTCCTTACCAGTCTTTAGTGCCTTATCTTTACTCATTGACTACTTAGACATTACTTCCTCAACGTAATGTATCAGTTTCAGATATAACCATTCCATAACTTCCTTTCGAGCTTGCATCCTCTTTACTTATCCTTAAAGAGAGAATGGAATTTGTGACAAGCCTTTTGTAAAGTTCTCTACCTTAGGTTGTGATCTTGTGATACTTAAACTCGGCTTTATAGTCCCAAAAGTTTTCAACTTATGTGACTCTTACATCCCGATTGTTCTCCTCAAACACCTTCTGATGTATCATTTGACTTATCTCAAGTCTCTTATCTTTGACGAGTCTTTTCCACTCGAGTGAACTGACAATTCTTACTACATATCTAATCTTGGTATCCTTAAATTCACACTAGGCTTCAGTTATCCGTTAAACCTTCTTATTAAGGACTAAAGAATTTTCAAAGCATAACTTCCGATTAAGAGGTTCTAGCACTACTATCTCAGCTCAACAATAGATATATTTGAGCTTTAGTAGGCTCGCTCGACCTCACACTTCCAAGAGTAAAGGTGCCACCTCACATTGATCAAATTTTCTAATTCCTTTTCTTAGGTCTCCTAGTTTATCTCCCCTGTCTTAAGCTCATGAGATGGGTAAATAACATCTGACCTCTTCCCATTAATCTACATACAAATTTTACACAAATATTGGCATGATCCTTGTATCTCTTAGGGTCCTACGAACAACCATATTGGGTATGAAAATTAGTTTCTCCTTCAACTACTCAAATCTCTTCAAGCAAGTCTTCATCCAAATAAACCTTTTGATTTGATAACAATTAATGAAAGGTTAGACTATCCTTAAAGCCTTCCTAATCCATCATTAGTACTACTGAGTTTACTTGAAACATTATATTCCTTCATCCCGTACCTCAAGTTCCCAAATAGTTATGACTTCATTCTTTCAGTCGAAATCACATACCTTAAAATGCAACATCAATCACTTAAGAGTTGCATTTGATTTCTTATGAATAGGTGGAGTTTTTGAAAGATTCACTATGAAATCTTTAAGTAGTTAACACCCATTGTGCAACTACAATAGTAAACTAAGAATAATATTAGTCCATCAATCTCTCATGTTCAAATCCAATACTTGTTAAAGATCCGATTCACCAACTACTTGAGCATTTCATATGCATTCATTCCATTAACAATATCGCTATAATCTTATAATGTCTAAATCTTCTCTCAAATTTCGTTTGCATGTTATCTTCATCCTTAATTCATAGTCTATGATATCCAAATCATAGATCAACTCAAGATTAACACTTCACTTGAAGATGATCTAATAAATCATCATTGGAAAAAAACGAGCACATGCTCTTTTGAGCATTCTTGATTCATTCTTAATAATTGCTACACCACGACTAATCCATTCTTCTTCATCACAAATGTCATCGACGTTTGCTATGATGACACTTTAGAACATATATATGATCTTTCATCTATTGCCTCCGATTGCATCTTAGTTATGATCCCCACTAATCGTCATTGCCACATTCCAACCTTCATTGGAGTAAAATCCTTATAGCTCATATAAAAATCATTCTCAATCCTTCCACACCTTTGGAATCCAAAGCTCCAATCTCTACTTAATTTTATGAACGACATATCTCAATCAATCAAATCTTTTTCCAATAACTTGATTGATATCACTGAACTAACAACCCTTCAAATAGGTTGGCATACCTCTAGAATATTGGGGGTTGTCAATATTCATCATCATTGTCATCTTACACCTATGAATATTTTGTCATCTATATCCTATCACTTATTCTCTTCATTAAAATCACACTAATGTTCAACAACATCTCTGTAATTTCTGCTCCTCAATTCTGATCCTTTGAGCAAACTTGGATACTTAAAATGGATCCTTCCAGCCTCACCAGTTATTCCATATTTTGGTGAATCAATAACCCATAGGTGTACTCTCTTAGATCAAACTAGAAGAAATATGACTAGTTTAGACTAGATCTTATTCATGTCTTCCTCTTTGTTTTAACTTATCGATCTTCCTACCTTGATCATTCAAGGATGGTTAGTTCCCAACTACACCATTGAAGGTCATAATCATGATATTTATTCTTGTATTTCCAATAGGAATTCTCTTACCTTTATCCTCTAAAGTAAACCAAGATTCCAATTCATCCAAGTTCTTTTAGGTGGCATTTTGTCAAATAGCCGGTAGGCGTATGTAGTGTTTTTCTATAGACTTTCAATACTCTGTTGGGTATCGTCGGACAAGAGCCTTCTCATGGGTTCCAGCAATTGTTCCAACTCAATTTGGCCCACATCTTCAATCGGATCTTCAATCTAAATTGCTCTATTGCTTCTTCGATCATTAAGCAATAACTCCATTCGACAACAATCGTCGTAGATACACCTCCCGTTATAACAATCGAATGCATTGAATGCCGAATCCCGATCTTTAAAATGGATTCTCCATTGGAATTGTCCACCCTAATTGACCTTTCTATGCATTATAGATTTCCAACATTGGAGAACACCTGACTCAAGACTTCACAAGAAATCAAATACTCTCCAAGGTGGACCTTGGCCAAAATCACACCACCATCCAGTTGCAATTCAGAAATTTCAGATTGGGAGGTCATGGATTTCAGTTCTCCGAGAACTTAGGTCGCATCTGCATTTTGAGTTTGGATATAACTCGATCTTCCCCTACCTCGGCCATCTAAACACAATTCTAATCGACAACACCCATCGTATATACACCTTCCATCATAACATTCGAGCGCTTTGATAGCTGAATCCCGATCCCTAAAATGTATTCTCGAATGAAATTGAGATCCAGAATCCAATTTTTCTATGCTTTCCAAATTTCCAATTCCAGAAAATACTTGATTTAGTACTTCACAAGAAATTAGGTAATCCTCATAATGTATCTTGACGAGAAGCACTCGTACTTGGCTGAAGATGCCTTCGAACTCATCCCCAACCTACTTTTCAATAAGCTTGTCAAAGGTACCATCGATTGTAGCTCATACCCCCAAATCGTGTTGAGCTCTTCATTTCATGTTTCTTTTCTAAGTAACCTCACAATGTCTGTTGTGAAGGTCAACCCCTACTATTTGTCTATCACAATGGTATTATCTCCACTTAGGCCTTCAAAATAAGGTCCAAGATTACTTCCACAACATTATCCTAATGCTCACTTTTCTTGTATTGTAACTTGTAAGTCGGGTCTAACATAGGCTTCCTTGGAAAGCTAATGTAAATCATACTTAATTACTCCATTAGTTGTACTAGCTTTCTTTAACCAAGCGTTGATTCAGGTTTAACACTATCACATCTTCATTCTTCATAGTGTCTACCAGTTCCTTCTCTTGTAGAGGCAATAACATTCCTTGTTATGCCATCCTCGAGAACAATTAATATCTACTTTAATTAAACATACATATCTTATATTCCTCATTAGTATTTTTTACTTGAGCTCAAGAGCAATTCCTTTACACCTTCCTCACAGTCAATTTTTACTTCTTTTACTTATTAGGACTAATATCCATCAAAACAATCAATTTCTTGGATTTCAACAAACAACTATTTCTATTAAACAAACAAAATGTTTACGGAGATCCTCTTGTATTATGATGACGTCTCGACGTGTCTTTCTATCCTAAATACACTATACCCCAAAAATCAAATTTTTGTGTAAAAGGAACTCTAAGTTGGACCTGACGTGCTCAATTGTTAGGACCTTGTGCCTTTGTTGTCAAGCTAGGCTTTGATACCAATTTGTAACACCCCGTTCGGTGAACCGGGTTGCTACTTAGTTGTAGACCACACCTGGGTCTACCACAACTAGCCTGACAACAAATTCACCGGTATTGGACCTTGCAACAAAGGCAAAGTGAGAAAAACCAAGAAAACATCCAACTTATCATTTTTAAAACAACTCGATAACCAATGTGAATGCAACTGACTGCTAGCACTAAAGCCAACCAACTGGCTACCAAGATTAACTCAATATTACTATTAACTACACGGTTCTTTCAACTATGAACTCAAGCCCTCAAATCCCACTAAGACACGTCAGGTCGAGATCGAGCATCATTGTCAAAGAAGTGATCTCCTGGAACATTTCCCATACAAGAATGTTTACCTAAGACATTGAAAGTGAACCACATTAGCTAACAATCCTGGTATTGGCCAAATAAGCAAATCAAACATGTAGAACAAAACATAGATTATAAAAATAACGCACTCAGTCATTCATATACATACCAAACCAATATGCACACCAAAACACGTCGTATAATTATATAGACTAGCATATCAATTTCCAAACCAACACTCCATTCCACAATAATAAATAAGCACGAGATTAAACAATGTAATACTCATGCAACATATATCATAACAACCAGCAACAATTCCTCCATAATCCAAACCATAATCATTCTCCAATTTAGGCAACCCAAACCTGCCTTCGAAACATGGTACACGGCTAGCGCGCACGCTTAGCTCGTGCCCATTTTCTTTCCCATCACCCTTCTTTCCCCGGCTAAGCCTCTACTAGAGCACTTGCCAAAACAATCAATTTTTGAAGGTGACTTCCACACGCCGCATGACTATGTCCGGGGTCTCTTCTCAACCGACTTTCCCATGTCCTTAATCACACCCGGAGAGATCAAGTTGCAAACAGTAAAAATATTGAAACCATTTCAATAACTTTCGAGTATGAAAATATACTAGGGAATAATATTCCAAAATAGAGTTCCAGACACCCAATTTACTAGCTTAACACATAACATGATTGCAAGCTAAGTAAGTCTAGAAGACTTACCTCGAAACTGGAATTCCAATAGCACAAGTGAAACATGAACTTGACAAATGATTTCCTAAACAACAATATAAGACTTTATAAATGGAAATACAACTTAGGCTTAGAAAACACAATAAAGGTTTAGACTTGGAATCACTCCATCCCTCAAAGTAACCAAACCCGACAACACGAAAGCCCACACCTCTTATCCATGGACCAATCCACCAACCATGTTGTTTTGCCTCCAAGAACAGCCCCATGACAACCCATCCATGCCACCACCAACCACCCACATGCTTACCCACACAACATCAATTTTCAACACCCTTCTAGCCCAAAATCCACCAAAACGCCATCTAAGATTTCCCAAGCATCCCGCCATAAATCAACCACTAAAGCAAGTCTCCTTTACCCAAAACCTCACACAACTCAACAAGAAAAACAAGGAAAGAAAAACTCACCAAAAGTGAGGAGAAGGACGAGCCTTGTATTCCGGTGAAAGGGGCGACTAACAACAAGCGAGAAGGTGGTGACAAAGTGGTTTAATGGTGGAAAGAACAAAGAAATGAGAGGAAGGGAGAGAGGCACGAAAATGGGAGGAAACCAAGGCTTTCTCAAGGCACCTGTAAGCCTTTATATAGAAGAAATAGAAGAAGACAAATTCGGTTTGGCTTGTGTAAGAGATAAAGATCATGCACACAAATCTAGAAGATATCGCACGAATATTGAGGAAGAGGGATAAACATGCATACAAATCTAGAAGATAAGATAACATGACACGAATATTGAGGAAGAAAGATAAGCATGGCACAAAGATTGAGAAGATAGAGGACATGGTATGAATCTCTAAAAAAACGGATAAGATCAAAACTTTTACAAGTCTATCTTCATTCTATTAATAGACGAGATTACTTAACGACTAAGAAACGAACTAATGGATAACTATTCGGGAATATTTTGATATTTTAATATTTCTCGAATATTACAACAAGAAGGATTTAGGCTTACGTCTTTGGAATCAAACTTGAACTTTGTGAGATAGCAATGGTAATCACCATTCATCTTCAAGTAGAAGACCTTCAAATTGGTGGACGAGGAAGAGGAATGAGCTTGGAGTCTAGGAAGAGGAACGATGCTCACTAGGTTCGGTCAAGATGAAGTTATCGTCGATGAAGTCGTTAGATTCGAACTCCAGATTCGGATTTTCGTCATTTGAACTCTAGAGAAAGAATTCAGAATTCTACTCCGTCTGCGAAGAAGACAAAGAAAAGAGAGAAACCAAATCAGGAGATGAGAAAAAAGGGGTTTTTATACTTAATAAAAAACTAAAAAAATAATTTAGCTTACAAACACCTAAATATAGGTTATGACTTTGCCCTTTTACCTAATTCTTTCTAAAAAAAGTGATGGGTAATAGTTTATTGTTATTATTTTGCAAATATATTGAATAGTTATTTGATTTTAATGTGATATATTAGTAAATTATTGTTTTGGTAATTATTGTGCCAAAGAGGTAATGGAGAAGTACATGATAGTTTTGAAAAAAGTGACAAAAGTAAAGGTATGATTGTAATTTGCAAATATATTGAAATGTATTTATTTTTTTCTAAAATTTTCTTGAGTTAGTCAAATATATACAATATAATAATTATTTTATTTTTTTATGTGCGTATGTTAGTAAATACATTTCTTCTTAACTTCTTCATATACTTCAAATTACTCGGAGAAAAAAAAATCAGCAAACAAATACATATCTAATACATATTTGATTTAAAATGGACATTTGTATCACTATTCATATTTCACAAAATTCAATTGATCCTATCCAATTAATTAAAAAAAGATCAAATGAGAAGAATTTATCTAAAATCAAATCTAATAAATAAGTCTCTAATTTCATGGGTTCATTTTTTTCATTTTTATATATAAATTGAATTATTATTTGACAAGAATAATTTGCAAGATGAATTATCTATGTAAAAATTGCTTATTGTTTATCTTTTCATTTTAATATATAAATTGAATTATTATTTGAAAAAAAAATTATTTTTTTATTTTTATAGAAATATGGATGAATAATCCAATTTTAATTTATTGAAAATTTGAAAAAAATTGGATTATTCACCCATATATTCTATTTAAAAAATGGAAAAAATAAGTTGTAATGTTGTAACTTTTCTAAACATTGCATGAGGTCCATAAATGATCATAATTCTATCAAAATAAAAAGTTGAAAAAAATTGTAACTATATTTGGCCTTGAACAATGAAATAAATGGAATCAATGACTATTATTCTACCAAAATAAATTGTAATTAATGAGATTAAATGAATACTATCATTTTGTCTATGAAAATATTTCAATACATCTATTATGAAATCAACTATTTGTATAGAGTAATTTGCAATTTTAAGCATTGATTCTCATAAGAAATCCTTCAAGTATATCATAATTTTTTCGATTTTTTATAATATTATCCAAAAATATCTAATGTATTGTCTAAGAAAACATTATCATTCATGCATATGTATAGTAATTTGGCCGAGATTTATATATATAGAATAGCAAACTTCTTTCTATTTTATATGTATTAGAAAATTTCTTTAATAAATATATACGAAATGAAAGATAATTCTTGGTCGATTATCAAATAACAACTCAGAATGTGCATAGTCCTAATAAGAAGATAACTTATTGAAAAAATAAATTATCTTATTTATATTCTTGAATTTTTAATTATTGGACAACATAAGATAGAAATAAAAATGAATAAAAGAAATAATTTTTTAATGAAAATTTCAAAAATGGGATTCTTAGAAAACTAAGCAAGGAGTTGAAAAGTTGTAACTTCATTAGACATTGAATGAGGTCGATAAAATGATCATAATTCTATAAAAATAAATACGAACAAGTTGAAAAATTGTAACCATATTTGGACTTGAATATTGAAATCAATGGGACTAATGACTATTATTCTACCAAAATAATTTAATTGAAATAAATGAGATTAAATTGATATTATCCTTTTGACTATGAAAATATATTTATAAAATTTTTACAAAACCGGAAATATGACATTAAATGAGATCGATAAATGATCATAATTCTATCAAAATAGATAAGAAGTTGAATAAAAAACTATAACCATATTCGGCCTTGAATATCGAAATCAATGGGATTAATGACTATTATTCTTGAAAATAATTTAATTAAAATAAATAAGATTAAATGGCTAATATCCTTTTGTCTATGAAATTTTTTTAATAAAATCTTCACGAAACTGACTATATATAGTAGAGTAGTTTGCAATTTTTAAGTATTGGTTCATCATAAGAAATCTTTTAGATATGACATGATTTATTGGTTTTATAATAATTCAAAAAATATCTAATTTATTGTCTGAAAAACATAAACATTCATGCATGTATATAGTGGTTTGAAAAGGATTTGTATTATAGATGCGTTATTAATATATATATATATATATATATATATATATATATATATATATATATATATATAGGGGAAGGTTCTGGTAGAAAGGTAATTGTGGTAGAAAGTGAGGGTGAATGAGACGCGTTGGATTAGCAATAATAAACGGTGAGATGTGAATATCCATATCAGTAAAAATGGGGTGCATATTAGTAGAAGTTATAAGCTTCCTAAAAATCAGCACACGTTGATGATTTTTTATGGGTAAAAACTAATTGCAATTTATTAAAAAAGGAAATAAAGAATATCAATTAGAAAGCAAATCAGTTTGTGTAACAAACTGCTTGCACGTTAAAAAAATCCATCCAAAAACCGAGCAAATCATTAACAAACTGATTGCACGTTCAAGATAGCCATACATGCTAATTGTTTTGCCTGTTCATCGAAGAAACTTCAAACATTACTACGAAACTACATTTTCTGTCTTTCAACGATAACGACTGTGTGTGAATCGGGCTATTCTTTGAATCTATTGAATGGATTCGGGTAAGTTTTTGCATTCTGCTGTATTCTTTGAATCTGCTGTATTTGAATTCAACGATATATGATAACTTTCATACAATGGATTCGGGTATAATTTACTGCCCTATTCAATATCGATTTATAAGCGACATGCATTTTAAATCTTAATACGTATAATTCACATCATCGATTTACACGTATTAAGATTTAAAATGCATATGGCTTATATATCGATGTTGAATAGGGCAGTAAATTATACCTGAAATGAATATGACGGTATCGTCGTTTAGGGTTTGTTAATCTATGATGAATATGATAATACAACAAGATGAATACAGTGGTTCCTTTGGGAGAATATTAAAGAAAATGTGGTAAATTTTGTTTTATAGAGACTGCTATTAACATCGATATGTAAGATATTGAATATTAAATTATTGTGAAGTGAATATATTTGGTTTGGATGATGAATATTATATTTGGTTTATCAAATATTAGAATGTGCAACTGTCAATAGTGAATATCTATACAGATAAGTGTGAATATTGTAATTGAATGTTGTGAATATGACAAAACTTATTACAGAATTATACAGTTTTGAAACAATGTGAAATGAATATATATTGGTTCAAACAAAGAACTATACAATACATGTTCACTAGTATTATGTGTAATAATATGCTTTGCTTTTAAATCTCATGCGTGTATGTGTAGATGCACCAAACAAGGCTATGGATGATTTTTATGACGATATTGAATCAGAGTCGTCCGACCACAATGCTGAAACACATGATTCTGAAGAAGATGGAGAAGAGGACATTGAGTTTAATTTTGGAAATGATATTCGTGTTGACCCAGATGACCAACACAACAAGCATTATGTACCACGATGCCCAGAAAATATAAAGCCGATTGTTGGAAGGAAATTTGATTCACTAGCAGCAGCTGAAGCATTCTATCGGGAATATGCAGCAATAGTTGGTTTCGATGTCCGTTTAAGCTCAACCACCAAATTTGCACGGTCAGATATCATATCCAGCAAATACTTCAGATGCAATAGAGAAGGCTTTAAGAACACAAAAAATAGCACGGGTCAAAGGAAGACGTTATCAAAACGAGTTGGTTGTAGTGCAAAAGTGATGGTTAAGGCATTTGGAAATGGAGGTCAATATGTTGTGTACAATTTTGATGAAGAACACACACATGAGATGGTACCAAATATAGCACGACATTTCATGAAAAGTAGTAGGAGATTAGAAATTGGGCATAAGAAGTTTATGTTAAGTTGTGCAAAGGCAAACTTGGGTCCTGTCAAGTCTTACAATTTGATGAAGGAACTCGTTGGAGGGTATGGACAAATGAGAGCAATGGCAACTGATTTCAAAAACTATAAGCGAGACCTATTGGCAAACATCAGTGCTGCGGATGCTCAAATGGTGATAAATAAGTTGAAGAATAAGAAGGAAATGTGTAGTGCATTCTATTTCGAGTATGACGTGGATGATTCACAGCAATTAACGAGATTGTTTTGGTGTGATCCTCTTGCACGTAGAAATTATGCTGCTTTTGGTCAAGTTGTCTCCTTTGATTCTACGTATCGGACGAATAGGTACTGTTATTTTTTTAAATTTAATAAATACTTTAAAAAATTATGAAGTTATTTTCGAGTATTCATTGTGTAAAAATTGCATATTCTCTCAGGTATTGCATGGTATTCGCTCCGTTTACCGGGCTGGACAACCACAAAAAATGTGTCACCTTTGGCTGTGGATTAGTAGTTAAGGAAGATGTGGACTCATATGTTTGGTTGTTTCAACAGTTTCAGAAAGCAATGGGACAAGACCCTGAAATCATGATAACGGATCAGGATTGTGCTATGAAGATTGCCATGGAGCAAGTTTTCACAAAAACAAGACACCGTTTATGCATGTGGCATATAATGGAGAAGGTATCGAAAAAGGTTGGGGCAAAGAAAATCTGTTTAAAAGGCTTTCGTAAGACTTTAGGCCACCTGGTTTGGAGTTATAATATTTCCGTACAAGAGTTCGAAGATGGTTGGAAAGCTTTCATCTGTAAGTATGAGCTTGAGAAGAATACATGGCTTAGTGATATGTATGACCTTAGACATCATTGGATACCAGCATACTTTAGGGACATTCTGTTAGGAGGTTTGGTGCGAACAACTTCAATTTCGGAATCTCAAAACAGCTTTTTCGGGACATATTCTAGAAGGACCTTCAGTTTAGTTGAGTTGTTGAGTCACTTTGAGAGTGCACTTGAAAAACAACGTTATCGCCAGACGAAGAATGACTTTGATTCGTCATCAAAAGCGCATGATTTGAAGACGCCATTGGCAATAGAAAAACATGCATCTGAAGTATACACCTTGGATATATTTTCCGAGGTACAAGAGGAGATAAATGCATCATGTTTCTACTGTTGTGTGACAAATGAAGCAAAAGGTACGTTTTTTGTTATCTCGTAATTGTACTCTTATGCATACATAAAAATTTGAATACGATAACATGATATAATGAATATGTTAGTATACAGAAATGAACATGAACAAATTTTTAATGTGAAATAAATATTTCATAATTATTGAAGGTGTGATGGATTACTATATTTATTTGATATATTATTTCAAAATATGCAAGTGATGATGAAGTACACTTCACAATAAAGGAGGGTGGTAATGATGTTTTTAATGTTGAATACATGGTGAAAGGTGGATTCATAACTTGCTCGTGTTTAATGTACAATAGAGTTGGGATTCCCTGTCGACATATTTTCACATCATTGAAGTCTATTGGATGCAAAAAAATTCCAGATTCGTTGATACATGGTCGATGGAGGAAAGATGCTGCTAGAAACACCAACTTTGTTGTTGACAGTGATGTGTTGTCACATTGTGTGGAGATCGAAGAGAGAAAGTCTAAAGTGAATGAACTATGGTAGGTTATATATTCATGTGTTGGACTTGTGGAGGACAACACAGCTCATTTAGATCATTTGTTGAAGACCTTGAAGGATGCAAAATCTGGATATGTAACTGTCAATGATGATGGTAAACAGGGTGAAGATATCATGGCTGATGTTGAGACTTTTGCGGGTATACGCCCCCTGTAGATATTGAAGTAAATCCTCCCCCTCAAGCAAAAAACAAAGGTAGTGGTAAGAGATTACGAGGTGGCAAAGAAGCATCTATGGAGAAACAAGCAACCACGAAGACAAAAGGTGCAAGAAAATGCAAAGCATGTGGAGGAACAAGACATGATTCGAGGAATTGTGATCAATTTATGTAGTTTGAGTATAAATATTTTTTTATGTTTAATAGAATAGGTGTGTTAGGCGAGGATTTTATCAGTTATGCTAGCAAGTTAAAGAGTTTTTTAATTTTATTTAAATACAATCAATCATCTGAATGTTCGTGTTATTGAAATTTATCATCAAATATCCATATGTATTTTATTTGTTGAAAATGCCTTGTGATGGAGAATTGATTGATTAACATGTTTTTTATGAACATGTCTGGACATGTATAGATAAAGCACACAAATTTTTAAAAGTTAACTCTTTAATACGCATAAGGGCAGGACAACTGCGATTTAAATACTGGGAATTTGACAATGCTATATAGTGAATACCGTGAGATGAACTAATGAATATCATTATATATTACGATGAATATGAACATTGCATAAAATAACATTGACGAAATAGAAGGTAAAACACGGTATTTAATTCAATAATGCAGACATAAATAAATGTACTGTTATCTGAAAATGCATGATAAATGTAGCCAGTTCATCAAAAATATGCAAGCTTATACAAATTGCAGGACAACTGCGATTTAATTACTGGGAATTTGACAATACTATATAGTGAATACCGTGAGATGAACTAATGAATATCATTATATATTACGATGAATATGAACATTGCATAAAATAACATTGACGAAATAGAAGGTAAAACACGGTATTTAATTCAATAATGCAGACATAAATAAATGTACTGTTATCTGAAAATGCATGATAAATGTAGCCAGTTCATCAAAAATGTGCAAGCTTATACAAATTGACTAAAAACGAAGTCACTCATAATTTGATTCACTTTCTCATGTTATTTATCGCTTCATTGAGGATCACATCAGCCATACTATTCATCGTAGATGTTAGTATAGCGTTCATGTATTTGATCTTGAAACGAATAATGTTCATCTTTGATCCTGCTTTAAACCCAGCATCCCAAATCTTAACATCCTGCCCCATGTAAGTCTCCATGTGACGCATAAGATATATACCACAGTCTACAACGTTTATGTTGTCACGCCAATGCATCTGTAGTAACTGTGGTGGCTTATTCTGAAATCGTACACACCGATCATGCAGGTTCATAATGGTTATGTACCTTGCGAACATCATATCCTAATAACAAAGAAACGTATTATACCCAACCGAGTTGAATTAAGTTATGTTATTGAACATATAACATGCATGTGTGATTTAAAGCTAAAACTAAAATATTCACACTTACCACAAAACCGACGACATTCCCATATTTTGCATCAAATGCTGTGTCACCGACATTTGAATTGTCAATTATCTCAATTGTGGATTTCCGGAAGTTGAAGCAAATGGCATAAAAATGCTTGCTTATTAATATTGTGAAAAATACCTAAATAAAAGAATCAAGTATGATGTTAATATATAGTTTATGAACATACATTCACATTAAATGTAACATAAGAATTGAAATGCTTTTCTCGTACCAAATCTGCGTCGACCAGTGAAGTATTATTGGTAGATGCTACTATTAAATCCATCTCAGACTTGAAATTCTCAAAATTAATATCGAAGGAGCGTATGCCAGCATTCAATATCGATGCATACTGGACCAATAAATAATATTTAAATAAAACATTATAATATTTTGTGATATACACATTAAATATACTACAAATAATTTTTAGTAATTTACGTACCGTTGCAGACACATTAGCGAAAAAACGCTTTGGAGAAAGAGGACTACGAACACCTTCCATTTCGTTCAAATACATTGACCATAAATCAACGATATTGCCTGACAAATATGTAGATTCCTCGAAAGTTTTGAACTCAAGAACATCTATCAATCTACCATTATGCTCATAAATTACTCTCCTGTATTAAACAAATAAAAGTAATAAATGAATAATAAATACTAACAAAGATGCATATCAAATATCAAAGGAGAATTCCTAACTCATCTGGCAGATGATCAGTAACGTAAGAGTAAAGATTATTCTGATCTTTGTTTGCCTTTGTCTTTGGGTTTACAGCACGTAAAAGCCAAGGGCTCTTCCTTGACTCAGAAACTTTTTTCTTTCTTCTAGGATTTTTCTTGGGAATGGATATTGGAGAAGCGAAATCATCATCAAAAATACCTAATAAATCCTGCTCAACAAAAGTAATTTTGGTGCCAATATAACGTGAAACGAATACCTATATTATTGTAAACGAATATAATATATATTACTAGTGAATATAATCGTTGTATATTAAGAGAATCCAATAAAACATTTAATAATACAACGAAATGAGCAAATATTACAATGCATTGAATATCAAGATATTCAATACTGAACATCATATCGTACAATAATGAATACCATAACCACCTAAAAATATACTGTAATTATATCTTTAAATGAATATCATAATTTAAATGAATGAATATTAAAAACATTTAAAATAACATAACATTGACATTAAAGTTTCGAAATAGTACATAACTTTAATAAAAACCTACTTTAATGAAAAGTCTAAATACATATGTCTTAACGGTGGCTGCAACAAAAAATATATAAGACCATTACAAACCATGTACATTACACAATGTGAATGTGGGGGTTTCAAAATATACATTACACCATGTGAATGTTGGTTTTCAAAATATCAGTTTGTTATGCTAGCATATTCGAATTATGACTAAATTACAAACATGGTTTTTGGGCTACCCTTTGACTTCTCCTAACGCTTACCAATGGACGTACACTCTCCTTCGACACCTTTGATATATGCTTCCCTTTTGATCGTTTCGCCTTTTGAGGTTCAATCTGTTGTTCCTTGTCAAGTTCCCTACAAACTTGTTTGACAACAGAATCCAAAGTATGCTCAGCCTGATTCATTAGTATAAAAAATTAATATTGGTCAAAGAAACTCATAAACAAAATCAAATACATACGGAATACATCAAAGGAAAACAGTTAGGAGAAACTTCAAAATATACTAATGTTCAACATATTAGGAAGAGCGTTTATGTAATACCGTTTGACTCCTATAACTTACCAATGGAGTATTGTCCTTATCTTCATTCAGCAACTGTTTTCGTTTGGATCTTTCCCCCTTAGTATGTTCAATTTGAGGCTCTTTTTCAAGTTCATTACAAACCTGAATGACAACATCATCACCCTGTTAGATAAACGACACCAATTATGAAATATATTACATTAAATCTCAATCTAACATCATAATCTTAATAGCCAGTATGTAAACAGTATGCAACCTGTTTACTCTTATGTGCATCCAAAGCTGTCACATCACGATTTCCTTGACCAGTTACATTACCAATTGGATCGACAACAACATCCGAATTGTTACCAACCTGTGTGTCACAATATTAAGCAACTTATAATCTTAATCATAATAAATGCAATAATGTATGTAAAATTATAGAGAAATCACACCTGATTCTCATTCATCACTGCATTGTTTTGAGAGTTTGCACTTCTTTCATTGTGCAAGACCCCCACATCTAAACCGTTTCCAACCTCAATATCAAAATCAAAAGCTTGTGAACTGAAATCATTGTTTGGATCAATTTGACCACCGATTACACCAGATTTGAGTATGTCTGCACGCTTCTTCATTGCTTCCTCAAACTCATCCATGACTTTATTCAGCTCATCATCTGACCAGGGTGGTACTTGGGATTGGCTCAATGCCTTGCCAACCTCATTCTGAACTCCATCACCTTGATGGGATAAAAAATTTGATTTATTACCCAACATTGCCTTAGCAGACTCGGCAAGTGCTTTAGCAGCATCACAATCCCTGCACTCAAATGGCATGTTGTTGGTCTTTGATGCAATGCTAACGATTATGTTAGCCAATTGCCTTATGTCATATCCCAATGAACGAACAAAATCCTATCCAAAATTAAAGTCATATTAAAAAATGAATATTAGTTCATAAGGCCATCAATATGAACATAACTAAATCTTAGTGATAATACTAATTTAAAAAAATACCCTAAACTACAGTTCAAGTATCAATATCAGAGGGGGACAAATTTGAGTATGAACACATATATCTCAGTGAACATCCATTCAGACTATAATGAATATCATCATTGATATCAATGAATACTAACATCAGTGAATATTTGAATGTAACATTATTATCATCGAGTAATACCATTTGGAGGAATGTACATCTATGAATATCAATGAATGCAACTATGAATATACTTATTAATGTCGATGAATACTATCATTGAAGACAAAGGAAAATAAAAATTACAGTGAATTGGATATAATAAACACTGACCTTGATTGAATATCAATATTTAACTCAATGAATACCAATTAATATTCGAATGAATATCAACATTTATATAAATGAATTCATGTTCTGTGTGAGTTCCAAATGTGAATGTATGTTCTGTGTGAATGCCAAAAGGAAATAAGATAGCTTCTTTTATATTATTATCCAAACAAATAACAATTATCCAAACTAGTTACCAATCATCCAAACAATTAACAATTAACCAAACAAATTAAGAAATAAAATATCACACCTTTTTGATGTCAACACCAGCAGCATCACTCTCTGCCCCCTTCATGGTATCCTCCTCTGGTATACTTTGTTTTATATCAATTTGTCCCTTCCCAAATCCTCCACGAGCCAACTCAAAATCTTCTCTTTTTACAATCTTATCGTACGTCCACCCTCTGAATGCAGGGAACATCCTTGGGGTCACATCACGACGTTGGTAGTTAACAACCCGGTCAAGATACAACACCTACATACACAGACCAAATGTTATCACAAATCTTAAAATCCAAACTAATTTCTAATAATAATGCTTACTGTTATAAATAACAATGGCCCAGTGAAAGGTGCATCCCGGTTTGCTTCCCATTTCTCCTTTGCATCATTTAGACACTTTAGAACAAAACCACACCAGTTGTAACCTAACAAATGAAATATATGGTCATTAATGCATAAAAACAAGATGAATCCAAATGTGTATTGCTAATTAATACTTGATACATTGTCCATTGACTCCAACGGTAACACCAAGTTTTGGTTGGCTGCACCACTCTGATGAGGTTCAATTATGCAAGTATACATGAGGACGATGAAATCCCGCTGGAACTCTTGCACATTCATGTCCTCTTTATTGGCCATCATGACTTTGTACACATCAATGGGTCTTATTGAATGATCTGTTACCTTTTTGATGTCAATATGGCTTCTCCATTCAAAAATATGATCGTTATCGGAAGGGTTAAACCTTGATAATTCTATGCCACCTCGTGGAAATCCAAGACATATCTCTACGTCTTCTTCTCGGATGTCAAGAATTTCACCATCAGGCATCGTAATATGACCCTTCCTAGCATCAAAATGATCAACCAGCCAATAACATAGCTTCCTGCACAGATCCATAAATGATTGTATAAGAGAAAAGATATTGTATTCTCTGAAATGTGCATTACTAAATGGAAGAATATGTATTTTTTAAAAAATGAATATGAATTCATGTTATAATGAATATTGATTTACATATTTCTCTCATTTAGATTAATTCTATGCCATTCTGTTTTATAAAAACAATAATAAAGATTAATAATCCATAAACTAGTAATAAATCATGATATGTATACATAACCTAACAAATATTAATAATATAAACATAAACTAATAGTACCTTGGTATATACAAGTTCGGTAGATCCAACAACCTTCCAAAGCCAAGTCTACGAACACAATTCTTTTGCTCTGGATTCATCTTATCCAATGCTTGAGCCAATAGTTTAGGTTGGCCCCTATGGTAAATCCTGGGAAAATCGACATCTTGACTTGCGTTATCACCTTTAACTTCTCCATCAACATTCTCCTCACCTTTGGATCTGACTTTCTGCTTTTTTTTCTTAACTCCCTTACCTTCGTCACATTTGACTTCTTCCTCAAGGACATTTTTTCCCTTTTCATTTACTTTCTTCTTCCTACTAGAATCAACTTTCTTCTTCCTAGGTATGTCGACCTTCTTTCTTATCTCAACTCCTTTTTTAAGACGACCTGAAACTATTTATAAAATATTAAAGTAACAAGATTACATACACATCAAACATAGCTAATTTCCTCAATGAATACAACTCACATCTTGATGATGAAGAGACCTTCTTGTTATCACATGTCTTTCTCTTTTTAACCCCCGTTGAAAATTCAGGTTCTGGTAGAACATGTCTTCTACCATCTACATCTGAACTTCTCAATCTTGAACAATCCCTTTGAGGAGTGTTAGTATCTTCTCCTACAAGTACCAAGGCCTGTGAATCTGACTTCTCTTCTTCAACAATCTTCTTTGTGTGAGTTGGTTCATTAAAAAACAGGGAATATGAATTCATATAACAGTGAATATCAATGTCTAATTTAGTGAATATAATTGAGACCTGAACTAGTTACACACTTAAAAAAACATCCATTTTATCATTGAATATAGCATAGTTATTCAATGAATATCAAAGAACTGTATTGTGAACACACTGAAATTGTTCATAGAACATACATATAAAATTAATATTTTTTAAATACACACTTTCAGATTTTATGTGGCTTCTGGATTCATTACTTTCCAATTAAAACTCGACTGGGCAAAATAGTGAGTCGAAACCCATGCATTCAAGAACCATACCTTTCACCAGCCTTCTTCTTTTTGAACCACTCCCCTTCTCTGTCGACATCTGGTTCAAAATCAAACACAATAATCATGATATAATGTAAAATCGACATAACCCTCAAACCAAAACCCAAAAATTCCAATAAAACCCTAAATTCGAAATTGACCACAAATTCGTTGTGGAATCAAATTCAAAACATTGTATAAACTGAATCCGAACTTCACCATAACACATAAATTCGACAATAGCAAAAATCTGAGACGAAACCCTACATTCAAGAGCACCCATTTGGTTTCGAAGCTTCAAAATACCAAATCACAATTCAATAATATAGAAAAACATTCGAATCTAGCGTGATAGAGGACAACTTAGTAGGATTAAACAAAAGAAAGAACCAAACCTGGGAAATCTTTGAATCGCCCTTGAATCGCCCTTTGAAACGCCCTTGAATCGCCCTTTCAAACGCAAGAGAGAGAATCTCGAAAGTCTTGTGATAGGAGAGAGAGAGTGAAGATTTTTTTACTGATGTGAAACCGTAAAAAGTGTATTGTAATTATTTTGGAAATAAAATCTTTATATTGATTTGTATCCTCTCCATCCGCGTGTACGGGTGTTCCATACACTCTTTTATCTTAAATCTGGTACGTTAAAAAAAACAATCTAAAGGCTAGAAATCACACTCACTTTCTACTCTAAAGGCCTTTCTACCAGAACTTAATACTATATATTTATATATTGAGGTATTATCTTGGTCGTTTTATAGTAGTGTTTTTTTATGACTTTAGTAGTTTAATTTTTTCTAATTAACTATGATTATTTATAGTTTAGGTTTCCTTTTTGTTGAGTTCCATTAACATATATTAGTATCGTGAGTTTAGTTATTGTTTAATTTCACTTTTTTTTTCTCATTTGATGCTATGAAGAAGTCAAAAGAAAATTATTTTTCTTAATATTTCTCCAAACAAAAAAATGTCATTATTTTTTAATCTATTAACCACCTCGATTCAAAAAATTCCAACACAAATTTATTTTTAATCCTTAATATTTCTTCATTGCATTAGGTTGATATATTTATTCATGATTCATATAATAGATGTAACCAAATATTAAAGTAATATTTTGACAAAAAATATGTAACAATAATATAAATCATAAAAAAATAATCCGAGCATAACACGGGTCATCCTCCTAGTAATACTAAATAAACTTTAAAGTAAGGGAAATCCCTTTTGGTGCCCTCAAAGTTTTGACTTTTTCTTTTGGTGTCTAAAAAAATTTCTTATTCCTTTGGGTGCCCTCCTATTTTTAATATTTTCCTTTCCATAGCCTAAACACACCCAAATGTCAATTTCCATCCATAAAATAAAATTTCTATGAAAAATATTTTTTTTTTTAAAAAAACCTACATTTTCATCTTATTTTTACCCCCACTTTTTTGTACCCGGTTTCACTTACTACAACTCTAGTTGAAACTAGTTATACCCATCGCGCCATGCACGACTACATGAATTTAATACTTAATTTATTTAATGAATATGATTTTAATTTAATATAAAAAAATTATTTATCAGAAAAAAAATTATATAAAATTTTACAATTGGTCTCATGTGAAACGAGGCCAAAATTATTAAGGTGAGCCCACTATAATTTTGATGGCTTAATTATAATTTATTTATGTAATAACCAGTTTCGTTTTAGGTAGGGAAAACGAATTTCTTGAGGTACAAGTAATTAAAATCTTAACGCGCAAGTAATCTCCGTCGTAGGATTCGACTCGTTACAATCCTTTAATTTGAACAATACCTTTATTACTATTTATATAAAAAATTATTAATGCGTTAGTTGATCCACGTAAAAGAGTACGGGTAACATCGAATCTGATCGAAATTAATTATATAACCGACTAGTAAGTAGATATGTGTAATTTAACCACCTAAATGGAATTGGTTACAAAGATATTTATCTTAAACCTATTTCTTTTATCTAATTCAACAAAAAAAATTCTATCTTTAACCCAAACCCCTACCTTTTAAACGATACCCTCCCCGATTTTGTTTGGATGATCGGATCTCCTTCGTTAAAGTGAACCTCTCGTTCTTCGTTGAAGTCTTCCCCTACTTCCCTTCGTCCGCCTGACCGATCGAGTTGTCGGTGTCCATTCTCATTCGCCTGATCAGTTGCGCTCAGCAAGGAACGAATGCGCCCCGTTCTTCCCGTGGAAGTAGTCCAACTCCGATCCGTTTGTTCCAGCGTCGAGGTGAGCGTGAGCGGCGTTCTATTTATCGGTGAGCATCCTTGCTGGGACACAACTCCTCTTTCTTCTTGCTGAATGTTGTGGTTGGGTAGTTGAGTCTGGGGTTTGTTCGATCGATGTTAACAACGGGATCCGATGCAAGCTATTTATCTTTGCGGAATGGTTTGTATGCGATTAAAGTATGTCGGTACTTGAGTTGAATTCATAAAAGCATGCTTGAACCTGTAGCTGTTTTGAATTAATATATATATATATATATATATATATATGTATGTATCATACTAATATAATTGGTATAGGCTAATTTGACTAATAAGGCGTTAAAGTTTTCATGGTTAATTTAGTGGTGTTTACTTAATCAGCGTGTGTAAACTCTTTAAGAAGGATTGTATTGTTACCTAATTGTTGATGGTTGGACAAACTAGTTTTTCTCACATGCTGGTTAGTATATAGTACACGTACGGTAATTAAGCTAATGATTTAAATAAGATAGTTATGGTGTTCTTAGATATACAGGTAAAAGTGGGAGGTTGGTTTGATTAATGAATGGTTCAATTGAGTCTCGTTAGTTGGAATAATTAGTTATGTTAGTTTAATGGGTTATTTTATTTAGGTTCGATTGAATTTGTAGATTTTTGGTTTAGAGTGGTCGTTAATCCTTAACTAGTAAGTGTTGTTTGACTAGTCGATTACTTAATTATTATCGTTCGCGTTCCTTAGGTTCTAGTATCGTTTGCGCTTCATACTTCACTTGGGGATCTTTTTGAGGTAAGTCATTCTCGACTTGCTCGGTTCTTTTCTGTCTTGTTAGATTTTATGTCGTTATTGTAGGATTGGTTTTGGGAACTAGTCCCGAATATCTTTTTGAAATGTTTTGGATTT
This sequence comes from Fallopia convolvulus, assembly GCA_964016875.1. Classification (NCBI taxonomy): domain Eukaryota; kingdom Viridiplantae; phylum Streptophyta; class Magnoliopsida; order Caryophyllales; family Polygonaceae; genus Fallopia; species Fallopia convolvulus. Next base: position 32,322,031 of record OZ024730.1, read on the forward strand.
GCTTGTGCTGTTGTGTGCAAATTGATTTTAAATGAGTTTTATCGGAAATAAGTTTTTGAACGTTTTCTCTGTGTTGGTACCGTTTCCAGCACGGGCATCGTAGCTGATGGAGAGGAAGGGTTGCCTATGTATAGTCCGTGTGACAGAGAAACCGTGCCCTTCAAAAGCAAATGATATCTGTGTGTTTTGGCAAGTGCTCCAGTGGAGGTGATGCGACCCCCGTCATGGATGCTAGCCAAGAGGACGACGTATTCACACTTCGCTCGGATGGCCCCATCACTCGTGCCAGGACTCGAGCAATCCAAGACGCAACACGATCTCTCGTGGCGCGCCTCTCCGCAGGCCACGGCGCGCCCCTCGCCGCGCCGACGCACACAGCCTTGTGCGTCCTCGGCGTCGAGGAATCTCAACTCGGGCCAACGGGGACAACCACCAACCCCTTGCCACCGTCGGACCCGAGCCTTGCACCGTGTCATGGATCGCCATTTGAGGTTCACGAGACCCTCGTGCCAGCGCCCTCGCCAACGCCCGACGTCGTGCCATGACCTCACCAGCGCCGAGTCCCAGCGTTGCCAGCTTCGCGACAGCCTTGTCATGACACTCCCGGCACGGTCACGGACGACCTATCCATTTTTAGTAGTTTTTTGCGCCGTTACGATACTAACAATCAAAGCTCTCGGTTTTATCCATTGTTCGTTCCGAATTCAATCCATTCAAAGTCTTTCGCCGCGTAATTGGAGACCTAATACTCAAGCCACCGTTCGATCCGAGGCATCCCATACGAGGGACGCATCAACTGGCATCAGAGCCAAGGTTTGAGTAAGTCTCGTTCAACCCTTTTCGTTCATTCTCACACGCAATTCCACCACTTGAAACCCTAGAATCCATCCTCCACTTCGCACATCCGCCATCTAGGGTCCCAAAAAATTCTTCTTTTGCTTCGTAATTGTTAAAAAAAAAAATCAAATCAACCGTGACCTAACTCAATCGATCTATTGATTTTGGTGAAGTTGTTGCTATGTCTTGCTAGTTGCATGAACTTAGGACTTGTTTTGCCAATTTCTCTTGTGCATCTTTTGATTGCTTGCGTGATTGATTATCTCTTTGCTTGAATCGGTTCTAGAGGAGAAAACCTAGTCCGACTTGCTTTGTTCAAAAAAAATATATATATTTTGTTCTTCGACTATAATAGCCAAAATAAGGTAACACAGTCGATTGCATAAAAAAAAACAAATCTCGTGAAGATCACAAGCCAAAAAAAGGCAAGATCCTTCACTTTTGTTCTTCATTCTCGCAACTTTCATTCCAATACTTGATTGCTCTTGTGATTTTGGTTTCGAACTTGCCTTTGTCTTGCTTGCTTGCATCGTAATTTTTGGATCCATATCATTGATCGAGTTTGAGTGACCTTTAGCCTTGCCAATCCTTAAACGTGTGGTTTGAACACGTTTAGTTGCTTGTGAACTTCTTACTGCTTCGATGACTGGTGTCACTATAGGTACAATTTCGGACTCGGGAGACGAAGGGAACAACAACCCCACCGAGGGCCAAAACCCTAACCAGAATCGAGATGCTTGGAACCCCGAAGCCGTGGCGAGAATTGAAGAGCTCGAGCGCCTCTTGGCCGTGAGCCAAACGCAATCCAAACACACCGTGCCGCCGACGCATGACCTCGCTTCGGAGATCCACGGCGTGCCCGGCGTGTCCGCGGACGACGTTGCTCGTGCCAACGCTAAAGGAAAGAAGCACGCCCAGCCTTCCTCACAATTCGGCACCATGCAACGCATGGAGTCGATCAAAGAAAGTCGCCAACATGATAGACACGATGGTGGTCCCCGGACCGTAGTTCGCTATCAAATGGCGCGAGATTATCGGGACACACAAGTGTACGACGTATATTCCGATGAGGAGTACAACTCCGAGGAGTATAGACGCCGTCATATGAGTGGGGATCCTAAAAAGAAGAAAAAGAACAAGTCGCCGGTATATGTGTACGACACCCCAAAGCGGAAGCACGGGGCCAAGTATTACGACGCCGACACATATAGAGTTGAGGACGACCTCGGGCATCAAAGTGCTCGGAGTCCGTTCTCGGAGTTTGAAAATGACTATGATGAGTTTTCGGATTATTCTAATGAGTCATCTTTTGAGCATCCCAATGTGCAGGATCCGGAAGAACTTGACAACCGGCCTTCGGATTGGATCCGACCGCTACGCCTTGCCAAGCATCGCACCGAGTACAATCGAGTCTACGGCTCGGGTCGCAAGCACAACGCGCATGGACGGCGCGACAGGGATTGAGATGCGCGGCGTCCTCGAAGGCCCTACGATGGAGACGATCTGGATGACGGGGATGACGATCCGCATCGAGGACAGCCAAGAGGATGATGCGACCCCCATCATGGATGCTAGCCAAGAGGACGACACATTCACACTTCGCTCGGATGGACCCATCACTCGTGCCAGAACTCGAGCAATCCAAGACGCAACACGATCTCTCGTGGCGCGCCTCTCCGCAGGCCATGGTGCGCCCCTCGCCGCGCCAACGCACACAACCTTGTGCGTCCTCGGCGTCGAGGAACCTCAACTCGGGCCAACGGGGATAACTCCAACCCCTTGCCACCGTCGGACCCGAGCCTTTCACTGTGCCATGGATCGCCATTTGAGGTTCACGAGACCCTCGTGCCATGACCTCGCCAGCGCCGAGTCCCAGCCTTGCCAGCGTCGCTACAGCCTTGTCATGACACTCCCGGCACGGTCACGAACGACCTATCCATTTTTAGTAGTTTTTTGCATACTTTCCATTATAGAACATTACTATTGTTAGTTTTATGCATTTAGAAGCTTATTAATGGGCCTTGCGATGAACACATTTGGATCGCGCCGTTGGGCCTCTAGCTTGCACGCTAGCCCTAGGCGCGCCACCACCTCTTTAGGGTTTTCTTTAGTTTTCTTCAGCCGCCTCTCTATATAAGGGAGATTAGGCCTATGTTTTTAATCAGCGCACATTAGGGTTTAATAAAGTAGAGGTTTGCTCCTTATTTTACTCTCGTGCTTGCGCCGTTACGATACTAACAATCAAAGCTCTCGGTTTTCTCCATTGTTCGTTCCGAATTCAATCCATTCAAAGTCTTCCGCCGCGTAATTAAAACCTAATACTCAAGCCACCGTTCGATCCGAGGCATCCCATACGAGGGACGCATCAGGAGGCTTAGCCGGGGTCGGAAGAAAGAAGTGATATGAGGAGTGGGAGGGCCTACCTCTGCACTGTGGATTGGAATACGAGATAGAGAATGAGTTATGTTGCTTGAATTGTGCGATTCTGTGTATGTGTGTGTGGCTTATGTGTGAATAACCGTCTAATTTAGGTATTGACCTTTAGAGTTATGGTTGCGATTGTGGATTCTGGTTGCTGACTCTAGAAAACTGCTTTTAAACGTCTTATAATTCCACATATTATCTAGCTTGGTAGATTAGTAGATGACCCTTCGGGGATTATTTTTCCAGTTATAGGTGTGTTACAAGAAACCATGCAGGAGCCTTGGCCGGATGGAGGAGTGGATCGTTGACGCACGTGTCATTAGTTTGGGATTTTCGGGTGTATTTCAGGAGGATTTATTATTATTACTAGTGCTATTGAATTATTTTAATTGTTAATTTGTAAGTGTTGTTTGGAATATTTCGAGGAACATTCGGGAAGGGTTACTTGGTAATTTTGTTTATGCATTTGGGCATTCAAACATGTTTTATATCGAATTTTATGTTTTTACTTGTGTTCTCATCGTGCCTGAGTTGTAAGATTCTAAAGTGTTGTTGTCAACCCACCTAAGTAGTACCTGGTAAGGTCTACTACCAAGTAGCGCCCTGTGGAAAGACGGGGTGTTACAAGTTATGCAAAAATATAAATAAAAATTATTTGAATTAGAATCATTTAATTTTAAAAATGATTTGCAAAAAATATAAAAAGGTAAAAATAAACTAAATTCTTGTAAATTTTTTTTATCAAATTCAATTCTTTAAAAAAATGAATAAAAAATAAAAATAAACTTAATAAGAAACAATGAAAAAATATAAATAAGGAATGAATTTTTTAATGATAAGAAAATCATTTATATTTACATGAATAATTCAAAAAGAAAATTAAGGAAAAGATAACGTAATTTTTTTTTATCAAAATTTAATTTAGGCAAGTTATTATCTAGATTGAAAGTTCTATTTTTATCAAAATTTTATTTAAGATAAATCTTTTACAAAAATAGATTAAAAAAATAAAGATAAAATAACTTTTTTTAATTTTAAATAAAATTCGAATTAATTTTTTTTTTCATGTAAATAGCTAGAAATTTAATTGGAAAAACTAAATTAATATATCTATCTTAATAAATAATATCTAATGTTCTATAATTTATTTTAATTTTAGATAAAAAATTAGATCTATCCTAATTCCTAATATATAATAGATAATATTTTTATTTTAGATAGAATATCCCCTGGAGCTGAATTAATTTTTCCTATTTCTATATTATCCTACAATAATATCAACATATATAAATTTCCAAAACAAAAAATCTTATGTGGCAGAATCCTAGGTGGCTTAACGTGGAAATGACACGTAGAAAAATTCTAGGTGGAGCAACGCGGTGACTTTATTCCTTGCGTCTTTTATATATATAAATAGAGAGTCCCGTTCTTATGTTATTAATTCTTATTGTGAAAACTATGAACAAATTTAGAGTGTTGGATCAGAAGTGTGTACGGTTGAGAATGGATCAAAAAAAGAGGTTGATTCATTAGTAAATGGCATGAAATATAATTTTGAAAAAAAAATCAGAATGTTCCAAAAATACCCTTCCTTCTCCTTCTCCCTTTCAAACAACCCTAAGAAGCAACAAAGAGAGAATCACGATGGAGTGACGGCCGGCACATCTTCTCCACCTCGTCAAAGTCTACAAATTCATCTCCAAATTTGATCGGTTTGAGATCGTCCTTCGCAATTGAATTTTGTTCTACAAATTCTTCAAATTTGATCGGTTTGAAGTTTGAACTCATATCTTCTCTACCTCGTCAAGTTCATTCAACTGATTTGTTTGTTTCTTTTAGGAAAGTTGGATCATCTAAGAATCAGGACGGAACAACGAACGGACTTGAGAGAACGAATCTGAATTTCTCACCGTCGTCATATCTTCTTTGCCTCTTCAAAGTCTACAAATTCGTCTCCAAAATTGATCAGTTTGAACTTGTCCTTCTCAATTGAATTTTGTTCCTTTATGTCCTTATGTCAACCGTGGTTCTTACTTCTCAATTGAGAAAGATCCACATTTTCACTTGTTTTGTGCTGCCGGTGCCTGGCTGAGAACTCCCGGTCGCTGGCGTGATCCAATTCCTACAAGAGAACAATGCTCCTTTCGCTGTCAACATTTATCCTTTCCTCAGCCTATATGAAAACCAACACTTCCTATTTGATTTCGCCTTCTCGTTTGAGGCGAAATTTGCATACAAAGATGGTGTGATGAGAAGGGGAACACCACCTGTGAAATTTGCTTACATGTTTCACTTTTGTGTTGTATGTTGATTTAGTGAATTTTCAACAAATGCTATGACTTTCATCTTTAGACACGTTGGTGAGTACTGAATTTATTTCTTCCCTTGATTTTACAAGTGGATTCTTTACTAAATAAGAGATACACATTTCAATTTCCATTGAGAAAAGCAAGTTGGTATGATGTACTTTGTGGGTTAGAAGAGAAAAATCACATTGCTTGCATATGATGTGGTCTTTGTGTAAAATCATTTATCACTTTAAGAGCCTATTAGCTCAAATGGTAGAGCAATGTGCATGTGCACATAGACGTGAGTTCAAATCTCACATAGGCTAATTCTATAAACCCTTTATAGATTTTGGTTCATTACAACTCTTCTTTTGGTTCATGATTTTGTAAGCTTCGGTTCATAATAGTTCATCTTACAGTTCATGTCTTTTTGGTTCATGACATTTGTTCTTTTGGTTCATAGTAAATTAAATTTTGGTTCATAACAATTCATCTTATAGTTCATATCTTTTAAGTCATACATACTATTTGTAATTTTGATTTATGACAATTGTTCTTTTGGTTCAAAGTACATTAAAGTTTGGTTCATGCGTTTTTAAGTGTGCTTGCTATTTCAATTTATACTTGTAGGTTGATTGAATACTACCTATGATTTTAAATTACATTGTTATTACAATAGTTAACTAGAAGCAATGGAAATGACTACAGGTGCTACGCAATGGAAAGGGTCCATTTTCAGAAAACAATGTAACAGATTGATCCTTGATTACTTACACGGTTCATAGAATTAATTACATGCTTCATAGTGTCCGACGTGAAGGTTCATGGATTTTAAATAATCATTTGATTTAACAGAAAATGCATAAAATTTGTAAGGAAGACATTCAACTCATTGGGTTTGATATGAAGTGAAAAACAACCTTAAAAGCAATTACAATGTAGCAAAGTGATTTGTCAAACACAAAGTAACATAAAAATAGACAACTTAATCCCCAAAACACATAACAACTACTAAAAAGACAAATAGAGAATTGGAACTTCAATGTTTAATCTTAGGAATGAAATAAGAACAATCTTTTGATAAGTGAAGAATGTAGGTGTCACTAGCTTCATCATGATCATCCAATGGAACTCCATCAACATTCTCATCATTATCAAGACCCTTCAATGAAACTCCATCAATACTAGCATCATAATCCGAATGAGACAAGTTAGGATGACCGGAGCTTGATGGACAACCTACAATAAAAAAAGGAAAAATTAAGCAACATGGAACACGTAATGGGTAATAAAAATGTGGGGAAAACGTTTTTCTTTTGGTTCACAAATATTGTCATTATGGTTCATAATATTACACTATAAGGTTCATTGAAAATCACAATCCGGTTCATGTAAATAATAATAATATTTGACATAAACTGTATCAAATTTGGTCATTTTTGGTGGATTTGGAAACCAAATGACCAGTATCCATTAGTTAACTTCAAATGTCAGGATGACCGGATCTTGATGAACCCCATCAACACTAACATCATTATCAATACCCTTCAATTCAACCCCATCAATACTAGCATCATTATCCAAAATGAGACAAGTTAGGATGACCGGAGTTTGATGAACGACCTACAACAAAGGGGGGGGGGGGGGGAAGTGATCTAGTAAAAATGTGAAAAACACCGTTTTTCATTTGGTTCACAAATATTTTCATTGTGGTTCATAATATTAAACAGGAAGGTTCACTGAAAATAACAATGTGGTTCATATAAAATAATAATACGTATTGTAAGTGAAACGATCTAGCAAAGGTCACAAGGGTACTAATTGTTGATTCAAAACAATCTTCAACTAGTCAAGAACAACTATGCATAGACATATACACGAAAGTATCATATCCAACAAAGCATACTAAGCATCATATGAAAACATTCATTTTATCCACAAAGGGGGATTTTGAACACTTAAACATCATCAATACATGAAAAGGTGTTGCAATTTGTCAACATTATCTTCATATCCACTAATTAGAATAGTATAAGCAATATTGCAAGACATTTTAGCAAAACATGCTCATTGAGACATTTTATCAAACACTTTGTGGGCAATCAAATAAGCATACAAATTTAAATTCTAGTTTATACATAAAATTTTGTTCCCAATCTCAAAACCAAGAGTACAACACATTTCTCCATGATCTCAAGCAACAAAGACAATACACAATAACAAATTTAGGGATTATTTGAGAGCAATAAAGCATCCACCAAGCTAAATTCTTTTTAAGCACTCTTTATAAATCACTTACCTAAATTCATTATTTCTTCAATTTGGAGTAAGAATTAGTATAAATTGAAGGGGAGATCAAGATATCGAAAGAGAGATCGAGAGTCGTACATCGTGGTTTAGGGGAGATAGAAAGAAAAAGAAACCGATGTTGGCTGAAATCACGTACGTACGAGAGTCTCAGAGAGATTGTCTACAAGGGGCTGGAAATTATAAAAAATAAAGGAGTGTGACAAAAATACCCTTTCATCTTTAAAAAATAGAGGAGTGTGAGTGTTGACATCAACCCATCTAAACCCTTAATCTCACAAAATCAACGGATGAGAGTTGTTCTCATTTCTTAGGATAAGAATTTTTCTTATTTGATCCCCAATCTATAAATAGATTGTGAGTTTTTATTGCAGTTGGGTTTTTTATCGAAAATTGGTAAACATCAGCACATAATTATGATTGCTCCACTTGCTCTTCTCGAACCAAAAAACAAATTCTAAAGGCTAAGATTTAAAGAACGAAAAAAATACCATTCGGCATTTACTTCTTGCCAAATTGAGAACTGTGGCACCTCTATTGAAGGATTAACTCAGCAAGGACTATTTGGATTCGATTAAGAAATTAGTAATTCAATCTTAATTCTTTTTTTCCTATATAATTATGTGTTGATGTTTACCCATTTTCAACAAAAACCCAGTTGGGAGCTTTTTGTTCTTCCCATATACTGTATTTAGATTTGATTTAGGGTCGAGTATTCAATAGAAACTAGAATTGTAGTAAGAGAAACCGAGTACAAAAAAGAGGTGGTAAAATAAGAAGAAAAGTAGGTTTTTTATATATTTTTAATAGAAGTTTCATTTTATGGATGAAAATTGACATTTGGGTGTGTTAAGGCTATGGAAAGGAAAATTTTAAAAACAGGAGGGCACTAAAAGGAATAAGAAAAAATTTTGGACACCAAAAGGAAAAGTCGAAACCTCAAGGGCACCTAAAGGAATTTCCTTTAAATTAAATTTGTTTTCGGATATCAAAACTCAGTTTCGGTTTCAGGATTTGAGTATCACTCAAGTTTATCGTGAATATAATTCTGTGGCAGACTATATCACTGGCTCCTTCTGATGTGTCTCTGATGTTCAAATTTTTAGTCTAGTTTTAGGTGTCTTTCTTAGGTTGTTTAGTTTAGTTTTAGTAAGTTTTAGAGTTAGTTTTGTGTGTTTTTGGATAAGTTTGCATATTTTGTGAAAAGTATGGAAGCTACTCCGTTTTGTGTCTTTTTGTAGGTTTTTGAAGCAGAATCGAGCATTTTCAAGTGAAGCTGAAGTGAAGTGGTGAGTATGGAATGCATAGAAGAGGAGAAACAAGAATGCATTGCGAAGATCAAGTTGAAGTGCAAGTAAAGCCATGGAAAAAGTTTCAAAAGAGTCAAAACAGAGGCTCGTTACCGACCTGTGAGGGTCGGTACCGAGTTGTGCATTAGAGTTTTTGTTAAGGAATTCAGCAAGTGTCTACCGACCCTGTGCAAGTCGTTAACGAAGTGACTTGTGTCGGTATAAGTGCAACCGACTTTCGAGATTTATATCTTTTATCTTGTAATCTTTTAGTTTGGTAAGTTTTTATCTTTTAGATCTTTTATTAGATAGCCTTTTTAGTATAAATACCCTTGTTCTAGCCTAGGCAAGGGGGAATTCGAGTAGTTTTCTTAGGAGATAAGTCAAGAGAGAGAAAGTTCGGACTGGATTTTCGATCGAGATAGAGGAAGAAATTCGAGTTCGGTGATCGAGTTCCTAGTGTTGTTTTTCAGTTGTTTTCGGATTCCACGAGAATTTGTAAGACAATATTTCAAGTATAAATACCCTTTTTCATTCTCAACCTGAATACCCTTTTTCGAGTTCGGTGATCGAGTTCCTAGTATAAATACCCTTTTTCAGTTGTTTGCTTTAATTCAATGATGAGTGAGTAGTTTTCTTTTCTAGGGTCGGGGTTGAAACCCGACATAGTTATGCATGGTTGAATGAATATGTTGATGTTTTGATTGCCTTCTATCTTTTGATTTGCTTGTTGTGCTTATGCTTAGACGAGAGTCAAAATAATTTGAGTTTGTAGCTTGATCGAAAGAGAAAGTTGTAAACTTGAATGTTGATATTGTTCGATAACGAAAGTTTCAAACTTTGGATTCAAAACAAGTAATAAAGTGAATTAATTTATGAAAGTTGATTGATTTGCTTGTTTAGTCATCGAAATTTGATAGATTTATCTTCAAAGGCATGATCTTTATCTTCATATGAGTTTATTTGTTCTGGTTTAGTAGAAATCCAACATCGTTACCGACCCTGACAACCTTGCTTCTCGTGGTTTAGTAGAAATCCAACATCGTTACAGACCCTGACAAGGTCGTTAACGAGGTCTGTCGTATCTGTTTTTGCCTTGTTTTGTTTTGTTTTCTTGTTTTTATAGTTTGGTAAACAAACAACCTTGCTTCCCGTGAATGATTCTGACTTCGCTATACTCAGCGGGGTCTTGATTGCAAATTTTATTTGTTGCCGAGTTAAATCTGCCTTCTCAACAAATTGGCGCCGTTGTCGGGGAAGCAACAATGTTGGTTTGTTTACTTGTGGGTTTGGGAATAGCCCGACCCCGTTTTTGTTTTTAATTTTATTTTTTTTGTTTTGTTTTCTCAGGTATGCCAACAGGACATTGCAGGCTCGAGTTTGACAACACCGATTATTATTCTGAACCTGAACGCACTTTGCACCGTAGAAGGAGAGAAAACCAAGCCATGGCTACACCTGAAGAGATGGCACAAGAGATGGCAGCCCTCCGGAGACAGATGGAGGCGTTACAAGCTGATCGAGACACCGTTGCTGCAACAGCTGAACGAGAGCGAGAGAATGATGCATGTCAATGAGAGGACAATGCCCATCTACAGGAGCAGTTGAATGCCTATCCGACGAATGCCAAGCAATATATGCATCTAGAATTGAGGGTCCCGGAGTCTGAAATCGTGCTTCCAGAGATAGAGAAGACATTTGAGATCAAGTCTCAATTTATATCCTTAATAAAAAGGGCTCAGTTTGAAGGGAAACCTACTGAGTGCCCTATGGAACATATTAAAAATTTTCTTGATTTATGTGACACTATTGCTGTTGAAGGTGTCCCACTTGAATATGTTCTATTAAAAGCTTTCAGGTGGTCTCTTACTGGAAAGGCCCTGAGCTGGTTGGAGAGCTTACCTCCTAAGTCTATCAGGACTTGGAAGGCTTTGTATGATCAATTTCTTACAAAGTTCTTCCCTCCTGCCAAGACAACGGAGTTGAGAAAACGCATCACCTCCTACCACCAGCTGCCCAATGAGACCTTTGTAGAGACATGGGAGGGGTTCAAGGAGATGCTCAAACAGTGCCCCACTCATGGGCAACCCCTATATGTGCTCCAAGAAATCTTCATCCAAGGGATCAATGTAGAAACAAAGAACTGCATCAACACACACATTGTGTGCGGATTTATAGAGATGGATTCCAATGCTGCATGGGAACTATTAGACAAGTTGTCTAATTATGATGCCATGTATGGGACCCAACAACCACCCCAGCCACAGAAGCGTCTCTACATTCCTAATAAAGACGAAGTTGATCCCGATGTCAAAAATAAATTTCTACTGGATGAGATCAACCGTCTGAAGAAACATGTAAGTTTTCAGAAAACCTCTCAACCTTCTCAAGAGTGTGGTTCTTCTACCCATAGTACTTCTACTTGCACTAACATCGAGCAGGTAAGAGCTGCTGAGACATATGTTGAGATGAACTATATGAGAGGTCAATACAGGAACCCGCCTAATAACTTTGACAGGTCAAACAATTATTCAGCTTGGGGAAATCAAAATCAAAATCCGAGTTATGCAGAACCCGCTCCGGACAAACGGCCCGCGCCGTATCGACCTCCAGGCTATCAAGAGCCACCATCTTGGGTGCAAGGACTCTATGAAGGAATTAATGGCGTAAAGAATGAAATCACTAGAGTCTAAGCTAACCTCAACTACCAGATGAAAAGATGGGGAGAGTTCGATGTGTGGAAGAAGAGTGTCAACTCACAGCTAGGAAACCTAGCCGCACAGATTCCGAGGCCGCAAGGGCAACTCCCAGGCCGCCCTGAGGAGAACCCTAGAGGACAAATCGCGGTCGTGCACCTTAGGAGCGGAAAGACACTACCGGATCATGCCAAAGCCAAGGAGAAGGGCCCCGAATTTGAAGAGGACGCCACGACCCAGGTCGACAACGAGCCAAAGAGGGTCGTTACCGAGCCTGAACAACTCGGTACCGATACCCCCAGGGTCGTCACCGACCCCAACCCAGGTAAGTTTTCTACACCGAGCTCCTCCCTTAATCCCAGGCTCGATACCGACCCAACTAGGGTCGGTACCAATTCTTCTAAGGCACCAATCGACCCTATTGTCGACCCAGTAGCATCACCTCTCGAGCCCACTTTGGCTCCGAGATTGGTGATATCTCTTCCCTTTCATACTAAGAAGTCTAAGGACTCAACTGAAGGCAAGTTTAAGTGTTTCGTTAAGATTCTCCAAGGCTTAAATATTTCTATACCATTCAGTGAGGCCCTAAGCAAAATGCCGGCTTACACAAAGTTTTTGAAGGACATTCTTAGCAGGAAACGATCCATAACAGAGCTCACATATGAGGTCCGATCTATTACTGTTCCAGAGAAGTTAGGCGACCTAGGGAGATTTGCTATCACGATTGGCATAGGTGACCATCGATTCAAGGCTTTATGTGATTTGGGAACCAGTGCCAGTTTACTCCCCCTATCAATCTGGTCAAAAGCTAACATGGGACCTCTGGAACCTGTGGATATGAGGTTGTATATGTCGGATGGATCAAGTATGAAAGCTACAGGAGTCATTGATGATTATCCTATTCAAGTGGGGAAACTCTTCATTCCAAACGATTTCATCGTCTTCGACATGCCTGAAGATCCTCTAGTCCCCATCATTCTAGGCAGGCCATTCCTTACTACAACAAGCGCTACAGTCGATGTTCGGAAAGGACTCCTCACCTTCGATATAGGAGAGGAACGGGTCGAGTTCAACCTTAATCAAGATGCCAATGACACAACTACTGCCGCACAAATCGAGATGTCCCAGCCAGAGCTCAACATTGCTGAGTCTGAAGTTTCTCCTCCAACAAATAAGGACCACAAGAGTGCAACCGACACCGCTACCGACCCTCCTTGGGCCGATACCGAGCCCTTCGAACAACAATACGATGGAGGTGGCGCGTTTTGGCACGACATCGAGAGAGGTTTTGCTTCTGATAGGTCAATAACGACTGCAAATACCTCAGTGCTAACATCCTCATTAATGGACCAAGGTGAGTATTCTAACTCTGGATTCACTATCACTGATCATGATCCTTCCTTATATAATATTCCTACACCATATTCTGCTATCTATGCTATAGAGGAGTCGAAACCTCCCTGGTTTTTGGATTTCACTAATCCTTGTGTAGGAATACTGGGCATATTGATAGAAGATGAAGGACCAAAATATATTGGTCCTTCGTCTTCTAAACTCACCTTAAGTAGCTAGGAGAACACATACATAGTTGACCTTACTTTTAAAGTTAGATCTAAGAGAATGTGACAACTTAACTTTGTTAATTTCAAGACAAATCTAAAATTATGTCAAAGATTATACTTTGAAACTCTAAACTCACCTTAAGTAGGAGAACACATACATAGTTGACCTTGTAAATTTTACTTTTAAAATTAGATCTAAGAGAACTTGACAACTTAAATTTGTTAATTTGAAGACAAATATATAAAATTATGACAAAGAATATACTTTGAAACTCTAAACTCATCTCAACTTTCAAGATTAAGCAAAATGTCAAACAATAATCTGCCTACACAAAAAATTTATTATATTATTCTTCTCATATGTAAAAAATTCAAAGAAAACACTTTGAAAGTTAAAATCACCTTTCTTGATTGAGACAAATCTTCAAATAAGACACATTTGTCTTCTTGTATTTTGGTAGGACCTTAGAGAGAAGCTGTCCAACAGAGAACGACGCATGAAAATGAAGTGGGCAAACATGTGGGGTCTCGGTGTAAAGTAGGGTTTTTTCGGATTTAGAGACGACTTTAGCGACCACTATTCCGTCCAATCTTTCGTTAGAATCAGCGACCACAGATATAATGGTCGCTAAAGAAAGTTTGTCGCTAAATTTGTCGGTACTTAACCTTTGATGAGTAAGAAATGAATAAAGTGGCTACTGTCGCGGTATTTGTCGGTGTGTAGAGGCGAAAATAGCGACCGATTTATTTCGACCCTAAATTAGCCACCATATTAGCGACGACTAACACTATTGTCGCTAATTTTGGCGACGAATTGTTTGGCAGTCGCTATTTCCGTTTCAAATACCAACTAACATAGTGTCCGATGTCAGTTGGACGATATCCGCGTCAGCTTTAGCGACCAATTGTTATTCTGTCGCTAATGTAGCGACGGATGGTACTTTAGATGCTAAATTCGACGTAAATAGCGACGAAAATCGCAACGGAAGTAATCTGTCACTGTTTTCTGGTCGCTATTCCAGCGTTTTCTAGTAGTGAATTAGTGAGAAGGAATAACAATGTTTTCAACGCTAAGTATGGGGTCTTTCTAGACCCTGACAAAGCCGAGAAGGAACCACCTTGATTAGCCAAGGTAAGTTCGTCGGGCTAACGACGTTAAAAATAGCGCTCACGGGAGGCAACCCAGTTTTTGGTTTTTAGTTTTAGTTTTCTTTTCTTTTCTTTTTATTAGCTCTTTTTCCTAGCTTTCTTTTGAGTTTTTAGTAGTCTAGAAGTTTGCAAGATAGAATTGTTTCGAAACTAACGTGGCATAGGAAGTTGGGCTAAAAAAACGCTGAAAAACGAGTCGCCCAGGCTCGGTACCGAGCTGAGAGGCTCGTTACCGAGCTGAGATGGAACGCAAAAATGGAAACGCGGGCGAGGTAAGTAACCTAAACTCTATCTTCTATCCTTCTATCTCCCTCACACCACCTCTCTCTTCTCCCTCTTCCTATTAAGACCCTCTCAAATCTCCAAATCCCACACCAAAATCTCAAGCAAAAATCTTCAAATTCTCAACCAAATCCCACCGAGTTTTCCCACCCCCACCGATCGCACCACCGCACCCCAGTCCCGCTCCATTCCCACGGGCCACGATAACGAGCCCCACTCCTTGAGTTCGTTACTGAAGCACTCAAGCCCTCGTTATCCCTTTCCAATTCAATTTTTGTTCTTCAAGTTCTTCAATCTACGATATGATTTCTAAACCCTAACTATTTTCTTGCAAATTTCATGGTAATTCGGGGTAAAATTCATATCTAGATCTTGATTGAGAAATTGGTTTGCTTGTCTATGTTGCATTATGCTTCTATGCTTCTATTATTGGTGATTGATCTTGATTTTATCTCGGTAATTCTTGCTTGATTTTGCATTGAAATTTGATAAGAAAGACATGGAGTAGCTTGTTCTTGAATTAACTGATTTTCACCATGAATTTTGGCACTTATTGGCATGATTAGATAGGGTTTCGAGCAAGTATGGGGTTGCATGTGCTAGATTGTGTGTTTTTATGTGGAATTGTGGTTGAAATCGTGCTGAAATTGTCGAAAATTTTGAGGTTTGGTACTCGGAATAACTTGCGAATTGTTCTCACCCAGGTTTGTTAACGACCTGATAGGGTCGGTAACAACCTATGAAATGCTCAGTTTTTGAAACCAAACCCAGACACCTCATTACCGACCCAATTGGCTCGGTACCGAGGTATGTCGAGAGCATTTTTGAGAGCAAGTATGGGGTTTTCTTTTGGTTGGTTTGAGTGGATCTTATCTTTGAATTTCATGGTATCTGCAGGTACAAATGGCAAGCACTAGCCGAGCTAATGTTAGAGCCGTAATGAAGAGGAGGACTCAAAGGTCCCCATCTCCTCCATGCATGGACAATGTCATATTGGCTACTCTGGAGCAAGCTAAGATCTCTGATGCCGTCCTTGAGAAGGACCACTTCACAAGGTGGTTCTCGAGATCAAGCACTAAACCTTTGGGGATCTATGAGGACGTCAAGCACGCCTTTTCCATTCTTGGTATACCTCATCTGTTGAAGAAGGAGGAGACACCACATTACCCGGTCCTCACCGCCGAGTTCATAGCCATTCTCCAAACAAGCTTCAGGACCAAAACTTCGGTTGGAAAGATCAAGTTCCGGTTGGGCAATGTTGATCATGAGTGCACAATGGCTCAATTCAATGCACTCCTCGAGCTTCCTCACCACTCTAGGGATTACAAGCTCAAGAACTTTAAAGTCACCGACACTTGGAGTTACATTTCCGGGGAGGTCGAACCTTCTGCACCGGCACTTCCAAGGGCAAGCATCATCAACCCCATCTTCCTGATCATTCTCCGAATCTTGGGCACCACGTTTTGGCCCAAGAAAGAGCTTTCAAGGCCAACACAGTTGGAGATTGCATGCCTCCGTACCATTCTTTTTTAGGATCCCGCCCCCTTGAGCTTGGGGTATGAATGGTTGCAATACGTCGAGAAGTACGGGATCAAGTCAAAAGAAGTATGGTGTGGGAATCTGGTGAGTCTTCTGGCAGAGAATCTCGGTGTCGATATTGAGCGTTATACTCCAAACCGTCCCCAGAAGCTCGACTCCAAGTATTGGTTCTCCTCCAACATTTTTGTGAGGACCGAAAGAGGCACTAAGGTACTTGGCCAAGATTTGCTGCTTACCCGAGACAAGTTTAAGTAGCTTTATGTACTGAATTGGTATGAAGCTTGGACGAGCCATGCATTCCCGTTGGAGAAGAAGCCACATGATGAGCCGTCGTTGAGGGAGTGTGAGACAAGGTTCGAAGAGAAGAGGCTGCTATGGATGAAGACGAGGCAGCCAAGGAAGAGCTCGATAACGAGGATGATGACCTCGGTACTGAGGTACTTGGCAATGAAGACAACCTCGGTAACGATCAGCCAATGCTCATTAATGATTATTTTTAGGTCAATAACGAGGGATGCAGCTTCGGTAACGAGCCACCGCCTCCTCCTACCGAGCCTTAGTCGTATGAGATGATGCCCTATAACCCGGTGATCTATCAAGACCACTTCCATCCCCAGGATCACTACACACCGCCTCCTCAGCCCACCTATTCTAGATCAAGTGTTCCACCTCCATTGGTCGATGATTTGTCTTTCCAAATGCAACAGCTCAACTTGCAGCAGACACAGCTCACCCAGAGGATGGAGCGTTGGGAGGGTTTCTACGCAGGTCGCATGGATTTAGATGATGCGAGGCATCAGCAGGTGGATTCTCGTTGGAGGATGATACACTCTATTTAGTATAGGTTAACTCTTGTATTTTAGGTATGATTTGAGTGTGTTTAGGCTAGTTTTGAGCATAATTGTCATATGAAGACCGAAGACACGATTTGGAGAATTGCAAGAGTTTTGAAGACAAGTGTTGATTTGGATTTGTTTTGACACCACTTTCTTGTAACGCTTATTCCGGGAGCTACGGTGATCGGATGAAGATGAATTTGGTATCATTGGAAAGTTAACTCGAAGAGATACAATTCATAATTCTACTCCGAGTCAAAATTCTCACTCTAAGGTGGTCAAAATATCTTCCGAAAACAGCGCTAGAATTCTGTCATGATCAGGTTCGTGATCGCAGAGAGTGTTCACCGCGCCCGCGGTGGTCCACGTCAGCATAAATCCGATGCGGCGAATGCTCTTTATATCTATCTATCTTTATTTATTTCCGATATTATTTTTATTTTGTACTCTTAGTTCAAGACTATTTAGACCTAGTTTTGGAGCTTTGTTTTATATTCTCTCTGGGATCTAGTTTTCAATTATTCAGATTTTAGTATTTTTCTCTCTTATGGAGAACTAATTTCCTTTGGAGTTTGTTTGATCAAGGAAGCCTTTTTATGAATTTGTGAGATTCTGGTAACTTTTCTATCCCTTGGTTAATATCAAAATTCTTGTTCTTACTTTTATGATTATCAATTGATTTCTCTTGGTGCGCAACTTGTTGAATTTATTTGATATTCTACTGTTTGGATTAGTTTGATTATTGTCTGTGCAATCTTATTTATCCTTGAAACAACTCTTTTCTAGGATTGTGGACTAGAATTGAGAAAGAGTATTTGATTATTATTATGCATGAGACTCGTAGCTTGATTGCATGATTTAATATCCTTCTATCCTTAATACCTTGCATGATTTGAATTAAGCGTTCTTGTTCATATCATCCTTTCGCTTGGACCGTGGACAAGCGGAAATCTTTTATAAGGATTGGAATTAACTAGGGAATTAATAGAAAAGTGGATGAATCAATGATCGAATGATTAAAAAGGTGGAATTGATTGAATAAACTCTGCTTTCTTCCAATTGATTTAATCCCAATAATATTTGCTTGTTTGTTTATTTGCCTGAACTTCCAAAAACCCATGTCTTTGCTCTTTGCTGATTGATCAGAATCCCGATTCTCTTGGGTTCGACCCCTTGCTTGCTTACTATACTAGTTAGTAGTTTAGGGTTATTTATCTTTGATCTTGGCAACAACGATTTTAGCCGAGTCAGAGGACAATGGATCAACGGGTGACAGTTGATGAGGAGCGCTGGAGGACCATGTACGAGTTCATGGGCAACTTTGAGCGCCAGTTTCCACCACCACCACGGCGATGATTCAGCTTTCAAAGGATGTTCTTTTTCACTTCAGTTTAATCTTGTGAGTTTCTTTCTTTTCCTTATTCTTTTCTACTGCTTAGCTTTATTACAGTGGGGACACTATAATTTTAAGTATGGGGTAGGGAAGGGAAGAAAACTTACTTGCTTATTTGCTTGTTTGTTTGCTTTGTTTTGTTTGCTTTGATTAGTTGTCTTTGTTTATAAAATATCACAAAAAAAATTGAAAAACTTTGAAAATTCAAAAAAAGAAGAGTTTTTAAAATGGATAAATACCTTGTCTTTTGGTTCTATGATAGTTAATTGCTTACATGATCATGTAATTTCCTTTTAGCATGTTTTTGATGGTATAACCTGATTCTTAGTATGAAATTGTTTTCATAGAGGAATAGCATTTTGATGAAATTGAGCATGTATAACTTTTAGCATAAGTAGTGCAATCGAACAAAAATTGCTACCTTGTGAGTTATTTTTGGCCTTATAGGGAGAACATAAAAAATCCCTCTTCTTTTCTTGTGTGATTTACTCTCTTTATGTATATTATCTCTTGGAATTGTGATGGTTATCTATTTCTTGAGACCTATATAAGATTTTTAGTTCATTACTTGTGAAAGTCATATGATAGATAACTTATTTTTATGAGCCTTATTTATCCCTATCCACCCTTTACATGATCCTTCTTTTTGACAGCCAATTTAAGCTTTAGCCTTTTGTTTTTAGCTCCACAAAGTTGTTTCCCTAGCTGAGATAAGCTTGATCCTATCCGGGGATTAGGACTTAGGTTGGAGAGGTATGTATGTAGAGTGAGAAATGTTATGTTTTGGTTCAAAATAAGGGTTTTGGGGAAGGGTAGATTGGAAGTCTCTTGTTTTATTTTGTAAAAAGATATCTTGGATAAGAAAAGATGCACAAAAATAAGAAGAGGAAACAAATGTTTGGATCGATACCGGCCTATGTGGGCTCGGTACCGATAGATAGAACGAAGAAGGAAAATCGAGGAGAAAGTGTAGCAGATGTGCATTGTGTTTAAAGTTAAACCACAGATTCTTTTATGTTTTTATAAGGCTTTCTAGGATTTTTTAAAAGTTGAGTGAGTTTGAGCATAATGAGAGTGAGTTTGGTATGATGTTGTTATGAGAGTTTTTGATTGATGTGTGAGTTTTTAGGAGTCTCTAATTCCCGGATATTATTAGCACCACATAGCCAAAATATTTCCACGTACCAAGCCCCATTACAACCCGGCCGAATGGAAGCTTCTTTGAATTTTTTCATTGAGCCTAAGTTCTCTTGATGATTTTTGCTTGTTTTGACAAATCTTAGGTGGAGAGTTTGGTGATATAAGCTCCAATTTCTATGAGTTTTTGCATATAAGATGGAGTTGAGAGATTGAATTTATAAGCCTAAACACTTGAGAGTTGAGTGAAACACATATCCATAGTGAGGTTGGATTGTTGCTGCTTATGTCTATTAGTGCTTATATATGTGTGATGACGTTAATAGTCATTTTCTATTTTTGCTATGTTTTGATGTTCTTCTGAGATGATGGCTATTACTTGATAAGCATGATGTTTGGTTTTGGTTATTGTATAGTGTCTGCTTGAGGACAAGCAAGCTTAAGTGTGGGGTATTTTGATGTTCGTGTTTTTGGTCTAGTTTTAGGTGTCTTTCTTAGGTTGTTTAGTTTAGTTTTAGTAAGTTTTAGAGTTAGTTTTGTGTGTTTTTGGATAAGTTTGGATATTTTGTGAAAAGTATGGAAGCTACTCTGTTTTGTTTCTTTTTGTAGGTTTTTGAAGCAGAATTGAGCATTTTCAAGTGAAGCTGAAGTGAAGTGGTGAGTGTGGAATGCATAGAAGAGAAGAAAGAAGAATGCATTGTCAAGATCAAGTTGAAGTGCAAGTAAAGCCATGGAAAAAGTTTCAAAAGAGTCAAAACAGAGGCTCCTTACCGACCTGTGAGGGTCGGTACCGAGCTGTGCATCAAAGTTTTTATTAAGGAATTTAGTAAGTGTCTACCGACCCTGTGCAGGTCGTTAACAAAGTGACTTGTGTCGGTAGAAGCGCATCCGACTTTCGGGATTTATATCTTTTATATTGTAATCTTTTAGTTTGGTAAGTTTTTATCTTTTAGATCTTTTATTAGATAGCCTTTTTAGTATAAATACCCTTGTTCTAGCCTAGGCAAGGGGGGATTCTAGTAGCTTTCTTACGAGAGAAGTCGACATAGAGAGAGTTCGGACTGTATTTCCGATCGAGAGAGAGGAAGAAATTCGAGTTCGGTGATTGAATTCCTAGTGTTGTTATTCAGTTGTTTTCGGATTCCACGAGAATTGGTAAGACGATATTTCTTTCAATTTCAAGTAAGTTTTGCTTTTCATGTTCTCTTTGAATAAATTTTTTTGCTTTAATTCAATGATGAGTGAGCAGTTTTCTTTTCTAGGGTCGGGGTTGAAACCCAACATAGTTGTGCATGGTTGAATGAATATGTTGATGTTTTGATTGCCTTCTATCCTTTGAATTGCTTGTTGTGCTTATGCTTAGATGAGAGTCAAAGTAATTTGAGTTTGTAGCTTGATCGAAAGAAAAAGTTGTAAACTTGAATGTTGATATTGTTCGATAACGAAAGTTTCGAACTTTCGATTCAAAAGAAATAATAAAGTGAATTAATTTATGAAAGTCGATTGATTTTCTCGTTTAGTCAACGAAAGTTGATAGATTTATCTTCAAAGGCATGATCTTTATCTTCATATGAGTTTATATGCATAGCTATGTTCTGGTAACCCTTGTCCTAGAGATTTTTATACTTTGATTTCCTTAAGTTTAGAATTCAAATACACTCGTTACCGAGGCGCTTTGGATCGGTACCGAGCCTGCACTTGCATCGTTATTTGTTCTGGTTTAGTAGAAATCCAGCATCGTTACCGACCCTGACATGGTCGTTAACGAGGTCTGTCGTAGTGGTTTTTGTCTTGTTTTGTTTTGTTTTCTTGTTTTTATAGTTCGGTAAACAAACAACCTTGCTTCCCGTGGACGATCCTGACTTCGCTATACTCAATGTGGTCTTGACTATAAATTTTATTTGTTGTCGAGTTAAATCTTTCCTCTCAACAGTCTCCTCTATCCCGCATGCAGTTGATTCGGATTTGCACATCTTCATGCCTCAGAATGCCCTAGGGCGGTCATAGTTTGTTAGTGATCACCCTAACTTCTTTCCTTATTAGAAAAATCCATTTCAAAATGTTGCACCCGCAAATCTGGAAATAGTGCACCCCTTTAGGCGCCATGACCTTAATAGGAGGACACTCGGGCGTAACAACCAAAGGTATCTTGGTCGTAACGGTCCTAACAAATGTGATGCATCGAGTTTCCTTAGTTATCGAGTTCCATTAAATATCATCTTACCTACCACAATTTAATTTGTCACCTACCTTTAATCAACTCTCGTTGTTTACCTATTTCTCCATTTCAAAACCTCTCTAAAAAACCCACAAGACACTTTCTCCATCTTCATCATTTTTTCACTTGTTCAAAGTTCCAATAAACTAGAATGGTTATTACACTCACTTTTTGAGATTAGAGGAGAAAACTATAATGAGGTATGTCGAAAGATGGTAAATATATGAGAAAATTGTACAAGGGATCCTTTAACCATACCGAGGGTTAAGGCGTAAAATACAAGGCTAAAAAATGGATTTGGAAGATCCAACAACCCCCTACCTCCTCACCAAAACCCCAAGCTCCTATACAAGCATCAAAAAGGCCCAAAAAACTCCTCGGCGGAAGAGTCCCAAGGGTGACAAAAAGGCCATCAAAGACCCCCTAAAGAGGCCCTTGTCTCTGAACCCAAAGCACAAGCAGCAACTAGCAACAAGCAAGTAACAATACACACCTCAGTCGGCAAGCATGAGGCGGAGCAAAAGGTGCCAAAAGAAAAAAAGAGAGAAGTGAGGGATCCTAGAGAGAAGAGATGATCATGTACGCAAAATTCTCCGAAGCCTTCTCCCTTTTCACCCGTTGAGCAGGCAAGCCACTAAAATTCGTTCTTTGCAAGCCTTTACTATTTTGATGGTGCATTCGGTGACATTGGGCTTTTCTCTTTGGAAGAGCATGTCATTCCGGGCATCCCATACATGGTATACAATACCGAGGAGGGTAATGAGTCGAGCCTTGAAGATTGGGTTGTTTTGGTTGGGTGAGCGAATGAACCAATCGGTTCACTCATCAAGGCTTCTTTTTCTAATTTGTACACCTTGTAAGTCCAAACACGGTCTATGATCTCTTGGACAAAGGTGCATTGTCCCCATAGTTTTCGAAAGATTCAGCCCCATTCCCACAAAGAATGCAATCATCGTTGACAAGTGGGTCCCTCTTCTAGATCCAACTAAGAGTTGGGAGCCTGCCGAGGTGGGCAAGCCAAAATATAAAGCTCCATCTCCTTGCTCTCACCTTTGTCCATATAATCTCACACCAAGGAAGGTTTGGGCCTTTGTTCTGAAGCAAATCATAAAGAGCATGGGCATCTAGTTTGTCATACAGTAAGGTGAGAGCGTTGAGGCCAGTTGGGTCATTATCATTTGCCTCGCTTGGATGGCCTCCAGCACCATTTTCTAAGTTAAGAAGGCTTTTCCAAGCCCATGAATCCGTGCTTCTTGTTCTTAGGTTCCAAGGACTTCCCCTCCTCATGTGGTTGTTTGCGACCCACTTTGTCCATAAATTGTGTTTTCCCACATGCACCTCATGTCCTAGCTTAAAGAGTACGGCCCGGTTCCAAGGTAAAATCTCTTTAAAATTCATCACACCTTCATTGTAGGGCTTGATTACCAACTTCCATGCCACTAGGCCCCCCCCCTTTGCCACTCAATGATCTTGGCTTCAATTCGTGTGACTACTTCCTTGGGGATGATTGTGGGTTGGATCCAAAGGAAGATTAGTCCTTCCAACATGGAGCATATGACTTGGGCATGTCCCTCATAAGAGAGCATGCGAGCTCCACATCGGTTGACCACATTGGTGATTTTGTTGAGAAGGGGCCCGTATTCGGAGAATTTGAGCTTGTCGGAATGGAGAGGCATGCCAAGGTATCTAATCGGGAAGCATCCAAACTCGAAGCCAAAAATACCGGCTAGGTCCCTTTTTGACACAAATCAAGGGAGGATCCAAGCGAATGATTCGTTGAAGACGAATGGAGGACAAACACCAAGACCTTTACTAAGGTCCCGATCAATTAAATTTAAGAAGGTGTTCATGGATCTGATATTATCCTTCGATTGTGTTCATCAATGGCGTCCAAGGCCACCAAAGAAGAGGATGAAGTCATAAAAGTTCAAAAAGTTAAGAAGCCCGTCAAATTAAAAATAGTGCTCAGCAAAATGGTCATAACTTGGTCTACAAAATTGATCTTAAGTCCGTTCAAATTGCGTTGGATAGATGATTAAAAGATCTACAACTTTGTAGTATCCAAGAGTAAAGAGGCCAAAAATACTATTTACTGAGAGTTGTTCAAGTCTTACGGGAATCTTATCTTTTATTTTTATTCTATCTTTATTTTTATGATAATTTCGTCCATAGGAAGTTTGTTAGGGCTAAAATATATCTTGCTTTATTATTATTTATATCCTTTTGAGTTTTAGGATTAGTTTTTTAGTTTTCTTATCTAAACGATTCAGATAATTATTTATTTGATTTATTTATGGTAAGGGGATTTAGATAGGAGTTTTAGGAATATATTAGGTTATCTTGTGGGGCAAACAAAAGGTCCATCATACCCCTCTAGGGACGGCCACCTTATTACTTGTTATCCAAGGAGACTCTTTTGTATTCCCTTTAAATAGCTTTGTTGTTCATTCAATAAAATTCAGCCTGAATTAGATAAACCCCTATTGGTTTATCTAGTTCATGGGCCATTAAAGCAACTATTGTGTTAAAGCAATTTTGATCATAATTCACCACTTCGTTCTTGTTTCAATTCAGATTTGAGTTGTTAATTTCATCAGTTAAGTTAGTTCTAGTTTGATTGTTAAAGATCAATCAAGTTAATCAATCGGATTTATCGTTAGAGAGCCAATCTGATTGAACTATCAAAGTTGATTGTTTCAATTCATCAAATTCAGTTTGCTTTCGTTCATACTCAATTTTCAAGAATTACATTACTTGCGTGAAAAGATATTAACTTTGGAAGCATTGTAGGTTGGAAAACAAATACAAGGCAAGATCGGGACTTGTGTGGGTCATAAACGAGGTTTCTAAGGAGCAATCCGAGAAAATCACGTATCAAGTGGTATCATTTATCCAGGTTGAGACAAGTTTCATTCTTTGATATTTTCTATTGATCTTCAATGTATGTTAGTGCAGATTTTTATCAGTGCCTTCAACTTCACTTGGCGATTTCGAAAAGCATCGATCCCGAAATTTTCTCTAACGAGTGCCCAATCGAAGATAATTACGAGTGCTCTTCAATTTTCAACAATCTTTTCACATATTCCAGCCATATGGATGAGGAAAATTGTGATTTTGAGGACTACAAAAAGGAAGATGCCCCGCTGAATTTGCTTTCTTTGGATCCTATTGAAGATTCTATTGCTTGGCCAACGTTGTCATCATCAACGCCGATCCGTGCACCTCCCAGATCAGCCCCAACATGGTTCAATGTGAAACCTAAGGAGGTATCAAAGGCAACCCCCACGTGTGGCCATCGTTGAGGACGAAGAAGGGATATCAACAAACGACACAACTATGGTATGCCCGAGTGTGCTTGAATTGGCGCCTATGCAATTCAATGAAGATCTTTCTACATTGGAGAATTTGTACCATGTCCTTTTGTTCTTTACCAACATCGCCTTGAGGACAAGTCAAATTCAAGTGGGGGAGAATGACACAAATCAAGGGAGGATCCAAGTGAATGATTCGTTGAAGACGAATGGAGGACAAAGACCAAGACCTTTACTAAGGTCTCGATCATTTAGATTTAAGAAGGTGTTCATGGATCTGATATCATCCTTCGATTATATTCATAAATGGAGTCCAAGGCCACCAAGGAAGAGGATGAAGTCATAAAAGTTCGGATGGTTACGAAGCTCGTCAAATTAAAAACAGTGCTCAGTAAAATGGTCATAACTTGGCCTATAAAATTGATCTCAAGTCCGTTAAAATTGCATTGGATAGATAATTACAAGATCTACAACTTTGTAGTTTTTGTCGAATCCAGAATCCAAGAGTAAAGAGGCCAAAAATGCGATTTACTGAGAGTTGTTCAAGTCTTACGGGAATCTTATTTTTTTTTTATTCTATCTTTATTTTTATGATAATTTCGGCCATATGAAGTTTGTTAGGGATGAAATATATCTTGCTTTATTATTTTTTATATCTTTTTGAGTTTTATGATTAGTTTTTTAGTTTTCTTATCTAAATGAGTCAGATAATTATTTATTTGATTTATTTATGGTAAGGGAACTTATATAAGAGTTTTAGGAATATTTTAGGCTATCTTGTGAGGCAATCAAAAGGTCCATCATACCCCTCTAGGGATGGCCACCTTATTACTTGTTCACCAATGAGACTTTTTTGTATTCTCTTTAAATAACTTTGTTATTCATTCAATAAAATTCAGCCTGAATTAGATAAACCCCTATAGGTTTATCTAGTTTATGGGCCATTAAAGCAACTATTGTGTTAAAGCAATTTCGATCATAATCATCACCAATTCGTTCTTGTTTCAATTCAGATTTGAGTTGTTAATTTCATCAATTAAGTTAGTTCTAGTTTGATTGTTAAAGATCAAACCTAGTTCATCAATTGAATTTAGCGTTAGAGCCAATTCAATTATATTATCTCTTTGGTTATCTTAATTCTTCAAATCAGTTACATTCTCATTCATATTTCAAGTTTCTTGTTCATCAAGTTATTAACTTTGGATGCAAAGTGGTTGCAAAGAGAATTACTTGTCAAGATCGGGCCAAAACAAGACCGAATTGTCATCATCGAGGAGATAATTTCGTATCACTTTTCTCATTTGTGGTGACTGCCCCAAAGAAAATTCTACTCTTGTGATCATTGGTAATGAGACCCAAGGCTTTCCCGAAGTCAAGGAGGCTATCTTTGATGGTTTTTAAGGTGATTCAGGTATGCTTACAAAAGATGAGGAGATTGTCGGCAAAGGATATGTTGGTAAGCTTGAGTTGTTGGCATTTGAGGTGGAAGCAATGCCCCTTGTCTTGCTTCCCTTTTCTAGTCTCTGGTTGAAAGTTCCATGACTAGCACAAAAAGGAAGGCGGGAGAGGGGATCACCTTGTCGGAGGCCTCTCTTGCCGGTGAAGAAACCCTTAGACTCTCTATTGATGAGGATGGAATACCGAGGAGTGGTCACATTTTGGAGAGTGAGTTGGATGAGCCAAGGAGGAAAGCCAAAGTACTGCATGGTTTTCTCTAGGAAGTTCCAATCCACACTATCAAAACCTTTGTGCAAGTCAACTTGAATGAGGCATCGTTTGGTGACTTGCATTTTCTCATAATTGGCGACAAGTACTTGAGCAACCATGATGTTATGGGTGATGGAGCGTCCGGGAACAAAGGCTTTTTTCCCAAAAGAGATGATATGATCAAATAGCGGCCTTATCCGCCTTGTCGGAGTCCTCTCTTGCCGGCGAAGAATCCCTTAGGCTCTCTATTGATGAGGATGGAATACCGAGGAGTGGTCACACTTTTGAGAGTGAGTTGGATGAGCCAAGGAGGAAAAAGGAGGAAAGTTGAAGTAGTGCATGGTTTTCTCTTGGAAGTTCCATTCCACACTATCAAAAGCTTTGTGCTAGTCAACTTGGATGAGGCATCGTTTGGTGACGTGCCTTTTCTCATAATTGGCGGCAAGTACTTGGGAAACCATTATGTTATGGGTGATGGAGCGTCCAGGAACAAACTCTTTCCAAAAAGAGATGATATTATCAAATAGCAGCCGTATGCGCCTTGTCGGAGGCCTCTCTTGTCGGTGAAGAACCCCTTAGGCTCTCTATTGTTGAGGATGGAGTACCGAGGAGTGGTCACACTTTGGAGAGTGAGTTGGATGAGCCAAGTAGGAAAGCCGAAGTAGCGCATGGTTTTCTCTAGGAAGTTCCAATGCACACTATCAAAAGCTTTGTGCAAGTCAACTTGAATGAGGCATCGTTTGGTGACATGCCTTTTCGCATAATTGGTGGCAAGTACTTGGGCAAACATGATGTTATGGGTGTGGAGCATCCGGGAACAAAGGCTCTTTGCCCAAAAAAGATGATATTATCAAATAGAGGCCTTATCCGACTTACAAGGAACTTGGAAATGTCTTTGAGGAAGGTATTGCAACATGAAATAGCACGGAAGTCTCTTACAAGAAAGGGGTTGTCCACTTTGGATATTAAGCTCACAAAAGTGTTGTTCCAATCTCTTAACAATCTTCCGGATTGGAAAAATTCTTGCATGGCACAAACATCTTCTTTGACAATAGTCCAACCATTCTTGAAGAAGTGACTCTAGAAGCCATTGGGTCATGGGGATTTGTGTAACACCCCGTGATTTGAGATCCTTTATAATATATTAAAGTGCTACCCATGTCAACAAGAGTTCTTCCTTTTCTAAGTTTGAGTGAGGGGAAAGAACTCATAAGTTAAGCGTGCAAGGGCGAGAGTCGTACCAGGATGGGTGACCTCCTGGGAAGTCCTTGGGTTTGAATGGAATTGCGCTTCTAAAGGCTTGGGCCTTACAAATGGTATCAGAGCCGACTCTAGGTTATGAGTGCACTTGGCTCGGAGGGCGTTGACTCGACTTAGAGGGTGGTGCTTGGGCCTTGACGAGGACGTCAATTGTTTAAGTGGGGGAGATTGTAACACCCCGAGATCCTTTATAATATATTAAAGTGCTACCCATGTCAACAAGAGTTCTTCCTTTTCTGAGTTTGAGTGAGGACAAAGAACTCATAAGTTAAGCATGCAAGGGCGAGAGTAGTACCAGGATGGGTGACCTCCTGGGAAGTCCTCGGGTTGACATGGGATTGCGCTTCTAAAGGCTTGGGCCTTACAATTTATTGGAGCAAATGTCCATAAAAGGCCATTCTAACCTCCTCTTCATTCGGCATCAAGGTCAAGCTTCCCAAGTCTTCTTGCACGAGAGTCGGTCCATCAATACTATCAAAATTAAAAGAGTGGGATGGTTTGGCTGAGCCAATGAGTTGTTCATAGAAGCCGACTAATATAAATATATTATACAAACATATTGTTTAGGAGGAAGTAAATAGTCTCTAACCACATCATAAAGTGAGTAACCCCCCACCTCCTGCAAGTTTATCATTTAAATATCTCCACAAAAAGTAAACTAAGTTTCATCCAGCCCACTCATCTCATGTTGATATGGAAAGCAAGGGTAGGAAGTCGCCTTTAGGAACATACCTTGTGTGGAACTTTCAATAGCATTAATCTTCTTAGTATGTCCACTTACTTCAATAACTGAGGTATCATTTATGGCCCGATTTATAATCTCTTTATCCTCAATTTGTCTTTCATCTATGATCTCCTTCTCTTTTGCAAACTTATCTTCCGTCTTATCCTTTCCTTTCATCTTATTGTTTTTAGACTATTTTGTGTTGATCTCTCGGATCCTTATAGGAGTTGTTTTACATTGCAACTTATGTGGGTTCCTTGGTGATAATGCCCCTAGAAGTAGGGAGAGTCCTAGGGATTTAGCATTCTTGGTTTTTTGGATAATCATTTGTTTTTTTCCTTTCATATCAGCTAATGTGTTCCGACCTTGCTCCTCTGTCCCTTACTAGAGACTTCATCTTCTTGCATAACATTGGATGTTGATGTTGTAGCTTTCTTTTTATTTTTTTCCACCTTTATTTTGGAGATTCTGCATGTGGAAATCCTTAGAGGGCATGTCTCAAATTCATGACCCCCACTGCAATGCCTACATCCTTCGGAGATTTCCTCATACAAAACATTGTATTCTTTCGTATTCTGGTAGCAATTCGATACCAAATAGCCTTTGAGAGAGTATTCGTTCTTGATCCGTGACAAAATAAAAAAATTTAATGTAAGAATTCCTATACTGTCCAAACCCACCCATTATGTCAGTAGGTTGAGCGGACCGGCTCATGTTTGCTCATGTCTAAAAAATCCTAATTGCATATTCTACTAGATTTTGGAGCTTTAACAAGAAAAATTGCTAGTTTTCCTTTAGGTAGCGTTATTAGGGCATGTTTAGATTTAATTTTTAAGGTTTTAATTAATTTTTATAGTTTTATAAGTTTGGTGGAAGATTCAGAATCTACCCTTGTTTTGTATAATTTTGTAGATTTAAGGATGAACAAGTGTGGATGGGTCGGAAGCTGGCAAAAACAAGGAGTTTGAGAGTCCTCGGAGTCAAGATGGAGTAGAATAGAGTCAAACCGAGCTGCGCTATGAAGGATCAAGATAAAGGATGAAGAGTGGGAAGACACGGACAACTGCAATAGAGACACACCCGTGTGATGGTGTATAGACCTGTGTAATGCTGATAGAGAATTCATGTGAAAGATGTGAGCTGGATGGGAGAATACTCGACCGCGTTTTGGGTGCCCAACCTACATCATGCCGCGCGTCCGCGAAGATCTATCTTTTGCCCTCATTTTATCTAGTTGCCTTATATTCCGAGTTTATCTTTCTATATAGTTGTTTTAAGTTTAGAATTCATATTTGGATAACTCATTAGAAGAAAGTTGTTACATTATGAGCAGCTAATTTTCTTTTGTTTAATTAGTAACTTGAGGTTATGAGTTACACATTATTGTGAGATTTGATTGATTCTCTATAATTTTGAATAGAGTTATTCTCTTTGCTTAATTGAACAAGGGTTGTCTAGGTTTTATTAGATTGATCACCTAATAAAATTTAAGATTGATCTAGAATTAGATCTAATTAATTACCGGTTGGAATTGATTAGGTTATAATAGAAACTATAATTGATTAGGACTAGTTGGACTAATTACTTATATAAGAGAATAAATTCACAAATCCCTTGGATGTCTAGTTGCTTTGAGTCTTTGTTTCTATCGACACTTGGATCTCAATGTTGTTACTAAACTGAATCTAGATGATTTTTAGGTTGTTTAGTAATTAGGATCATTAGGCTAGTAGTTCTAATAACTATTCGGAAAGAGAATTCGCTTGCCTTACCATTGTATTTGGGTTAGGTTTCCGTTTCTTCTTGTATCTCTCTTTGTTTTTTACCACAACGACGTTGTCCATAGATCAAATTATTTTGTGGATTGGGTTTCACTTGACTGTCTACAACCCTATTGCCAACCGAATCTGATCAATTCCATCAATCAGTCTATGGGGATGGGAACATTTATTGAGCTCATTTTCCCCGCTTTTCTGCGAGGGCGAAGAGACTCGAGTAGATTTAGAACGTTTTCATTGTCCGTTGGTGCAATCATTTCGAATTTGGTTATCGGTCCTTTCCCATTATCAATTTGAAGCTTCCTTTCTTGTTGTAATCTTCCTATAAAGAGGTCAGTTTGTTATCGAAGGAAGGTGGCAAGGACCGACGAAGGGGGTGGGGGAACAAAATCGCTATGTGTTGGGTGCGCTTTACCCTCTCCACAATGATGACTTTGTTGTCTTAGAGTTCGTTGAAGCTTCCTTCTTCTCCAAAACTAGAACTCGATCTCAGTCCTTTTCCTGTCAAGATGCAAACTTTTTTGGAGGCCAAAGCACAAAGAAAAATGTTTTTATTCCTCAAACTTTTATGTCTACTCCTGTCTTGTCGCCTCCAATTATTGGCTTGTGCGGGCTCAATTCCTTTGAGTTTCATTCTTGCAAACGTACTCCCTTCAAGGATTGTAGTGGACTACTATAGAAGTTGACGCTCTATAATAGAATTTCCATTATAGATTATTCAAGAGAAAAGAAAATCCAATAATAAGATTCATAATAGATATTAACTAATTAAATATATTCTTCTCATACTTATTTATTTATATTTATATTTATATTTTGCATTCATACTCAAATTTGAATTTAGCATTATAGTATCTATATTTTGCATTCTTATTTTAGTTAGATTTAACATTATAGTTCTAGATCAACCTTATCAAAAAACCCTTCATTTTCTATATGGCATGGAAGTACAACAACAACAATAACAACAACAACAACAACAACAACAACAACAACAACAACAACAACAACAACAACAACAACAACAACAACAACAACAACAACAATATTTACCCAGTGGAACTTCCCTTATGAGAAATCTGGGGGTCAAGATGGGGGCACCCCTAGCTTAGAGCAACAGGGGAGCGACCAAAAGAACCGACGAGACCATAGAGACCACATAACACATATACGAAACAAGGCAACCAAAAATCAAAGACAAGACAAAAACGAAACTGAAACGAAAAAACCAAAACATAAACGCGGGGTACTTGCGCACTCAATTTTTTTGTAAGCACACAGAATTTCCGCGAAGGCTAGATTCGTGAAAAAAATACCACGAAGCCTAGATTCGCGAGGGGTAAATAAGGAAATTCGGAAAAGGGTCGAAAAAAGTCACGAAAGCAGGCCCAACAGGCCTCACGAAGGCAGGGCTTGCGAGGTCCAAAATGGCCCAACTATTATCACAAGCGCTGGGCTCGCGAGATCCAAAAAGGCCCAATGGGAATCACGAAGGCAGGGCTCGCGAGCTGGCTAGGTTAAATCCAGAAATCGACGTCGTCGTCGTCTTCATCGTGTCGCGAATCCTGCAATCGCGAAACAATCTCGATCAATGGCAACGCCACCACCCACCACTGACGCGCGGGACGGGACTCCACCGCCTATAGAGGCCGTCGATCTACCTGCCGCCTCCGCAGGTGGTCCGCATCTTGGCGGTGCTCCGCCTCCCACATCCGGCGGTGCTCCGCCTCCTACATCCGGCGGTGCTCCGCCTGCCACCTCCGGTGGAGCTCCCGGAAAGAAAAGACGCCGGAAAAATTCCAACCCTCCGGCGAGTCGGCGTTTTAGGATGATTCGCGGTCGATTGGCGGAAGTGGCTCCGACAACGGCTTCCGAGGCCGGTCCGTCGATCCGTAGTCCGATACGTACAAGATCGTCGTCTTTGGCCACGGTATGATTCGATTCAAACTAAATAAAATTTATTTAATTTTTTGTAATTAAATTCCATGGTTAGAAATTATTTTATTTTATCAATTCATTGATATATTTTGCATTATTATTTAAATGCATATTCATAATATTTTATTTTGCATTAGTTGTGGTTAGAATTTGAATTCGTTAGAAGTTGTGTAATGTGTATTATAATCTATTTATATTTCACACTTACTACAATTTTAATAAAAAAGTAGAATATGTGATCACAATTATAGAAATCTAAATTCACAATTATAAAAATGGAGAAAACAGGAAAATCTTCTTAAGTTAAAAAAAAAACCTACGATACATTTACAAGAAGGCAATTTTTTTAGGTTGAGAATATCTTAGATATTAAAATTTGGAGAGATTTTTTCAATTATATGTATTAGGAAAACAATTTGGATAAATATCGAAGGTTACTAGAATTGAATGGATATACAACTAATTTTTATGTTTTGAGGGATATAAAACTGATTTTGCAAGATTGTAAGGATATACAAATAATTATCCCCAGATAATACAATAACAATTTAAAAATATTAATTTATGAAAAATGTTAAAAACGCTATAAACCTCACGATTTTAATTTAAATTTGAAACCTAAAGGATCTTCACACAAGCTTGAGCGTTGTCCTTCTCGAGAAGAAGAGAAGAAAGACAGGGCCAAAGCTTACAGCCGTAGAGATCGCACGTGTTGTACTTGTCGGGGTCCCACGTACTGAGCAGCAGTTGATTGACGAGGATCCTGAGCTGACATCGGCCCCGATTGAGGATACAGACCCCTCCATTGATATAGAGGTGGATTTTACGGATGAGATGATCCCAGATGACCTCCCGGATGACGACGAGCACATACAGTTTGACGCACCTATGGGTACTGCAGAGGATCTGTCGGTGGACGATTATCAGATTTCTGAGCCCACCACCTCTATGCCACCACCCTCCACGGCCCATTGCCCGCCTCCCACATATTCTAGTACTCATCGACCGACAGATGTCTCCCATATAGTAATTTTTTCTGGCCCACCACTTACATCCACTACCCCTCCCACGCGTTCTACTACTCCATCTCTTTCTCCAGAGACAGATCCTCCTCCCTCTGCTCCATCTGTAGCCACTTCCGCTACCCCTCATTCTGCTCCGCCTCCGGCTCCAGTTCCGGGTCCAGCTACTGCTACTGCTTCGGCTCCAGCTCCAGCTCCTGCTCTGGCTCCCGATCCCGCTCATGAGGTCCCTCCTGCAGTGGAGGGCGAGATTGTAGTTGATGAGCCTGGAGGTCCTTATTACGATAGTCTACTGACTCACTATTCCACGCATGTGGCGCGACGGATATGGGCCACCACCGGGAGAGAGGACTTGCCGTTGAAGAACGTACGTAAACTTTATTACAATTAATATTTTTGTTAACTTATATCGTTCACGTTTAATAAAAAAAACGTTTTTTCTTCCTTTCAGTGGAAGAAAATTGTTAGAGTGTGGTCCCGTAAGACCATTATGGACCAGCTTCGGCCGTACATGCAGGGGGGGCCTGATTCTTGGTGGGTCTCGCACAGAGGAGCGGTATCACTAGGTTGGTCCACCTCTCCTTTGGGCGGACCGACCACATTCTCATTTCTGCATTTGTGGAGCGTTGGTATCCCGAGACCAACAGCTTCCACTTCCCGTGGGGCGAGATTACGATTACTCTCCATGATCTGCATAAGATTTTTGGGTTGAGGATTGATGGAGATGCTATGATATCGCCACTTACACAATCACAGATCCATGCTCGCATGACGGAGATGTATGACCTTGACCCGCAGACAGCCAAGGCTTGGAGGACATCAGCCCCTTCGACTACAGTAGGACAGATGTTGTTACATATGCTGGATGGGACGAGACCCGCACCCCCGGAGACTATTGCCACGACGTTCCTCTGATACTTTCTAGGGATGACGCTGTTTGCCGACAAGAGCGGCGATTCTATCAAGACGTGGTTGTTGGGATTCTTATTTGACCATGATAGGACGGGCCATTACGCTTGGGGTACGGGTCTCCTTGTGGGTTTGTATCGAGAGCTCGGTATGACGTCGCACGTCGAGGCGGCGGGTGTCGCAGGATGCGCCCTTCTTCTTAGGGTACGTGGATTACTAAATATTTTATGTGGAGTCTTTTATTCTTAATTGAATTCGTTACTAAATAATGTATTTGCAGACATGGATTACTAGTTACTTTGAGCACACCCGTGGTCGTACTATCTTGTCGCTTGAGAGGTTTGAGGATCAGCAGGCGGCGGCACTTCAGGCCGCCGATCGGGTTCCTGAAAAGGAACCTGAGCGACTGATTGAGATGCGACAGGTGTTGGACCAGACCCGTGCGGAGGAGGTAATTTGTTATATTGGCAATTACAAGACATTTATTTTATTTTCGTAGGTAGTAATTAAGTATGATCCATTTTCGTTTTTGTAGATTACATGGATGCCGTGGGGCGCCGAGATGTCCTTTGACGACGTTTACCGGATCTCTAGATATAGTGGTGTTTTACACATGGGTAGCATGATGGAGGCGTACTATCTGGGGCGCAGTCTGAGGCAGTTCGTGCGTATTCAGACTATCCCGGATCCACCATTACAGCCTTCGATTGTGTTGCGTCAGGAGACTCTCAAGAGTCGTGCCTACAAGGTGGAGTACTATTCCGCGGACCAGCATTGGGAGGATCGTTTGGATCATTTGATCGAGCTACCTGATCAGCGGGCAGAGTATGCATGGCAGGTGGCCCCGGATTACCTCGCATGGTTCAGGGCTCGATCGCACGTGTACGTGGACCCATGCTCCGACCACCAGGATGACCCACGTGATCCTCGTCCTCATCCCATACCGGCCGTTGCACATACGTTGGTAAGTAACTTAGATTTTTCTGTTTTTATGTTTGTTTCATTTACTATACGGTCTAGTTTTTATTTGCCTTTGGTGTGTTTGCAATAGAGAGTGCAACACGCAGCGGGCTATGCACGGAGACAGTTAGCTGAGTTGCCGTTGGACCATGCTGCACGCCCTCATCTCGTCCACATGCTAGCCATCCTTGATTCAGATGAGTCACCTGCCCCACCGATGCCGACCCGAGAGCCGCACTTTAGGGATTCACAGCAGGAGACCGGGTCCGGTAGTGGTGCATCACGTGGTGATGGAGTTTAGGGCATCAGACATTTTGTATAGCACTAGGATGTTTCTTTTTGTATGTTTTGTGGCTTTCAGATTGGACATACTGCTTTATGTATCTATTTTGGATGTTTAGGATGATTTTGGATTGTTGATATGATTTGACATTAGGACCCTATTTCGGATGGTTTGCATGATTTTAATTCGGATTTTATATCTATGTATGTGTGTATACGATCGCAATGAGGAACTCAATAGAAGAAACATGAAAACATGAAACCATGAAAACATGAAGAAACATAATACTAAAAGTCTAAACATTAGAACAAAGTCTAAAAGTCTACTAAAAGTCTAAACATTAGAACAAAGTTCATAAATCCCCTAAAACGGGTCAACTCAATAGAAGAAATATGAAAACATGAAATATCCTAAGCAAATGTCTCCGGATCCCGACCGATGTTCCTTCGACGCGTCTTCCAATCTTCAATCCTTGGGGTAAGAGCATGGTACCAGTAGTCGGCGTTGGGTTGGTGAAATTGATGCCATGCTCTAGGAGGTGGAGGGATAGGCGCGTTGTCCGTCAGCCATACCTGAAAATAAATGTTTTGTCACATATAAAAGTGGAAATCAAGAATGATCTACATACACAAAAAACTTTATAAAAGTTATTACAAATTTCTCACCGGTATGAAGTGGTCCTGTCGACCAACGTGGGCGATCGCAACGACCGGTGGCGGTATCTCATATTCTTGATTGTTCCCTAAAATCCACAATGGGAAGCACGTGTGGGAGCCTCGATCCCTCGATAAGAACACAAGTGGCACTTGATAAAAAGTAGAAAACACAAGGCCGTGTAGCGGCATTTCTAGCCAGTATCTGTTCGAGCAAGGAGACTCCACATGGCCGATCTGCTCCAAGAACTCATCAAATGATGTAAGGCCCCAAGGAAACAATACTTCATACATATCTCTGTTCCGCATCAATTCTGACTGAAGCTCCCATCGAATACTGTAATATTCGTCTTGTTGCCTCCCCAATACGCAAGCAAGGGACCGAAAGCCACAATGACCGTCTCCCCTAACGTCTCTAACATCATCAATGAACGGAAATACAAAACTATCCACATTCCCGATGCCAAAGTTAACCCCTCTCCATTTGACGCTCGTCGGGGGGCCACGGTAGCTTCCATCGGCCGGGGTAGCGGTGCTAGGAGACGCGCGGGTGGCAGGAGGAGGTGCGGTACTAGGAGACGTGGTCGCAACCGGTGGCGTATCAACTCCGGTCCCTTTCTTATTCCTAGATCCTCTAGGTCGTCCGCGTGGTCGGGATGGCGCCGATGCATTTGTTTTGCTCTGATTCTCGTTGTCTCTCCGTCGTTGTTGCTCCCTCTCGTACTCTTCCGTCACGTGCTCAAGGTGTGTTTTATCCCGAGTGGTCGAATACTTGTTGGCTCCATCTGGCGTCTCGTAAGGTATCGGCTCAATAAGGTTTGTGTCTTCAGGATGCTTGGAATCCCTGAACGCTTCTGTGATCTGAAAAAATTGGTCTCTAGGCATCTCACCGCTGCTTCGTAGAGCCACCATTTCGTTCCACGTTGTGTCGTGAAAGGTCAAGGGAACCACGGCATGAGCAAGCTGATCTTCATCGCTCAGGCCATCCCATTCCAATTGTTGCCAAAAAGGATGTATCTCCTCCAGCTTGATGGGTATATTGCTTATGACTGCTTGTGCAACTCGATGCTTGCATGGAAGACCGTGACATTCTCTCCAAAAGTAGTCGTGACACTCCTCTATTTGACCCTTTTTCAAGTCATCTACCAAGTCATAAAACATGTCTACCAACTTACCTAGGCATTGCCTTGAAACGTGGTCGCGTATAGGCCGAAATAATGCTCTCCACTTTGCTTTGAGCAGTTTATGTTTTGTTGGTTTTTGTATTTTGGTTCTCTCAATTGTTGTCCTCAAACTGTTGGTTTGAGATTCCATCTGGATGTGAATCCTTAGTATCACAGTGTTGAAGCCTCTTCGAGATGAATCCAATATCTTTTTCAGCACAGCGTGCATACCTTTGACCCTATAAAACACATGTCAAAGTTTAAATATTGAACGAATACACTTTCTAATATTCAAAATGAAGTGAATTGCAAAAAAAAAAATTACCTATTGGTGGTTCTCGTCTGGAAGTGGAGGGTATGATCGGTCCAAGCACGAACTATATTCTTCTTATATCGATTAAGCCACACCTTCTCCATGTATGCAATAAGCGTCGGTCGCCATTTTCTCTTCAATTCTGCATGCCTTTCTTCAAATGTCGCCTCTGTGGTGGACGAAAATAGCCCCCAACATGCGTTTGCAAACCCGCGTGACAACTCATGTGGCTTTTCAGCTTTGGCAAACACCTTTAGGCCGTACGCCAAGAGTTTGTGTCTGATGTGCATCCAGCACAACAAATGTTGTACTCCATCCCCAAAAACTTGACTTATCGCCTTGATTAGAGCCTGCTCGCAATCTGTCATGATTGCATTGACCTGGACTCCAAGCTCGTCGTACACGAATTTCAAATGGTTTAACACCCACCTATAACTAGCAACATCTTCGTTTGACATAAATGCGAACCCGATGCTGAATGTATTTCCGGTGCAAGTGAAGCCAACCATCTCCAATAAAGGCATGTTGTACCTAGCACAACAAGTTATTTTAAACATTTATACTAGAAAAATAATAATCAAGTCGATTACATCTTAAAATAGCATACCTATTGGTCTTGTATGTGGTGTCCATAATGATGACATAGGGAAACAAATTCAGCATGCGCGGACTCGTAGGATGGACAAAAAACAAGGCATTCATAGCATCAGAACCCCTAACCCGTCTTGGATGGACAATGTATCCTCGGTCGTTCAAGAACTTTAAAGACCATTGGGTCACCGTCAGTTCTCCATAATCCTCAAGCATTAACTTCTCCCTCATATTGTATATTTGTCTAATTGAGGTCACATTTCCCTGGTACCTTGCCCTCAATTCTTGAAGTACCATCTTCGGGGTGGCTAGATATAGGAACTTTTGTTTCACAAACTCCTTCTGCTCAGCTGTCAATCGGTCCGCATATGGATGGGCTACCAAACTAGTGGGGAGACGATGATTGTGTTGTCCGCATTTTACACTTAAGACCCATCCATTTTTTTCCTTTATTCGCACCCCATTCAATTCAAATGGACACCCACACTTTCTAGTCGGAGTATCGGTAAGTGGCCTATAAATGCTCCTATTTTCTGGTCCGGGCAATACCCTCTTGCCACATCTATATTTACCGGCTAGGTCACAAGTTAGTACGACCCTATTTGGATTTGAGTTTTTTATGACTAGGACAAAATTCTTTGAAACTGCAGTTTGCCTAGCCCAATCTAGCATTTCTCTTCGGTCATTCCACAAGCCATCGTAATGGAAAGTAATAGAAAAATCTTTTCCGGTAACCTATGATTTCAAAATGTAAAAAACCAAATATTATAAATAATCCTAATACTATAATTTCAATTTACTACATTCGTATTTTTAAGTATACTTAGAAAAATATATATGAAAAATACCTTTTCTGGCTCGCTCGATGCATCGGACTCGATTTCGTAGTCTTCTCCCGGTACATCTTCTTCATCCTCGTCTATATAACTATCGCTTGATGATGAATCTTCCTCCTCCTCGAGATGATAGTCGCTCGATGACGTCTCTTCATCTTGGGACCACATTTTTATGTAATGATGTGGAATGAATGTTTGCAATAAAAATGAGAATACAAATTGGTACTTATAGAGGCTTTTTTACCGTTGGATTTTACTATTACCAACGGCTAGTTTTTCAAATTTTTGCAGTTCAACAGTCGCGAAGGCTGAATTCGCGACCAGTTTTCACAATTCCAGGAATTGTGACAATTTTCACAATTCCAGGATTCGTGAAAACTCACGAATCCTACCTTCGCGATATTTGGGTCGATTTTTTCTCAAAATCCCATTTTACCCTTTCGCGAAACCCGGATTCGCACGAGTCCTGCCTTCGTGAAAAAACCTGTGCCATTACAAATTTTTTGGTGTGCGTAAAGTAAGAGCCAACATAAAACATAAACCAAAGCAATAGCGTCGGAGCCTCAAGGCCCCCGTGGACAAATTTGCTCAGGTGGCTAGTTGTCCACTACTCGAATCTTCTCCCTTCAGCTATCCCTGCACAATGCAAGATCTGTTGAGATCCCCAACTGGCTGACGTTTTGTCTTATACTATCCTTCCACGATTTCTTCGGTCAACCCCTCCCTCTACGTACGTCTCCCAAGACCAGGCTCTCACACCTACGAACTGGCTCTTTAGGGCCCCAAACTATAAGAAAATCGATATTTGCCCACATTTAATATTGTATAAATTACTGAATGTTTTCTAAAAAGTGTTAGTAAGATCAACAGTTAAATATGTTAGTCTTGACTGTGGTTATGTAGGGTGTGGAAAATTGTAAAACACTTAAAAGTGTGGACAAATCCCACATCCATAGCTATTGGCAAATCTCACTATTTATACTAATGCAAATGGTGTGGGTAAATTAAATTTTAAAATATATTAAAATATTTAATTAATTATTGCAATTACTAGAGTGATTTATCTATATTGATAATATAATGTACCAAATGAGTTATTAAAAAAAACTCAAAGAATTATAGTATTATAAATTAAGTTCGTATGTATTGACTGTTCATCATAAAATTTTACATTATAAACAATTGCATTGAGATTTCCATATCAACAAAAAAATTGCATTGAGATTTACACTAAAAAAATTAAAATTAGCTAGTCGCTAGTGCTCCAAACAGAGAACTAAAGATAGGTGCTAGAGACTCATCCAATTCGATCAGGTAGATTGTTCAACAAAATCAAGACTCTCTACTTCCAGCCACTAGTGTTCCAAAACAGAGAGCTGAAGGGCTTCCAATCCTCCACATCCAATTCAGCCAGGTTCTCCAACAACATCAAGATTGTGCGTGGATGCACAAGGACTCCGAGGCAATCTTGGTGAGGATGAAGATAGGTGCCAGATCGAGAAGCCATTTGAGAGACTCCGAGCCAGTCTTGATGCCAGGAGACTCGGTGCACATCTCGAGGCTCTTCACTCATGATGGTCTTCTTGGTAGAAACCAATTCTACTTCTCTTCTACATTGTATGTACTACAACACCAAAATTTCAAGAAATTTATATATAGTGGATGGTTAATTAGTAGGAGAAAGTGGGGGGCGTTGGTTACTAGAAAATAATGCGGCAATTACGATCTAATTTGGGAATTAGAAGGTGCGATTTTCTTTACAAAAATCAAATAAGTATTTAAACCTGATTACTTATTAGTTAATTTAAAATTATTTTGAGTTTAATTTTTTTTCCCACGCTTGTATGTCTAAAATATAAAAAAACTAAGAAAAAGTATACTTTAATCCATCACCAGGGATTGAAAATGTTGGAAATTAAAGTGGGAAATATTTCCACTATCCACCCACATTTTAAACTGTTGAATAGGATTCCAACAACATAATGTGTGAAAAAATTACGTTATAGTTTTAAGTGCGGCAAATCTTGGTGTGGGTAAATCAAACTAAGTGCCACTGAACATGTCCAAACCAACGCAATCTGGATTCCCGCAGCTTATTTTCCATACTGGCCACCCCCACTCTACTTCTGATCACCTCATTTCTGATTTTGTCTAGTAGTGTGTGCTCGCTCATCCACCTTAACATTCTCATCTTTGCTACCATCAGCCTCTTTTCATGTGCTTTCATGTTGGGCCAACATTCTGCCCCGTAGAGGATGGCCGGTCTGATCACTGTTCTTTAAAACTTTCCTTTTAGCTCGAAAGGTACCTTCTTATCACATAGAACCCCCGGCACCGTCCTCCACTTCTTCCAACCCCTGTGTATTTGATGCGTGATGTCCTCATCTATGCCTCTGTCACTCTACAAAATTGAACCCAGATACCTGAAACTCTCTTTCCTAGTTACGACTTCCCCTCCTAAAAGCACTTCCTCGTTAAGGGTTGCACCTTGCCCAAACCTGAACTCCACATATTCTGTCTTGGTTCTGCTCAGTCTGAAACCCTTTGACTCCAACTATTCTCTACAAGCTTCAAGTCTGTTGTTGACCCCGGCTCTAGACTCGCCCACTAACACAATATCGTCTGCGAACATCATGCACCAAGGGATCTCCCCCTGAATCTTCCGCGTCAGAACGTCCATCACAAGCGTAAAAAGGAAGGGACTCAGGGATGAGCCTTGATGTAGACCTGCCTCCACCTTAAAAAACTCAGAATCCCTGCCTGAGGGGCACACACTACTCATCGATCCCTCATACATGTCTCGAACTGTCCTGATAAATGTGCCAGACACTTCCTTAGCAGCCAAACATTTCCAAATCAGCTCTCTCGGTACTTTGTCATACGCTTTCTCCAAGTCTATGAAAACCATGTGGAGGTTCTTCTTCCTTTATCTGTACGCTTTTGTTAGCCTCCTCAACAGGTGAATAGCCTCCATAGAAGACCTTCCGGGCATAAATCCAAACTGGTTCTCTGACACTCTGATTTGCCTCCTCAACCTCATCTCAATAGCCTTCTTTCTCCCAAACCCTTATCGTGTGGCTAACCAGTTTAATTCCTCTCTAGTTGTTGCACTGTTGCACATCACCCTTGTTCTTATATAACAAGATCAACTTACTAAGTCTCCACTCGTCCAACATCTTGGCCGTCCTAAAAACAACATTAAAAAGTGTAGCTAGCCACTCTAGGCCTCTCTCTCTCCCTAACGCTTTCAAACCTCCACCAGGATTTCATCAAGCCCTATCTCTCTCTCATTAACCATCTGGCGGACCACTCCTTTTATTTCCTCCCTAATGAAACGTCTGTAAAAGCATATAGGGTCCTCTCGGCTTTTTCGGCCCGTCGAATCGTGCCTTCTCTCCTCCATCTCACAATCCTCATTCAGAAGACTACAAAAATACCTCTCCCACCATTGTTTGATGCATTTTACCTTGTCTATGTCTCTACTCTTCCTTTCCTTGATTTAGCCAACCTGTACAAGACTCGTTCTCCACCCTTTTTGTCTGAGGCCTTATACATGCCCATGAACGCTTTCTCTTTCGCGGCCGCCACCGCTCTCTTGGCTACCTTCTTTCCTGCCTTGAATTCTGCCTCAAAGTCGGATATTTTCAAAATCGGGTCAAATTGGGTTGGATCATTGTTGACGAGCAAAATTTCATGAATTTAAAGTTTTCATGATTTTATCTTATATGGTGAGAAGTAATCAAAATAATAAATTTGGTTAGTTCATCATAGTTTTAACAAAAAAACTCTCATATTAAAAACGGACTTTTAAAAATCATATTGGGCCAAATTTAAGATTGGCTTTTGTGGGTTAAAATTAGCCCAAGTATAAAATAAAAATAAAAATTAATGAAAATCAATTTAACCACCCGCTGTGTGTGTGGGAAAATAATTAATTCCGTTTGGGGTAAGTTGTTAACTTCTTCAAAAGGCCTTTTATATAGCCTAAATAAAAGAAAAAAAAAAGAGTTATTGAATCTTGCAAAACTACTGTCACTAGTAGTTACTCGGTTAAAAAAGGCAGTGAACTCTGGCTAACCTCTTCTCTAATTCTCATACGTAAATGGAATTTAGAATGGGGACAAGGGTTGGTCAATATATAAAAAAAAAAATTGGCTCACCGGTTGATTTGGGAGAGGTTAAAAAACGAAGATCATAATTACAAAGAAAATAGAATTGGGCAAAAGAGCCCTCTGTGTAACGATTGATCGGATTATCTAAGTCATCATATTTGATTTAAATACCATTACAGGCTGAGAAAGGGCTCTTGTATATAATGAATCGATACATAATGGTGGTGATTCTTAAACAATTCATCATGTGTATGAATATACATGAGTATATGAGGGGCATGAATCTTCCTTAATTAGTACGGGGCCAACTGCTTGAATATAAATAACGCTACAATTTTGAAAGTTTCCATTAAACTGTTTGTCATGCATAATGTATGATCGATGGTTATGGGCATTTACACAATTAATCCCATGACAGTTACACACATGAGGGATTAAGAATTTAATATGGGACATTGCTTGTTCATAAGAACACCATTAAAAGTAACAAGCGTGTGGTAAGTTGTTTAAAACAGATCGAAGTGAGGCAATAACTACGGTGAATTGATCACATAAATCTCTTAATTAATTACCATATGATAATTCAAGTTGTCTACCTATCATATCTCTCGTAGATACTACAAGGAATCTCCAAGAGTGATGGGTTAATTAAAGCTAAAAACATTTAATGAATCTAAGGATATATATGATTTTCATAATCATCCGATCCTAGTGTGTATGTGACTTTAAAATTAAATAAAAACTTGCATACTGCATTCCAAAAATTCTTGAGCATGACAATTTGAACCGTTTAAGATTTAACGGGCCAAATAAAAAGTTTTGAGGATAAATTAACAAAGCAGGAGAAGAGGACTTAAAATTTTAAATTGTCCTTATTAAAGAACTACATTAATTAATTTGATCCCTTTTAAAAAGGTACATACATAAAGCGTGTAAATGCTCATTAAGTTTAATCACGATTATAATATTAAAATTAAACGAAGAGCAAATAACATATATATATACTAGGGTGAATTTCAGAAAACCACCCCTCAAATATGCATTTATGCACAAAACCACTCATAAAAATAAGAATTATACCAAACCACCCATATAATGATTCTGTTAGCAAAGCACCACCTCTCAACATATTCTGTTTATAATGCCGTTCCCTTTTTAATTAATTCAAAACAAAAAAAAAGGAAAAAAAACAATCTCTCTCATCTTCATCTACATCTTTAATGGGTATGAACTGGTTTCAGGTGTCCGAAGTCCATGGAATGCAAGCAAGAGTTCTGCAATGGCCATCTCCACCATCGTCCTCTACCACCACCACCGGTGACAACTCCGACGGGTCAAATTTTTCGT
Organism: Fallopia convolvulus; assembly: GCA_964016875.1. Lineage (NCBI taxonomy): Eukaryota > Viridiplantae > Streptophyta > Magnoliopsida > Caryophyllales > Polygonaceae > Fallopia > Fallopia convolvulus. The sequence continues at coordinate 32,366,895 of OZ024730.1, forward strand.
TTCCATCACATATTTGGGCTCACAAAGAACGCCTCCCACATTCTAATTTGCTACCAAGTCCCTACCACAACCACCACTACTAGTCTTGATTTTTGAGGGGAATCGTTGTAGTCTTGTAGATCTACCATAAATTATGGATTTTGATGGAGCAAATCTTTGTTAGGTCACAACCATGAATCCCACCCACCAACACCAGGTCCACCACCAACTGAACAACCCCCGCATCCGGATCCTCCGCCCCATTACGGCACCTTTCGAGCTTCCCCACTTACCCACCGCCTCCACTTACCCACCGCCTCGGTCACCGACGACGAGATTTCCTCAGCTCATGCCACCTCCGACCCTCCTCCTCTTGGCCACCAAACGGTTCTGATATGTACCCGGATTTCATCCCTTCAATTAAGCGAAGATTGAAAAGGGTGAAAAGAAATTCTTTTTGCTTAGCTGTTTTTTTATTTGGCTGGATAATGGTGGAGTTTTGTACATTGGGTTTCTCCTTCTAATCTGATCTTTTGGGTTAATTGTTCTTTTGGTTGAATTAAAAATCAAGGATTGACGGTATACTAACGGAAAAGATATAAGGGTGACGCTTTGTTAACAAAATTTTTATATGGGTGGTTTGGTGTAATTTCTATTTTTAAGGGTGGTTTAGTGCACAACCTCATATTTGAGGGGTGGTTTTGTGAAATTCACCCTATACACTAATTGGTCTTTATGAACGTGAGGACTTGATGTTCTTTCATGAATTACGTAGGAAACTTGATACAAATTAATCAAATCAAGTTCAGTCGCAAATATTAAATAAAATGAAATGAACTTTATGTTCTTTAAGATAGAACTACGTACGATTTGATCCCTTTCAAAAGGGTACGTAGGAAACTTAACATAAAGCAAATGTTCGTCAAGTTCAATCACAACCTCAAAGTTAAAATTAAATTAAGACCATATATCATATTTAATTGGTCTTTATTGAGAACTACGTAATGACTTGACGCCTCCATAGGCTACGTAGGAACTTGGTATTAAATATAATATATACTAAGTACAGTCGTACACGCACATAAAAAATTAATTTTAAAATATCGTTCTATTTTTAGAACCATTTATAATTTAATGTCCTTTATGGACTATGTAGAAAAATTGATTAATACATAATATCGAGTTGACACACAAAATTTAAGTTGACTTTCAAACATAAGATAAAGTCGACAATAAGATTAAATAGTTCTGTTTAAGAACTATGCCCAACATTGATCTTCCTTAAAAGTAGTACGTAGGGCGCCTAATATAAATATATATACATACTGGGTTTAATAATTATTTTGAAATAAAATCAAAATATGAAAATAATAATGATATACATGCAAATGATAGTTGAAGAGAGTTTGGACAACCCTTCCTAGAAGGTGGATTCGAATTCAATTCAGTGATGCATTAAAACATATATAATAGACATAATATCCAAAGTCTTAAATTGTGAACTACGATGACTTGATTCTGATTCGTCAGATACGTAGAAAGCTCAATATAAAACAAAAAGGTCATTGAGTTCAGTCATGATCAAAAACAAAAATCATATTTTAATGGAACCTTTGGTTCTTTGAAACCTACATTTGACTCGATCTCTTTTAAAAGAGTCATGTAGGGGACTCGACATATATAATCTTGAATCCAATCCTAAACTATAAGTTGACTTTTAAATGTAAATATAAAGTCAAAAATTGAACCCATATTATTTGATTTTTAGAACTACGTTTTGACTTGATTCAACATCATATAGGTGGATACGTAGGACATTTGACATAATATATAAACATGTCATATTCAGTCACAAATTAAATAAAACAATATATAAAATTTAAGTTACATGTTTGATAGTGAAGAGATTAAACAATCCTTCCTAGAAGGTGAGTTTAATTTTATTCGCACCACGCAAATGATAGTTGATTATATAGTCCGAGCAACCCTTCCTAGAAGGAAGGTTCGGGCTCGTTCCACTAATGCGTGAAAATCAAACCAAACCAAAATTAACACTTTGAACTGCGTAAGGCTTGATTCTCTTTAAAGAGATACGTAGGCAACCCATCAAAATTGGGTGCAGCCCAAATAAAAAAAAACCACTTAATAATTTGAATCGATATTGCTTTTAATCAAAAGTGTCAAAAGAGAGGGTCAAACTAAAATAAAAATAATTTAAATGTCTTTTGCAATTTTGTTTACATTTTTGCTCAACAATCATTTCGAGTCGGGTGCTCAATTAATCGGGTAAAGTCAGGTTTTGGGTCAATTTCGGTCGAGTCATTTGGTTTTCGATCCTACTTTATTACAGATAAGTCCGATTTCGGGTTTAGTTAGATTTCGGATTTAGTCGGATTTCGGGTGAGTTGGGTTTCGGGTTTTTCCAATTTTGGGTGAATTGGATTTCGACTTTGGCCGAATTTCGGGTTAATCTGATTTCGAGTAAGCCGGATTTTGATTCATACCATATATCGAATGATTATTTTTTATATTTTAACTACTCTAGGGTTTAAATATTTAATGTAACATTTAAATTAAAAGATAATTATAATAAATATTCACTATTATTAATATTTTAAAACATAATGTAATTTTCGGATGGTTTCGGGTTGGGTAACTTCAGATTTTCGGATGGTTTTGGGGTCGGTTCCAGGGAGGGGGTTGGGTGGGTTGCGCGACTGCGCCGAGAAGTTGGTGGGTGGTGGTTGGCCTTGGATCCCGCAGATTAGGGTTCCAGGTCTCTTGATTTGTAGAGCGCTGGAGGCGACTGGGCGAGGGTGCGACTGGGCCAGGAGGTATGATCCAAATGAGGTGTGGGTCACCGGGGGCGATATGCTGTCGCCGGAGGAGGTAGTACCGGGAAGATGTTGCGTATCGGGGAGAGAGAGTCACAGAGGAGAGAGAGAGAGAGAGAGAGTATAGTCATGTATAAATACACATTCTACGCAATGTTAATGGAAATATATAAGACCGGGTATACAAGTAGTCGGTTTGACAAGAAGCTTGAGGAAACAAAACACTATCATCAGTAAAAAAGCACACTTCTTGCAACTTAGTTTGGTAGGTATTAAAGATTTCAAAAATACCTTATCAAAACACCCCATATCAGACTCCGCAATGTGAATACAGGTCGTCGGTTTGTTCTAATAACCTCGACTTTCTATGCTTGTCTTGTGCGGAGGGTATAAATGACACGAAAAATAAAATACATTTATGGATTAGGAAAGCGTGTGATGATCATCTCGATCACTTTTATTATAAATCGAGCAGTGTAGCACAAAGATACATGGAAGAAGAAACTGCAATGTAGGCTGGAAATATCTTGAAAGAATGATATGTATGCCATCCCACATGCAATTCTTACACACGAGATAAAAGCTGAAAGTTGAGCAAAATACATCAAAGATACATGGCAAATCTAACGACAAATAAACCAGATAAACAAGTAGAAAACCTCGACCAATGTTTGCTTCAAATCCACATCAGAAATTGCAAACCACTGATGCAGCGGTTGGCTTGTTTTAAAGACCCTCAAACACAGCAAATAAATTTCCGTTGACATAATCGTTATCAACTAAGCTAACCAAGAAGTAGCTGTCTTGCACCTGCAAAATAACAAGGGTAAACATATCAAGGATCTACAACGGTTACACCAAACACCACTTGTATAAGTATTAGATTACATTTCTACTTTTAATGCGCGATAATGCATAAAACTTCTATAATGCATGACATCCAAACAAAGAATCGAAGTGAGAAATGAAAAGGACTAACCTCTTCAAGCAATTTTTTGGATGGTTCGCCCTCAGGGTATAGTTGAGCCCAGGCCCTTGTCCAGATCTCAAAGGCCTCGTCTTTCCATACCATGAAGCTGGAAGGATCTACAACGGTTGGTTGGATGATTTCCTTTCCAGGGAAAACGCCCCACGTCACAGCGTTTACATCACCCATGCCTATGTTAGACATCAAGTTTCCATGCTTGTTAACAGCTATGTAGGTTAGAGATGGGAAGTCTTTGCTGTTCTCAATAAGAGAACTTAGTTTCTCCTTTGAGCAGAAGAACTCCAAGTAGGCCTTTTGATACACGTATCCACCAGGTCCACCCCATCCTGCAGAGAAATGGATACGGCCTTTAGAATTTAGATTGCTCACTCTTTTCCTCTTGATGATTAAAAGGCTTCAAGAAGTTTTGGAATTTATTCACATCCACCATAAATACTTCTTAGGCAGGTAGGAAGATAGCCTTTTGTCTTTTGACTTCACAATTCAAGCAATCTAATGATTAAATCGTATGAATTGCAAGATTAATACCATTAAAGTGCAGGCATATCAAAGCCGTGTATCAACCAACCAAGCCAATTTGAAGTTTGGACCCTGTTTGACCTGGATTTTGGAGGATTCTACTCCTATACAGTTCTGGCAGAGATGGACTTTCTCTGCAACCTATCTAACATATAGTGGTGTAATGTTCACCAGGTTTTTAGATCAAATACAACCAATCTTGTAATGCTAATCTGTAATTCTGGGAAAGGTTACTATAATTCTGACCTTATGGACCTGATGACATTATATACTGGCACCAAGTTTTGAGATCTCTAAACAATCTAGAGTGTATCTACATATCACAACTTCATTTCCATAGAATCTATCGTAAGTGGCATAACAAGGTGCATTCACCTTGTGCATAATTGCAGGATTTGCAGCGGGAAGAAATTTCTAATAAAGACAATCAGTCCACATAGTTATTTTATTTTTGGTCGAATCAGTCCACATAGTTATTGATAAGCGTATATTAGTCATACCAACTGTTGGGGAGTCCGATCTTTCTCCATTTACTGCTGGCTGGCTATTGGTTGTGAGAAATCCCTTTAGGTTTATGTTGCCGAGCTTGTCATCTATGATCTTTGTCTCTGGTTGAAGCCCTTCAAGTTCAGACCACGGATTGCTTCTCAGCTTTCCAAGGCAGAAGTTCACAAATTTCTGATGTAACAGAAAAAAAGTAGTAAAGTTTATGCTTTCCAAAAAGATCCCATAAGCACAATGGAAGAAGGTTTTTTATATGGAAATGCACCTCTTGTATATCTTCAACACTTTTGAGTGGCACAACCCACTCTTCCTGGATCTTCTTGTCACGAGAACGTGGACGCATGAACTGCAATGAACATTTTTCATACAATTAGTAGACTAGTACTAACATAAAGTTTGTAAAATCATTAGTTAAGCTAATAAATGATAGAGGGGAGAGCAGAAAAAAAAAAACACAGATCCTTAGAATGGTTCCAAAAAGATAGGGAGATGAATGGGCATCAAACAGCTGATGGGCAAAAGCTATGAAAGCATATGTTATGGGGGCCTTGGCATAGGATCTAGTAACGGGTTTAGAGAGAGAGAAGTCTTTATAGAGTCTGTAGTTGATAAGTAAAAAGGGGATGAGAAGAGAGAACCTTCTTCTAGGTTTCACGTGAAACTCTTTACTAATAATTCTGCTTGCCTCTTATTCAAAAATAAAAGCCCTTTTATAGGCTACAAATACAATTAAAAGATAATGCTGAATTTCTAAATAAAAGGAAAGAATCTATATCCTAAATTATATCACAAAATATATTTCATTTTAATGCTCTTAACCACCCGTCTAGGCGATGGAAGGTCCCTGCGCGCCTAGGTACACGTCGAGGACCGTCTAGACAACCGTTCAGGCCGTCTAGGCACTAGGCGGTCCCTCTCCGCCAAGGGTCCACCTAGCGTTCTAATAAAACGCTGGTCTTAACCTATGCCCTTGGGGGTTGGGGGATAGGTTAGAAAAATCGATACAAGAGCAACTATATCCTACAAATATCAAATATAAAGATAATATTTCTAGAATATTCTTTCATAACAGCCAAGATCCATATGACTATCAGCATACTGGACCTTTAGTGACAGTAATTTCGTTGAAATTAACTAATTCTTGCACACTTCAGAAAGACAACTCCAGAACTTTTGGAATAACAAACCAGTTGAAGTTTCAAAATTGTCAGAAATAACAAATTTTGCGATGTGACTGGTAAGCAAGGGTTGTTCAAAGTGAAGATGAAGAGTTGTTCAAGGTTCGAGCTAATGAAGGACATAACAAGAGAAAGTCAGTCCTAGAGTTGGTTCCTCTACACATGGTGAATTTCAACAAATCAATGACCATGAGGGGATGTAGGGCAAGAAGAAGAAGGGGAGGGGAAGGTGTTTCAAGCCACACCTTTGAAACTAACTAAATTTAAGTGTTAATCAGACCATTATTTGATATTTATCCGTACTAGAATTAGCAGTTGCATTATGACTAAATCTTTATAAATATGAGGATGCATTGTATTGTAAAGAATAAGGATCATCCTGGAAATTGGGAGAGGATTGGCCTGCAGACTGTTCACAGGAGGGGCTCAAAGGTGCAGGGACCATCTTGAGTAAAGATATTCCCTTTTGGTTGTACTTGGTTTGTATCCAGGAAATACCAATCTCACATTCAGCCATTAAATCCTGACTTGGCTGATAATGTGCTAAAGGCTATCTTGCATCACCTTAGATTACTTAAGACCTCTCACAAAAACAGACAGTAATATTCATGAATAAAAGCCTGCCAGTGACTCCTTTTTCCCCTCAACATGTTAAGCCTGCCAGTTTGTCCAAAGAAACACCTGAAGGCTCATAAATATACCTGATGGTCACTCAATGCTCCATATGAAGCATTACGAGAATCACCCCATCGTCCATGTGGATACTGATCCCAGCCTAGTGTCCTTGACATATAACTCTTAGGGCGGTTTGCCCTGTCATTATCCATCACAAACATCATACAGAGATGAGACAATATTTTTTTTTCACTCTCAAGAAAATCAATTAGAGATGTTTCCATAAACAAAATTAATCCAAAGAGCTGATACCAGAAAATGGGTCGAACATCTTCTTTGACACGGTGGATATTGGTGGGGGGTCTCCAGGGCAAGGACCTTGAGATTTTGGTTTCTTCAATCAACCCAAGGTTCTGAAATTGGCGCAACATAAGTAAACAACCATAATTTAATAGGAAAATTGCCAAATTAAAGCATAATCAATGCAGAAAATACCATTAAAATTGCTAATGCAGATTTCTCCATATTAAGAGTATAAAGATGCAACTGCTTGATTCCATGGGCAAGGATCTTCTTGCACATCTCTGTTCCAAGGTAAATTCCATAAGCTTTCACAGCTTCTTCATTGTCCTTTATGGGCTCCAATGCAGCAGTTATCTCATCAGGCACCTGAAGGTTTTATAATGGGTAAATAGTGTTTAGTTAAGACAATCGCTACGCATCTAGCCCTATAGAGAAATCAAACAAACACAGAATAACACAAAATGAAATTCCAATAAAGCTCCCTTAGATTCTATCACTTTATAGTTGGAAGTTAAAAGTATATAGTGATTCTACTGCATTGGCATACCTTGGTCTTACAAAAGCCTGTCATCCTCAGAAATCCCTTGTAATTATTGATGGGCATAATGCCAGGAACAATCGGACAAGTGATTCCAATTTGACGGCAGTCATTAACAAACTTGAGAAATATGTCAGTGTCATAGAATAGCTGAGTAACTATAAGGTCAGCACCTGCATCAACCTGCAAAAATAAACAGGAGAAGCAGAAAACAGGGGGTAAGAAGAGGTAAACACAAATGCTTAATCAAGAGTATGTGGCTTGGCAAATCACAACAGAGATTAATATATATTGATTAACTGAAGTGTCATAGTAGTGATGTCAAGGATAATGACTAACTTGTACTTCTTAAACTGACAACCGCTAAAGCACAACAATGTGATACCACATCACAGCATATACTAGTAGCTCAGAAACTACAGATTTTTCAATGCAGAGAAAAATGGTGGAACACATTAAATTGGATAAGTTCAGGATTCAACACTATTCAGCAGTCTATAAACCCCAAGCAAAGATCTAGCTCGAGAAAATCCACATAAGTTTTACTAAACAAGACATATTCATATCTGTTGAACCAACAAACCTAAAAGCAAAACATTTTAAAAACTGGCAGAATGCTTTCTGATAATAAAAATAAATAATTTATTTTATAATTGATATAGAAAGGATAACACAAGATTTAGGGTGCAGTTGGGCGTTTATCTTTGTCCACATCTACTTTTGACAAGAAACTGTTTCTCCTTCTTAACTCACTGCTGATGCAATTTCACTCCAAAATTACCCAAACAAAAACTTTCGCTTTAACTTGCTATTTTTATATGTATTTGAAAATAGTACATCACTAAATCAATGATTGCACAAATTCACAGTAAAGGTGCTCTTAAATATAAATTGACAGCTTATTCACATAATCCCCCTATTAGAAAAATAGAAATGCAAAAAAGCAGAAGTGTCTTATTATATTATACAGGTGTGGAAGTTTGAAGTTTATTAAGAAAATGATAAATATAAATATAATATAAAAATGTTATCAGGGAATGTTGTTGGTACATTATCTTTTTGGGTTTAGAAATCTCGACTCAAAAGATCCAACTCCAGTTACAAAATACAAACTTTTCAAATTCGAATCCATGTAAGTCCAAAATATGAGAACACCTATATTTCCTTCCGGGTTGTATACTTGTATGTATTATGGAATTCATATATTAAACAACTTCAACCCCTGTAGAGAGAGCAGACCAAAAAATGTAAACTACCTTTCTCTTCAAATAAGCAAGATCGTTTGCATAAGCCTCTGGTGTAGCCAGGCCATTGCTCTCAATTGCATCTGGGTGTGCCTCTGAACAAAGAAAAATGAAATGAACTTCTAAACTAACGTTACAAGCATTGATGTAACACCACAGATAACAAGCAAGGTAAAATCAAAACACACCTGGATAACCAGCTACTGTTATCCCAAAGTAATCCTTGTACTTGGAACGCATATGGTTCACCTGCAAATTCCATAAAATGTTACACACGCATTTACTTTCTGATGCATTTCAAACGGCAGCACCGACATCCACTAATTCCCTCAAAGTATAGCTCCAAATCTCCAAATTCAGCCAGTAAGGTACGGGGACAGAAGAAAAAGGAACGAGAGATGACAAAATGTCAAAACCAAGCTTTCAAACAAGATCTGATACAGCTGGCATTACACTGCATTATTACGCTTCAAATTCCGTGAAATTGAGAAATAGATCTATATCATTTTTGGAAGGAGAAAGAAAAACAGACAGATCCATCAAGCAGAGCATAATACAGCTCCAATTTGAATAAAAAAACAACCAAATCAGAATAAAAGAGCAGAAAGAGAGGAGAGCATACGAGATCGAGAGCGCAGGCAAAACCGCCTTCAACCTGGACGAATTTGTCCTGACCATGGGGAGGATCACCACGAAGAGCGAGAACATTCTGGATGCCGTTGGACTTGATAGTATCGAGAGCGTGGTCGATCTTCTCGACGGGCATGTTCGTACAGGTGAGATGCATCATGGTCTCAACACATGCCATATTCTGCATCCTGTTGGCGATGTCGAGGGTGACATCGGCGGTGGATCCGCCGGCGCCCCAGGTGATATCACAGAAGGTAGGGTTGTGAGCCACCATTCGTTCCATGCGCTCGAAGAGGTTGTCGACGCCATCGGCGGTCTTGGGAGGGAAGAACTCGAACGAGAACACCACACGGTTCTCCGACTCCGCTGCTCTGATCTTCTCAATAACCTTCATTTTGAGTTCTGCACTCTCCCCGGCAAGTGCGGCGGTGGATCTTGATTGGAATTCAGAGTGCGGGGGAATGCAGAGATAATGGGTTGGTTGTACACTGGGTGTGGGGGTGAGCTTTTAATAGACCTGGCTGGACACAGAGTAGGTGGTGTGGGGCCCCTGAGAATTTTACTTTTATATTAGTATTTTCTGGTAAGCTTTGAAGTTTTAAGTGTTTTAAGTGTTGATTAAACACAATTTACCCAAGAAAATAATATAAAAGTAAAATTCTCAAGGGCCCCACACCACCTACTTATCAACCAACCCCAATTGTTTCCCTATTTATGCAAAGTGTCCATCAATTGGGGGTAGAAAATGACCAATTCCCACAATTTTTAGAGAAGATTAGGAATTGAGGATACAAATATGTACTTAGGTTTACGGTAGGGTTGTTAATGAATCAGGTTATGAATAGAAAACTCTACTAAAACTCCAAAAGAAATGGGCAAAGAGATTTTAGAATTCCACTATAAAAATCTTTATTTTTGATAGAAATCTCTCTTCTTTCCAAACTTCAAAGGCTGCGAAAGCTTAAGTTTGGTCCCGATTCTCCCCGTCTTCATATGTTGAGGAAACTAAAGATGGTTCTTGCTCGCAAGCACACTAGTCATTTAAGGTGTAAGAAAGTTCTTCATGAAAAAAGATATTAATGATTGTGGTTCTCAAATGACAAATTTCTCATCCTCTTCCTTGTACTCTCGTGCTTTGGATATTTATAGGAATTTGTCTAGTCCGTGTTTATGTTTGGCATAGTTGATATATAAGCCCTCCTTTTTAGACAAATATTTGAGATCTCCCATAATTTGTGTGTTTTGTGGTTGGCCTGGACAACTTTTCTTTTAGCTAATTTGTTTCTTCTCCGACCCCGTTCGTGGATGTTTGCGTGTATCTAGTCTCTTTTCTGTCTACTGACGATAGCCTGCTCTTGATTTAATCGCCGATCGCCATGTACACCTTACTCCGGTTCGCTGCCGGTGCCGAGTTTTTCGCCTAATGGTGTGTTGCACATGTTGAGCTACGTGGCCTTTTCTACTCTTTATTAATTTTGACGATAAGTGGCCTTTTTTGGCTCTTGTCTTGTTTTTGTTACTACTTGTTTTCCTGGTGCTTGTTTATGCTTTTTCCTCTCATATACAATTAAAATATTGCCTTTGTGGTAGTGGGTTGTGGTGATATTTGGTTGGGCTTTGTTTGGATGCTTGGGTTATGTTTATTCTCATTTTGATGGGTTTGAGCTTCAACCCTTTTGGGATTTAACGAATGTTGTAGCTCTAGTTTGTTTTGTTTGGACTATTGGTCTTTTGGTTGGTTTTTTGGTAGGGCTTGCTAACCTCCAGTTTGGCCTATGTACCTCACCGAGATTGGGAACTAAGTTTGGGCTTGGATTGCTAGGCATAGTCGTGGTGCTTTAGCGGCTTCTAATGGATCTTCTTTTAGATGGAGACTCGTCAGCGGTCCTTTATGCACCCTCTGGGTCGTTCATTGTTGACCTCCAATCCTACGGCGCTTTGACTTCTCCCGCGTTTCTCTCCTACTACCAATTTCGTTTTGTTTTCCTTTCTTCGGTTGTTGCGTTTTTCCTTACTTGTGGTTGCTTGCTTTGTTTGTTGCTTGTCGAGCCTTCGGCTGCTATCTCTTGATAGCCTCTCGAGCTTTAATCGACAATAATGTCGATTAAAGCTCATTTGGGGCATTAAGTGGAAGATTTATGAAGGGATTTTGTGCAGAGATCCACCACTCACACAAGCATTATTTTTTATCTAAAATAATCTCCCACTTCCAATCACCATGTGAAGGGATTTTGAGATCATAATGATTTTTTTATCCTTCATTTCCACCACACTAGTGCCTATTTAAAGGGACTTTTAGGCATTTCAAGACACCCACAACTCTCAAACACTCTCAATTCTCACCAAAACCCCATCAAGATCAAGCTGAATTTTTTTCCCTAAAATAAAAAAAAATTGATTTTAAATTTTTTTAGGTTGCTCCTTCGTTCGACCGCCGACCTTCTGGTCGCCTCATCTGGCCGCGCCGCTTGCACGCCGCCACGGTGCAGCCTCGCCGGAGCCACCAGCACCATAGGCCGCCGCTCCTTCCTGCCTAGAGTCGATCAGTCCTAATGCTCTATCTTGGTGCTGCGTAAAAACCAGAACAAGGAGAAGAAGGGTATTTTTTGGGGCCTTTTTAATCTAACTCTTTTTTGGGCTAATTTTTAGTAATTTTTGATTATCATAGGCCCATTTAACTAATCGGATTTTAAAAAAAATCAGATTATAGCATATTTTAAACTTGTACATATTTTATTAAGTAAACAACATGCATGCAAGGATTTTTAAAGAGGATTTATGTCTACACATTATAAGGTAAATTTTATATAATTTTAGGATTATAAAAGTGGCTTTTAACTTGAAAACTTCTGATTTTACTCATTTTTAAAAGCCTAGACTTCTTTTCTTTTTATACAAAAATCCTTGGTTTTATACAAGCAATATTTGATAAATGTATAAGATAACAATTTCATGCATGAAACCTTCATACATGTCATACACAATCCTTAGTATGAATTTTTTTATATGAATTTTAATTTATATAATTTTAATAAAAACGAGTTTGATCAATTAAATTATAAGTGTTGTTGCATGTATTTTTAAAGGGTTTTTAATAAATTAAACCATCTTGCATGTCTTTATAAACCTAAGAATATTTTTTCTATGAACTTTTGATCAAAAATGAGTTAATAAGAACAAGATATGTTAATTATATTAAAAATGTCTTTGCATGTATTTTTAAAGAGTTTGTATAACTTAAACCCTCTTGCATGTCAACTTAGGCTTTACATGAATTTTTGATAAATAAATTACCTCTCTAGATTTAAAAATGGACTTATAAGAGTTTCACTCACTTCATCAAAATAAGAATGATGAATGTGCTTTTATAAAGTTTTATGACTAAATCCTATTTTGCATGAGAACCCTTCTTAATAGAAAGGTTATTTTTGATAAGCACAAGCTAGATTAAATAAACTTAAGTTGTTGCATGTAGGATTAAAATGTGTTCTTATAAAGTTTTAAATGCATGCATGGCTATCTTAGATTTTAATACAATTCATAATAAGTAAATCATGGCTTGTAGGATTTTTTATCAAGAGAATAGATTTTAAGTAGCCTTGCATGAAAATAATAAAGCATGTAAACCATTTATAGAGTTTGGTTCAAATGAAACAAACTCTTATGCTAAAACGTGAAACAAATACACTTTTTTTAGTTAGTAGTGAACTTTTCATACAAAAGTGCATTGCAAAATACAAAAAGTGCAACAAGAAAAAGTGCACTACAAAAAAAATATGAAAAGTGCATTACAAAGTACGAAAAGTGCAAATGCGAAAAAGTGCACTCCGAAGTAGGCAAAGTGCGCTATGAACTACGAAAAGTTCATTCGTTTTAGGATAAGAGTTCATTTCAGGGTAGGAGATTGTTTCATTTGAACCAAACTCACCATTTATATAATTTATTTTAAAATATATATTTTTGCATGAGGATTAAAAAGGTTTTCATTTGAATAATTAAAGCTTTGCATTTCTTTTCTTAAAATAAGTATTTTTAAATTATAAAATTCTTACGAAGTATCACCTTGAAAATAATAATAAAAGAATTCTTATTTTTGACATCTCCTATCTAAATTACTAAACTAAATAATTTAGTTTAGCATGTCTTCTCTTAGAAGAGGAAAATAAGAAAAGGTTAATTAAAATTAAAATAAGGATTTTAATACATGTTGTTCGTCGTTCATTCGGTTAACTAGGTCGAAGTTTTCGAGCGTTGCTAAAACTTCCAAATTCCAAGTCTCGTAAAATCCCCAAGGAAATTCAAGGCAAGTGGATATTCTCCCTTGTAACCTTTATATATATATATATATTTTGTTTCTGTTAAGGAAATCTTTCTATGTTGGGAACTACTTTTTGTAAAATGAATGAACTTACGTTTATTCGTTTGCTTAGAATTAACGACATATTGTTATTATCATTCGTACCATGCTAGTACTGAACTTTAAGACTGATGATTTGTGGCCTTGCTTGTTTCAATTTCTTTTCGAGATTCGTTATGGATTAGCATAGGTGATATTATGCACTAGCTAGATGCCTATATACTCGAGATGAAAGAGTTCCAGTATCCTCATAATGAAAGAGGCATGCACACTCAGGATGAAAGAGGCCTACACCCTCAAGATCAAAGAGGCCTGAACACTCAGGATGAAAGAGACCTGAAATTCCTTCATTTCCTTTAAGTGGACTCGTCTCTTTCACATCCTCCACACCCTTAAAATTTATAAATAATATGAAACGTTTTGACACATAATAAAGATAAGTGCTAGTGCACCGTAAAATGAATTAAAACCGAGCCGATTTAGCATCACGTGTGATACCGACCCGACTCTCGGTCCAAAAAGGGCGCGAGAGGTTTTCTAGAAACTTCATGTGTAAATAAAATGTTCCCAACATTAATTGTACTATAAAAGGAACTACAATCTCGTGGTTTTCTTCTTTTCAAATCCAAGTTTATTTCTTTTTGAGATCAACTAAAGCCCGTCCTTATCAACACCACAAAAGTGATTATAATTTTCAAGTACTTCTTCCCTTAACATCCTTGATGAGATAATAGAATTACCATACTACCCTTGAGAATTTCCATTCTCACTTGCTTAGTCTCCTTAGACTTATTACGTTTGTTTTCCGCATTTTTTCCTGGTATTTCTCACCCTTCGTGACAAATGTCAGACTCTAGGAAACTTCACTTGAAGGTTTAAAGACGAAGAATCAAGAAAGTTGAAGGAAGGAAGGTCAAGTCTTCTCGAAGATATTTCTCTTATATTTTGGATTCACTACGCTTTGCAAGAACAAAGTTTTATTTTCTGATGCTTAAACTCTAACATGTTGTTTTGAAACAATTTAAGATGTAATGACAATATTTAAAGTCTCAAGTTTGAGCACCTTTTTATAGTATGTATTATCGTTAAATTTCCGCATTTTATTTAACTTAAATACCTTATAAAGCCTTGTGTGACTTTGGATGGTAAAATCCGAGGTCACTGGCGGTAACACCTATCGTTGCAAAATAGGGTGTTACAAATATGGTATTAGAGCCGAACGTTTTGTTTTCAAAACCGAAAACTTTTGAGACTGAATTTTTTTTCAAAATCAAAGTCTCTATCTACAAACCTAATTTTATTTTATTTTCTAAAATTTTATTTTCTAACTTCCAAAACTTAAGTAATAAGTCTTTGAACTATCATGACTTAATCACTATTATTGAAAATTTTCAAAGTCTAATTCTTTTAGAAAAAAAATTTAAGTTAGAAACTTTGAGTTTGGTTCAAATAAAACGAACTCTTATCATGAAACAAACTCTTATCCTGAAATGAATGCACTTTTCCTACTTCATACTGCACTTTTCCTACTTTAGAGTGCACTTTTCGTACTTTGTAGTGCACTTTTCGTACTTTTTGTAGTGCATTTCTTCATACTGCACGTTTTATATTTTGCAATGCACTTTTGTATGAAAAGTGCACTACTAACTAGGAAAAGTGCATTCGTTTCACGTTTTAGAATAAGAGTTTGTTTCATTTGAATCAAACTCTAGAAACTTTTCTAAAAGATTCAAGTATTAAGTAGATCCCAAGAATTAGAAATTCTTCTAAGTAATTCCATGAAACAGGATATCTCTCTTTAACCATTTTCCTTGTTTAAATATTTGTTTAAAATTTCTTAAACTTCCTTGAATTATCTTTGTCTTATAGAATCTAAGGATCTTCTATATTAATTCCTTCTTTTCTAAAGATGTGTCTTAATACTTACAATGTTAATTAATAAAAGGAAAACATTTGTGTACCGTTATTCATATGGTGGATACAAGAGGTACTAGCCACCGAAACCGAACTCAACTTAGAGACGAGAATGAGGAAAGTCAATCCGAAGTTAGAGGATTGACCCGGGTCAATCATCCCCCTAAGCTAGTCTGACAACAAATTCACAATATGGATCTTGCAACAAAGGCACCACGAGACAAATGTTTTCGGATTGAAAACCATGTATGCACAACTCTCCATATTCAAACAACCCAAGCCAGCTCTTTGAAACAACCACTTACTTTCACAAGTGCTAAAAAAAAATACTCAAGCCAAATCAAAACAATAACCTTGTACAACAACCCGACACATCCTATGACACGCCACGTCGAGTTGACCCACCATTATCTTGGAAGAGTTTCCTTGAAGCATAGTCGACATCTGTTTGAATCCTAAAAATATCAACGCCCCGAAGGGTTAGCTAACAATTCTAACATGCACCAAATGATAAACACAATATGCAACATCAAAATCAATGTATCAAATTACATAATAAAAACAGTATTAGAATAGTTCAGATGTAGTATATTCGCAACAACAAATAAGCACGCAACAATACTTATAATCATAAAACGCACATAATAATACTTAATGTCATACAATGAATACTAATAATAGCACATAATTTCACTTTACTATCACCTCATTCACTTTTCACTTCAATATCAAATCAATCACAATTTACAATAATTCTTATCTATTGATATCAATTTAAATAGCAATCGGGGCATTCTTTCAGCCGAAAATTCTTATCTACCATATCAATTTACATAGCAATAAGGGCATTGTTTCAGCCGTAAATTCTTATCTACCATATCAATTTACATAGCAATCGGGGCATTCTTTCAGCCGGAAATTCTTATGTACCATATCAATTTAGATTGCAATCGGGGCATTCTTTCAGCCGAAAATTCTTATCTAACATATCAATCTACATAGCAATCGGGGCATCCTCCAGCCGGAACGGGGTGTAGTGGTCGGCTGCCTCCACCGTTAATCTGAACCACCCAGCACCAGAACAATTCACCTTCTTACCCCCGGTCAAGCCTCTACTAGAGCACTTGCCAAAACATTTATTATAATTTTGAAGGGGCTCTCCTTGCCATACGACTATGCCAGGGATGTCTCCCTCCTTACCGATCATCCCATAGTCATCATCGTACCGGTAGATGCCAAAGTTTCATAAATCGAGTAAATACGAAGTATTAATTATCTACTAATATATCATTAAAAATATCGATTTACTCACACGTAGATGTATAACAAGATACGGGGATGAATCCCAAAATAAAGCTCTACAAATCATATCTACACATCCAACACACATCAAAACTGGTAACTAAATAAGTCTAGACGACTTACCTCTTGATTTGAAATTTTAACTCTTGAATAGAACACGGACTTGTCAGAATGATTTCAAGACGAAAATAAAAAGAGGAAGAGAAGGAAGAGGGTGAAAATGAGAGGAAGGGAGGAATGATCAAACTCATTTTTCTTGTTTAAATATTTGTTTAAAATTTCTTAAACTTCCTTCAATTATCTTCGTCCTATAGAATCTAAGGATATTCTATATTAATTCCTTCTTTTCTAAAGATGTGTCTTAATACTTACAAATGTTAATTAATAAAAGGAAACCATTTGTGTACCGTTATTCAGATGGTGGATACAAGAGGTACTAGCCACCGAAACCGAACTCAACTTAGAGACGAGAATGAGGAAAGTCAATCCGAAGTTAGAGGATTGACCCGGGTCAATCATCCCCCCTGCACCTAACCCTCCCGTAGTGTTCAACGAAGGAACTATGGAAACTTTTCGGACCATTATTCAACAAATGGTAAGCGAAACGATTCCAGAAACCGTGCCCAATCAAGTCAATATGGAGAACCAAGAAGAAGGTCAAGGAGCAGTGGATGCTCGCGGAAAAAAAGTTGAGACAAGCTTTGCAAGCGGCCTTAAGGTCTTCAACACGATGAAGCCAGACTCATATGACGGAAGTGGAGACCCTGCCGGAGTTCAGTATTGGTTCTCCCACGTAGAAAGGTTGCTAAGGAACGTGAACTGCTCAAAAGCTAACAAGGTGCACATGGCTGCCCTAAGACTTAAGGGTGAAGGCGGAGAGTGGTGGGATATATTAATAGTATAATGGGTCGTTTTTCAAGGGTATATATAATCATAGCCCATTGGCCCATGAGTTTGATCTAGTAAACTCCAACAATCTGCTACTTAACCAGGCCCGTTTAATTATATGTTTAAAAATAAATTTCCTTTTTTGTAAGAAATCTAAAGCTACCCTAACCTTTCTTTTATGACCCTATATCCATTTTACAGTATTCTAAAATTTGGCATATGATGTAATAACCCTCTCTTTTAAAGAAGGATACATTAGTACTTTTTCTTTCTCGTGTCTTTTTAATTTCGAGGACAAAACACTTTTTAAGTGTTTATTATTATAATATCCCTTAGTTTTAAACAAGGTACTTTAGTACAATTTTAAATCATATCTCCTTCCAATTTCGAACACAAAACACTTTTTAAGTGGGTACTAATGTAATAAACCTCTCTTTTAGAAGGGGCATTATTGTAAATTTTCTTCCCTTTATTACATTTTAATAAAGGATGATTTATTTTCTTAAAAGGAAAAAGAAAAATTAAATAATAACTTATAATAGTTATTATAGACCTTACCCGAATGGTCATAATTATAAATCTTATAAACATAATCATTTAATTTTCGTTATAATATGATAATGGAAATTAAAAAGGAGCTTTCTAACATATACCTATAACAAATTTTAAATTGGTTCAATGCTTCAAGAAAAAAAAATTTGGAATAAAATTTAAGTCTAACTTGACTATAAGGTGTTTGGAATTTGGAAGAAACCTTATGTATCTTGTGTGATTGAATGAAGCATTTTAGAATCTATAGGTCTCATGAATAATTGTAGTAAATATATGAGGAAGTTAATTATCAAAAGCTTGAATAAAATGACAATAATAATAATAATAATAATAATAATAATAATAATAATAATAAAATAAAAATAAAAATAAAAATAATAAAAATAATAATAATAATAATAACAACAACAATAATAATAATAATAATAATAATAATAATAATAATAATGTTGCTGATTGACTCCGACTGAACAAGTCTTCCCACAAATCTGAATGCCTACTCGGGCTTGTCAAATGCGCTTGTAAATATGGCAAGGAGGGCTTGGTGTTGTCCATTGTGTGACTATCCTCCCCTTTACTTGAGCTCCGAGTACGATGAGGTTGGTTAACACCAAATTAGTCAATGGAGACCTTTCAAAACAAAATATGTTTGTTAACTAGATAATCTTCGGTTTATTTATGTTATGGTATGATCATATAGGACTTTTTGATTCTAGGTTATACTAGATAATATAACTTAGGAATATGGTGAACTTATATATATGTTCATTGGTTGTGATGTTTGTAATTATACAATAAATTAAATAATGCATAAGTAGTGGTAGGATAAGAGTATTTATGAGCAATGTCATCATAAATATTTCTTCATAACAACATAGATGGTTGCTACACCATTGATGATAATATAGAAGTGGTAGGGTAGGAGTATTTACGGGTACGTCATCGTAAATATTTCTGTATAACAACGTTAATGGTTACTACACCATTAATGACATTATTAGATCATGATCCATGACTCACCTCCCGTCGTATGGGAAGAGTCGTTAAGCACCTAGCTAGTGTCATGGGGTACGGGCTGAGTGGCACGTTGTCCTTGTTGAAGTTAAGTTAGCTCGGAAATCCAAGATCAAGTAAAAATTACCATTGTATGATAATCGTATAAGATAAGTGCACGCGACACATTAAATTGAATCTCTCGAATAAAGCACCCCTCAAGGGTCGTCATTCGAGTCTCTAGTTATTATAAGGATTAATGTTTTATGTGTTTGTTTATATGATGTTTCCTAGGAAAGATTCGATGTAAGGTGTTGAAAGGGTTTCCCGACAACAAATAAATTTGTAGTCAAGACCCCGCTGAGTACAGGGAGGTCAGGTTCGTCCACGGGAATTAGAAGAATCTATGTCTAGTTACTAATCCTAACAAAACCAAAACAAAACAATAACAAACACTAGCAAAACACTCAAATTGAGGCTCGGCACCGACCCACAACAGGTCATAACCGACCAACACTTCAACACAAATGCAGGAGAAAACAAAGAACACAGGCGCTCGGCACCGACCTAACAGGGGTTGTAACCGACCTATCCGGGTACGAGAAATTTCCGAAAAACCAAATTAAAGAAGATCTAGGGCAAAGGATTCACCACAACAAGTTTATGCATGCAAACATGAATCAAAATCAACCATAAATAATCCCATGTATGACTCTCGTCATGATAAATCAAGTAAAAATCTTAACTTTCATAAAGATCTAAACTTGCAATCCTACTTGTTTCCTAAAGGTTTAACTTTCGTTTCAACCGAATATAATCCACATTCACAACTAAATCTTTCGATTCACTCATAACATGAACATGCTTTGACTTTCATCAAGGAATAGATAGCAAACAAGGGGATAATGGATAGAGATTAAAAGAGATGGTTCATTCAACATTCATGCCTTAATCATGCATAACTCGTCGGGTTTCACCCCAACCCTAGAAAGTAGACTACTCACGATCCATAAAACAATCAACAATCAAAAACAAAAGAGAAGACATGATTCAAATTCAAACAAACTTCGATTCAAAAGAAAACTTACAAACTCAAGCAAACCTCCAAGTCTCTCTAATTGTCCAAGAGCTTGGAATCAAAGAAAACTAGAAAACCAAACTTGCAACTTGTTCCGTCTCAACAACTAACCCTAGAATCGTTTTTCTCCACAATCCGCCTCCCCCCAATAAAACCCTAAAAGATCCTTATATAGTGGTAGAAACAAATCTATATGGAAACTAAAATCTATCTTAAAAAGGCCCAAAAATAAAACAATTACTAAACCAAACTTAAGGCGCAAGCAATAATTCGGCAACACACGGAGTGGGTCGTCACCGACCATGGCTGGGTCGTCACCGACCACATGTTGCACATAACTTCCTCATTTCTTGCTCAAAACTTGCTCCAATGCTCGGCTTTCCTTCATCGTTCTTTCTTCAATCGTTCTTGGCCTTTTAAGACGTCCTTTAGCTCCTTCTTTAAGCACTTAAACCTTGAAACCTTCACTCTTAAATCATCAAATCTTCACATGCATTGATTCTCGCTCTTCTCTCAACATCACCACCAAACGACACTTAGCACCACCTCCTAGAAAGCTTTAAAAACCGAAATATCTCCTCCTCAACGCTTCAAAGACCTACAAAACATCAAACACACTTATGTAGACTCCATATCTTAAGACAATATGAAAATCCACAAGAACGACTCAAAACAACACATTAAACTTAGAAAAGACTCAATCCTAACTAGAAAACAACCCATAAAAACTAACTAGAAAGTGCGACATCAAAATAACCCATACTTAGACTTGCTTGTCCTCAAGCAATCACTTAGCATGCATCAAAACCAATAAACAAAACTCAAGAATCATCTTGTAGGAAAAATAAGCACAAGTAGAATAATGAGCAAACAACTTCCACATCCTAGCATACATGAACATTTCAAGTAATCACAATCCAACCTTACCAAGGAATGTATTTCGCTCAACTCTCAAAGTGTTTAGGGTATAGCAATGATATCTCAACTCAACTCCAAGTACAAAACCGCATAGTCAATGGAACTTATATAAACAAATTCTCCACCGAAGAAATCAAAACAAGTCAAATCATCAAATGAACTCGGGTGGCTCAATAAAAACTTCAAAGAAGTCTCTATTCGGCCGGGTTGTAATGGGGCTTGGTAAAACAAAGGGTGTGGAAATAATTTTGTCTTGTGGTGCTAACTAGTCCGGGAATCAAGACTCCTAGACTATACATCACTCATCCAACGTTCCTTCCTCTTCTTCAATCACCAAACACTTTAACTTTACAATGCACTTCCCTTTTTCACCTATCATCATTTGTCTTTCTTCTATTCCTTTCAAAAGCCTTGGACTCTTTGCATTTATTATATGGAACTTCTCTTTTTCTTTCTTCCTTTTTTTTTTACGGGGGTGGTCGGCACCGACCCACTTTGGGTTGGCACCGAGCTACATATATGCATGTCGAGCCCAAAAAAACTTTTCATTCCTTTTGATTTTCAAAGACAACACCCTTAATCTACCTTCCATAACCTCTTTGGTTTTCACCCATTCAAATCACGACAATTTTCAACAATCTTTTTCTAAGTCCTAATTCCCGGATCAAAGGGGTCAAGCTTATCATGGCTAGGGAATTCTTTTGTGGAGTTAGAAATAGACTTTAAGCTCAAACAGAAGGGCTACAAAAAGAGGGATCATGTTTAGGTAAGAAAGGGGATATAATAGGCTTATAAAAATGAGTTCAAAATCATTTGATTCAATCAAGTAATGAGCATATCTCCATTGGTCTCAAATTTTACAATAACCATGCCATTGTCAATTGGTATATTTGCACTTGAAAGAGTATTTCACACATAAAAGAGAAAAGGAGTAAAAATGTACATCCTTTACAGGCCAAAAATATCTCACTTAGGTTCACATTTTGTTGGATTGCCTTTACTTAGAAATATGTATGCTCAATTTTCATTATAAGCTCAAAACTCAAAAAGCAAGATCATGGTTTAGGTGATTCTTAAAGCATGACATTGGGATTATATGATAATGCAAGCAATTTCCGTCCTAGAACATCTAAGGGATAGGGCATTTATCCATCTAAAAATTTCAAAAGGAAAAAGACTCAAAACAAAACTAAACACAACTAAGCACATATTAACACAAAGCAACACATGACTTAAACAAATAAAGACTAAACAAGTAGTAATCTCCCAAACCACCCCATACTTAAACATCAATGTCCCCATTGATTAAGAAAGTAAGGAGAAAGGAAAGAGAACTTACTTAGACACAATTTGAAGTGTTGACAAAGGAGTAGAATCATTCTTGAGGAGGTTGAGGAGGTGGTGGAGGTTGGTAAAGGTGTTGCCCCAACCAATGGTTGAATTCCTCTTGAGCTTCCCATCTTGCGACATCCTCTTTATGGTCTTCATAATACTCAACTCGGAAGTCGTGGAGCTCTTGTTGGTGGTTGACGAATTGGTTGTGGTGGTGGTTGAGTGCTCCATAAAGATGGTGTTGGTGAAGCATAAGAGCATCCATTTTAGCCGAGAGAAGAGAGATATCAGGATTACCCCCCGAGCTTGAACCGGTATTGTACGTGCTTTGTCCATGGAAGTTAGAGCCACCGGACCCGCCAAAACCATACGGATGTGAATAATAAGGAACCATATCTGACTGAGGTCCCATAGTGTAGTCCATCGGGTCGACACCGGACTGGTTGTGGAAGTGGCTGTCCACTGGAGGGTCGTCACCGACCATGTGTTGGTCGTAACCGAGCGGGTTGTGGTCGTCACCGACCGGTTGGTGCTCGGCACCGACCGCCCCAGTGTTGCTCCGTATGGAGTCCGAGCTGGAAGATGCCCCTCTTGGCGGTGGGTTGGGTATGGCTCGGCGGAATCTGCTTGGTTGGCGTCTAATCTTCTCATCATCTCGAACTTTGGCTCTCAAAGGGTAAGGAGCGGGGGCCCAAGCATCGTACCAATTTAGGAGATAGAAAAGCTCAAGATTCTCCTCGGTAAGCTCCACATCATGAGTTTCATGCTTGCTAATAAAGAACTTGTTGATGTAGCCGATGGGAGATGGAGCAATCACCTTAGAGTTCACAAAATACTTGGCATCCATAGGAATGACCGGCTTTGAAGAGTAGGCGGAGAGGTTGACCTTTAAGGACTTAGCAAGAATAGCAACAAGCCACCCAAAGTAGGTAGTAGTGTGAGTTGTTTGGCGTTGGTGGTTGATGACGGCCGTAGCATACTCATATCCCAAGTTCATGTGAACGGTTGGTTCGTAGAGCATGGTGGATAAGCATGCTATTTCTTGCTTGTGTGGTCGTGAGAGCTCATAGCGTGGCCAAATGGTGGATCCCAAGATGCGGAGGATAATCCGGAAAACCGGACTTGCAATGTAGACGCCGGGAAGGTGGTTGGTGGGGTACTCTTCATGGCCGGTGATGTATTGCCACAACTCTTTGGCGGGGAAGTCCGATTGTTTGTAAGAGCCGGGTGGGGCACGGAAACCAAGGAGCTTGTTGAATCTCTTGATGCTCATCTCATGGCCTTCATTACCAAGTTGGAAAGTAACCTTGGAGCGGTTGAAATCGTCTTCATCCCGATATAAACGGAAATTGGACATGAATTCACAAGTTAGTGCCACATAGTGCTCCTCGATAGGATGTAGAATGAGGTGTTGGGCACCAATCCAAGAGAAGGCTTCGAGGACCTCTCTATGAACACCAATTTTAATGGCTCCGGCCCATTGGTAAGCTCGGACATTCACATCACCTTTCCACATCTCAATAAACCGAGCTTGTTGTTCTTCTGAGTCAAACACAACCGAATCCACCTTTTGCTTGTTCTTCTTTTGCTTCTTGGATTGTGGACGAGAGGATGAGGCCATTGTCCTACAAAACAATCAACAACTGTCCAAGATAATTTCCATAATTTGAAAGAACAAGGCCAAAACACAAGACATCCATGTCAATTCCAAAGAAGTACCCCATACTTATTCAAAGAAACATGCATAAATTTAGAATGGATCTCAACCTAGCATGCTTAATCATGAACAATATATAAGTAGAGGGAAAGATCAAGCCAAAAGTACCCCAAATCATGGTGAAAATAGCGCCATTAACATGTAAGAACAAAGGGACACCCGTCAATCGGGGTCGGTACCGACCCATGGAGGCATGGTGTCGAGCACGTTCAAAATTTTATGGGCTGGGGGGTCGTCACCGACCCATGGGGGGTCGGCAGCGACCGTTCCGGGCAAAAATATGCCCATTAATTCGGCTCTTGTTCATGAAATTGTACCCAAAAAGTCCTACTAAGAATCGAATCTTCTCCTAACTAAACAAACAACCAAACAAACATCAAGAGTTCCACATATAATCCCCAATTAATCATGGCATGATATAGATCCAACCACCTAAACATGCAAACAACCCAAATTTCCATATTCAAATACAAGAACACCCAAAACCTAGGTTTTCAACTAATCCCTCAAACAAAAATCAAGTAAACTCGAATTAAAGATCAAAGGAGTAGAAAATCATACCAAAGATGAGCAAGAGTATAAGAATGAAAGTAAAAGTGGGTCGTCTACGAGCACCAAAGTGGTTCAAAATGGTGAGAAATTTTTGTGGGGGTG
The DNA here is from genome assembly GCA_964016875.1 of Fallopia convolvulus. Classification (NCBI taxonomy): domain Eukaryota; kingdom Viridiplantae; phylum Streptophyta; class Magnoliopsida; order Caryophyllales; family Polygonaceae; genus Fallopia; species Fallopia convolvulus. The sequence goes on from OZ024730.1 coordinate 32,391,932, forward strand.
AGATTTTTGGTTTGTGTTGAATGATTTGGAGAGTTTATGAAGCACAAGGAAGAAATTGGGTGGATTTGGGATGGGAATGAAGGATTTTGTGGTGTTTGAGAGGCAAAGAGAGGGGGAGGAACAATGGAGTTGTGGGAAGGAGAAGAGGTCGGCGTGAGGGAGGAAAGGGTGGGAGGGGGTAGGGTTAAAAAGGGTGAAAAAATTGAGGGACTTACCTGCAATTTCCAATTTCTAAAAATATTTACCATATTTGCTTGGAAGGGGTCGGTGCCAACCATGGGTGGGTCGGTTATGACCATGGAATTGTCCCCATTGCTCATGTATTTCGGCCCTTTCAACTTCTCCCGCCCACTTAGCTAACTACAAAAAGTTAGTGGAGAACCAAGACAAGAAAACTAGCTATTCTAGACTAAGAAAAACAAATGAATCCAAACCTAAAAAAAAAGAAAAATTCAAAATCAAAAATAAAACAAAGCGGGTTGCCTCCCGAAAGCGCTTAATTTTACGTCATTAGCTAGACGGGTGGTACCTCTATTCAGTCCGAAGATGTGAGAGCCCATGTGGCTCGAATTTCTTCATCGGGTTCCGCCCGTGCAAAGTATTTCTTCAAACGATGCCCGTTGACCTTAAAAATCCCTCCATTTTCATCCAAAAGCTCGACCGCTCCATGTGGATAGATGTGATGAACAACAAATGGTCCACTCCATCGGGATCGTAATTTTCCGGGAAAAAGTCGTAGTCTTGAGTTGAAAAGGAGTACTTGATCACCTTTGTTGAAGGTCTTCGGGATGAGCTTCTTATCATGCCACTTCTTGGTTCTTTCTTTATAAATCTTGGCATTCTCATATGCTTTAAGCCTTAACTCTTCCAATGCTTGCAAGTCCATAAATCTCTTTGCTCCGGCCGCGTCAAGATCCATGTTGAGCTCCTTGAGAGCCCATAGAGCTTTGTGTTCGAGCTCGACGGGCAAATGACACGACTTGCCATACACAAGATTGTAAGGAGTAGTGCGGAGTGGAGTTTTGTAGGCGGTGCGGTATGCCCAAAGTGCATCATCTAACTTGGAGGCCCAATCTTTCCTTGAGCGGGAAACCGTCTTCTCCAGGATATTTTTGATTTGTCGGTTGGAGATCTCCACTTGACCGCTAGTTTGGGGGTGGTAGGGAGTTGCTACTCTATGAATGACCCCATACTTAGTCAAAAGTGCCTCAAAACTCCGCTCAATGAAATGAGAACCGCCATCACTAATAAGAGCTCGGGGAACACCAAATCGGGGAAAGATGTTGGTCTTCATAAACTTGGCCACAACTCGTGCATCATTAGTTCTTGTTGCTATGGCCTCAACCCACTTAGACACGTAGTCAACCGCTACGAGGATGTATTTGTATGGACCCGAAGAAGGGAAGGGTCCCATGAAATCAATTCCCCATACATCAAAAAGTTCAACTTCCAGAATTCCTGTGAGTGGGTTCTCGTTCCTCCAAGTGATATTTCCCGCACGCTGACACTCATCACAAGCCGTGATATAAGTATGAACATCTTTGAAGAGGGTAGGTCAGTAGAATCCGCTCTGCAAAATTTTAGCGGTGGTTTTGAATCCCTTAGCATGGCCGCCCGTTTGAAGAGTATGACACTGTCGGATTACTCCCTCAATATCATCGTCCGGCACACAACGCCTAAAAATATGATTGCTCCCTTGCTTGAAAAGGTAGGGGTCGTCCCAATAGTATTGCTTGGCGTCGTGAAGGAACTTCTTTCGAGCTTGGGAAGTCAATCTATCGGGGATAATGCCTCCTACAACATAGTTAGCAAAATCCGCAAACCAAGGGGTTTTCGCCCCTCGAATAGTATAGATAGAATGGCAAGAGAGAATGGGAGGAGAGAATTGAAGAATAGTGGAAGGTACCGAAGAAGGGTTAGAAACATGACCTTGATTGGTGGTGGGGAGGGTCGGTGCCATCCTTTCTACCTCGGTGCCAGCCAAAATCTGCATATGGGGGGTCGGCACCAATCCAGAAGTGGTCGTCGCCGACCCAGAAGTGGTCGTCTCCGACCCAGCCTTTGTTGTTTCGATCCGCAAAACTTCATTGCTCAATAGAGTTTCATCCGGGCGAGAATCGTTAATGGGTATTGTATCTCCGGACTCCTTAATGTGTTCCATAGGTAACCGAGAGAGGTGATCCGCCACAAGATTTTCCGCTCCTTTCTTATCTCGTATTTCAAGGTCAAATTCTTGCAATAGAAGCATCCATCGGAGCAATCTCGGCTTGGCGTCCTTCTTATCCATAAGATAACGGATAGCTGCATGATCTGTGTAGACGATTACTTTGGAACCCACCAAGTATGACCGGAACTTCTCAAAGGCAAACACAACAGCCAGGAATTCCTTCTCTGTGGTCGTGTATTTGCTTTGGACCTCATCCAGCGTTTTGCTCGCATAATAGATAGCATGAAGCTTCTTCTCCTTTCTTTGCCCAAGGACTGCGCCCACGGCGTAGTCGCTAGCGTCGCACATGATCTCGAAGGGAATGGCCCAATCTGGAGGTTGTATAATAGGAGCCGATACAAGTGCATCCCGGATCCTGTGGAAAGCTGCAAGACACTCGGAAGAAAACTCAAACACAACATCCTTCATTAATAGGTTAGTCAATGGTTTGGTAATCTTAGAGAAATCTTGAATGAATCTCCTATAAAACCCGGCATGTCCTAAAAAGCTCCTAACATCTTTCACCGAAGAAGGGGGTGGTAATTTTTGGATCAATTCAATTTTAGCTTTATCAACCTCAATCCCCCTTTTTGACACCACGTGACCTAGGACAATTCCTTCTTGCACCATAAAGTGACATTTTTCCCAATTAAGTACTAGGTTAGTTTCCTCACATCTCTTTAGTACTCTAGTAAGATTGGCAAGACAAGAGTCAAAAGTGGTACCGTAAACCGAAAAATCATCCATAAATACCTCCACAATGTCCTCAATCATGTCGGAGAAGATGGCCATCATACACCGTTGGAAAGTGGCCGGGGCGTTGCAAAGCCCGAATGGCATCCTCATATAAGCAAATGTGCCATAAGGACATGTGAATGTGGTTTTTTCTTGATCATCTGGATGTATCGGAACCTGCCAAAAACCACTATAGCCATCGAGATAACAAAAATAGTCATGCAAAGCTAATCTCTCTAGCACTTGGTCAATAAAAGGCAAGGGAAAATGGTCCTTCCTAGTGGCGCTATTCAACTTCCTATAATCTATGCACATGCGCCAACTAGTAGTAGTCCTAGTGGGGACTAATTCGCCTTTATCATTCTCAACAACAGTAAGACCACTTTTTTTAGGCACAACATGAACAGGGTTTACCCACTTACTATCGGAAATAGGGAAGATGATACCTGCATCGAGCATTCTCAATATCTCCTTTTTTACCACTTCCTTCATATTTGGATTAAGCCGTCGTTGATGCTCTATGGAGGGCCTGTGTCCTTCCTCAAGAAAAATACGATGCATACACAAAGAAGGTGAGAGGCCACTTAAATCCTCAAGTGAGTATCCAATGGCCTTCCTATGAGCCCTAAGAACATTCAACAACTTTCCAACTTCTTCCTCATTAAGGTTAGCATTAATAATCACAAGAAAAGTGGAATTTGGGCCAAGAAACTCATACCTCAAAGACTCGGGGAGAGTCTTAAGCTCTGGAGTCGGTGGTGGTGGTGTAACAATTTCGTCAGCCTTCTCCATTTTGAAGAACTCTTCATAGTGAGTAGAATCATCCGCCTCCAGAAGGGTCAGTTCCGACCATAGGGAGGTCGTCACCGAGCCAGAAGCGAGCATAAAATCCTCAGCAACGATCGGAATTGGGATGGGTGTCGAGCTGAAAGTGGTCGGTGCCGACCATGAGTGGGTCGGTGCCGAGCAAAAAGTGGTTGGTGCCGAGCAAAAAGTGGTCGGTGCCAACCTTGCAGTTTCTTCTTCAGCTTCAACTTCACTTGTATAAGCGCCAAACAAACGTTCGATCGGATCTTCACAGTCAATGTAGTCCGAGCGAGTGTACAACATCTTCACTTCCATGGCTTCACCGGTTTCCTTCATCGTCGGATTGAACCGGAACTCAACCACCTCATTGCCAATTTCAAAAGTAAGGAGACCTTTCTTCACATCAATAATAGCTCCAGCGGTTGCAAGAAAAGGTCGCCCAAGTATGATCGGGACGACAGGGTCTTCCGGCATCTCCATAACAATAAAGTCATTAGGCACAAAGAACTTGTCGACCTGAATAGGGAAATCATCAACAACTCCAGTGGGTCTAACACAAGAACCATCCGCCATATAAAGCTTCATATTCACCGGCACCAAAGGACCCATGTTGGTTTTGGACCATATAGAGAGAGGTAGAAGACTAGCACTTGCACCAAGATCACACAAAGCCTTAAAACGATGAGCACCTATGCCGATAGTGATTGCAAATTTACCCGGATCTCCGAGTTTCTCTAGAAGCTCTAAGGATCGTCCCTCATCAGTTAGTTCGGACATGGACCGCTTTTTGGACAAGATCTCTTTAAGAAATTTGGTGTAGGCGGGCATCTCGTTCAGAGCTTCAGCAAAAGGAATGGTGATATTAAGACCTTGAAGAACCTGCACAAAACGCTTGAATTTGCCATCCGTGGAATCTTTAGCTTTCTTGGATGGGAAAGGAAGAACCTTTGCTGTTGATGAAGGAGGGGCAGAAGGAAAAATTCCGGGAATGAGGTCGGCCACAACCTGGGTTGGGTCGGCGACGACCTTATCTTTGGTAGGAAGGGGGTCGGTGACGACCTGTGGTGGGTCGGTGACGACCTGCTCCGAGCTTGGCCGGTCTTTTTCGTCCTCCTTATTCTTGCTTGTTTCTCGGTCTGGTAGCTTCTTTCCGCTTCTCAAGTGAATTGCAGCAATTTGTCCTCTCGGATTCTCATCAAAATGTCCCGGTAATCGCCCTTGTGGTCGTGGGATTTGAGTTGCTAAATCACCAAGTTGAGAATTCACATTCTTCCTCCAAGCTTCAAAGTCACCTAGTTGATTTTGCACTCCTTTAAGATCGGTTCGGATGCCATTCATTCCTTCAAGGAGTCCTTGTGCCCATGTTGGTGGCTCTTGGAAACCGGGGGGCCTATAGGGCGGGGCTCTCTGTTCTTGTGGTGGTCCTTGAAAACCTTGACCATAGCCATTGTTATTCCACTGAGAAAAATTATTGTTGTTTCTTGGATAAGCGTTGTTTTGGCCACGGTAGGGTCCTCTCATATAATGTGCTTCCGCATAAGCCTTTGCAGCTCGGACTTGTTCCACGTTTGTGCAAGAAGAAGTAGGATGAGCAGGGGAACCACATTCTTGACAAGGTTGAGCGGTGGATTTATAGTGGCCCACTTGCTTCTTAAGCCGGTTTATCTCATCTTGCATAAATTGGAACCTCACATCTGGATCAATTGGTTCGGCATTAGGATCATAAAGCTTCTTCATTTGAACTCGGGCAGGTTGTTGAGTGCCATACATCGCATCATAGTTGGTAAGTTTATCCAACAAGGCCCAAGCTTCATCGGGATCCATCTCAATGAAACCGCAGTCGGTGTGGAGGTTGATGCGGTCCTTAGTAGCGGCATTGATTCCCTGAAAGAAGATCCCTTGAAGCACATAAGGCGGTTGTCCATGAGTGGGACATTGCCGAAGAAGTTCTTTAAATCGCTCCCAAGTCTCCACAAAAGTTTCATTGGGAAGTTGATGATAGGAAGTGATGCGCTTCCTTAGCTCTGTAGTCTTAGCTGGTGGAAAGAATTTAGTCAGAAACTGATCATGCAGCGCCTTCCATGTATGAATTGATTTGGAGGGCAAACTTTCAAGCCAAGTAAGAGCTTTTCCAGCCAAAGACCATTTGAATGCTTTCAAAAGCACATATTCTAGCGATACATCGTCAGCTGCAATCGTGTCACAAAGGTCAGTGAAGTTCTTGATGTGCTCCATGGGACACTCGGTGGGCTTGCCTTCAAATTGTGACCTCTTGATAAGAGTGATGAAGTGTGACTTAATCTCAAAAGCATGCTCAATAACAGGAAGTACAATAGCAGATTCAGGAACTTTGAACTCAGGATGCATATACTGCTTTGCATTGCGTGGAATAGCATTGAGCTGTTGTCGAAGGAGAGTAACAGTAGTAGTTTGATCATCACGTTCTTTTTGAATGCCTTCCATCTGAAGGTGAAGATCAGCCATCTGGCGAGCAAGTTCCTCAGCGTTGGCCATTGCTCGTCGTTCTCTCAGCTTGCGGTGAAGGGTTCTTTCGAGTTCGAAATCAAAAGGAAAAAGGTCGATTTCCCTTCGCGAACTAGAGGGCATGCACCTACACACAATCAAAAGAAAACAAATTAGTAAACACAAGAGGGTATGGGCTATTCCCAAACCCCAAAAATAACTAGACAAGAAACTAAACTAAATCCCCGGCAACGGCGCCAATTTGTTGAAAGGGTTTCCCGACAACAAATAAATTTGTAGTCAAGACCCCGCTGAGTACAGGGAGGTCAGGTTCGTCCACGGGAATTAGAAGAATCTATGTCTAGTTACTAATCCTAACAAAACCAAAACAAAACAATAACAAACACTAGCAAAACACTCAAACTGAGGCTCGGCACCGACCCACAACAGGTCGTAACCGACCAACACTACACAAATGCAGGAGAAAACAAAGAACACAGGCGCTCGGCACCGACCTAACAGGGGTCGTAACCGACCTATCCGGGTACGAGAAATTTTCGAAAAACCAAATTAAAGAAGATCTAGGGCAAAGGATTCACCACAACAAGTTTATGCATGCAAACATGAATCAAAATCAACCATAAATAATCCCATGTATGACTCTCGTCATGATAAATCAAGTAAAAATCTTAACTTTCATAAAGATCTAAACTTGCAATCCTACTTGTTTCCTAAAGGTTTAACTTTCGTTTCAATCGAATATAATCCACATTCACAACTAAATCTTTCGATTCACTCATAACATGAACATGCTTTGACTTTCATCAAGGAATAGATAGCAAACAAGGGGATAATGGATAGAGATTAAAAGAGATGGTTCATTCAACATTCATGCCTTAATCATGCATAACTCGTCGGGTTTCACCCCAACCCTAGAAAGTAGACTACTCACGATCCATAAAACAATCAACAATCAAAAACAAAAGAGAAGACATGATTCAAATTCAAACAAACTTCGATTCAAAAGAAAACTTACAAACTCAAGCAAACCTCCAAGTCTCTCTAATTGTCCAAGAGCTTGGAATCAAAGAAAACTAGAAAGCCAAACTTGCAACTTGTTCCGTCTCAACAACTAACCCTAGAATCGTTTTTCTCCACAATCCGCCTCCCCCCAATAAAACCCTAAAAGATCCTTATATAGTGGTAGAAACAAATCTATATGGAAACTAAAATCTATCTTAAAAAGGCCCAAAAATAAAACAATTACTAAACCAAACTTAAGGCGCAAGCAATAATTCGGCAACACACGGAGTGGGTCGTCACCGACCATGGCTGGGTCGTCACCGACCACATGTTGCACATAACTTCCTCATTTCTTGCTCAAAACTTGCTCCAATGCTCGGCTTTCCTTCATCGTTCTTTCTTCAATCGTTCTTGGCCTTTTAAGACGTCCTTTAGCTCCTTCTTTAAGCACTTAAACCTTGAAACCTTCACTCTTAAATCATCAAATCTTCACATGCATTGATTCTCGCTCTTCTCTCAACATCACCACCAAACGACACTTAGCACCACCTCCTAGAAAGCTTTAAAAACCGAAATATCTCCTCCTCAACGCTTCAAAGACCTACAAAACATCAAACACACTTATGTAGACTCCATATCTTAAGACAATATGAAAATCCACAAGAACGACTCAAAACAACACATTAAACTTAGAAAAGACTCAATCCTAACTAGAAAACAACCCATAAAAACTAACTAGAAAGTGCGACATCATAAGGTTAATTGCATTAGACACTTAAAATGTGCATTCACAATAGTAATAATCTTGATTTAATTATATACTCTGACCTAACAAACATGAAGTCGATTTAGCTGACCCCGTTGAGGGCTGACCACTTGTGGTACCAGGTATTAGCAAGGAACTAGCGTCAATCCGAGAGCACTCAAGGTGCTGATGAATGGAACCATGATACTATACGTGAAGGTTTTATGAGTAGTTTTGTTTCAAATCCATTCAGGAAGTTTGATTTTTATACAATAATGTTCTAGTTAATCTTCCGCTGAATTTTTCATGTTGTTAATAAATTTGTTAATTGTAAGAGAAAATTTGAATACAAATTGAGTTTGCCTTCAAAAGTCTTCCGCTATTGTTCATTTATTTGCTTTAATATGTATCTTTACAAAATTTAAACTAATCTAAAGCCTTGGGTGACTTCGGGTATTAAAATCCAAGGTCACTAGCGTGTGACATTCCCGAGATAATTTGGGGGTGTTATAAATATGGTTTGTAAAGCCCGAAACCTTAGAAGCGCAATCACATGCCAACCCGAGAACTTCCCAGGAGGTCACCTATCCTAGTACTATTCTCGCCCTTGCATGCTTAACTTTTGAGTTCTTTGTCCACACTCGAACTCAGAAAAGGAAGAGCACTTGTTCACATAGGTAGCACTTTAGTATATTATAAAGGATCTCAAATTCGGGGTGTTACAATCTCCCCCACTTAAACACTTGACGTCCTCATCAAGGCCCAAGCACCGCCCTCTAGGTCGAGTGACCTCCCTCCGGGCCAAGCCAACTTGTAACCTATAGTCGGCTCTGATACCATTTTTGTAACACCCCCAAATTATCTCGGGAATGTCACACGCCAGTGACCTCGAATTTTAATAACCGATGTCACCCAAGGCTTTCCATCAGTTTAAATTTTGTAAAGATACATATTAAAGCATATAAATGAACAATAGCGAAATACTTTTGAAGGCAAACTCAATTTGTATTCAAAAATTTGATTACAATTAACAAATTTATTAAAAATATGAAAAATTGAGCGAAGGATTAACTAGAACTTTATTGTATAAAAATCAAATTTCGTAATGGAAATGAAACAAGCCTACTTATAAAACCTTCACGTATAGTATCATGGCTCTATTCATCATCACCTTGAGTGTTCTCGGATTGACGCTATTTGCTTGCTAATACCTGGTACGACAAGTGGTCAGCCCTCAACGGGGTCAGCTAAATCGACTCCATGTTTATTAGGTCAAAGTATATAATTAAATCAAGATTATTTTTATAGTGAATGCACAATTTAAAATGTCTAATGCAATTACCTTACGTTGAATCTTTCCTAGCAGACATCACATAACAAACAAACCAAACATTTATCATCATAATAACTAGGGACTCGAATAATGACCCGCAAAGAGTGCTTTATTCGAGAGATTCAATTTAATGTTGTAACACTCGAGTTATCGAAATTCTCGGGTTTTCGAAAATTTGATAACAAGTCCTCATTACAATTCTGGTTTTCCAACAAAACCCAATACTCCTTACTAGATCTCAACCGAAGGGCCCAGTTGGGGTTCATTTAGATTTGGGCCGAAGGGTTCATTTTGGGACCCAACTTCCTTTAACCCTAACCCCTTATTTTAATCTTCCTTCCCCACGTATCCGGAGAGGAGGCGGCCACAATTTTCACAAAGAAGGAAATCGAGCGAGCGCTGCTCGCGTTTTTCGCCGATCACGCCAATAACAAGAGAGATTGAGGAGCACCGCCCTCTATATCTCTCTCTCTCGACGAGAACCAAGGAGCTGCACGCCTCCTTTGCCTTTGTCTCTGACCTCGCGCTTCGCCCTAAAAGTCTGCTTCTCTTCCGCTCTTCTTCCTCTTCCGCTTAACGCCGCTCGCGAGGAAGTGAAGCCGATCTGTCTTGCCCTCGCCGCCATGGCAAAGAATCGGATCGTCGTGCCTTCCTTTCGACACCGTAAAAGTATTCCGAGCCAAATCTGGGGTTGCCGCTTTGTAGACTGGTTCTTCCTTGCTCAGATCTCAAAGCCTCTCCCTTGACAGTTCTCGTTCAGCTGTCGTCTAGGCTTCACCGCTCCATCTCACCGGCGTCCAGATTGCGCCTCCTGTTGTTTGTATGGGCTCGATGGCCACGAGTCTTCCTTGGCCAGAGCTCGTTCTCTAGATGGTCTGGTTGGCCGCTGGTGTTGAAGACGGATCAAATCAAGAACTTCAACTTCGAGTTTGAAGATTCTGAATCTAATTGGAGAACGCATATGACAGCTACTTCAAATTGAAGTAAGTTTGAACCATCCAATTGATAATTCACTTTGAGTTTTATGAGACGTTTGGACTCTTAGTATAGGCATCGGTATTGCATGGGATGATTGCACGGTTTTGGTTTGCCCCTTTTAGTTAAGTTTTCATGCTTGTAATTGAAGTTGTAATATCATTTGTGTGTGAAAGCTGATAACGGTATATATGAATTTTTAAAAGCGTGATGACTAATTATCTTAGAGTACGCTGTTGGGTAATTCTAGTCTAATAATCTTGTTTAGTTACTAGATAATTAGTTGTGCATGTTTGTTTGTTTGGGTTTGTACGAATGAAACCAATAGTAGTTAACTTTGATCCAGTGGGTTGTGTAAGATTAGTTGAATGTTAATTTGAAGTTGGTCCCTTAGTTGATGGTCTTAGATGAGGTGTTTAGTGAATAACTATATATACGTAGGTGGTCAATTAAGTTAGTTAATTTTATACACATGCACTTTGATTAGTAATTAGAATTAGGCTAGTTAAAGGTTTAAAATAAGTTCGTATAATAGTGGAAAGGATGAGTCTGGGTTAGCTAGTTAGTTTAGTTAATTGGTTCGATTGTATGCTTTAATGCTAGTGATCTTAGGATAGTTACCTATTGCCTAGTTTTATTTTGTTGGAGACTGTCAGAGTACTAAGTGTACCGTTAATGTGTTTAGGAGATCGCTACTACACGAGTTCTTAGCTTTCCGTAGTCGTCAAGAAATCCGTCATTCGAGGTAAGTCGTTCTTCGACTTGCTCGGCTTAATTCAATTCTTGTTAGATTGGGTGCCATGTGTGTAAAATTGATTTTAGGAATTAGTCCCTTTGTTATTATTTTTAATTAAAATATTTTAATCTATATCTATATGAACTTTGAAGCCGATTGTGACTGTGTGTGTGCATTGGTAAATGTAATTGTGATTCTTCGGTATTTGTGATTGTATTTGTACTTGAAATTGTAAGTGTGATTTAATAGAAATTGTGAAGGTAACTTGTAATGGTAGTTGTTGTTGTGATTGTAATTGTGACTATGAGTGTGGTTGTAATTGTAGTTGGGAATGTGAATGCGATTGTGTTTGAATTTCTGAATGTGTTTGCAATAGTGAGTGTACTTAAACTTGTGAATGTGTTTGCAACTGTGAATGCGTTCGAATTGAAATTGTGATTGTGCTTGTTATTGTGATTGTGACTTGTTTGGGCCTATTTTCTTCCGCTACGCGATTGTTTTCGTCTTTTGAGGTTAATGGCTTGTCGACTTGCTTTGCTTACGACCATTATGTGTTAAACGATTGAATTGAATGTGCAAACCTCATTTTGGAATGATTCCATATCACGTGTGACATGCATGATTAAATTGACAACTTACTTAGTTAACTGTTTATAATATGCGTGACATGAATGTGCATTGTATGTGAAGCATGTTTGTTTGACAATCTTCATTTTTTTTTCTCATAAATGGCTTTCCATTTCTATTTAAATAATGAAAAATATTTTGAATTATTATCTCTTTGTGTGTGGTGTGTGCTGAACTGGATTTATAAAATATGTTTCCTAAACAACTAGTTTTCTAATGGTTTTCTCTATGCTGGCAGCGTAACCGACACGACTATGTACGATGACGATCGGTGGCGAAGAGACGTCTAGGCATGGTTGTGTGTCGGTCGGGCCCCTTAAAAATTTTAAAATATTTTGGCAAGTGCTCCAGTGGAGGCTTGACCGGGGGTTAGAAGGATGATATCTCTTGAGGAGTGGGAGGGCCTGCCTCTGCACTCGGGCGCAGGTGTGTAAGCGCCATAGTATCGGAATGTAGCGGTGGGTGAAGAGTTGCATTGCCGAGTAGGATTGTGTGTGTGATTGATTGAATAGTAGTTTGAATTTCGTTGTGGCTTTAGTATTGGTTTGATCGTGCTCATGTGTGTGTGTATCTGTGTGATTGTGTGTCTGTGTGTATAAGTGTCTGTATGATTATTTAACGTTAAGTGTTGAATTGATATGAATCGATAATTATTGATTTATGTGTGAATCTTGATTGCTAGGTTTCTGTGTGGTTTTTCAAACGTTCTATATGCATCTCTGATGTTCGCATTTTTGGTATAGTTTTTGATAGGTTTTCCTTGCTTATTAGGATTAATTTTGTCTAGTTTAGGTTTAGTTTTAAGTGTTTTTAGTTAGTTTTGCATAAATCTACGAAAAGGGTGGAATCTACGCTATTTTGTGTATTTTACAGGTTTTAGCGAGGAAAGGAGCTAAATGGAGCTAAATTTGGAGCATCACAGTGAAGGACGGGAAAGTGCAAGATTTAAGAAGTTAGAGCTCAAGAAAACGAGAGGAGGTGTTGAAGAAAACAAAACCCCAGGCTCGTTAACGAGGCTGTGAAGGGTCGTTAATGAGGCCACGAAGAGAAGATTTCAGAGTATTATTTTATTATTCACCGATCCTGAGCGGGAATTTATTTCCGTATCGGTTGAGTATCTTTTTAGAATTTTTATGGGTTATTAGAATATGTATTTTAGGGTTTAATATCTTTCTAGATTTTATTTCTATCTTTTAGAGATTGTTTCTATCTTTTTAGGAAAGTTTTTATCTTTTAGCCTTTTTAGTTTTTTAGGATTTTCTAGTATAAATACCCTTCTATCTAGCATAGAAAAAAGGGGGGCTTAATTTTGGAGTAGAGTTTTAGAGCTAGTTTTGGAGGAGAAGGAAGGCCGAAGGAGAGAGAGCCGGATCGGAAGTCGGTGACGAGGTTCGGTAACGACGGTTTCCGAGGTTCGTTGATCGAGTTTGTGGTTCGGTGATTGTTTTGTTTTGGTTTTCTTCTGATTCTCTGTAAGACAATATTTTTGTTATTAATTTAAGTTTGAGTTTTGTTTCAATGTTTATTTTTATTGAAGTTTGTAGTTTCTTAATCATGAGTAGTGAGTAGTCTATTTTTCTGGGGTCGGGGTTAAGCCCGACATAGTTGAGCATGTTTGATGAAGTAAGATAGTATTTTGAATGCCTTTTATTTTTATTGAGATTGTTTGTTGTGCTTAATACCGAAACGGGAGTTGAGGTAATTTGAGTTTTAACTTGATTGAAGAAGGCTTCAATTTAATAGCTCCAGTTATTACTCAGAATCCGAACGTTCCCTGCACCGACGACTCCGAGAAAACCGAGCCATGACCACAGCTGAAGAGATGGCTCGAGAGTTAGAGACCCTCCGGACCCAGATGGAGGCACTGAAAGCCGAGAAGGATGGCGCTGATGCAGACAAGGCTCGACTGCAAGAGGAGCTAAACGCCTATCCAAGGAATGCCAAGCAATACATGCATCCGGAACTGAGGGTGCCAGAATCTCCTATTGTGCTTCCTGCGATAGAGAAACCTTTTGAGATCAAGTCTCAATTTATATCCTTGATTAAACGGGCTCAGTTTGAAGGGAAACTTGTTGAGTGCCCTATGTAACATATTAGAAATTTTCTTGATTTATGTGACACCATAGCTGCTGAAGGTGTCTCACTAGAATATGTTCTGTTAAAAGCTTTTAGATGGTCACTTACTGGAAAGGCCCTGAACTGGTTAGAGAGCCTACCTTCTAAGTCTATCAGGACTTGGAAAACTTTGTATGATCAATTTCTTACAAAGTTTTTCCCTCCTGCTAAGACAACGGAGTTAAGGAAACGTATCACCTCTTATCACCAGTTGCCTAATGAGACATTTGTTGAAACATGGGAAAGATTTAAAGAGATGCTTAGACAATGCCCTACTCATGGGCAACCTTTATATGTATTGCAAGAAATCTTTTTCCAGGGTATCAACGCAGAGACCAAGAACCGCATCAACACGCATACTGCGTGCGGTTTTATAGAGATGAACTCGACAGAGGCGTGGGAACTGTTGAACAAGCTGGCGAATTACGATGCTATGTACGGAACCCAGCAAGCTCCACAAACTCAAAAACGTCTCTATGTGCCCAATCGAGATGAAGTTGACCCCGATGTTAAAAATCAATTCTTACAAGATGAGGTCAACCGTTTGAGGAAACAGGTCAGTTTTCTGAAATCATCTCAATCATGTCAAGAATGTGGTTCTTCTGCGCATAGTACTTCTGCTTGCACTAACATTGAGCAGGTTAGAACCGCTGAGACGATAGCTGAGATGAATTACATGAGAGGACCCTACAGGAACCAGCCTAATTATAATGACAGGTCGAACAACTATCAATCATGGGGCAATCAGAATGCAAATCATAATTACACAGGGCCCCCGCAAGATAGACGACCTGCACCATATTGACCTCCAGGCCATCAGGAGACACCATCATGGGTTCAAGAGATTAAAGAGAGCATCAACGGATTGGATAAAAGATGGGGAGAGTTCAATATTTGGAAGAGGAGTGTTGATTCCCAACTAGGAGACCTTGCTGCACGGATTCCAAGACCACAAGGGCAACTCCCGGGTCGTACCGAAGAGAACCCTAGAGGCCAAATAGCAGCGGTACACCTTAGAAGCAGGAAGACACTACCGGAGAGAGTTCAAGCTGAAGAGAAGGAGGAACAAGATCACGCCAGCCAGCTCGTTAGCGAGCCAGCGAGAGCTAGTACCGAACCTACAAGCCAGGATGACGAGGCTCCGAGGATTCCTGACGAGCCCAACCCAGGTAAGTTTTCTAAACCGAGCCCTCCTCTCAATCCCAGGGTAGTTAACGACCCCACCAGGGTCGGTAACGACCCGCCGAGGACACCGAACGACCCCAATGTCGACCCGGTACTCTCACCTCTCGAGCCTAACTTGGTTCCGAGAATGGTGAAAACTCTTCCATTTCCAGTTAAGAAATCTATGGACTCTACTGAGAGTAAGTTCAAGCGTTTCGTTAAGATTCTTCAGGGCATTAATATTTCCATCCCATTCGCTGAGGCCCTAAGCGAAATGCCGGCTTACACAAAATTCTTGAAAGATATTCTTAGCAGGAAAAGATCTATTACAGAGCTGCAGGACGAGGTCAGATCCATAGCCCTTCCAGAAAAGCTTGGGGATCTTGGGAGATTTGCAATCACAATCGGCATAGGCAACCACAAGTTCAAAGCTTTATTCGATCTTGGTGCCAGTGCTAGTCTTGTTCCACTCTCAATTTGGTCTAAAGCCAATATGGGACCACTGGAACCAGTAGACATGAATCTGTACATGGCAGATGGGTCAAGTGTCAAAGCAACAGGAGTAGTGGACGATTACCCTATTCAAGTCGGGAAATTCTTTATACCGAATGATTTTATTTTCCTTGATATGCCTGAAGACCCTCATGTCCCCATAATTCTCGGGCGACCATTCTTAGCCACAGCAAGAGCAAGAGTTGATGTGCGTAAGGGACTCCTCACTTTTGATATAGGAGAGGAACAGGTGGAATTCAATTTAGATCAAAAAGCCAACGACCCAATTGGAGTGGCACAAATAGAGTTGACTCAACCCGAACTCGACACCACAGTCCTTATCGAGCCACATCTGCCGATCACTGATGCTCCCATGCACAAAGGGCCTACTACAGAGGTTATAGAAAAGTCCAAACCACCTTGGCTTTCGGACTACACCAATAACCGAGGGATATCGAGCTTACTGATAGAAGAAGAAGGTCCTAATTTAGCAATTCAAGTGCACAGAGGCAGTAAAACTACAGGCAAGGTATCTCAAAACCCTAACATGGCCAGACATGAACCACCATGAGACTAGCAAGAGAGCTCGTAGGGCTAACGACGTTAAACATAGCGCTTACGGGAGGCAACCCGCTTTTTAGAATAGGTTTATTTTATTTTATTTTCTTTTTATTTTTCTTTTAGATTATTTCCTAGCTTTCTTTATTTTTTTAGTTTTTAATAGGATAGAAATAAGATTTTTGAGCTAACAAGATTTCAGGAAAAAAGGGGTCGAAATTCACTCATGGAGGCTACGGTGGCTCGTTAACGACCCACCCAGGGTCGTTAACGACCCAGTTCGGACGACCCGATTCGTCAAAATACGGGGCAGGTAAGTAATTCTAACCTAGTTAACTTTTCTAACCCTAGCCGCCACCCCCTCTATCTTTACCCCTCCTATAAAAACCCTTCTACCCCTCCCAAAATTCTACCACAATCTCTCCCACATTCACTCCCTTTCGTTACCGGAGTTCGAAAGCCATTCACCGTCGACGACGAGCTCGTTAACTACCCCGATTCCGACCCTTGTTCTTTTAATTCTCGGTTCTCCGGTATGATTTCTAAACCTTTGCTTGAATTTGCATGATTGATTATTTGTAAGGTTAAATTTCATATCTTGAATCATGATTTTTAGGGAGATCGATGAGCATGCTTAAATTCCATTCTAAAAATTCTTGATTGTACTTAGTTGTTTATGTTTTAGGTAAGTTTATTCATGTTAGATTAGCTATTGTAACCCTTTAGTTAGAAAAGCATGAATTTTTCTTGTTCTAGATCTAAAAGTTCGAACTTTGCATGTCAAAATTCCGGAAAATTTTTAGCATGTTCGGGATGGGTAATTGAGTAAGTATGGGGTGCTTTTATCCAATGAGGGAATTGTGGGGAATAATAGAAGATTGCATGCTTGATTTGTGCTGAATTAGAGGTAGATTTAATTTCGGAAATTTCTGGTTTTGCTCTCGGTGGCTCGTTAACGACCCTGCACTTCATAGATGATCGATCCGAGCCCAGACCCGTGAACAACCCAATTGGGTAGTTTATGAATAATTCCGAGGTTAATTTTGAGACCAAGTATGGGGTCTCGTACCTATTATTTTTGAGTGAATCTTATCTTTGAAAATTTTCGATTATTTTGTAGGATCCATGGCTAGTTCAAGCAGACCCGCTACCCGAGCCCAGAAGAAGAGGAGGAACCACAGGTCTCCATCTCCACTCCGGGTGGACGATGTGATTTTGAGCAGTCAAAGTCAAGTACGGCGCTACCGGGATTTCTTGGAGAAGGACCATTACACCCGATGGTTCTCGAAGTCTAGCGCCGTCTCTACGGGCATCTACACGGATGTCAAGGACGCCTTCATCATCCTTGGGGCCGCACACTTATTGAAGCAAGAGAGCTTGCCACATTATCCGACCCTCACATCCGAGTTCTTGGCCACCTTGGAGACCAACTTCTCGTCGAAGATCTCGGCG
The DNA here is from genome assembly GCA_964016875.1 of Fallopia convolvulus. Taxonomy (NCBI): domain Eukaryota; kingdom Viridiplantae; phylum Streptophyta; class Magnoliopsida; order Caryophyllales; family Polygonaceae; genus Fallopia; species Fallopia convolvulus. Next base: position 32,409,363 of record OZ024730.1, read on the forward strand.
GGACGCATTCGGTTCCGGCTCGGTAACGAGGACCGTGACTTCACCATGGCGGAGTTCAATGCAATCTTGGAGCTCCCAAACCCATCTAGAGACTATAGCTTGAAGGACTACCGAGTGACCCGCACTTGGAGCTACATCACCGGAGAGGTTCAATCCTCCACCGCGGCGCTATCCGGGGCAACCATAGTCAACCCCATCTTCCGGATCATCTTGAGAGTCCTCGCCGCACTATTCTGGCCGAAGAAGGAGTTGAACCGGTCTACAAGGACGGAGGTCGCTTGCTTCCGCACCATCCTCTTCGAGGAGCCCGACCCCTTGAATTTGGGGTACGAATGGCTCTACTATGTCGAGAAGTCCCACAAGTCCAAGGAGGTGTGGTGTGGCAATTTGGTTAGCCTCTTGGCTAAAAATCTTGGAGTGGATCTCACCCGCTACACACCGGCCCACGCTCAACTCCTCAACAAGAACTATTGGTATAGTTCCGGTATTTTCGTGCAAGCCGAGGGAGGCTACAAAGTGAAGGTTCGAGATCAAGTCGTCATACCTTCCCTCGACATGTACGAGCTACTCTACGTACCGAATTGGTACGAAGTGTGGACGGGCCAGCCTTACCCATTGGAGCCAAAACCGGAGGATGAGCTCTCACTTAGGCCATGTCACACCCGGTTTGAGCGGGACGATGTGGACGAATATGAAGAAGAAGATGAGCAAGAGGATACCGAGGTCGTAGGCAATGACACCGAGGAAGCCGACACCGAGGGCGGCACTGAGGAACTCAACTTTACAGAAGAAGACATGGAGACGGAGGAATTAGGAGGCAACATCTTCGTCAACGAGCCAACCAGGGTCGTTAATGACCATTTCCAGCCACCGCCCAACACTGTTAACGAGGCAACCAGCTTCGTTAACGAGGTGCCGCAAGCTCCTGTCGACCCTCCACCAGCTCCTGTCGACCCTCATACATATGGCTTAATGCCTTACAACCCGGTGATGTATCAAGACCATTTCCAGCCTCACTACCCACCACCTCCTCAGCCCGAGTACGCAGGATCGAGCATACCACCACCATGGGCCGAGGATCTTTCTGCACGGATGCAGCAACTTCACCTTCGGACCGATCACATTCATCGGAGGATGGATAGATGGGAAACCGTCTACTCCGCACGCATGTCGAGGGAGGACGAGCGACAACGTCAGAGAGAGGCGGAGGATGCTGAGCGTTGGAGGACGATGTATGACTTCATGGGGAACTTTGAGCACTATTTTCCTCCACCGAACCGTTGATCAAGCTCAAGATGAAGTTTCCTTTCCTTGTTTCCATTTTTGTAAGTTTTATGTCTTTCTTTTGCTTTTTAATATTTTTTGTTTTCTTTTCTATTTCTTCTCCCTCTTCTTGTTATTTTTCTTACAGTGGGGAGACTGTACTTTTAAGTATGGGGTGGGAAGAAAGTAGAAAAATTATGTCCTAGGTGTTTTTATGTTTTATGTAGTTGTTACTTTTGTTAAATCGGAAAAAACCAAAAAAATTGAAAAATTTGAAAATTCAAAAAAGAGTTTAGAATTGATAGATATCCCTTCTTAAAAGTTCTATGATAGCAATCACTAGCTTGACCATATAATTCCTTGCAAATATGTCTTTGAAAGTATAGCCAGATTCTTAAAATTGAAATTATTGTTGTTTAGAAGAGAATAGCATTAGATGAAATTGAGCACATGTACTTTATAGCATAGATGATGCAATCCAACAAAACCTACCTTGTGAGTAATTTTTGGCCTTATAGGGAGAACATTTATAAAATCCCTCTTCTTTTTTGTGTGATTTACTCTCCTTATGCATATTATCTCTTGGAATTGTGATGGTTATCTATTTCTTGAGACCCTTATGAGATTTTTAGTTCATTACTTGTGAAGATCATATGATAGAGAACTTATTTTTATGAGCCCTATTATCCCCTATCTACCTTTACATTATTCCTTCTTTTGATAACTAATTCTGGCCTGAAACCTTTTATTTTTAGCTCCACAAAAATTGTTCCCTAGCCGAGATAAGCTTGACCCTATCCGGGAATTAGGACTTAGATTGGAGAGGTGAAGTCTTGTGTTTTGTTGAAAAGAAAAGAGTTTCTATTTGCTTTAATTAAAGGGTATTTGGGAAGGGTAGATTGGAAGTCTCCTGTTATTACATGTAAGAAAGGTCTCTTGATAAAAAAAAGATGCACAAAATAAAGCTTGAAGGGAAGAAATGTATATGGTGAATCGTTAACGACCTGGATGTGGGTTCGTTAACGAGGCAGCGAAAGAAGAATAAGAAAAAAGAAAAAGGAAAAAAAAAAGAGAAAAGAGGAATAATTGAAGTGCATTTGTGTTTAAAAATAATATCAAGAGATTCTTTTATTTTTGGTTATGAGACTTTCTAGGATGATAATGGGTGAGTGAAAATAAGTGTGCATAATATGAGAGTGAGTTTGGTTATTTTATATGAGAGTTTTGATGTTGTGTGTGAGTTTTTAGGAGTCTTTGATTCCCGGATATTATTAGCACCACATGACCAAAATATTTCCACGCCTATTTGTTATTACCAAGCCCCATTACAACCCGGCCGAATGGAAGCTTCTATGAAGTTTTTCATTGAGCCTAAGTTCTCTTGATGATTCTTTGCTTGTTTTGACAAATCTTGGGTGGAGAGTATTGGTGATATAAGTTCCAATTTCTATGAGTTTTTGTATATAGGATGAGTTGAGAGATTGATATTATAAGCCCAAACACATGAGAGTGGAGTGAAACACATTATATCCCTTGAGAGGTTGGATTGTATTATTTTATGTCTATTTTAAGTGCACATATGTGTGAGGATGTTAATAGTCTTTTGCTATAATTTTCTTATGTGTAGATGTTGCTTTTTGAAGATGGCTATGTCTTGATAAGCATGATTTGTTTTGGTTTTGGTTAGTGTCTTGATTATTGCTTGAGGACAAGCAAGTCTAAGTATGGGGTATTTTGATGTTCGCATTTTTGGTATAGTTTTTGATAGGTTTTCCTTGCTTATTGGGATTAATTTTGTCTAGTTTAGGTTTAGTTTTAAGTGTTTTTAGTTAGTTTTGCATAAATCTACGAAAAGGGTGGAATCTACGCTATTTTATGTATTTTACAGGTTTTAGCGAGGAAAGGAGCTAAATGGAGCTAAATTTGGAGCATCACAGTGAAGGACGGGAAAGTGCAAGATTTAAGAAGTCAGAGCTCAAGAAAACGAGAGGAGGTGTTGAAGAAAACAAAACCCCAGGCTCGTTAACGAGGCTGTGAAGGGTCGTTAACGAGGCCACGAAGAGAAGATTTCGGAGTATTATTTTATTATTCACCGATCCTGAGCGGGAATTTATTTCCGTATCGGTTGAGTATCTTTTTAGAATCTTTATGGGTTATTAGAATATGTATTTTAGGGTTTAATATCTTTCTAGATTTTATTTCTATCTTTTAGAGATTGTTTCTATCTTTTTAGAAAAGTTTTTATCTTTTAGCCTTTTTAGTTTTTTAGGATTTTCTAGTATAAATACCCTTATATCTAGCATAGAAAAAAGGGGGGGCTTAATTTTGGAGTAGAGTTTTAGAGCTAGTTTTGGAGGAGAAGGAAGGCCGAAGGAGAGAGAGCCGGATTGGAAGTCGGTGACGAGGTTCGGTAACGACGGTTTCCGAGGTTCGTTGATCGAGTTTGTGGTTCGGTGATTGTTTTGTTTTGGTTTTCTTCTGATTCTCTGTAAGACAATATTTTTGTTATTAATTTAAGTTTGAGTTTTGTTTCAATGTTTATTTTTATTGAAGTTTGTAGTTTCTTAATCATGAGTAGTGAGTAGTCTATTTTTCTGGGGTCGGGGTTAAGCCCGACATAGTTGAGCATGTTTGATGAAGTAAGATAGTATTTTGAATGCCTTTTATTTTTATTGAGATTGTTTGTTGTGCTTAATACCGAAACGGGAGTTGAGGTAATTTGAGTTTTAACTTGATTGAAAGAGAAAGTTAGTAACTTGAAGGTTGATATTGTTTGACAACGGAAGTTTCAAGCTTTGGATCCAAAACAAGCAATTGAGTGAGTTAGTTTATGAAAATAGATTAATTTACTTGTCAAGTCAATGAAAGTTGATGACTCTATCTATTTAAAGACATGATCTTATCTTCTTATGAATTCTTATGCTTGGCTATGTTGTGGTGTCCCTTATCCTAGATATTTGTTTTTATTGAATTATTTCTGATAAATCTTCGTTGCTGAATACTTGCTTCGGTACCGAGTTTTAATTAGAATTTTATTAGGTCGTTAATTGGTATTTTTGTGTTCGGTGGTTCGGTAACGATCCTGACAAGGTCGTTAACGAGGCATCTCGTGAGTGTTTTGTTTAATTTTATTTGATTTTTATTAGATTGATAAACCAATAACCTTGCTTCCTGTGGAACGATCCTGACTCCACTGTACTCAGCGGGGTCTTGACTTACAAATTTATTTGTTGGTCGAGAAACCCTATCAACAATCTCACACTTTCTAGCTTGAATTAGAATTGTAGATGACCCTTCGGGGAATACTTTTATAGTTTCAGGTACTTTTCAAGATTCGTGATGGATTCTCTACAAAGTGGTGAAGTGGATATTGTCGACGTGTCACTAGGTTCGGGTTGTCGGGATCTGGTTATGATTTATTAAATGTTGTCAGTTGTATTGTTGTTACTAGTTAGATAGAAACTGATTTAGGATAGTTTGAAAGTACAGATTGATTTGATCGTTATCTTCTGTTTATGAATTCGAGAATAATATCATGTTTCCACTTCTGTTTAACATAAAAAGTAGGATGTTTATTTGTTTTCTCGTCGTGCCTGAGTTGCAAGATCCTAGTTAATTTATTGTTAATCTAATCTGAGTAGTCCCAGACAGGGTCTACCATCGAGTAGCACCCCGACGAAATTCGGGGTGTTACAAATGTGCCGCGTGCACTTATCTCTTATGATTATCACACAGGGGTAACTCTTACTTGATCTCGGATTTCCATGTTAATTTAACTTTAACGAGGACGTGCCACTCGGCTCGTACCTCATGGCATTAGCTAGGTGCTAAACGACTCTTCCCTTATGGTGGGAGGTGAGCCATGGATCATGATCTAATACTATCATTAATGGTGTAGCAACCATTAATGTTGTTATAAAGAAGTATTTACGATGGCGTGTGATGTGTACCTGCCCTAGCCCTAGAGTCCCGAGACCGTGGCGACCCCCTTGGGCTAATCCGCAGCTCCTTAGGACTCGTGCCAAGATCCGTGGTCCGTATCACCATCGGCACCACGACCCCAACCGCTCGAGTCGTGCCAGCGCCGGGCCAACCCGGCGTCGGCACATGAGGTTCTTGCGTCGCGCCTCTCGTACCGACGCACCAGCCCTCGGTACTACTGAGTCCCACGCCCTCGGTACCGAGTCCCAAGTCTCGGTACCACCCGCCATGCCCACGCCTGGGCCTTGTCGTGCCACGCCTAGCGTGTCGCGACAGCCCTTGCGCGTGCACGGGCGCGCCGACGCCCTTGTCGCGCCGCGCCAGCCTTGTCACGGCCTTGTCGCGACATGGCCACCGTGACCACTATCCGTTTTTACTACTTTTAGTACTATTTCCTTTTCGAAACTTTCTATTTATGTCATTTCTATTATTGGTTTGATTTATGGGCTTGGGCCTAACGTTGGGCCACTTGCATGTGTAACCCTAGTTAGCCCCCACGCCTCCTTAGGGTTTTCTAGGAGCTCCTCTATAAATAGGAGCCTCCTCTCATATTAATCTTTACGCTTGATTGAATAATACCGTTACTCTGTCGAGATTGCTCCAGAACGATTTCTCTAAGGCGTCACCCAAATTCTCTTCTCATCCCATATTCTTCCGGTCTCCCTCAAAAGAGATCACCTTCTCATCCTTTCACTTCTTTTCTCATCAAAGTCTAGTCGTTCATTCGACTCAAATCTATCCAAGTTCGGCAAGAGAAGACCATTTACGAGTCCAACGATCGATCCTTCGTGAATCCTTCAACGGGGTTCACATCAACTGGCATCAGAGCCTCGGATTGCGTAAGTCTTTCCCTCGCTTTTACTCATTTTTTGCACAATTTTTTTTTCTACCTCCATTGTCATTAGCTTCCGCCATCTCTACCATCGCTCATCTAGTTTCCATTGTTTTTGCTTCGAAAAAATTCAAAAAAATTCACAAAAAAATTTGCCATATCCCTCGCCGACTTGTACTTGTCCTTTGGTTCATCATATTGAGTTTTTGAGCATTGCTTGCATTCATCTTGTTTTGTTGAATCGATTGATTGTGTGTGTCGTGCATTATTTTTGCTTGGTGCAAGATTTGGTCCGATTTGGCCTTATCTCAAATCTCTTATTGTTAGAAAGAATCTTGCGAGATCAAATCTACAATATCTCATTAGTTGCCGATTTAAATTAAAAAAAAAGATTGTGTGGATAAGAAGAGCCAAAATAAGGCAATCTTTATCCATTAATTTAACAAAAAAATCAAAAAAAAAAATCAAAAAATATTGTGAGATACACAAGCCAAAATAAGGCAAGTATCTCACTATTATTTCGGCAAGCATATCTCTCCCATATCATATCTTTTCTTCCCTTGATTTGCATATCCTTGATTGATTGCATATCTTTCTTGTTTCTACTTTTGTGAAGACACAATCTCGCCTTCCCTCCTAGGCCGAGATCCTTTCCTTCTATTTCTCTCTCTTGCGTGCCAAGGCTTCCCTAGAGCCTGATGCATCTTTCTCTCTTTTCTTCATTACTTGATTGTTAGTCTTGTGTGTTCTTGCTCTTGTGTGTTCCATACTTGTGCAACGTCGAGATCCTTAGCCTCCCATACCTTTCGAGTACTTTTCGTGCAAACTAAGGGTACTTGCGTGGTGATTCTTACAAAGTCTTGACGTTTCTTTTTGCTTGGTTGATTGTTGGACTTGTTACTCTTCTCTGTCCTCTCTTATGTCAGGCATTCACCGACGACGCTTTGCCGGGTCTGACGACCCCGGAGCGTTTTTGGCTTCGGCCAAGCACATGGCCACGTACTTCGTCCAAAGAAATTACAACCACTACGAGCAATTTGAAATTACAATTGGATGCTTCACCGGATACGCTCGTAGATGGTTTGCACGAGTACAAGAGGATAGGTACTCTCAACAGCGGCGCCCCATCAAGACGTGGTCCCACCTTTTATGCAAGATGGTTCCACATTTTCTCCCTCATGTGGATGCCCTCTCCTTTAAGGAGTCCATCCTTTGGCGCATGACCCAAGCGTGAGGGCTTGCTACAAGCCATTCAGCGGTCGCCCCAACGAGAGCGCCGATGGCCACGTGCCACATGACATCGTTACCCGTGGTTGAGGCCATTAGCGCGCCCACTGAGCATGTTACAATGGCTTCCGAGCCAGCGGTCCCTCTTGCTCCTCCCATGGCCGAGGCACAAGTGCTCCTTCTCGAGGTTAGCAAAGAGGACGCGCCTTCCCTTCCTCCTACCGAGGCCGTCTTGGCACACACCGACTTCGTGGTTGACAGGTTAGTACCTCCACCTTTGTCCATTGATTTTCATACTAACTTGTTTCCCCTTGTGTGTTCTAGTGGACGTGTGCAGGATGACGCCGCAAGGCAACATGCCAATCCTAGGGACAACGACACGACACCGCTAGCGCCGGCACAAGACGCTAAGGGCGTTTCTGGCCATGAAACCACTTTCAGCGGCGTTTCTGATTCAAATGGATCAGAAATGTCCCCTAAATATGTACTCCATGAAGACCGCCCAGGGACAATGATGAAACAAGGACGAACGCCGAAAGCTAGCCCCTCGGCGCTCGACGCCGTCGCAGTTTCGGGGACTTCTTACCTTGGCTCGATCCAACCATATTTTCTCGGCGTTCCTAGTGCGAATTGGATCCAAATGCAGGGAGCTACGAGCCTCAAGAGTTGGGACCCTGGATCTTCTCCGAGTCCGGACGATGATGAGTCACCCCACCTTGATTTGTCCCCGGCACTACCACTTCTAGGGAGTTTTCCTTGTCTTCCTTTTTGTACATTCTTGACAATTCCTCTTTGTAAAGGACCCCCTCTTTTTGATTCCATTTCTTTGTTTTTGCATGTTTCTACGGATGTCAAGTGCCTTCCACTCCGACGCTCGACGCGAGGACTCGTCGAATATAAGTGGGGGAGGATGATGTGTACCTGCCCTAGCCCTAGAGTCCCGAGACCGTGGCGACCACCTTGGGCTAATCCGCAGCTCCGTAGAACTCGTGCCAAGATCCGTGGTCCGCCTCACCATCGGCACCACGACCCCGACCGCTCGAGTCGTGCCAGCACTGGGCCAACCCGGCGTCGGCACATGAGGTTCTTGCGTCGCGCCTCTCGTACCGACGCACCAGCCCTCGGTACTACCGAGTCCCACGCCCTCGGTACCGAGTCCCAAGTCTCGGTACCACCCGCCATGCCCACGCCTTGGCCTTGTCGTGCCACGCCTAGCGTGTCGCGACAGCCCTTGCGCGTGCACGGGCGCGCCGACGCCCTTGTCGCGCCGCGCCAGCCTTGTCACGGCCTTGTCGCGACATGGCCACCGTGACCACTATCCGTTTTTACTACTTTTAGTACTATTTCCTTTCCGAACCTTCCTATTTATGTCATTTCTATTATTGTTTTGATTTATGGGCTTGGGCCTAACGTTGGGCCACTTGCATGTGTAACCCTAGTTAGCCCCCACGCCTCCTTAGGGTTTTCTAGGAGCTCCTCTATAAATAGGAGCATCCTCTCATTGTAATCTTTACGCTTGATTGAATAATACAGTTACTCTGTCGAGATTGCTCCAGAACGATTTCTCTAAGGCGTCACCCAAATTCTCTTCTCATCCCATATTCTTCCGGTCTCCCTCAAAAGAGATCACCTTCTCATCCTTTCACTTCTTTTCTCATCAAAGTCTAGTCGTTCATTCGACTCAATTCTATCCAAGTTCGGCAAGAGAAGACCATTTACGAGTCCAACGATCGATCCTTCGTGAATCCTTCAACGGGGTTCACATCAGCGTGCCAGTAAATACTCCTACCCTACCACTTCTATATTATCATCAATGGTGTAGCAACCATCAATGTTGTTATGAAGAAATATTTATGATTACATTGCTCATAAATACTCCTATCCTACCACTACTCATGCATTATTTAATGTTTATAATTTCACACATCACAATCAATGCACATATATATAAGTTCACCATATTCCTAAGTTATATTACCTAGTATAACCTAGAATAAAAAAGTCCTATATTATCATACCATAGCATAAATAAATCGAAGATTATCTATTTAACAAACATATTTCGTTTTTAAAGGTCTCCATTGACTAATTTGGTCTCAACCAACCTCATCGTATTCAAAGCTTCAGGAAAGGAGAGGATAATCACACAATGGAAAACACGAAGCCCTCCTTGTCATTTTTACAGGCGCATTTGACAAGCCCGAGTACACATTCAGATTAGGAGGAAGACTTGTTCAGTTAGAGTCAATTCGCATCAAATTATTATTATTATCATTATCATTATTATTATAGTGGTTATCACTATTATCATTTTATTCAAGTTTTTGATAATTAGCTTCATAATATATTTACTACAATTATTCATGAGAGCTATAGATTCTAAAATGCTTCATTCAATCACACAAGATACACAAGCAATGTTATTAAGACTCTACACATAAAGCAAGCAATTGATTTAGCCGAGCAAGTATGGGAACTTGCCTTAGATTTGAATACGACATTCAAGATTCGAAAATTCACTTATGGACTTCAACATCTCGAAGATTTGATATCGCCTTTAATGTCGAAAGACGATGCACTAGAAAATGCGAAAAAGTTTTATTAATTGGACAAATTAATTAAACAAACCGATAATAATTAAAATTATAAACTTCAATAAATATAATCCTTATATTTATTATAAACTTCAATAAATATAATCCTTATATTTATTAAATAGTTTTAATGATTAACTTATTGAACTGATTGAGTCAAAAATATACCGAACGAGACGGAAATGGGATAGAAGGGGTCGTCTTCAACTTCACGAACACCGGGCCGGGTCGGGCTCGCAGGTTTGTGCAACACCCTCTCAGTTTTTGGCTTGGTATGAAATTGAGTGGGACTAGAGGCGTTGGAACCGGGACATCGATACGGAGCTAATGGCATTGGCGAAATTGAAAAATATTATCGGACAAGAGAGATATCGCAGACATACTGAGGCAGTCAGAACTCTATTTTGTTGTACATGACCGATGACTTCATGGGCGATTTCTGGGGTGTTCTGGCCATCTTTTGTTACAGGATTTTATATGTAACCTAGTTTACTAACCGATTCAATACTTGCTTTTATATTTTTCGGTTCAATTGTTAGGTACTTAGGTTTGAGCTTGTTCAAACCTGTAGCTTCCTTTATGTATTCAGTTGAAGGCCTTCAGCCAGTTTATCCAATCAATCAAACACAAAATTCTCCCAAATCCTAAAAAATCTCAAGTTCTTCATGTCACCAATTCCCTTCAAATCAATCTTTATACCTCAGTGACTAATTTCTAGGCTTGGGACACCGCTTTTCGAGTTCGAAGGAACTTTAGAAGTGGATTTCTATCTCGATTCATGTTTCCCCATTTCATTGGTATCAAAGCTTTCGAGCCTCCGACCTGGTGCAATGGAATCCAACATGGAGGATGAACGCTTCTATGTTAGCGTTGGAAAGAGCTTTAAGTAAATTCGCAAAACGATAGGTACGATTTCAGACTTGAAGGATTTCATCGTCAAGCACTTCAACTTGCCTCAAATTCAAGTCACAGAGGATTCAAATGGTGCTATAGTTATTGGAAATCTTTTCGATGAAATCCCCGATGACATCGAGAGTCAAGATCACGAGGTATTTGATAACTTGCTTAATCTGTTTGGCTGGATCGAGGGATGTGTTGAGGTCTCGATGAGATCTGATTCAATCACCTCCAATTTGTTCGAAGAAATGTCGACGGATAAGAAGAATATCTTAGCGAAGGAATCTTCTACTCCAGAAGCTCACCAGATGTTCGATCAAAGTCCTAAGTGCGACTTGTTGAGCGATGATGACCGATCGACTATGGAGGAGTGGAAATTGATTCTTCTTTGCAAAATGATGAAGAACTCGTTCAAATTGAGGCAAAGGCTGAATCGATCTTGATGAAGGAGTCTTTAGATGTGGTTGCAAACCATTTGTTCGGAGAAATGCTCGAGTCTCAACAAGAGTTGAAACAAGCTAAGAGGGTTTTTGAGGTAACTAATCTGAAGAATGCCTCAATGTTATTGTTGATAGAAGTGAATCCACTGAATTGATTAATTATCTGAATGCATTATCTACACAAGATGGAATACCAACATGTTATATAGACATATTGTGTTATGATCCCGGAGAAGGGTCATGGTACCCTGCACTAGTTGATGAAACACTGCATCAATTAGCAATAGATTTTGTATTAGTGCGTGATGAATTTGTGTTTCCAAGGAGGAATGGTCACTTGTGGTTCGCTGAAGCTGAATTGTCTAAGTTTACTCAATTGGTGAAAGGAACTTTGTCTAGAGACCGTGTGCTTAACTTGTCAAATAAGAATAAGTATTAAGATCTTTACATCTCAAGGGCGGGGGATTTCAGGGAGTTCTTGCCACATCAAGCTGGGAAAAACATTCTAATGGGAGATACTTATGACAGATTTAATAGTGGTAAGGGTATGATGCTTAAGAGAGATTATTGTTTTGGGAGGTTGAATTGTGATCCTAGGGGGAAAGAATCAGTTTGTGTTGGTGATTCTCTTAATTTGAGGTTTGTCCCTCCTAATAAGAACAATGACTTAGAATTTATACATGTGGAGTTGACTGGCGTGACAAATTTATTTGGGGTTGCCACATTTGTCGAAGATCAAGCCTATTTGTTTGCTTTTGATTGTAAATTAGCAAGAATTCCAGGTGTGAAAGAGTCGTCTCTTACTATGTTTGATTCTGACTCCGGAGGGAGATTGCGTACTTAGAGATGGTGTTTGATCCTAGAGGAGGTTCTTATGTACCTAGAATTGATCTCTATTTTCTGAGGTATGAGAATCTCATTAATTACTTAGTGCACCAACTTGGAAAATTAGTGTATGAGAAGCTTGGAATTATAAGATGCTTGGGATTTCCACTTGTGTTGGTTTATAATGAAAACAATAAGTTTGTAAGGTTTGCTAAATGCTTGTATTTTGGCCTCCAACCGCTATTACATGGTGCACTTGAGCTGCTGGTTGAAATGGGAAAAGCTAATTTATCTTATGTTGCATTTGCTCGGATTGGTGCATTCATTATGTTGGTGCATCTGAGGCTTGATCACCATTTTGGAGTGATGCATATGAATGGGGTCAATATAAATGCTTGCAATACAATGCCTTTTGATCCTGGAGGATAATTAAGTGTGTTGAATTTCTTTTGGTTCTTTGTCTCTAATGGAGAATTGCCCATGTGTTCAGTGTGAAAAGTCATCTAGCGGTTATTCTACATGCTTCCTTAAAGGAGTTGAAGATGAGAAGCTCAACTACGAGACGTTCTTTGACCTTCCTGAGGCTAGTGCACTTATTCTATATGATAGCTACTGGCGCATTAACTCCCAACTGAAGGTCTCCAAGTTTTATGTTGGAAGAGGTAATGAAGAGCTAACCCAAATTGAACTCGACATAAATACTGTAACTCGTATAATGTCTGTCTTTGGGCCCGACGGAGAATGCTCAAGGTTCAACCGAATTTGTGCAGCTTGTTTATTGTCCATCTCTTCTATGCTTTTAAGGCTTCAAGTTCATCTTCAAATGCTCATCAATGTGAAAATATTATTGATCCTTGAGTACAAGGATCATCTCAAGCGGGGAGTATTATTACTAGATTTTATATGTAACCTAGTTTAGTAACCGATTCAATACTTGCTTTTATATTTTCCGGTTCAATTGTTAGGTACATAGGTTTGAGATTGTTCAAACCTGTAGCTTCCTTTATGTATTCAGTTGAAGGCCTTTAACCAGTTTATCCAATCAATCAAACACAAAATTCTCCCAAATCCTAAAAATTCTCAAGTTCTTCATGTCACCAATTCCCTTCGAATCAATCCTTCTACCTCAGTGATTAATTTCTAGGCTTGGGACACTGCTTTTCGAGTTCGAAGGAACTTCTGAAGTGGATTTCTATCTCGATTTACGTTTTCCCATTTCATCTTTGAAGTCGGATACGAAAGGGTTTTTGATGGGTTTTTCGTGAGGATTCCAAATCTTATTTTAGTTTTGGTATTGGTTTCATGGTCTAGGAGAAATCGGCGAAATACCGAGAGAGGTGATTGCAAGTCGGGCTTTGGTTGTATATCTCCAAAATCGGTCTCAATTCTCCTCTATTTATAGTGATTCCAAGTCTTGGAGATTAAGGAAGAAGAGATCTACAACTTCCTCCTTTCATAACTTGGCCACAATTGTGGCTTAATTTGATCCGAAAACGGATTTGAAACAAGTATGGAAGGAAAAGCATAGAAGGAAAGGGGTGGAGAAGAAGATATGGTCGGTTGGCCCTTCCTTTAGGTTAAATTATAATTTCAAACTCACTTGTTTCTACTTGTTATAAAAATACCCTTCCATGAACAAACAAATTTTCGAAAATAATGAAAGTATACCCAACTTTCTTATTTGATAAACAAAATCATCCTCAACCTCTTATAAGAAAAACACTTTCTAAAATAAAAACATACTTCATTCCTTTTCAAATACCTTTATTTTATTTTATTTCAAATGCATTAAACCAAGTTTTATTTACATAAGTTTATGTATTATGGAAATATAATACTATAAGGTTTCTTCCAAATTCCAAACACCTTATAGTCAAGTTAGACTTAACTTTTATTCCAAAAACTTAATTTATAAGTTGTCATAGGTATATGTTAGAAAGCTCCTTTTTAATTTTTATTATCATATCATAACGAAAATTATATGATTATGTTTATACGACTTATAATTATGACCATTTGGGTAAGTTCTATAATAACTATTATAATTTATTATTTAATTTTCCTTTTTTCTTTTAAGAAAATAAATAATCCTTTATAAAAATATAATAAAGAGAAGAAAAATTACAATAACAGAGAAGGTTATTACATTAGTATCCACTTAAAAGAGTTTCGTCCTCGAAACTCGAAGGAAATATGATTGAAAAACGTACTACAACACCTTCTTTAAAAATGAGAGTTATTATATTTCTACGCACTTGTTTTCCTTGAAACTAGAAAGACACAAGATAGGAAAAGTACTAAGATACCCTTCTTTAAAAGAGATTGTTATTACATTAGTACCCACTTTAAGAGAGTTTCGTCCCAAAAACTCGGACGAGGCTGCTAAGAGATTGTGTAGGCATTACACTACAATCAAGATATTACTATACTCAAAGATAACTATCCCTATTTAACCTACGAACATTAAAACTTATTATATAGGTTTAAGTCATTACATAAAAGCTAAGACTACCTTTAGCCCTTATCTTGAGTTCGATTTAGAAAAGTTATGTGATCAAGATGGGAAACAAGACCAACACAACCCTTTACTGCATTTCCATAGGAATAAGACATGTAATCTCATCTCAACCATGTGATCTAGATGGGAGACGAGACGCATTATTACTCGCCACCATGAAAACCATGGATGAATTTAATTCTTGAATGCTATTTACATGACCGAGATTGTTAGAGATCCCTATTTAACCTTACAAGAATAATGATTACTTTGACATGTGAGAGTCAATCATACTTATTAGGTATGACTTGAATGTGAAATCTTAGTACCAAATCCTCATAAATACTCGAGGAGTTAAGAAGGAGGCCAAGCGAAGGTCTGTTCATACAAAAACCCAAAGCACTCAGTCTGAGTTCACCCAACAGTCAAGAAGAATGGGAAAACTTCCTTGTTGTCACAATTGCGGTGACCCTTCCCATTTGAAGCCACAATGTCCTAAGGAGAAAAGAACTTGTTATAATTGTGGCAGGGATGGACATATGGCTACTTATTGCTATTCTCGAGGACAAAACCTAACTCAATCTTACCGAGCATCTTTTGCGGGTCCTCAAGAGAATACAACACCTACAACAATTGCTCTTACACCGCCAACTACACAAGATAAGGGCAAAGGGACAATGGCATCATCAAGCCTAGGACAACAACTTTATACAATGTATCGAGTTGAGGATCCCACCACACAGACCGAGTAGACTAATAAAGTTCTAGTTTCCTTCTCTCTTAAGAATAAAGGGTTAAAGCGAGTGTGCTTATAACCTCATGCTAAACATATATTTCCTCTTCTAGCTTCAACATTCGTGTTTTGATGTTATTTGGATATTGAATTTCAATTAGTTATAAGTTTATTTTCCTCAAGCTCTCAAACTTCCTTTCATCTAGTAGACACAAGCATGCCAACACAATACAAAGTCAAAAAACATCGAGAATGGACCTATCTTGTATTTAAGAAACATTTGGGAACGTTTCACAACTTTTAAAATTCCAGTTTCGGGGTCGAAACTCTTTTCAAGTGAGTACTATTTTAATAACCCTCTCTTTCAAAAACGAATATGTGTATTACCTTGTCGTTGTACCTTGTACTTCCCTAGTTTCGTGGACGAAACTAATTTTAAAGAGGTACTAATGTAATAACCCTCTCTTTTAGAAGGGGTATTATGGTAAATTTTCTTCCCTTTATTATGTTTTAATAAAGGATGAATTCTTTTCTTAAAAGGAAAAAGAAAAGTTAAATAATAACTTATAATAGTTATTATGGACCTTACCCAAAATAGTAGTATGTATAAGTCTTATAATATTATAAGTTAATAAGAAATAAGTTTATGGAAATAAAATTGGGTTTTATTCATTATGAAGGAATGGATATATTTCTTATTTAAAAAGGGATGAGATATATTTTATTTTGGGAAAGAAATTTTCGTATAAGAATATAAGAGGGACGTTTTTAAGTAAAAATAAAGAAGTTGGATACACTTCCATAATTTATGAAAATTTATTTATACATGGAAGAGTATTTTTTATAGCAACTAGAAACAAAAAGGTATAAAATTGTAATTAGCCTAAAGGAAGGGTCAACCGCCCATATCTTCTTCAACACACCCTTTCCTTTCTTGCTCTTCTTTCCATAAACCCATTCATGCCCGATTTCGGATCAAATTAGGCCACGATTGTGGCTATGTCCAAAAGAAAAGTTGTAGATTGTGTTCTCCTTGACCTCCACGTTTTGGTAACACCTTAAATAGCGAAGAATTGAGCCCGGTATTCACCTTATATAATCACGAGCCCTAGAGTGCACCTCTCTCGGTTTTTCACCGATATCTCTCAAACCACAAAGCCAATCCCAAAACTAAAATAAGATTTGGGATCCTCATTCAATTCCCTACAAAATACCTCTTCACCCATAATTCTTACATTGCTCTAAGCCCTTGAAAAAATCCGTTCAAAATCCCGACCCGTGCAGCGAAACAGGGGACGAACAACCACGTTCCCGCCCCGATTCCGACCACCACAGACCACTACTAGCACCGCTGCTGCCAGCCGTGTGTGCACAAGTCTCTTGTGGTTCGAACCCAACATGTCCCGATCCCTGTCGTGGTCCGAGCCGCCTACACCGAGCCACTTTCTAGGAAGTATGTTAGCTGCCCCAAAACCCTCAATCCTATTTTTCAGAATTTTTTTATTATGTTTTATTTTGGTTTAATGTTTTTAAATTTAATTCTAGTTTAAAATTAATTTCTATAAACATATGATATTATTGCTTATAAAATTCCAAATTTAGTTTTATTGCTTAATATTATACATAGCCTTTAAAACTAGAATGATCATGAAAATAGAGAATTATTGTAATTTTCGAAATAAAAATTAGAATATGAAGTATTTTGATTTAAACGGTATTTTATTTTTTTTTGGTCAAAGAAATCTTATTAAAGATTAAGAAGTTACAGTACGAGGTGTTGAAACACCCATTACATCATAATGGAGGAGATCCTGGAGGTCTCTAGGGGGGGTTTCAAAAACATGTAAACCTAAGGGAAGGCCATGGGCTAGGCGTGCAAGATGATCAGCCACCTTGTTAGATTCCCGGAAGGTGTGACGAAACCGGACAATCCAGTCCCTATGCAAAAAGCTTTGGCAATTCAAAACCAAGCTAGAGAGAGGGTGTGAGGCGGGAATTCTTGACTGCAACAAAGTGAGGGCTAGTTGGGTTTAAACGGTATTTTATGATTTATAAAGTTGTTTAATATTTATTTTATTATTTTTTAGAGATTTAAAAGCATAAAGCTTATACTATATGGGTAATAAGCATTGTATAAATATATGTATATGCTAGTGCATATATTATTGTTATTTATATGATTAAAATGGGTTAACACAAGTTTTGGATGATAACCAAGGTTGTTATACATTAATATGGAGGACTTATTAATGTAGCAAAACTTTAAGGAAGAACAAATCAAAATAAATTAATTGTAATATATTTTTTGAATTGTTGTTGACTCACGATCCGAGCGTTGAAACTATCTCATTAGGTTAATATGTACATTTGTCTTCAATCAAGGCAAGTGGTGGTTCGCTCTTGCTCATCCATTTGTTGATAATTGGTATTTAAATTGATTATCATTCATGTTTGGAAGCTTGTGTGTTTACTATAAAAATTATGTTTATATATAAATACGTACAGTTTTTCTAACATATTCCCTAAGGGCATATGTTAAGAATACTAGATTTAGAAACTAAAACCCTATTAGGAAATTAATAAACCCTATCAAAAAGTCAAAATAGCTTTAAATAATAAAATTAACAAATAATTTCCCTTTTAAGCTTCTTAACCTATGCCCTTAGGGCATATGTTAGAAAAATCGAAATATGTATACATATCTATATTATGTTGTTGTTTCTAAATGATTTTGGTTATGACATTGACGTGGTACTTAGTTAGATTTGATTAGTATGCAAGTAGTAGTATTGTAGGAGTATTTAAGGGCATGTCATCTTAAATACTTCTGTATAACACATTAATTTTTAATACACCATTAATGATATTATTAGATCATGATCCATGACTCATCTCCCCCGCCGGGAATGTGTCGTTCAGCACCTAGCTAGTTCCATGGGGTACGAGCCGAGTGGCACGTCTTTTTAAAGTTAATTAACTCGGAAGTCCGAGATCAAGTAAAAGTTATTATGTAGTATTAATCACATAAGATAAGTGCACGTTGCACACCTAATTGAACCCCGTGAATGAAGCACCCATATTGGGAAATCTTTCGGACTTCTTGTTTATGAAGGTTGTCCTTGCAATCTTAACATGCACAACACGTATGCGGTGAGGTTGGTTTGAGCCTGATTATTCCAAGTAAGCTTAGTTGATGGCCGGATTGATGGACATGAAAATGGTGCAAAGAAATCGCCAAGAGAATCCCGGAAACTCCTTGCTTGGAACGTGGACGGATGGTGATGACGAGGGATATGGATCCTCGATCTTGGATATGTGATGCGACCCCTGTCATGGATGCTAGCCAGGAGGCCAACTCGTTTACACTTCGCTTGGATGGCCCCGTCACCCGTGCCAGGACTCGCGCAATCCAGACCGCGACGCCGTCTCTCGTGTCGCGCCTTACCGCAGACCACGACGCGCCCCTCTCCGTGCCGACGCACACTGCCTTGTGCGTCCTCGGCGCCGAGGAACCTCAGGTTGAGCCCACGGCACCAACCTCCAACACCTTGGCACCATCAGACTCAACCCTTGCACCGGCCCTAGGATTGCAACTTGAGGTTCAAGTGCCCCGCGTCCTGCCTGGCGCACCAGCATTCTCGCCAGCGTTGTAGTAGCCTTGCCAGCACCGTGTCATGCCTCGCCAGCGCCGCACCAGCCCAGCGATGGTCTTGTCGCGACACTTCGAGCATGGTCACAAACGACCTATCCTATTTTTAGTATTTTTTTGCATGGTTTCCATTTCCGAATATTGCTATTAGTAGTTTTATATAATAAGGAAGGGTTTATTGGGCCTTGCGCGCCGATGGACTCATATTTGCACCGCTGGGCCTAGCCTGCGCGTTAGCCCTAGGTGCGCCTCACTAGCATTAGGGTTTTCATACTTTTCTAGCTGCCGCCCCTATATATAGGGTGATATGTTGCTTGTTTTCATTCAACGCACACTTAGAGATTTTTAGAGTCGAGGGTTTTCTCCTTATTTCTCTCTAGTGCTATTGCGCCGCCACTATTTCTCACCAAAACTCTCGCATTCTCGCAATTGCTCTCGTGTTTCAACAAGACTCGATCATTCCAACGTTGTTCCGAGTCTCTCAAAGCCTTCCGCTGTGTATTTCGAGACCTACTACTCAAACACCGCAATGATCCGTCGCATCCCGTAACGAGGGACACATCAACTAGCATCAGAGCCAAGGTTCGAGTAAGTCTCGTTTCACCCTTTTTAGTTCATACACACACGATCCATTCCGTTGTTTTGACCCTAGATTCCATCCTCCACTTCATTATTCTCCATCTAGGGCCCGAAACGTTTTTCTTTGCATTCGTAATTGTTAAAAACAATCAACCATGACTCTTACTCGAATAGATCTATTGATTTTGGTGAAGATTTCGATTTGTCTTGCTAGTTGCATGAACATAGGATTTGTTTTGCCAATTTCTCTCTTGCATCTTTCGAGTATACTTGCGTGTTGGATTGCTTATTGTCTTGTTCATTAATCTAGAAGAGAAACCCTAGAGTTCGTTGATTTCCTTGCATAAAAAAAAACAAATCGGATATCAAAAGCCAACATAAGGAAAGATATTCTCGATTTTCATTAAAAAAAATCTTTTTGGAGATCACAAGCCAAAATAAGACAAGATCTTCCAAATCAAATCTTTTATTTTCGGCAATCCTAATTGGCCGCATACTCATTGCTTGTTTGATTTTGGTGTTGACATCTTCTTGTCTTGCGTTGCTTTCATTGTGATTTTCGGATCCATATCCTTGATCGAGTTGAGTGACCTTAGCCTTGCCAATCCTTGTTCGTGTGGTTTGAACATTAAGGGTCGACTTGACTTAAGCGAACCGTAAACTCATTGTCTTTTACTTGTGAACTTCTTACTGCGATGATTGGTGTTACTATAGGTACCGTCTCGGAGTCAGGCAATGATGGTAACCGAGAAAACAACACCAACAACCCGGCGTTGCAGAATTCCAATCAAAATTTTCCTCCCAAGCCTTGGCGCGCATACAAGAGCTCAAAAAACAATTAGCCGAGAGCCAAGCACAATCGAAGCACACCATGCCGGGGGCTCAAGTTCTCGCTTCGGAGATTCATGCCAATCCGGGGGTTTTCGCGGATGAGGTCGCACGAGCTCGTGCCAAGGGTAAGCAACATGCCCAACCTTCGTCTCAATTCGGCACAATCAACCGGATGGAGTCGATCAAAGAAAGTCGCCACTATGATAAGCACGATGGTGGTCCCCGGACCGCGGATTGCTATCAAATGGTGCGAGATTATCGGGACACACAAGTGTACGACGTATATTTCGGTGAGGAGTATGACTCCGAGGAGTATAGACGGCAACGCACGAGTGGGGATCCCAAGAAAAAGAAGAAAAAGCATAAGTCGCCGGCGTACGTTTACGAAACCCCAAAGCGGAAGCACGAGGCCAAGTACTACGACGCCGACGCATATAGAGTTGAGGACGATCTCGAGCATCAAAGTGCTCGAAGTCCATTTTATGATTTTGAGGATCACTATGAAGAATTTAGTGATTATTCTAATGAATCTAGTTTTGAGCATCCACATGTGCAGGATCCTGAAGAGCATGACAATCGGCCTTCCGATTAGATCCCACTGCCGCGCCTTGCCAAGAATCGCAAGGAGTATGACCGTGCCTATGGCTCGGGACGCAAAGATGGATCGAAGCATCGGCGCGACAGGGATTGGGACGCACGGCGCCCTCGGAGACCGAATGATGGTGACGATCCTGACGATGGTGACGACGATTACAACCGAGGCCTGCCTCGGCACCGGCGCGATCGCCGCGCGCATTCGCCTCGGCGTCGCGGTCCGCGTCGCGACAACGATTGTCATGAGGCTCGGGATCCACGCCACAACCGTCGAGACACCAACGATCAAGCAACGAGAATTGAAACGAAAAAGTGCAAGCAACTTAGATTCAAAAGTAAACAAAAGAGAGAACATTCATGGTTTCAAGTCTTTTCACAAGGAGGCCAAAAACAAGGGTTTTAACCCCATAGCCACGCCTCTCCACAACGCAACCTACACTTCTCTATAATTACATAAAACACCCTTATGTTTCAAGAAATTCAACTAAATAACCTTAACAAAACATAAGTCAAGTTTTAGCACTAGTCGAACCAATAGTCACAAGAACACTCCAACCCTTAACTAAATGCCTTGGCACAAGGCGCTGAGTACATGTCACAAAGCTCAACCAAGCTAGGAATATGTGCTTTGAGCAAGGAAAGTATAAAAGTAAGCTTTGTGCATTTTGTATGAATGAATGGGAACTATTCTAAACTCGGTGAATGTCTTAGACACGGAGTAAAGCTTGAGAATAGATTGGCACATAGCTACGAAAGCTAGAAACTTAGTTGAAAGCTAGAAACTAGCTTGTGAGTTAGCTTCAAGAGCTAAAGTTGGCTCCTAGCTCAAGGAACTAGCTTAGAATTATCTCAAATAGTTTATAGTCAACTCAAATTGTAATAGTCGTTGTTTCTATAAAGTATTTTGCTAATTCAACTATTTCTTAATAATAACAAGATTATTCTTTATTATGATTTTTCATAATATAATAATAAACTTGGTTAAAATTTTAACTTCATAGCAAATAAAAATTTAAATATTTAATTATGATGAATATTTTGATTTAATTTCATTAAATTATGTTCTAAATAAAAAGTAAAGGAATATGGGCAAAAGAAAAAAAAGCGAGAGCTGAGAATCGAACCCATGACCGCTTGAATTTTCCAAAAACCTCACACTCCATCATTCCGCTATGCTGTCAAGACTTTCTTGTCATTAGAAGAATAAAATATCCTTTATTTCTTTCTTTCCCTCCTTGCAAAAACCTCACCTCTCTTCTTCCCCAATCCCTCCTCCTCTCCACTTCCTTTCTTCTACAGTATAACCCTTCCATCCATTACAACGAAGCACACCCTCCGCCATTCATCAACAATCTCCTCTTCCATGAGAGGTCCTCTACAGTGGTGGTGGATTGATATTTCAACATTTCCACTATAAAAGGGGTCTTGGGCAAGAGGAGAAAGACACAAACACAATTCCAAGTCATTTTCGTCCATCTCAAGCCTCAATAACCCATATTTGTATTATTTCCCAAATCTGATTTTTTTCAAAATATTCATTCAAGAAACCCCTAGTTGTTCATGATCTTCAAAGATCGATTCCAAGCTCGTTTCTCCACCACATTTTTTGATTCAAGTCCCTAATTGTAGATGATAGAATTGCCTACAGAAGCCCTGAATCAATTGGGCATAAACACCACAAAAATTGAGCAAAAAATTCATCCAAACCAATCGACTTAGTGTAGTTTCGGGTTTTCCAGGCTGGTGACAAGCGATTTTCTCCAAGCTCGTACGCCTTCGTTACACATCCATTTCCTCCACCTTTGCCAATAGTAGAAAGAGGGAGACAAGAGGTTCTAATTGTCGCACCTTCTAGGCCCACTCCATTACTGGTGTCGCCAATAGGTCCACGTGAGCATCCCTTGACAACCACCATGCACGACTTCAGGAGAACGGGCTGGCAACGAATAAATTTCCCGACAACCGCAAGCCGTCATCAAGCAGCCTTAGCATGGGCCCTCGTGAAAGTTCGAACGAAATTCAAGATAAGTAGATATTCTCCTTGAAACTTTTCGATATCTCGATTATTCCGTTAAACTTCTCTATGTTGGAAACAACTTGTTTGTTAAAATAAATGAATATAGGATATATCGATTGTTAGAAATAACGACCTCTTGTTATTGTTATTGTTATTATAGAAATATAGTTAGGCTTGTTTGTTGTGGCCTTACTTGTTTCAATTTCTTTTTGAGTTTTGTTATGGAATTAATATATAATAAGGGATGCAGGTTTGGCCCCGAACATGCAACTATAACATGTCGAGTGGTATGGCTTTACGCCCTCTCTCCCCACGACTTAAGGATCATGATCTATGTCTACTCCTATTCGTTGGAGGGATGTTTAACTTAGCTAGGTGACGGAACTCCATTCCTTTAAGTGGACTCGGCTCGTTCATAACCTCCACACCCTTAAATGTCATAAAATGATATGAAAAGTTTTGACACGTAATAAAGATATGTAACACCCCTATTTTTAAACCAAGGGTGTTACCGCCAGTGACGTCAGACTTTACCATCCGAAGTCACCCGAGGCTAGGTAACATAACACATTTCAAGTAAAACCATACTGCAGGAATTATATTACAAATATTAAACTTGTTCATTACATACTGACTGAAGGTAAACAAATACCGTTATTACATCTTCATTGTTCATTTAGGGAAATACATTAAAAGTGAACAACAACGGAATATTAAGACGACCAGTTATAGACCATGGTTCGTACATAAGCATGTGGGACCCAAAATACTTTAAAACATTTAAAACTTCCTTCCTTCCTTCCTTTTTTCAAGGTCTTCAAGGCTCCGTCTTCTAACCTATTGGGGTCCGACCTTCACTACCTGATAAAACCATAAAAGACAGGAAATACCAGCCGGACGAACCGGGAAAGAAAGAAAGCGGGTTAGTCTATCTAGAGACTAGTAAGTGGAAGAATAGGGCTTGGTTCTCATGGGAAAGTCTAAACATGTGGCATCGAATATTGGTGCACTTAGCTAGAGTGCGGGCACCTCTCTTATCGATAGAGCAGGCAGAGTCATGACCCGAGGTTAGGAGTCGATAATAGATATACCACCTAACGAGTTATAGAGAGATATAAGAGTCAAAACCCGAAATCCCTATTCTACAATTATCCACAACAAAGAGATCTCAATGGAAAATCTCCAATCACATATGAGCACAATCAACGGCGCTAAACAGTACTAGCAGTACGAATAATAAGAAATAACGAACAGTCGTTAAATCTAAGCAATAAATAAGCCTACTTTCGGTTCTTTAGCAAACAAGTGTTCGCAACATTTAAGCGATATTAAACGGAAATAGAAATTCACGTTTAATAAAAAGGGTAAGAGAGAACCGTCCACTTACCTTGAAAGTGAACTTAGCAAAAAGATCAAGGCAACAGCTTCAAAGAGAAATTCTTAAACCTTTCCTGGTAAGAACAATTCTAAAAGCTTAAATAGACGTTTTATGAATAAACTCCATAACTGTTTATTCCCTTTTTAACATCTTCTCGAAAAACGAGTAGAGTAACGACTCAAGTTAATGCCATTGTCATATATAATAAATTCTTTATAAAACTTTTTAGCAAACTTAATTATGTCTTTGAGAGTAAACGTCTCATGATCGTATTACCTCTCTTTTTTATAGATTTTAAATGGTCGTTTTATTCCTTTTTAAACGAACTATATAAAATCATAAATGACATAAAGTTTAAATATGATCTTGAAGGACCAAGATCATATAAATTAAAATAACGATCACTTCGACCAGGAATGGACTAGGTCGAAGGACGGAAAGATAAAGGCGGAAATTTAAATAACGATCAACTTCGACCAGGAATGGACTAGGTCGAAGGACAGAAAAATAAAGGCGGGAATTTTAAATAGAGAAATTTAAATATCCACAATCCCAAACGGGTAATGGGATTAAATGACTTTAGTTATTATTATATATATAAAGAAAGAGTTATATATAAATCCTTTTAATAACGTCACTCCTTAGGGTTAGATTTTGATGGTCATACGTCATCTTTTTGGTACTTTCTTATAAATGAAAAGTGTTCATTTATATTATACGAACGTGGTATAAAATTCTCGGAATTTAATATGAACCAACGGAACATATAAAGGGATCGAAAGTTCATACCAAGAGATCGATGGTATGGAAGATCGGAGCGTCGGTTTCAAGAACGGTTGGATCCTATGGTGTTGTGGCAACGTCACGATCTAACGGCGTCAACGGCGGGCAGCGTAACGACTCCAAATGGCTCAACTGATACTCCGAAAATAACGACGACGACGTGAAGTGGCTACGGGAGTTGAACGAGAGGATGAACGGGCGGAGTGCGTGCGTTCAAGAGGCTGGGCAGCGGAACGCCAGCGAGAGGCGGACCTCCAAGTGGTCGCTAGGTGGTGGTGTTAGCCGAAGGTGGTCGAACGGAACAAGGCGAGGCAAGAAATGTATATGCCGGCGTGAATAAAATTGAACGGAGGGGAAAGAATTGAATTTGAACGTGAGAGATGATGGGTAGGCTCGCTAGTTCTTTCTCACATGTTCAAAATTGATGAATTTGGGCACTCTGATTGGTTGGCAAGGGAAAGTTACAGGAGGAGAAAGAATTGGAATTGAATTTAGAAAGAGTGATCAGAGATTAGTTAAGAGAGGGTGGTGGGGCCATGATGGCTTTCTCCTCAATTTGGCATTTTGGTGATTGGCTGGAACAAAAAAAATGAACGGAGGGAGTTATGTATTTAAAGGGAAAATTAGGCGTGGGCTGCAAGGGTATCTACAGTAAGAAGATAACTCTGATGTCGGTAAGAATTGTTATACGTGTTGGAACGGGACTTGCGTTAGGGCGGTAAAATTATATAACTCGGATTAAAATACTCCTTTTATAGAAACAATCCGAAAAATTATGTAGACTAATAAAATCAACTCGGATGATTTTAATTTGCTACTTTTAATTTTAGGTGTTACGTTTCAGAGTATATCCGTGACAAGTATATGATTAATTAAGCGGATCTCACCCGATCAAAGTACTTCTTTCATGGAAGTGGTCCCAGAATTTATGTTGGTTAATAAAACCAACTCCAATAATTTTATTCTAACCATTCGAACTTTCTAGGGATAATTTCCATTAATATGATCGTAACGCGTAACGAGATATAATAAACGGGTCTGGAAAGAAGCCTGAAAATATTATCAAAATATCCTGAAAAATCAGGGATATTACAATAGTACCCCCTTAAAAGTAGTTTCGTCCCCGAAACTAGGGAGAACTAGGCTTACAAGGAAAGAAAGTGCAAACACACATAAAGACTACAAGCGGAACAAAGGAAGCTCGTAGTACCCCATTAATAAGATTCAAACTATGACGACATAAACTCTGGGAAACGACTCAGCATATCCTTCTCGGTTTCCCAAGTTTCCCATGTCGTCTCTTCACCACCGTTCTTAGACCAAAGCACCTTGACCAAAGGTAGTTCTTTATTGCGAAGCTTCTTCATCTGTCGGTCTAAGATTCGAATTGGTTTCTCTTCGTAGGTTCCATTTGACTGAATCTCCACATCATCATAGTTGAGTACATGAGATTCATCGGGCATATACTGTCTTAGCAGAGACACATGAAAGACGTTGTGAACGGGGTGCGCTGATGGTGACAACGCTAGACGATAAGCGAGCTTGCCTACTTTTTCAAGTATCTCGAAAGGCCCAACATAACGAGGATTTAGCTTTCCTCGTTTTCCAAAACGAAACACACCTTTTGAGGGAGATACTCGAACAAAAACCTTATCACCTACAGTGAACTCGACATCTCTTCGCTTTAAATCAGCATACGACTTTTGTCGACTTTGAGCAGTCAGCATTCTTTGTCGTATTAAAGCGATATCTGCAGCAGTCCTCTCGACTAACTCTGGCCCGAGAAGAATCTTGTCGGCATTGTCGTCCCAACAGATTGGTGAGCGACACTTACGACCGTACAATGCCTCAAAAGGAGCCATCTTAATTGTCGAGTGCCAGCTATTGTTGTACGTGAATTCTATCAGACTCAAGCTGACGTCCCAACTTATTGTACGATCCAATACACAGGCTCGAAGCATATCTTCGAGGGTTTGAATTGTCCTCTCAGATTGCCCATCAGTTTGTGGATGGAAGGCAGTACTAAAGTTTAGCTCAGTACCCATAGCCTTATGTAACTCTTTCCAGAATCTCGATGTGAAACGTTCGTCTCGATCAGAAATAATGGTCTTTGGAGTACCATGCAGACGAACTACTTCATGTATGAAGACTTCTGCTAACTTTTGTACCTCCCAGGTCATTTTAATTGCTATGAAATGAGCACTCTTGGTGAGTCTATCCACCACGACCCAGATAGCGTCTTTCTGTCCCTTAGTCTTCGGTAGACATGTGACAAAATCCATTGCAATATCTTCCCACTTCCATTCTGGAACAGGCAAAGACTGTAACTTTCCACCGAGTCTTCTATGCACAATTTTGACCTTCTGACAGACTAAGCATCTTGAGATGAATTCTGCTACATCTTGTTTCATGTTCGGCCACCAAAAGTTTCGGCGCAAGTCCTTATACATCTTACTTGCTCCAGGGTGGACCGAATATGCAGATGAATGTGCTTCTTTTAGGATGACCTTTCGAAGCTCATCTACAGTAGGCACGCAAATGCGGTTTTGGAACCAAAGTGACCCGTCATCGTGAATGATGAATCCAGGTGCCTTTCCTTCCTGCACTTCTCCATTGATCTTGATCAACATCAAATCCTCCGACTGTTTCTCCTTGATCTGGTCAAACAAAGTAGGATGAACTTCTAGAGTGTTCATACAACCTTGTTGTCTTCCAAACCAAACTTCTAAACCTTCTTGAATCATTTCCAACTGTAACTCTGGTTGAACTGTCAACATAGCTATCAAACTCTCTTGAGTTGACTTGCGGCTCAAAGCGTCGACTACAACGTTAGCTTTACCAGGGTGATAAAGTAACTCAATGTTGTAGTCCTTGATTAGTTCCAACCATCTTCTCTGCCTCATATTTAATTCTTTCTGAGTGAACACATACTTTAAGCTTTTGTGATCGGTGAAGATCTGACATTTGACGCCATACAGGTAATGTCGCCAAATCTTCAACGCGAAAACCACAACCGCTAATTCTAAGTCATGTGTCGGGTAGTTCACCTCGTAGGTTTTGAGTTGGCGAGATGCATATGCGATGACTTTGCCATGCTGCATCAACACACATCCGAGACCTTGTTTCGAGGCATCACTGTATACCACATATCCTTCATTTCCATTCGGCAGAGTCAAAACTGGAGCGCTGGTCAAACGCTTCTTAAGCTCTTGAAAGCTTTCTTCACACTTCTCGTCCCACACGAACTTCTTGTGGACTTTACGAAGCAACTTGGTCATTGGTAGAGCGATCTTCGAAAATCCCTCTACGAACCTTCTATAGTATCCGGCAAGTCCGAGAAAACTTCTAACCTCCTTCACATTTCGAGGTTGTTTCCAATCTGTGACTGCCTCAATTTTCTGTGGGTCTACCATGACACCATCTTGGTTAATTACATGACCTAGAAAGGCCACTTCCTTTAACCACAGTTCACACTTGACCACTTAGCATACAACTGATTTTGTCTTAAGATCCTCAAAACGATTATGAGATGCTCCTCATGTTCGACATTTGTCTTAGAGTAGATTAGAATGTCGTCGATGAACACTACCACGAACTTGTCAAGAAACTCATGGAAACAACGGTGCATCAAGTCCATGAACACAGCAGGTGCATTTGTCAGCCCGAAAGGCATGACTACAAACTCATAATGACCACAACGAGTACGGAAAGCTGTCTTGGGAATATCCTCATCACGAATCCGAAGTTTATGATACCCGGATCGTAAATCAATCTTGGAGAATATTTTTTCACCACGCAACTGATCCAATAAATCAGCTATCCTTGGCAGAGGATACTTATTCTGATGGTAACTTTATTCAATTCTCTGTAGTCGATACAAAGGCGAAAAGTTCCATCCTTCTTCTTTACGAACAACACAGGAGCTCCCCAAGGCGAAGCGCTTGGTCTGATGAAACCCTTATCCAACAGCTCTTCTAACCGTTCCTTTAGTTCCTTCATCTCAATGGGAGCCATTCTGTATGGTGCCTTGGAAATTTGTGCGGTTCCTGGTTCTAGCACAATTGTGAACTCTACATCACGTTTTGGTGGCAAACCCGAAAGCTCTTCTGGAAAGACATCGGGAAACTCCCTAGCTATGGGAATCTCTTGAATATCAACCACCTTCTTCTTGGTTGACTCTAGATAACAAATATATCCAGTGCAACCCTGTCGAAGTAGCTTTCCAGCTTTCATGGCGTTGATCAATTTCCCATTCTCTCCTTCTCGTCTTCCTTTGAACTTACAAATGACTTCTCCCCCGGAGGTAATGGTCACTATTCTCGACTTGAAGTTTATTATAGCTCCATGTTGCAGCAACCAATCCATCCCGATGATTATATCATAAGGCACCATCGGAATGCATATCAAGTTGGAACAAAAATCCCGACCTTGAATGCTTATTGGAAAGTTGCTAAGCTGTTTCGTTCCTACTATTTTCTCTCCATTTGGAAGGTTTACAACAAACGGTTCAGAAGTATCGTTACAGTCTAAGCCCAACATCTCCACACAACTTTCAGAAATGAAGGAGTGTGTGGCACCAGAATCAAATAACAGGAAAGCAGGAGTTGAGTGGACATAGAGTGTACCTTGACACACAGGAGCATTAGGCTCATCACTTCGACGCATCTCGTAAAGGCGCTGAGATTGCCCTTGAGACACTACCTGTCCTTTTCCCTTGCTTTGGGTCGTTGACTGCACAGAGTTTGACATGACAGGTCTTGTCGGGAACTTATTGCTTTGAGCAACCGAGGCGGACTTGGATTGTCCTAGGCCCTTCTTGATCTGTGAGCAATAGTTACGCATGTGTCCTTCCTTCCCACAGGTGAAGCACAGTTTCCTAGGCTCGGGGCATCTTCGGTTGATGTGACCCTCTTTACCACAGTTGTAGCAGGTCACCGTACCTCGACGTTGGCTCGTGACTTGGGAAGAGTTGGACTGCGTCGACCCGACCTTTGTTTTTCTTGGACCATTCAGTTACTTGAGGCGAACCTGGCCTCTTGAATCCACCCTGACCACCATGATGAGACTTTCCTTTTCCATGGGTCTTGCGGTCCGATTCAGCCAGAGAGTTCTCCATCTTGTATGCAAAATCCACATATTGCTCGAGCGTTTGAAATTCACGTTGTTCCATCCATGGCTTCAGAGTAGGACTCATCCACCTATGGAAACAACGGATCTTTTGAGCCTCAGTCAAGACTTCAGGACTTCCGTATTGCAGTAAACCATTGAACTTTGTCGCCTTTTCCAGGACACTTAACCCATTGACCTTCGGGTACAAAAGTTCGTCTTCCTTCTCGTCTCTCATAGCCGGAGAGAAGTAACGTGATAACATTTTCTCTTTAAACATATCCCAGTTCAGATTAGGATGATCAGCCAAGTTGGAATTCTCCCACCACTCACTTGCTCCCCCTTTCAGCTGTAGGGAAGCAATCTGCACCTTTTCAGCTGGAGTACAAACTATGTTTCGGAATAGCTTCTCCACGTGGGAGAACCAATAGGCTGCTTTGAGAGGTTCCCCGGTGCCGTCATATGAATCTGACCTCATAGCGGTGAAAGTTTTCATCGCCCTTGTGAAGCTTAGACCATTGTCGGGAATAGCCTGATTGACTTCTCCAGCGGCGGCCACATTTGCAGGAGGTGGTGGTTGCGCTCCTTCATGCTGGGTGGTCCTAATCAGTTCCCTTAGAGCTGAAATAGTGGCAGCGTCAAAGTGGATGACATTATTGCCTCCCCTTGGATTCCTAGCTTCACTGGTTTCAGCTTCGTTGTCTTCAGGCAAAACATCTCTGATAGTTCCTCGGGTGTTCACCATCTTGATTTTACACAAATGTCATTCAAGAGGAAAAAAAAATTAACATTTGTATACGAGTAATGGACACACGTTTGAAACAGAATTCATCTTATATTGAAATATTGTAAGGTTGGTGCCATACTACATTGTATTAGGAAAAGATAGTTGCAACCCTATTCTTGAAATCAAGACAACTTTACCACCGACCCCAACCATCCTTATAATAGTGAATGGTGGAGTTTACTAAAGGAGTTAGCGGTAAAAATAAAACAAAAGCGATAATCGCGAAGCCTATTCAGTAGAAGTCAACCATTTTGTCTAGTACAAAATTAGTGGTTGGCATAAACTTCGAGAGTAGCGTCAGGACACATGTCCAAGGACTTTATTATAACTGAGTAGACCTTGGGAGCTCTTCAGAGCTCCCAAGGTGTCTATTTCCAACATCCCTCCTGTATATCCTAACAACAGATCAGCCTGTATTGTTTGGATGCGAAGGTTGCCTAACACGATATCATCTTCATTGCTACGATACCCTCGGCGATGGACCTGTCGCTCCAATCGCCTTGCCATGTTCTGCCATAAAACTCTTTGCTCCTGGAGTAGTTGAGTCCTTATGTGAAGAAAAAGGAACGGGGATGGTCCAAAAGTTACTATTGCGTCATATGGATTATATTCCGAAGAATGGCAGCCTTCGTCTCCCCATGATTCTGTGTTAGAACTCCTCGAATCCGACATATTGCTTGGCCTATTAGATCCTTGATTCGCGGAGCTATCCGAATGGTACAAAGGAATTTGGTTGGATGCCGATCCAGCCTGTTGTGGATTAGTAGAGGAGTAAGCATCTTCGATAGCTTTCCTTGCGCTTTCCGCTTCTTGTTGATCACGGGCGCTACTTCCAGCATCCGACATTTTCTGAAGACTAAGCCAATATTAGAATTTCTGTAATCTAATACTTGAGGTGAAGATTTTGGAAGGAAGTTCTAAAATCAAATCATGGTTCTTAAATGCATAAGTCTAGACATTTCCCTAAGGTTAAAGTCCTAGACACTTCTAAGAAATTTTTTACGAGTGATTCTCAATTAAATAGAATCAAAAGGTGTTTTCAGTGAAAAACAAAACTTTCGGCTCTGATACCATAATTGTAACACCCCTATTTTTAAACCAAGGGTGTTACCGTCAGTGATGTCAGACTTTACCATCCGAAGTCACCCGAGGCTAGGTAACACAACACATTTCAAGTAAAACCATAATGCAGGAATTATATTACAAATATTAAACTTGTTCATTACATACTGACTGAAGGTAAACAAATACCGTTATTACATCTTCATTGTTCATTTAGGGAAATACATCAAAAGTGAACAACAGCGGAATATTAAGACGACCAGTTATAGACCATGGTTCGTACATAAGCATGTGGGACCCAAAATACTTTAAAACATTTAAAACAAACTTCCTTCCTTCCTTCCTTCAAGGTCTTCAAGGCTCCGTCTTCTAACCTATTGGGGTCTGACCTTCACTACCTGATATTTCCATAAAAGACAAGAAATACCAGTCGGACGAACCGGGAAAGAAAGAAAGCGGGTTAGTCTATCTAGAGACTAGTAAGTGGAAGAATAGGGCTTGGTTCTCATGGGAAAGTCTAAACATGTGGCATCGAATATCCGAGAAACAATCCGGTTGATGATCCAACAGTTAGCGTCCCGAAAGAAGAGAAAAGATAACAGAGTACAAGATTGAGATAGGACACCACAGCTATGTGGTTCCATTGGAATTACGAGATTTGTTGGGAACTGTATTATCACACATTTTATAGTTTAAAAGCCTCCGTCGACTATCCGGACCTCGACTAACCTCACCATACTCGGAAATGCCAATGGGGAGGTGGCCTCTAGGGCTTTCTACACCTAGCCCATTTCGCCATTTTATAGGCGTTTGAAACAAGTCGAGCATGAATTCAGATTAGAAGACAATCTTTTCAATCCGGGAGCAAGAACGGTC
This sequence comes from Fallopia convolvulus, assembly GCA_964016875.1. Lineage (NCBI taxonomy): Eukaryota > Viridiplantae > Streptophyta > Magnoliopsida > Caryophyllales > Polygonaceae > Fallopia > Fallopia convolvulus. The sequence goes on from OZ024730.1 coordinate 32,442,314, forward strand.
TTCCAATTTGTACTAAACGTCCTGGTTCATTAATTATAGTGCGTTGGACACTCTATCTTTTCTTAAGTCATAAAACTTGCAATTTAATTAACGACTTTTAAGTTGGCTCGCAATTTAGCCGGGGATGCCAAGGACAATATTTCGGACCATGCATATTGGTGCACTTAGCTAGAGTGCGGGCACCTCTCTTATCGATAGAGCAGGCAGAGTCATGACCCGAGGTTAGGAGTCGATAATAGATATACCACCTAACGAGTTATAGAGAGATATACGAGTCAAAACCCGAAATCCCTATTCTACAATTATCCACAACAAAGAGATCTCAATGGAAAATCTCCAATCACATAAGAGCACAATCAACGGCCCTAAACAGTACTAGCAGTACGAATAATAAGAAATAACGAACAGTCGTTAAATCTAAGCAATAAATAAACCTACTTTCGGTTCTTTAGCAAACAAGTGTTCCCAACATTTAAGCGATATTAAACGGAAATAGAAATTCACGTTTAATAAAAAGGGTAAGAGAGAACCGTCCACTTACCTTGAAAGCGAACTTAGCAAAAAGATCAAGGCAACAGCTTCAAAGAGAACTTCTTAAACCTTTCCTGGTAAGAACAATTCTAAAAGCTTAAATAGATGTTTTATGAATAAACTCCATAACTGTTTATTCCCTTTTTAACGTCTTCTCGAAAAACGAGCAGAGTAACGACTCAAGTTAATGCCATTGTCATATATAATAAATTCTTTATACAACTTTTTAGCAAACTTAATTATGTCTTTGAGAGTAAACGTCTCCTGATCGTATTACCTCTCTTTTTTATAGATTTTAAATGGTTGTTTTATTCCTTTTTAAACGAACTCCATAAAATCATAACTGACATAAAGTTTAAATATGATCTTGAAGGACCAAGATCATAGAAATTAAAATAACGATCACTTCGACCAGGAATGGACTAGGTCGAAGGACGGAAAGATAAAGGCGGAAATTTAAATAACGATCAACTTCGACCAGGAATGGACTAGGTCGAAGGACAGAAAAATAAAGGCGGGAATTTTAAATAGAGAAATTTAAATATCCACAATCCCAAACGGGTAATGGGATTAAATGACTTTAGTTATTATTATATATATAAAGAAATAGTTATATATAAATCCTTTTAATAAAGTCATTCCTTAGGGTTAGATTTTGATGGTCATACGTCATCTTTTTGGTACTTTCTTATAAATGAAAAGTGTTCATTTATATTATACGAACGTGGTATAAAATTCTCGGAATTTAATATGAACCAACGGAACGTATAAAGGGATCGAAAGTTCATACCAAGAGATCGACGGTATGGAAGATCGGAGCTTCGGTTTCAAGAACGGTTGGATCCTATGGTGTTGTGGCAACGTCACGATCTAACGGCGTCAACGGCGGGCAGCGTAACGACTCCAAATGGCTCAACTGATACTCCGAAAATAACGACGACGGCGTGAAGTGGCTACGGGAGTTGAACGAGAGGATGAACGGGCGGGACTGCGTGCGTTCAAGAGGCTGGACAGCGGAACGCCAGCGAGAGGCGGACCTCCAAGTGGTGGCTAGGTAGTGGTGTTAGCCGAAGGTGGTCGAACGGAACAAGGCGAGACAAGAAGTATATTTGCCGGCGTGAATAAAACTGAACGGAGGGGAAAGAATTGAATTTGAACGTGAGAGATGATGGGTAGGCCCACTAGTTCTTTCTCACATGTTCAAAATTGATGAATTTGGGCACTCTGATTGGTTGGCAAGGGAAAGTTACAGGAGGAGAAAGAATTGGAAGTGAATTTAGAAAGAGTGATTAGAGATTAGTTAAGAGAGGGTGGTGGGGCCATAATGGCTTTCTCCTCAATTTGGCATTTTGGTGATTGGCTGGAACAAAAAAAATGAACGGAGGGAGTTATGTATTTAAAGGGAAAATTAGGCGTGGGCTGCAAGGGTATCTACAGTAAGAAGATAACTCTGATGTCGGTAAGAATTGTTATACGTGTTGGAACGGGACTTGCATTAGGGCGGTAAAATTATATAACTCGGATTAAAATACTCCTTTTATAGAAACGATCCGAAAAATTATGTAGACTAATAAAATCAACACGGATGATTTTAATTTGCTACTTTTAATTTTAGGTGTTACGTTTCAGAGTATATCCGCGACGGGTATATAATTAATTAAGCGGATCTCACCCGATCAAAGTACTTTTTTCATGGAAGTGATCCCAAAATTTATGTTGGTTAATAAAACCAACTCCAATAATTTTATTCTAACCATTCGAACTTTCTAGGGATAATTTCCATTAATATGATCGTAACGCGTAACGAGATATAATAAACGGGTCTGGAAAGAAGCCTGAAAATATTATCAAAATATCCTGAAAAATCAGGGATATTACAAGATAATTGTTAGTGCACATTAAATCAAATTGAATGGGGTTGGATTAGTACAACTTGGAAGACCAACCCGGCTCTCGGTTCTTTGATGATCGTCTTTCCAATCTGAATGCTTATTCGGGCTTCTCAAGGTGGGTTTGGTACTTAAGCGCCTTCGGGCCACCTCCCCAATATGGAGTTCCGAATACGATGAGGTTGGTCAAGGTCCGAATCAGAGTACCAGAGGCTTTCTAAAACATGATGTGTAATAAACCTTCCTAACATAAATGTACTCTAAGAGGAACTACAATCTTGTAGTTTCCTTCGCTTTCGGATCCAAGTTTATCTCTCTTCGAGATCAACTAAATTCCGTCCTTATAATCTCCACAAAATAATTATAACTTTCAAGTACATCTCTTCTATTTATCTCCTTGATGAAATAATGAAATTAACAAATTACCCTTGAGAATTTCGATTCTCTCTTGCTTAGTCTCCTTAGACTAATTCCGCTATTTCCACATTTTTGCCTGGTATTTCTCGCCCGTTGCAAAAAATGCCAGACTCTAGGAAGTCCCACCAAAGTTTTGAAGACAAAGGCTAGAAGGTTTGTGAGGAGTTATGCAAGGATTGAAGGTAAGGCAAGACGACATTGAAGGAAGGAATGAATTTTCATAGAGCAAAGCATTCAGAAGATAGTGCACCAACACTTCCATTTTAAGCCAAGCGAATCATCATCATATGAGTTGTGTTGGGGAAATATACATGTATTTTCAATACAATTTTTCAACCATTTTATAATATGGGCTTTATTTTCCGCTGCTACATTTTTTATAAAACAACTACCATTGTAATGAACGAATGTTCTTCCTAATGAATAAAATATTTGCTTTTACTTCATTGTCCTTTAATTATATTTAATTAAATTATTTAAAGCCTTGAGTGACTTTGGAAGATTAAATCTGAGGTCACTGGCGGTAATACCCATCGTTGTAAAATAGGGGTGTTACAAAAATAGCTTGGAAGTCAGCTCAACTAGCTGAGGTCAGCTCAAGCCACCTCAACTAGTTGAATGTCAGCTTAACCAGTTGGAAGCCATCTACATTAGCTCGATGACCTAACTTGGTCCTATCCCTTGTGGGCCATGGTGGGCCAGCACATTGGGCTCGGACTTGGGTTGTTTTGGGCCGATTCTATGGGCTTAATTTTGGGCCAAGTGGATTGGCTACTTGGGCTTGCATGTGGGCTTGATGATGGGCTTTGCTTGGAGCATTTTGGACCAACTTCTATGGACTTCTCAGGCTATTTTTTGACATTTTAATGGGTTTTTTGGGCTAAATAGCCGGCCATATAAGGGAGAAGAAAGAGGAAAATTTTGGATAAGAACAAGGGTGGTTATGGAGAGAGAAATTCCTAATAACTTCCCTAACTTCTCTCAACAACCTCCTATATTCTCTCAACTTCCCCCAACTCCTCTAACCTCTTTTTAACCTGCCCTTAACCACCTTTGGACAACCGCCTACTTGTCTATTTAAGGGGCTCGTTGGGCAACTTTTTGATGCATGTTGCAAGACAACAAATCGGTGGAAATTCGGAGTGGTCTAGAGGGAGTGTGACACGAAAATTATACATTATTGTAGCGGATTCATGGAGCGATTTTCTCAAGTGAAGATCAAGCAAGAATCACTCGACTCGAACGAGTTATGTGTATTTGATGGAATTAGATTTGTCATCATTTTCCATTGTTTATTATTGGACCGTTTTATCCTACAACGATATTGTGCATAATCCTTGGCATGGAATTGGGGCAATATTCGTTGAAGGAAAACACGAAATAATTGAGTGATTCGTTTTCCATTATCCTTGAAAACTTTATAATTTTTTAAATAGTCGGTGGTGATTACTCAAATGGTCTACAACCACAAGATTATCCTTTGGGGTCTACTCACGAGACTTTAGGAGTCTACTCAAATGCCTTGTCTATCCTTTGGATCTACAAGGGCCGACTTTTCTTCAACTTTAACTTTGCAATATGTTATTTATCTTATCCTTAAAATCAACATATAATTCTGTTGCATTCATTTTGAGGTCGATGACTTAGTTGAGGTTGACGACCTAGACGTACTAACGATCCTACATAGAGCCGCGCCTCATAAGGGGCCATCTAAAATTGAGGAGTGCCAACTATTGTTATAACTAGGAAAATTCCACTAAAGCCAATTGATCTAACCAACGACCTCCCCAATCTAGTACACATGACCTTCAACATATCCTCCAAAGTCTGAATTGTCCTCTTAGACTTGTCATCTGACTGCGGATGATAAGAAGACGTGAATTGCAATCTCGTCCCAAGTGTCTCGTGCACTCGCTGCCAAAACATGAAAGTGAAATGTTCATCACGATTCGACACAATTATCAGAAAAAGGTAATAACTTTTGTCATCTCATTCATTTTTCTCATGTAGGATTTCTACAAATTACAATAGTATTTATATGGCTTGTTAATAAGAAATCTCTACAAAATACCTTTGCCACCTAATTATGATCCTAATTGACATGTCTTAATTTTTCTTATTGGTCTCAAATGCTATGTCAGCATTTTGTGCTTTGTCATATTCTAACACATATATAGCACAATTCAATCTCCCTAGTTGAGAATATATGTTGGCATGCAGCATATTTTAATTTGTTTAACCAGTTATTGTCTTATAACACCATTATTGGATATCGGATCGATTCAAGTACATATGTCAGATGATGGTCGATCATTGATCATCACCATGCATCAAGCCTTCGTCTCTACACATTCGTCCAGCTTGGTTCTTGTGTTCATCAGTATCTGCACGCAGAATTACACGCACATATGGCGTAAGTTTTGCACAATTTCATGTACAGAGAGGGCTAGCTTTGAACAACATACCACACAGTTCAAAATAAGTAAATTGTTAAATCTAATCAATATTATATTATTATACTAAAATAGAAATTAAAATAATATTTAAAACAGTTCCACATTAAAACACATCATCCATAGTTTCTAAATCCGTCTGATTGCTTAAAATTTAATAAGATTACTTTTAATTAGTTGTATTTATATATTAAACAAAACAATCAATATATTATTTTTATTTTAGAATGAGATAGCTTTTTAAATAAGGTACGTGTAATTTTTTTTTAAAATATTCTTGCCTATATCGTTTTTTAGTAATTATTTTGTGAAATGAGAGTTTTTTTATAGATATGATATGGCATATAGATTCTTAAAAATATCCTGATATATATCAATTTAATCAAAATTTAGCAAATACAAATAAGTGATACAACAGGTCCATAAAATCCTGTGCAAGGCACGAGAAGTAAGACTAGTATCATCATTACTATATACTAAAACAGAAGTTAAAATAATGTATAAACAACCCCACATTAAATCATATCATTCATCCATTTTTAGATCAATCTGAGTAAATTTAATTGGATATTTTTTAATTAGTTATATTTATATATTAACAAAATTATTAATATATTAGTTTTATTTTTTGATATGATATTTTTTTAGATAAGATACATATAGTTTTTTTTAAATATCCTTTTCTATATTAATTTAATCAAATTCAACAAATACAACTAAATAATACAATAATTTTATAAGACCGTGAACGCAGAGGTTAAAAAAATATATAAAATGGCCCCAAATTAAACCATATCATCCATCTTTTTATATTAATCTATTTGGTAGAAATTTAATTAGATAATTTTTAATTATTTGTATTTATATATTAAAAAACATATTAAGATAAGATACATATAATTTTTTTTAGATATCTTTAACTATATAAATTTTTAATAATTATTTTTAGAAATGATACTTTCTTAGATAAGATACATATAGGCTTTTTTAAATATCATTTCCTATATCAATTTAATCAAATTAAACCGATGCAAATAAATAATACAATAATTTTAAAACTCTGTGCAAGGCATGGGAACTAAGACTAGTATCATAACTATATACTAAAGCGGAGGTTAAAAAATTATTAAACGACACATGTCGCTTTTAGATTGGACCACACCACCCCTTTTATTGAAACCAATCTTTGCCAAAAGAATTAAGTTTAATATAAAGATAGTATAGTGTACGTACAATCTTATATCACTATAATCAATGGATAGAGAATCCCATTCTTAAATTAAATTTTTTTTTATTTTTAGATATGATAAGTAGGAAGATTATTAAGATATTTTTTACGCTATATATTATGCAAATATTATATACTTATTTTATTTTTTAGATAGAATGCATATGCTAGGTGTAGATAATTAAGTTTAATATAAAGACAGTGTAATGTACGTACAATCTTATATCATTAATTATTAAGTTTATTTTGATTGGTCTCATGTATATAATAAATTGACAAGTTTTTATCTTATTATTTATTGTTGGGACGGTGTTGGAAGCTCTGGTTCCAAACATCCGAACAACGAGACATGTCTCCAGTTTTGATAATGACAAACGCCATATGGGAACTAATGTATTACATTCAAGTATTTGAAGGCAACACCGAGTCTAACGAAGAATCTCCAAGAACGCAAAAGGAACAAATGAATACATGATAGCAGGTTCCTATCAAAGGAACTCTGGAGAGAACAGTTTCCATCGCATGGGAACTCACATGTGCAAACAAGACCACTCAACGCAAATCACGGGATCTTGTCTTAGAAAAAACAAACGCTTAGTCTGAGGAACAGACTGAAGCGAGTGATCCAACGGCCCGATTGATTCTCAAAGTTGACTCAATTCAAATGAAGTCACATGTGAAGGATAAAGACTTGGCGTGCAAGACAAAGAGTATTTTCGGACAACATGAAAGTCAAAATTGCAGCCCAATTAAGGATGAGTATAAATCTAAATGAATAGTGCTTGGAATAAGCACTTCTCCCAGAACACACATTCACTCACAAAGAAAGAAAGAAAGATAAGAGAAGTCCTTGCGGCGAGTGTTCGATCTCGACGATGGCGAATCCAAGTTCCCAGGAGTTAGCGAACTGCGACATTGAGCTCAAGGTGTAAGGTTCGATCTGTCTTATGTTTAGTTGAGGTATTCGCTTAGGAACAAGGTCCAGAAGGCTTACTAGTGTTACTAGAGTTAGGAAGAACAACTAGGAACAAAGAAGTGTAAGTCTTGCCTGTGTAACTAGGGAACAATCAATAAAATAAGAAGATCTTTTAAAATCCTCCAAGCGATGGTAGAGGTTTACCCACACAACTAGTTGGTTGTTGTGGGGTTCCTCTATAAAGGAAATGTGTCGTTTACATTCTGTTTTACTTGCCTTTACGTTACTTTCGCTGCCTTGGGAACATACTAACAATCAGTTCCCAAGCTCTTACTAATGCATAACGATCCAACATTTATCTATTTTCATAATTGAATAAATTACCATGTTTTGGATATTAAATTAATTCGTAATATTAATAAAATATTATTGTTCCAAATAAACAACTTTTATAGTTTATTGATTTTAAATATTTATTCAAAATTTATATTTAAGTATTTACATCATTATTTTTCTCGTATAATAAATATATTTGAAAATATTTTATTATTAATCTATAACTATATATTAAAGCTATACCTTTCCGAGCCACCAGAACGATTTTGACCCCACCACAAATTTAAAAAATTTATTTTAAATTCTATTATTTCAACTTCTTTCTATTAAATTTTTTTACTTATTTAAATATATCTTTAACATCAAACAAATATCTATTTAGTATAACAATATCAGTTAAAAATTTCCTTATACAAATATTTTAAAACCAAAGATAGAAAATTTAAAATATATTAAAAGAGGAATGCATATCTTTTATCTTTTAAAGAATTATTTACAAATATATACTAATTTAATTTTACAATAAAAAATTAATCATAAATGAATAATATAATATTTTATCTTATCTAATCTTTAATTTATGGAGCCACCAAAACGAGTATAGTCTCACCTTAAGTTAAATTGATTATATTTTAACTATTTTTTATAAATAAATTTTCTTTATCTTTCTTATCTTATTATATCTTATGTATTCTGTTAATTATTTTTTAAAAGATTATCTCTTTTAGATTTTAAAAATATAAATCTTTTTATTAATATTTTATCTTCTTTTTTAAATTAAATCTTTTTAAAATATCATAAGGAAGAAGGAGAAATGTATGTTATTTTATCTTAACTAGTTTTACCCGTCGTACCATGTACGACTACGATTCGATATTTTATAAACATTATAAATAGGATATTAATAAATAAATAAAAATATAATATAAACTTTAATATAAGTAATTTATTGTTCGTAGAAAGTCTATAATTTTTTGATAAAATATTATATTCTTCTTATTTTATTACTTTTCATGTAAGTAAAATTAGAGTTTATCATATACTTCAATATATATTAAATATTTTATTATCCATTTTTATTAATTTTTAAAATTTAAATATTTATCATTAATGTTTTTATAAAATAAAATCACTATATTTCTATAAATAAATTCATCAAAAGAGATATGATAAAATATTTTTATTTATTTTTAAATATTTTAATATTTTAATTTTAATTTTAAATACTTGTATAAGGAAGCTTTCAAAAAATATTTTATACTAAATAGAAATTTTTTCGATGTTAGAGATAAATTTTAATAGTTAAAAATAATTTAATTGAAAGAAGTTATAATAATAGAAATAAAAATTAATTTTTAGATATAAGGTGGAGCTAGAATCGTTCTAGTGACTCGAAAAGCTACACTTTTAATATATAGTTATAGATATTACCTATTTTTTTTTAAACATTATAAGTATTTTCCATTAACGTTTTTGGTTATAAAAAAAAATATATATAAATAATTTCGTGAAAAGACATCATGCTAAAAGGTAAAAGATATTTATACTTATTTAAAAATATTTTAAATTTGTTATCTTTAATTTTAAATATTTATATAAGGAAGTTTTCAAAAGATATTGTTATACAATAGATATTTGTTTGATGTCAAAGATAGATTTAAATAGCTAAAGAAGAATATAATAGGAAAAAGTTAAAATATTAGAAATAAAAATTAATTTTGTAAATATGAGGTGGGGTCAGAATCATTATGGTGGCTCGAAAAGGGATATCTTTAATATATAGTTATAGATATTCTATCTTTCTTCTCAACATTAAAATTAAACATTTATATTTTTTTATTTTATTTGATTCCAAAAAATAAAAACATAACTTACATTAAATTTATATTATATTTTAATTAATTAATATCTTATTTATAATATCTATAAAATACTGAGTTGTACTCGTGCATGACAAGACGGGTGCAACTAGTATCTTCTAAGCTTGAAGTAGTTAAGGGCAATATTGTCATTAAGTTTTTTATAAAAAAAATTCTATCTATAAATAATTTATCATCTTTTTTAATTAATTTAACTTATTTACCCATAAATATGACAAATGAATCTATCTTGAACAAAACAAAATTGGTTAAACTATGTTTTCCATTATAATTGTTCGTATATATGTTCGTTTGAAACAAAGAAACTTAATCTATAGGGAGTGTCATATTTCATAATTTCATATAATTATGATAAAGACGAGATTTGATCGTCTTTGGAGCAAAGTAAAGAGTTATTACTCTCTTCCCAAACCATGCTAGAAATGTGATCATTATGGACTAATAATACATTTTTTAAATTTATTTTACTCTTTAATTGCTATAAGATTACGTTGAAACTACTCTAGTTGAAAGACATTATATAAATAACATGGTTATAATAACAATTATATTTTTATTTTTTTGTCAATTTAATTATCTAGGTGAATACCAATAACCTAAATGATATTTCAAAAACTCCTATGAAGGCATAAATCATAGGGATGTTCAACGGGTCAGGTCGTCTGCAACCCACATTGTCGACTTGCTGGTCGATTTTCCAAAGATTCAAGTTGTGTGTCGGATCGGGCAAAATCCGCTGGATTGCGGGTCGATCCACCTCCCACACCCTTTCAAAAAAATTCGCATTACTCGGGGGAGTGGGTGATTGATTTCATTTTATTTGTCTTGCTTGAGTTTTTCAAATCTGACCTGATGATTGAAACTCCAAAGTGAAACCCTAGATCTAGATCTACACATGCCGCAGTCGACCGCTCATCCCTTTCCCGTGCTTGCCCGGCGCTCACACGCCGTTGCCGGCTCGCGCTCCAACCCTCTAGACTCCGTGCTCGCTCGCTCCAAGGAGTCCAAGCCTCTGTGCTTGCTCGCTCCAAGCCCTCCAGACTTCGTGCTCGCTCGGCCTCACCCGCCGGCGTAGATTGGCGCGTATCCTCTTCCTCCGCTCCTTCCCCAACTCCGACCTCCTCCGCTCCAGCCCTCCAAATCTCCAACCTCCGCACCACAACTCCAACCTCCGGGATAATTTTACATTGTTATAGTGGCATTGTTAGTTTGCTCGACCTTCTTGTTTGTTGTGATATAACTAGTCTTAGTGTGTTATTGACTTACTAGTGTATCACCCTCTAGCAATAGTCGATATGTAAAACACATAATTTTACATTATCAATTAGCTTGTGAAACACATGATCTAAGTTCTCTTGTTTATCAATCTTGTTGATAATAAGTAACATTATCCTTCTTGTTTAATTTATAAATCTAATTTTACATGCTTGTTTGATGTGGTCTTGTTTATTGTGGCCTTCATTTGTTCATAACTTTACATTCTTGCTCGAGGGTTAAACGGGTCTTCCCGCGAACCGACCCATTAGACCCGCGACACGGGTCAAATCTTTTTTGCAGATTACGATTCGACCCACGACCTGCACTTAGACCCGACCCTTTGAGCATCTCTAATAAATCATAAACTAGTTTTCTAGTAATTTGATGATTATGTTGTTAGATTTATCAATTACCCTTGTATTTTGTCTACAAATAGCCAACATCATGTGTATATCTTTCTTTTTGGTTGAATCTAAGTCTACAAGTACTATTTAAAATCATTAGCTTCCTAGCTTACAAAATTGAAAAATATTCTACATTGAAAATGAGTAGATATTATGAGCGGGTAAAATTAATTGTCATTATTATTCGCCATAAAAGTATTATTATTTATTATGCTTGTTTTCAATTATACATTTTATTATAAAATTAAATATGGTGGTTATTCGTTATTGTGGAGGATTCTATCTTAGTCTAAAGATAGAATTTCTACGTGGATTAGGGAACAAGAAATCGGTTGTTGGGCTTGGAGTATTATTGGCCTGCCCTAAGAGATAGAGTATTCGACCTTCTCTCTCCCTTTTCTCTATTATAAATAAATGTCTTCGCCATGTATGATGAACACCTTATATTCTCTAAGATCGTTAGCAAGTCTTGTTCGTTACCTCGACGTTCTATCGAAAAATTTCTCTTCTGACTTAGGCATCAAAGGTGGATTAGGGGGCCTCCGCCCGTTGTGTCCATTGTTTTGCATGTTTTAGGGTTAAATTTTTTATTTATTGCAACAACAATAGCAACAACAATATAAAGTCGTTGCGAAAAATGATTTTTGGCAACGACAAAATTTTGTCGTTACAATGCATTTTCTTGTAGTGGTTGAAGAGGAGTTTGGAATGAAAGGTGAAGAAGGGAGTATTCGACCAATGCATTGAAGACAAATTTTTGTGCACTAACAGTTGGCGCTGTCTGTGGGAAATGAGGATTCAAATTCACGAGTAATCGATTCCAGAAGAAAAAGAAGTGATTTATTGATGTCCTAGGGCAATCGCGCAGAGAGAAATCGATAGCGATGCCCTCAGCGAGCTAATCCGCGACCGCGGAATAGAGAGCTCTGCGACCGTATCCACCAGAATTTTTTCCAATCGAAGGGCACCTCAGAAATCAGCAAAAAATCACAACCTAGGGATTCCTGTGAACCCTAGGAAAACCATGATCAAATCACCGCTCCTAGTGCCGATCACAGTGCGCATCGCAAAATCGACGGCGTTCGGGGCAAGGAGCGACCTTTCCATCCCCTTGTAGGATTCAATCCTGCCTAAGGTTAGTAGTCGACCATTGATTATCATGTTGGCTTCTGTGCGCGCCCAGTAGCTCAAATTCAAAAGCTTGATCGTGAATCGCATATCAACAATCAACCACCAACAAAGTAAAGAAAATCTAACGAGGAAGAGGAGAAGACTTCTTGGAGAAGACACGGGACCCACACAAGCGACGACGATCGATATTCGCTCGATCGGACACATGTGGCAATCGAAATCCACGCTAGGCGGACCGCGACTGCAACCCAAGCAGCCGCGACCTCGACCACGAAGGACACATCCGCGACCTAGAACCCCCAAAACTTAAGATACTCAAAAGTCATCACGCTGAAACGGAATAGAAAAGGCTTAGAACACATACAACATGCCTGGAATAGACTAGATCTTGCTGGCCATAGGTTGAATGTCCTGCTAGACGTAAAGTCAATCGTAAAAGCAAGCAAGACGATCCTCTATCCAAGTTATTGAATTCGTGATCGCTAAGATAAAGAAATTAAAGGAAGCGAACGCTATTCAAGAGGTTTGGTATCCAACTTGGTCATCAAACACTGTCATGGTCAAGAGAAATTGGAGAGTTTGTGCGAACATTACCAATCCCAATAGAGCATGTCGAAAAAGAATTGTTCTCGCTTCGAAAGTTCAATCAATTAGTAGATTCCACGTCAAGCCACATGCGAGCAAAGTTCTTAGAGGATGTAAACGAGTAGTCGATCCATGTAATTATGATTTTGGAATTTATCTCTAACAACCAAGGAGCGGCTTTTCTTGGTCCCAAAGGAATTGTGAACCCGCAAACCCTAGTCGTCAACGAATCTGGACGCTATCGCGACCACGGCCCAGATGACCGCGACCACGTCCTGAACGACCGCGATCATGGCCCGAACAACCGCAACCATGGCCCAGACAACATCGAACGCCACTAGGGTAGCATCGTCCGCTGCCCACAAAACTATGGAGAAAACTCCGATCATCACTCGAGGAATAATTGCGACCCGTAGGGTGATCAAGCAAAACTTCGATATTCGCTCAGAGGATCAAACCTTAGCACGCACCGAGAAAAGTGGCTTTCTTGAAGACGATAAAATTTTTTTGACCTGACCTCACGCATGAAGCATGTCCGCTCTTCGTGCTAGCCAGCAAGGTCCGGATCAAGCGATAAAATCGATGGTCGTGGCGCTGCACAATTTGATGGATTCAATCATCTTTGAGAATCAACGATGCACGTCGATGAATCCGAACTCAACCGAGTTAGTGGGGCATTGACCACCGCCAATAATGAAGACATGATTGTACTTACACACACTCTAGCTTCCACTTTGAGAAAGAACAAGCGGATTTAGAGCAAGCATGAGCAAATGTAGTCTCGCCACTATCAAGCTTTAGGAGAAATAGCTAGACTAAAGTATTCTTTAGAAAAGATCCAAGGAAAGCGCCCCATCAGTGAATTAGCAATCGAAGGGACCAATTGATGGCTTGCTAGCATTGTTGAATTCGTCGATAACCAACATGATACCGAGCCAATAAGCACTGATGAAAAGTCTGAAGGAATGCAACGAAGGTCGTGATTGCGCTGCGATCGCATCCAAGAGCGCCACAGTCGCGACCCTAACTGTCGCGGTTGCGAACAATTCCAATGAGAAGGAATGCCCCAGTTAATAAGAACCACGGGCGCCGGTTGCGAAACCGCGACAGTGGATCGCCCTCAAGGAGGTTCAAATCGAAAATAGATCTTTGAAATTAAATGACACCAGTCGTTATCAAGGATCCGAAGTTAATTGTAAACCGAGTGTGTTGGGGTATTATGAAGCCAAAGAGCCAAAGGTGCTCAAGTATATGAAGAAATCAAGCGATTTGAGATTAGACAATGATCGAGCGATCAAAGAAAGTCCATTGATTCCTTGGCAACGTTAGCCACTCGTGCAGGAAGCTCGCTCAAGACCTTGATGCGCGTCGAGGTATTAGGATGTCCAAGCAATTAACACTTCAATTGAGATTGCAAGCAATAACACGCCCACAGCTGTGACCGCGAAAATCGCCTCGACAGAGGCCGCGGTCACAAGAAGCAAAACTACGTAGGATCTTGGATGACAAATGCCCTTGGTGCGCAACTTGGATGAGAACGTCCTGCCTTCGGATATCGCCGAGGCCCGGGAAGTTCCCTTAAGGGTTCATAGGTTTTTGGCTATTGCCGAGAAAGATTCTATAATGTCGGTCTTTTTCCATGCCAAACCTGAGATGCGTACCCCCAAGGAAGGTTGAGCCTCTATTATATGAGGTCCATGAAGACATATACGGAATGCACGTTGAAGGTTTCAATTTGGAATTCCGAGCTTGTATTTGGTGGCCTTATAGAGTGCCTCAAGAAAGCCAAGAAAATAATCATCACGCTCTTTTCGACCACCTTGTCTTCATCGAGGATCATCGAGATGTTGCAGCTACACGAATCGCATCCTAACAACATGTGATCGTAGCCTAATGCATGAAATATCGTAGTTGTCGAGTCGATGACCTATATGTCGAAGGGTCATGGAAAGAACACGCATATGGCATAGCTTGGCCCGAATTAGGAGGGATCGTATTAAGTTGCCGCAATGCACGGTCGGGGAGCCTAATTGTTGAAGAGTCTTCACGGGAATGTCGTCCCTCAGACTTAGGATGTCGCCCATTTTTGAAGAAGTTACTCCCATAGAGAAAACTGTGACCGCGGATTATCGTCGCGGCTGCGGCTATGTCAACCGAGATCGCGTGCCACGTAGTCGCGTATTGCCGACAAAAAACTCTTTTTGGGAGCCCCTCACATGGATGTCGGTTTTTAAGAATGGCTAATGGAACAAGCTCGGTTTCTTGTTTTTTATTTGTTTTCTAAAACAAAATCCCCGAGAGGGAACCTTTTCTCAATGTTATGTCCTCCCTCCTGTTTGTTTTGCTTGTTCCAATGAGTGTATCTCGAAATCCGATAGACAAACTCGCACGGACGCACGCTAAGGGGAACCCGGCGACTAATTCGCATGGCCACTTCGAATAGGTCCTAGAGTACTTACGTCTTAGTTGCGTTCAAACGTAACTAACACCTAAGTGGGGCATTTGTGAGTGGGTAAAATTAATTTTCATTATTAATTTTGCTATTATCCGCCATAAAGGTAATTTTATTTATTATGCTTGTTTTCAATTATATATTTTATTATAAAATAAAATATGGCGGTTAGTCGATATGACGAAGGATTCTATCTTAGTCGAAAGATAGACTTTTGCGTGGATTGGGGAATTAGAAATCGCTTTTTGGGCTTGGAGTATTATCGGCCCGCCGTAAGAGAGAATTTTTGACCTTCTCTCTTCCTTTCCTCCATTATAAATACATGTCTTCGCCATATGATGAGCATATTATATGCGCTGAACTCGCTAACAAGTCTTCTTCTTTACCTCGACGTTCGATTGACAAATTGCTATTCTAACATAGGCATGGGAGGTGGATTAGAGGGTCGCCGCCCCCTTTGTCCATTGTTTTGTCGGTTCTAGGTTGAAGAGGAGTTTGGAAGGGAAGATGAAGAAGGGAATATTCGACAGTTGTATTGAAGACGAATTTTTATGCAATAACATATACAATCATTTCTGACAACGATTACAATCAGTATCCCGTATAGCTTTCCGAGCGACGCCCGAGGTGCCTAGATCGACGTACGCATGGACAGGGCCGTGCGTACATAAAATTAAATTAGGGGATAAAATATATTGATCGATATTTGAATAAAAATGAGGTACCTTGCGAAGCATTGTATTTTCATTGACAAGAGTGGAAATCTTCTCCTCTAAACTGAAGTTGTAGTCTTGCAACTCTTTTGCTCTCCACTCCAAATCGTTGACATACACTTTCTTCCTTTCCCTCGCTTGTTGTGCCGACACCCTGTTCCTCAACAATCTGCGCAAATCAAAATTTGGAACAAATTATGCTCCATCAACCAAATATATATATATAATTACGTGCATCCATTATCTCTCGCTAACTAAAGATGATCAAAATTTTAAATTATTACATTCATTAACATGGATTAGGTCGGTTGGAACACAATACTTATTCCCACATCGAAAATATATAGCAAATACCTACGCATATATAAGGAAGGAAGACGAAAATATATAGCAAATACCTACGCATATATAAGGAAGGAAGGAAAAGCTTAGCTTAAGCTTTTGAATTAGAAGGTGGATCACAACTGTGCTTTTGAATTAGAAGGTGGATCACAACTGTATATGTGGGTAAAAAGCTTTGAAATCTAACATATCCAGGACTTATATGTTATTTCGGTTTATACAAGAATATTATTTAGAAATCATTTGAAAACTAAAATTAAGATCAATAAAATATTTTGAAACAATCATTACATTTATGAATCAGGATTTATCATAATTCATGTCCCTAAACACCTTGCAAAATTGATGATATTTTTTGGTTGAAACAAAATTGATGATATTATATATTATGTATCCTACACAATAGGCTTGATACTTTTGATTAAAAAAGTTAAATTCAAATTAATTGTAGCTAGGTAGAGATCCACGGCCCGACGAGGGAGGATCCACCTAATTTCTCTCCTTTTGTAGAAGTTGCATCTTGATCGTTTATTGTGTGATCGAAACTTACTACTAAATATAATATTAGGGGCTGCCGATCGATCGAGATTAACATTTTATTTGGCCTTCAGTAAAGGCGTTATAATTTTGCTCGCAAATTACGTTTTTTTTGTCATTGTCACCCCGATTCAGCGGAAAGCTTTGCTCTATCAAACGTCTACGTTTAGAGTTCGAGTCTTGTGAAGACCCCTTTATTTCTTGGGTGGGGGATCTACTCTCCCAACAAGTTCATTTCTCTTCCACTGAGAGTCGCACACTCGACCTTAGCGAAGGGAAGCGTAGCCCCTTTCACTACGCTCCATGCTTATTGGTTGCTCGCAAATTACGTTAAATCCTAGTAGCCACAACGATATCCAACCAATAAAATGGTGTTTTAAATTGACAAGGCTACCTTGGAGGTGTATGTATAACATAAGTAGTAGTACCTTTTAAGCCTCCGATACTCCTTATCAACAGGATTCCGACCCCTTTTCCGCTTCGGCGGAAGTGGAAGAATCATACCCTTGTCCTTGTTACTGCCGGCTCTTCCTTGCAGCTTATCATCTCTCTTGTCACTCGTATTGTCATGGATCGTCTTCTTAGCCTCCATGTCTGGCACCGTGAACAAATCCTCATCGCTCTCTTCTGCAAGCGTGCACAGCACCAACACCAATTTAATTAGCATCAAAGTCGGATCACGAGATTGCGAGAGAGAAGAACTAATTAATTAAGATCTTGCAGTTCACCTAATTTGCTCTTCTCCTGGACTGCTTCAGTCACAAGTGGCAAAGAGTTATTCAAAGGAGAAGGGGAAGATCCTGAGAATGGTGGTTTTGCATTACACAGATTCCCTTGAGGAAGAAGAGACATGATATGTTTTGGAATTTTGCTTCAATTTGGTTTGTTTGATGTGTATTTGTATATATGATTAAAAAAGCATATATATTTTGATGGAATGGAATAGATCAACCTATAAGAGCAAAAGGTGTACGTTTCGTGTATGAATAAGATTTTTATGGTTGACGGTATTACGTATTTGGGATAGGGAGAATGTGGTACTCGCAAACAGGTAGTACGTGGAAATTTGTGGAGCAAATATATATATGGCTAGCTACTTTTCTCTTCTTCTCGTGTTTTTTTTTCCAACCGAACATGTGGAGGTATGCATTATTTTGAAGACCAATATTAAAGAGAGGCTAATTTCCCTTCAATCGAGTCTTGTCTTTAAATAAATTGGGTAGTCCTCTCTTTTCTCCCTTCCTCTTAAATTGGGTAATCCTTTCTTTTCTGCCTTCTTTTATTGATTGTGAGTTAATTTGATTGTTGATCATTATTGATCGGACATTGATCGGCATCAAAATGATCTTTGATGACACCTTAATAAACGAAAATTGTCATCAAAGTCCTTCATATCACTTTTTTTATGACAAAAAATATCTTTAAAGACATTGATGACATTTTGTAATGACAAAAAGTATCTTTAAAAACATTGATGACATTTTGTAATGACAAAAAATATCATCAATGACCTAAATGACAAAAAAGTATCATCAAAAGATCTGATTGTGCTTTTTTTTATTACAAAAGTGTCATCAAAGACTTTGATGACAAAGACGACATTGATGACACTTTTTCATGACAAAAATGCAACAAAGAGGAGGTCAAACAAGGACTATGGTCAATGGTGGCAAGGCAAAGCTGATGGGCCGTGTGGCTATTAATGGGCTATGCTTGAGTTTTGGTCTACATGGATTATATATTGAAGGCCCACGTAAAACAGGAGGTCATATAATCTGGCAAGGAATTGAACTGGTGGCCCACGTAAACCGACTTTGGTAATGAAATGACTATACCAGGACGGAAAATCGCTTAGTGGGTATTATATATACCCCTCCGTTCACAATATATTTCTTTTTAGCCTTCAATTTGTGTATTACAATGTGTATCTTTTTTGCTATTTTAGCCTTTACATTACGTATTTACCCTTGTAATTATTATTAGGTTGTTGGTAGCGATTTTAAATACAGTTAGAAAGTAAAGTAATAAGTAAGGGTATAATAGTATTTTTAATGGCTTCTGACGAGCACTTTTATGTCGTGGTAAAAGCATTGTCAAAAAAATCCTAACCTTCAAACCTAAGTATAGTAAAATCAAGGGTCGTACCCACAGAGACTCAGATTTCCAGTGTTTAATTAACATTAGTAAAGTAATAAAAGGGGATTTTTAAATTCCAAGCTAATAATCTAAGAAAACAAAAGCAAAACAAGTAAAGTAATTGGGTTTTCAAGTAGAGAGAAAACATCCAACTAGCTTCGTATCCATTGCACACATGATGATTGATCCTTGATTATTCTTATTTCAATTCCCTTGACTAATCTATTGTGAATTCATGAGATTCAAACTCAAAGTGGTTATTAATATGCACCGTCTTTAATAACCTTTTAACCAATTAACTTAGAAAACCTTCTATGTCAAATTGATCATGCAAATTAGTTCAAAGCATTCAATAGAAACATCACTCATAAATTCCACCGTGTATTCATGAAGTTTTTTGATTGAATTCTGCTCCTTTGATTAATCTTATTCCATCGTCTATAAGTTTAATGAAAGGATTCATCCATGAACAACCAAATTCCACTGTGTATTTAGTTATTCTAGATTTAATTCATCCTAGAAATCAGAATAGGTGATCAAGCTATTATAATCCTAAGCAAATCTAATCAATTAAGCATGGAGTAATTCAATCTAGTCAAGGCAAGTTGAAATAATTCAAATCTCACAATCAATCAGTCATACAATTTCAACTAACTAGTAGGATAAGGGAAATTAGCTAAAAAACGACATTCAAGAAGAAAATAAACTTACAAGAGTTAGGTTTCTCTTCAAATTTGCAATCTAGGGTTTTGTCTTCCAAAATTATCTCTAAAGTTGAATAGCGTAGAAAATAAAGCATAACCTCAAAATAAAACCCTAAAAGAGTATTTATATCATATCCAAAAGTATCCTAAAAATAACATAAAGTCGGCCTAAAGATAACACGGAGCCTCGAAAATAGCGTTGCACCAACGCACCGACGCATGGTTACACACCACCGGAGCGCGATCGCACTCCACCCGGTCTTCCCCACGCTCCGCCCTCAGCAACTTCAAATTCCTCGGCGCAGTTTGATCCTCCTGAGCACCCTTGTGCTGGCTTGTCCTTAGTCGTGCTTTCCCACTATTTGTTCATTTCGCACACTTTCTCCTAGCTCCATAGCTCCATTACTTGCAATCCACCAAACACACCTCTCGATCCTGAAGTGAGATACAAAAGAGCGTAGATTCCGAACTAAACTAAAACAAAACTAAACTACGAGTTAAGACGAAAATCTAGCTAGAAATGCATGAAATGAGAACGAAAACATGCTCTAAAACCTATAAATATATGCTCTATCAAATTCCCCCATGCTTGAACCTTGATTGTCCTCAAGCAAGACATAAAATCAATCACACCACAAACAAGCAAGCAATGACTTCCGTTCATATTCAAGAAACTCAAACTCAACTATGAAATCGTTGCATACATCAAATGAAAGCTTCAAACCAAGTCATTAATCCATTCTAACCCTCACCAAGGTATATGTGTTTGCACTCATCACTCAAGTGTTTAAAAAGGTAAGTGTTTTCGCTCAAAAATCATCTTTGAAAGCCAACTACCATATCCTTGGATCAGTGTATTAAATATCCACCACAGATGATTAAATGCAGAACATAAATCATGAGGTTAAGGGATCATATTTGGCCATGTGGTGCTAAATACGGGAACTAGAATCAACTAAAACCCAAATTACAACATCACTCACTCTTAAAGCACTTCACCAACTTACTTTCCCTTTCTTCCCTTACTTACTTTCAACACTTATTTCTGTTTGCTCATCTTTTTCTTTCCACAAAATCCATTTGGGATTCATTCTTTTTCATTCTTCTCTCACAAGAACAATTTTGCAATTTTACACAAAACTCATCTCAATCAACCAATCATTCCAAACCTTCTCTCACAAGATTTTCAATGAAAATTCCCAACATCCTTAACTTTCTTATCAACTTTTCACATTCTCCTCAATTACGCCTTTTCAACTTCATTACAAACCCCAAATTACATTATATAACTCACACAATTCCCCTAGTAAAATCCTAATTCCCGGATATGGGTGAAGAAGTTTATTCGGCTAGGAACAAATTTTGTGGAGCTAATAATCAAGGCTAAGGCTCAAAACAATGGGGCTACAAAAACAAAGGTATAATGCAGGGTAGATAAGGATATAAATGAGCTTTGGAAAATTGCCTCAATCACTTTTAGATCATGCATTTAAATCATATAATGTGGCCTCGAAAAAGAATCTAAACGCAAGTTCTAGAGTTTAAACAATCAAAGAGATACACTCAAGAATTTTCATGGAAACATAACATATAAAAGGCTCAAAAGATCTCACAAGGCATTAAATGGTTAGAACTTCATAAGTAACTCAAATTTCTACTTTCATGCATACTCCTTCATAATCAAGCAATTCTTTGTAGAACTTTCATCAATAATCGACAAGTCATGGGATATGAAATCAAACTCACTCAACAAACAAGTGCTTCCAAGGGGAATAGGAATCCTAAAATACAATAAAAACTTTTTGTAAATTTTCTGAATTTTTCAAATTTTTATTGGATTTTTCAAGAGTTTTAATCAATGCATAACAATAAAGTAAACATGCAAATGCTGCTACATGAACTAACTACAACTAATCACTTATGACAAAATAAAGAATCCTCTTCCCCCACGCTTAAACTTTACTTTGTCCCCAAAGTAAAATAAAAGTAATGAGAAAAAGAAACTAACCTCGTCATAAGAGCTGGCACGCTCTAGAATCTACTCCTCTGGTGGTGGTGGTGGTGGTGGATATCCCGGGTATGGATATGTTGGGTCTGGGTACCTGGGATATGGTTGATAGACAAAAGGTGGAATACCTTCTGCTGGAGTGTCCATGTCCATCCTCCGATGAAGAAAGCGTGTTTGCTCATCAATAAAATCAAAGCAACTCATCGCATAGCCCCTAAAGTGGTTGAAATCAGTAGATAACCCATCCATACGAGTGGACAAGCTACTCACTTGAGTGGAAAGACCACCCATCAACTCTACCAAGTGATTGTATTGGGTTGTCGACATGTATCTTCCTTGTTGCTCAAAGTCATGCTCATGAGTTGGCGCCTCCTCTATAACTTCATTAGCACCCACTTCATCATTTTCCTTATCATCCTCCACATCCTCTAAATCCGCCTCAGCTTCATACTCTTCATCTTCCTCCTGTTCATCATCCAAGTCCATCGAAGTACTAGTTTCCTCAACTTGCCTCTTCTTTAGTTTCCTCTTATTTGTCCCTCCCAACACTTCCTTTACCAAAATGACCTCACCGGATTGTGGAGTAATAAGCCAAGTGTTAGAATTATCCAACCCAAACTTCAATTCCACTCTTTGAGGATTAGGCAACCTCATGGCATAAGTGCTATTACCGAGCACCCAATAAAACTGACTATTTTTCACGTAAAGAACCTTAATCTTGTTGAAGACCGGAAAGTTCATTGGTAAAGCATCCACCTTACCCACACATTGCTCCAAATCAATCCCAAAATGCTAGGCAAGCCTAGTGATCATGCCACCCATGGTAATTTTTCCCGTATTATTCTTAGCCATTCGAGCCATGTTGTGCATCGTGGCCCCACAATATCAATCGGATGTCCCTCTAAAATACCGCGAAGCAAAAATATATCCTTCTTAGGGAAATTATTTTTCCCCCTCTCCTCACCCAGTGATAGAATGAGCAAAGAATCATTGAAGCACCCTAATCATCGGATGAAATATCCCAGAAGCCTTTGCCATAGACGCCAAGTAGATGTTACTCCCTGAAAGTCGAACCCATTGCTCATTATTCATCCAATTGGCTATAGACTCCCACCGAACAACATTATAATGATATCGTGGGAACCTAAATACCGCGTTGATCTCAGTCAAAGTCATAGACCGTTGCACTTCTCCCAACTAGAATGTGCATCTACCTTCATTCTGAAATCCACCCTCCAATATATGAGCATCTAGAGTGCTCAAGAATTCCAAAATCAAACTGCTATAAGCTGGCAATCTCATGTTCAGCAACCCCATAAGCCCCTTAGCTTGCTCACATTTCCTCAATTCCCTAGTCAATCCCAAAGCCTCCATTAAATCCCAATCAATATACATAGGAGGATTGATTTCACGTTTCTTCATCTGATTGAAACGAACTAAGTGCTTCATATCACCAAACTGAATTCCCAAAGATGTCGGGGTGATATCTCTTCCCGTTGAAGGAGGTTGAGGCGGAGCTTGAGGACGAGATGAAGAAGGAACAACAGTTTGAGTTGTAGATGGGGTTGCTCGGGTCATTTTGTGAGTACGCCTCAGTCCCGTAGAAGCGGTGGATTGAGCTTTAGTACGACCCATAGCATAAATCACCTACACAATGCACAAATACCAAAAACAAGTAAAATTCGATTGCCCCGACAAGGGCAATCTACCAAACAAGCAAGAATAAACAATAATATCACTCGAATCACTGGTCTTCCCCCACTAGCCTATGATTAATTAGCATAAAATAAGCACAATTTCAAAATAGCCAAATTAGGTCAATCTAACTATGAAACTAACTCATAATCATGCTAACAAACAAGAATATGAACTCACATTGAAAGTTTCGACCTAAAAAGCCCTTAAATTGAGGTTTTTATGCAAAACCTAACTTAAGAGATTTAGAAAGAAAAATTCAATTTTGGCTAGAGGAGTAAAGAAAAAGTGAAGAATCTTACTTGTTGGATGAAGACGAGTGTGATTTCGGTCTTGATTTGAAGAAATTGGCTCCAATGGAAGCTTGGAAGCATGAGCTTCAATGGTGGAAGGGGAGAGGTAGAGGGTGGAGCGGTGTGGAACGAGGGAGAAAGAAGGATGCTCGAATTATTTAGGTTTTAAAACGCTGAACGCGCCGCTGGGCGCGGTTAGGTACTTCGGGAGCGCGTTCGCGCTCTCGCCTCTATGACCGCGCTCAAGCACCAGAATATATCCAACTCCGAGCACGAGTTAGCCTCCCGGAGCGCGGTCGATCTCCCGATCGTTTTCCCCATGTTCTGACCTTTCGACATTCTGTTGGCTCCACGCGGGCACAAGCCTAGGAGCGCGGTGGCGCCTTGGCCATCTTGGACCGTGTCCCCTTATCTTCGACTTTACCTAAAACTTAAAACAAAAATGAACCAAAACAAAATAAAAATAAACCGAAAACAAAACTATTCTAGAAAGCAAAGAAAAACTACACTTAAAGCTTGAGTTGCCTCCCAAGAAGCGCTTGTTTAACATCATTAGCTTGACGCATTACCGCTCATAGATTAGGCTCGTTCAAAACCGTCTCTTCAAGAATAACATTGCTAAATCCTTCAAAATACAGTTTCACACGCTGTCCATTCACTTTTTGCATTGAATGAGTGGATCCATCATAGATGCCATCCGCTCCATGAGGATGTTTTAGCTACTACGAATGGCCCCGTCCATCTCGACCTTAGCTTTCCTGGAAAAAGTTTAAGTCTAGATTGATACAATAAAACCTTGTCACCTACCTTAAAACTCTTTCTCCAAATTTTCTTGCCATGCCAAGCTTTGGTCTTCTCCTTGTATATGGCCGCATTGTCATAGGCTTCTAGCCGTAATTCCTCAAGCTTTTGCAATTGAAACTTCCTCAATTCTCCGACCTCAACCATCTTTAAGCTACAATTCTTCACGGCCAATAAGCTCGGTGTTGGATCTCCACCAGAAGATGACATGCTTTACCAAACACCAAACGAAAGGGTGACATTCCAATCGGTGATTTGTAAGCCGTCATATAGGCCCATAAAGCCTCATCTAAGCGAGTGCTCCAATCCTTCCGGTTTGGCGACACCGTCTTCTCAAGTATTGCCTTGATCTCCTAGTTAGACACCTAACGCTTGTCCATTCATTTGTGGGTGATAGGCCGTAGAAATCCTATGTGAGACATGGTACTTTTCCAAGAGCGCACTCACTGTTTTATTGCAAAAATGGGATCCCTTGTCACTAATCAAAGCTCTAGGAATCCCAAACCTTAAGAATATGTGCACCTTCAAAAAATCATCCACAACTCGGGAATCATCAGTCCGGGTGGCCTTCGCTTCCACCCATTTGGAAACGTAAAAATATAAACATTCCCATAAGAAGTAGGAAATGTTACCATGAAGTCTATACCCCAAACATCAAATACCTCACAAAAGATAATTGGTGTTTGAGACATTTCATCCCTTTGGGACGTATTCCCAACTCTTTGACATCGGTCACAAGATTTGCAAAAGGCATACGCATTCCGAAAGATGTTAGGCCAAAAGAATCATGCGTCCAACACTTTCGTAATGGTCTTTCTAGCACCAAAGTGCCCCCCACATGCATAAGAGTGACCAAAAGACAAAACCGAAGTTACCTCATTACCCTAGAGACAACGACGGATTACTTGATCAGAACAATGCTTCCAAAGATATGGATCATCCCACACATAGTACCACGCTTCACTCTTTAGCTTATCCTTTTGAGCCTTGCGTGCAGTCGGTGTACGGGCTAGCCCATGGTGCGGTCAGCTATGATATACTCAACTTCAAAACTAGGAGGAAACACACTCGAAACCAGAAAATTATCCAAATGAGCATACCAAGGTTGTAGTACATGTACCGAAAACAAAGTTTCATCTGGAAACTCTTCTCGAATAGGTGTGACTCTTGAACAACTTTTCCCTTCATAAACCAAGCGACTAAGATGATCGACCACAACGTTTTCCACCCCCTTCTTGTCCTTGATCTCAATGTTGAATTCACTCAACAACAAGATCCACCTAATCAACCGAGGCTTTGCTTCCTTCTTCGTCAACAAGTAAATAAGGGTTGCATGATCCGTGTAGACAATCACCTTTGTCCCTAGAAAATAAGACCGAAACATTTCCAATGCAAACACCACCGCCAAGAGCTCCTTCTCGGTGGTGTAATAATTTTTTTGTGCTTCATTTAAAGTCATAGAAGCATAATGGATTACATGAGAAGCCTTACCAATCTTTTGACCCAAGACTGCTCCTATCGCATAGTCACTTCCATCGCACATTAGCTCAAAGGGTAGAGACCAATCTGGGGGTTGAATTATTGGTGCAGTGGTGAGACAAGACTTAAACTCATCAAAAGTTCTGTTACAAGCTTCATTAGAGTCAAAGGTGACATCCTTCTTGAGAAACAAAGGGGTGAAGCAATCTTTGAGAGGTCCTTAATGAACATGCAGTAAAAACCTGCATGACCAAGAAAAGAGTGCACTTCTCGAACATTTGTAGGATAAGGCAAGGATTGATTTACTTCAACCTTTGCCTTATCGACCTCAATCCCTTTAGATGACACTATATGGCCTAACACTATGCCTTGCTCTACATAAAATGACATTTTCAGAATTTAGACAAAGGTTAGTATCCTGACATCGTTTAAGCACAAGTGTCAAGTGAGTTAAACAAGAGTCAAAATCGTTCCCATGAACGGTTATATCATCCATAAAAACTTCGATGAAGTTCACAATGTACTCGGAGAATATACTAACCATACACCTTTGAAAGGTTGCAGGAGCATTACATAGTTCAAATGGCATTCTTTAGTAGGCGAATGTGGCAAATGGGCAAGTAAATGTCGTCTTCTCTTGATCCTCGGGCGCAATTTCTATTTGGAAATAACCTGAATACTCATCCAAGAACAATAGAAGGAACGACCCGCACTTTTGGGGCCTGCACAATAGAAGGAACAAGCTTCTCGCTTGGCAATGTTAGTGGTATGGGCTTAGAGCTCGGTAGCAAGAGTGGTGGCTCATAATGAGCGTTCAACTCGGCTACAACTTCTTGCATATCATCGTTTAGCATAAAATCCATTTCATCATCATTAACCACAAAGTTCTCAAGAGTAGATTACAATCCATCATGATCATTAATATCAAAGAAATCTTGGACAAGAGCATCTAAAACATCAATAGAGCATAAAGAATTGTCATCATAGGGAAATTTCATGGCATCATAAATTTTATACTCAAACCTTTCCCCATCAAATTCAGTTGTTAATGAGTCTCTACACACATCGATTTTTGTTTTGGCCATTTTTAAGAATGGTCTACCTAAGAGATTGGGCTCGCATGCTTGTCATCTTCCATATTAAGTACATAAAAATCAGCGGGAAAGATCAACTTATCAACCATAATAAGTACATCTTCTACAATCCCCTTTGGGTAAACATTAAATTTATCGACCAATTGAATTACTACACTTGTTGCATACAATGCACCAAGATCAAGAGATTCATAAATTAAATAAGGCAAGACATTTATAGAAGTAGCCAAGTCTAGGATAGCCTTATCAAACTTAGTTTCACCTATAATGCAAGGGATAGTGAACATACCTGTGTCTCCTGGCATTCGTCTTTCGAAGACCGCTTAGATTTGCTTGCTAATCTTGATCTTTTTCTTCCTCTTAAGCTTTTGATTCTGCTTGACCGTGCATAGCTCCTTCAAGAATTTAGCATAGCGAGGAATGCTCTTGAAAAGTTTGCGAAGGGGAATGTTCACCTTGCATTTGAAAAACGTCTCTAAGATCTCTTTGTCATTCTCAATCTTGCGGGTTTCCTTTAAGGCCTCAGGAAATGGTGGAAGAGGTTTGGGAGCCGAGGTCGAAGGATTAGATGAGTCCTCGCACAAGACCTTAGTCGCGGACTGAGCCACCTGGGTCGCAGTCGCGCTCCCACTGTTGTTGCTCGCGCCTAGCTCGTCTGAGCTTCTGGTGCCTGGGCACGGGCTGGGGTTCGAAGGCGCGGTTGCTCTCTCGCCTCCTTGACCGTGCTCAGGCACCTGTATAAATTCCGAAATTTCGTCCTCCTCTTTCTCATGAAACGTTGGCTGCTTTTCGACTTTGTTCTCCAACACTTTACCACTCCGAAGCGAGATTGCATTTATGTTTTGCTTAGGATTGAGCTTCGTTTGAGAGTGCAATCTGTTGGAATCTTTAGCTTCAAGTTTACTCATCGTCTTTGCAAGTTGGCTCATTTGATTATTCAAGTTGGTGATGCTTGATATGGTTTCTTGCTAAAATTGCCCCGTGGATTGTTGAATAGTATTCATGCTTTGGGCAAGAGTGTGGATCATGTCATCCGTGGACAAAGACGGACCTTGATTTGGTGCTTGAGGCCGATGTTGAAAGGCAGGTCTAAAACCTTGAGGGCCGTTTTGAGGTGCATAGTGTTTATTCTGATTCCCATACCTCAAACTAGGATGATCCTTCCAGCCCGGATTGTACGTGTGCGAATAAGGATCATACCTTGGCCTTTGTGGCCCATAACCTCCAAGCGCATTAACCTCTTGCTCTTGAGTATGAAGAGTAGGACAAGCATCTATCTTGTGAGTGATGTTGGAGTAGAAACCACAAGCTTTGACTTGTTGTTGTCCTCCTAAGATGAATTGTTTGAACATTGTATTCAACTCACTCACCTCCTCATGTAAAGCACTAGCATCAATAGAATGGGCAGCTTACATTGTAGCTCTTTTGCTGAATTGATGAGAGCCTTCAGAGAGTTCATGGAAAAGCTCAAATGCTTCAACAGGAGTCTTATTCAGGATGTTTCCTCCACAGGCAGCGTTGACATGTTGACGTTCTTCATCCAATAAACCTTCATGGAGGTAAATAACAAGATCCAGTTGAGAATAACCATGAGATTAGCTTCTTGAACCTCTCATAATACTCAGCTCATATAGTGATTCATTCGGGAGATGTTCAATATTGCTAATACTCTTCTTCAGACTTGAAAGCTTTGTGGAAGGGAAATACTTCTCATGAAAAGCCTTCTTCATTTGCTCCCAAGTCTCAATAGTACCACGAGCCAAGTAATAGAGCCAATCACTAGCTCCCTCTTTCAAGGAAAAAGAGAAAGCTCTAAGCTTGACTTGTTCATCAATTACGCCCCATGCTAGAGTAGACAACATGAAATTCAGCCAAATGTTTGTTGGGATCCTCATCCACCTTCCCATGGAATTGACGAAGGAGGTGAATCAACCCAAACTTCAGTTCAAATTGGACATCGTCAAGGACCTTAGGTAGCTTCACTGCCAATGGTTGTTGAGCCAAATCAAGTGCAGTCAACTGTCTTAGTGTCTGTTGAGCAATCTCCTCAAGTTTAGGAATGCCTTCGGACTCAGAATCAGATGGGGAAGAATCCAGGTTTAACGGTAATTCACGAATGAAATCACGAACTTCACGAGGTAACGACCTAGATATTGTCCTTTCAGTTTCTGGATCAAAAGCAACAGGAGATGGATTAGTAGCGCGGGTATGAATCATGCAAGTGGTTCACATCCCAAAAAAAAGTAACACTAATAAAACACAAAGAAATAGCCGAGTCCCCGGAAACAGCGCCAAATTTGACGAGCACTTTTATGTCGTGGTAAAAGCATTGTAAAAAAATGCTAACTTTCAAACATAAGTATAGTGAAAGCAAGGGTAGTACCCACAGAGACTCAAATTTCTAGTGGTTAATTAATATTACTAAAGTAATAAAAGGGCATTTTAAAATTCCAAGCTAATAATCTAAGAAAACAAAAGCAAAACAAGTAATTGGGTTTTCAAGTAGAGAGAAAGCGTCCAACTAACTTTGTATCCATTGCACACATGATTATTGATCCTTGATTATTCTTATTTCAATTACCTTGACTAATCTATTGTGAATTCATGAGATTCAAGCTCAAAGTGGTTATTAATATGCATCGTCTTTAATAATCTTTTAACAAATTAACTTAGAAAGCCTTCTATGTCAAATTGATCATGCAAATTAGTTAAAAGCATTCAATAGAAACATCACTCATAAATTCAACCGTATATTCATGAAGTTTTGTGATTGAGTTCTCCTCCTTTGATTAATCTTATTCCACCGTCTTTAAGTTTAATCAAAGGATTCGTCCATAAACAACCAAATTCCACCGTGTATTTAGTTACTCTGGTTGTAATTCAACCTAGAAATCAGAATAGGTGATCAAGCTATTATAATCCTAAGCAAATCTAATCAATTAAGCATGGAGTAATTCAATCTAGTCAAGACAAGTTGAAATAATTCAAATCTCACAATCAATCGTGCATACAATTTCAACTAACTAGTTGAACAAGGGAAATTAGCTAGAAAACGACATTCAAGAAGAAATTAAACTTATAAGAGTTAGGTTTCTCTTCAAATTTGCAATCTAGGGTTTTGTCTCCCAAAATTTTCTATAAAGTTGAATAGCGTATAAAATAAAGCATAACCTCAAAATAAAACCCTAAAAGAGTATTTATACCATATCCAAAAACCTCCTAAAAATAACATAAAGTCGGCCTAAAGATAACACGGAGCCTCGGAAATAGCGTCGCACCAACAATCCGAAGCGCGGTCTCACTCCACCCAGTCTTCCCCGCGCTCCGCCCTCAGCAACTTCAAATTCCTCGGCGCGGTTTGATCCTCCTGAGAACCCTTGTGCTAGCTTGTCCTGAGCTGTGCTTTCCCACTATTTCTTCATTTTGCACACTTGCTCCTAGATCCATAGCTTCATTTCTTTCAGTCCCCCAAACTCACCTCTCGATCTTGAAATTAGACACAAAAGAGTGTAGATTCTGAACTAAACTAAAACAAAACTAAACTACAAGTTAAGACGAAAATCTAGTTAGAAATGCATGAAAAGAGAATATAAGATGCTCTAAAACCTATAATTATATGCTCTATCAGCTTCCTTAATAAGTGTGCAAATAGGTAAAAAGACATGTATTTTAAAATGTAGGGAGTATACAGATGCCACATTAGATTAAAGGGGAGCTTAGCATATTAGATTAGCTTAGGTTATCTTTTGTTTTCGTTCGTTTGTTTTGTTCCCCGTACAGAGGATGAGTTTCATGTTGGAATTCGGCAACTTGCATTGAAGCTTTGATTGTTATTCAAGTTTTAGGCCACACTTTGGATTATCTATATTATTCAGACTAAGTTTTCTTAATTTTAATTTTATTTGAATAATTCAATGTGTTGATGGCTAATTTATCTATTATGATTATGTATTCAATCATGCTTGGCTAAATTCCTAGTTCTAGGGTTTTGGTGATCCATTCAATATGTATTTAATTAAAGTTATATTCTTTGTCTAAATTGAAATATATTTGATTCGATCCTAGGTTGCGTTATGCCCTACTTGCTTTTGCATATAGGATTCCTATTAGGGTTTGAGACCGACAGGAAAAAACAGTAATAGGATACTGATAAGTAAAGTACTAAAATTGGTTCTTTTCAAATCCCTAGGTATTGAACTTGAGAATTATCTCTGCGACAACACTTTAATTTCTCGATCTTGCGTGATTTTTAACTATTGTAGTAATTCTAGGGTTTGAATGATTTTGGTGGAACGCGACAGCGAATGCTAGGTTTGTTTATCTCTAGTCTCTAAAGAGCTTTAAGGATCAAAATTACACTTGCTTTACGCGACAACGATTGTTAGTTGAGTTTGGGTACATGCACTATTCGTCTGAGAAGAGGAGTTATTGTTTACTTTAGATAGTTCGTCCTTCAAATAAATTCAGGCAGAGTATAATATTATTTATTGAAACGTTGTTGTGGTGAGACCTTAGATACATCTATCCTATATATTTTATCCTATTTATTTGCATAATTAGTTATTAGCTTAGTTATAGATCTCAATTCGTCATTATATTTTTGGCCTAATTTACTAGTAGAGTTTCAATTAGTATTACATTGGTCCTTGTGAGATCGACATTTGAGGTACTACGATTGACCCCGTTTACTTTCAGGTTAATTTTGGCTACATTAATAAGCTAAATACATTTTAAAGTGAGTAGATCATTCAGCAGGAGCACAAAAACTGAGAAACGTGTATTCAATAAAATTGTTTCTTAAAAATATATATAATATAATCCGTTTTATTTCTTAAATAATTATGTTGCTTGTTTTTTATCTTATAATTTGATTTATAAGATGATTACAACATACCAAGTTGTAGTATACATTTAATATACTTGATGTAGATACAAGGAAAAAACAGAAGCTAAGACAATTGCAATATATTGACAAACTGAAGCATTCTACATTGATAACTGCACATACTAAGTTGTTGGCTAGATAAACCATACCATGCATATTTAAAAAAAGTTCCTTCTTAATTGCCTTTTCAACTCTACTTTAAAATATGTCCAATTGATCACTTGGGCTGCATTATTTATAAAGATTAGTCTAATGAGGTTAATACAACATTTTTGCTAAATAGATATTTATCACTCTTAAATAAGAAAGTGGACACATGAGGAAAAGTACATTTACCTGCTCATTGAAGCAATAAGTCTCAAGGCATAACCATTCTCCGAAAGTGTCATCAAAGGATGTGATAAAGATAATACTAAGATTGAAGAACAAGAGAATGAAGTTATTGTATGAAAGTGAAGAAGGATATATTGTAAATGGAAGGGGAAGAACAAATTAGGCAGAGAAGAGGTGGAAAAGATACGTGAAAAGGGAAAAGAGAGAGAAGAGATTAAGGTTAAGATAATTTCTGATTTTTCATTGATTAAACATAACAACTTAAAGGGGTATTTATAATAACTCAATATCTAGCTAATAAGGAAAACCTAATTGATGAAATCATAATTTACTAAAAGATAAAACTAAATCCTAAATAAAAGGAAATAACAATATTCTTAAATATAAAGCATTATCCTAATTATCCTAATATAATCTAGCGTATCAATTCTTCCCCGTTGACAATCGACTTGCCCTCGAGTTGGAAATCAGGAGGTGCTTGGAGGGTAATCCGCCAAGATCCCATTGTACATGTATCACCGATTGAGTCAGCATCCGAAACTCAAATTGTTTTGGCCCCCCATGGGCACTGATAACCAACAGACTCAAATTGAACTCCGCAAAATAGGTCTTGGACTTGATATTGTGACTGAAGTATGCCTTGCGCAATTCATCAAACGGTTGGCGGACAAACAGATCAGCGCATATCTGCAAAGACCTTCCTTCGATACCGAGGCGATTCCAGTCTCCCGTTGTTGAATCAAAATACGGAAAAGCAGTTCACGAGCTCAAAAGTGATAGAGAGCGCGGCGGCAGCATGCGCAAACAGGCAGCAGGTGCAAGGCACGGGGTCGGGTCGGTAACGACCTTATCCGGTGCGGTACCTGGGTCAGTAATGACCTTTACTGGTTTGGTCCCGAGGGCAGGAGTGGTGGCCACATGCGCGGGGCTGGTGGTTGCAGTCGCGAAGCTGGTTACCGAGCTGGGCTCGTTACCGGGGATGCGTTCGCATCTTCGAGAGGGATTCCGAGGATGTAAAAAAGCTGATATGTCCGTTGATTCAACCGATCTATCCCCGGCGTTCAATCTCCAAATCACGACGCCCCTTTTGAACGTCGTATGTCAATTTCAATAACATCTCACGAACCTCTGAGAGCGCTGCGATCGTGGTATCACCCGAACTTTCGGAAACTGAAGGCGTGATCGAGTCTTGGATGAAAGCACCAGTTGATAAAGATAATACTAAGATTGAAGAAGAAGAGAATGAAATTATTGTATGAAAGTGAAGAAGGATTGAAGATAAAAGGGGAAGATCAAATTAGCACAAAAGATACGTGAAAAGAGAAAAGAGAGAGAAGAGATTAACGTTAAGACAATTTCTGGTTTTTCATTGATTAAACATAACAACTGAAAGGGGTATTTAGAATAACCCAATATCTGGCTAATAAGAAAAACCTAATTGCTTGAATCATAACTTACTAAAAGATAAAACTAAATCCTAAATAAAAGAAAATAACAATATTCTTAAATTTAATTCATTATACTAATTATCCTAATATAACTAGCGTATTATGATGGTTTCTAGATATCATGCGATCAATCAACACAAAACAAGCAAAGCAATGGGCTCAGATGCAAATTTCTTATGAGATCGATTTCATGTGATGAAAATTTAGGAAGTAGGAAAATGCAAAAGGCTTGACATACTTCATGTACCACATGTTCCCTGCTAATTTTGTCATCCATTGATGTTATTGCTTTACTAGAGGGCAACAACCACCTTGAGAGCTTCATCCAAAAAAAATTATACCTAGCCCTTAACATGGATAACTTTACTGATTAATATATCGATAGAAAGGCAATAATTAATTCAAACAAATTCACTTAGAGAGAGATAAATTCATTCAACTAGATGTTTTTGTCAAGAATCTGTTCAATGACGATTCTCGACTCCGGATGTCATGTGCAGGGGTTAATCTAGCCGATAAGCTAATTTTGATCAAAGCACGAACCAAGGAAAAAGAATTCAATGGTGATTATGATGTATTGAATTTGAGAGCCAGATTACAATTGTGTTTTTCTCTCGATTACAACATACCCCCTTAATCGGTTTTCAAACACATGTTTTATCCTTTCGTCCCCCAATCCTATGGCTGTTACCTCCCATGATCCCCGAGATCGTGCTCCATGTCCAACATCGTCTTTCACCGACCATTTTGCTACCTTCAACCGTCTGTACATGCGGGTGCTTGCTGAGCTCTGATGGGCTCACGCGATTGACTCTCACATGATGGGCTGGAGCAGATATGGGCTTCCGAAGTTCTAGGCCCAACAATAGCCCCAAAAGATCGAATCAATTTTTGAATTGTCGAGATCTGTTCACTGCTTATCTTCCGTGATCTTCGTTTCTCTGGTTGCACCATGTGTAGTGCCAAGATTTGTGGGCACTGCCCGATATCGAAGTCGAAGAGACGGGTTATTGACTTTATTTACTGCGGCCTCGAAAGTCATCATTCATCTCTCTCTCTCTAGTCTCTCGAGGTAAGAAAAAAAACCCTCCTTTCTTCGTTCTTTTGAGCTGAAAACCTTCTCTTCTCTCCTCAATGACGAGAACTTGTCTAGTTTCTAAGCAATGCTTTCAGCCATGCAGGGTCTTGCAAGAGTGCGACAATATGGTGAACAACATGACCCTGGAGGAGATGAACCAGATTCTCCAAGATGCTGGTTTCCACCGGGGGGGGGGGGGGGTAGTGGCTCTGTGCCTTGAGGATGAACGTTCTGACTGAGTTCGCCCTAGTTGGGCATGCTTTTTAGAATTTCCCTTCTCTATTTCTTGTGACTTTCCTTTTCCCCCACTTATTCGAGAATTCCTGGCAAGATTCAAACTTTCTCCCGCCCAATTGCTTCCCTCAACCTGGAAGATCCTGTACTATAGTCTTACCGTCTCACGACGGTCAGACGCGGACGGTTCATCTTGCAGTCCAGGACTCCGCGTCGGCCGTTGGTCTTGAACTCTAAAGTGAACGGGAAGAGTTGGGTTGGCCGATTCTTTTTTGTTGAAATTGTATCCTTGGGCCCTGAGTACCATTCGTTACTCTTTGATAGATGGAACAAATCTAGTAAGATCTCTAATTTCTTTTGTTTTTCTCCTCAGAGTCGTTAACTCTTATTTATCTTCCCCTTTCGTTGTGTGCAGGCATACCAGACACCATGGAACCCAAAAATCAGTCGAAGAAGATCATCTCAAAGTTGTTTAAGCTCTCCTTAGTGCAAAGGACTTTCGGCACATCTTCTGCTAGCCCTTCCGAGGAATTGTCTGAAGGTGAGGAGAGTGCAACATCGGTCATTCGAAAGAGTCAAGTGAGGAAGAGAATCTTCCTGTGGTAAAGATGTCGTTTCCTCTCGTGGCTCTCCCTACATGCCTAGGGCGTGTATTTATAATGGAAGAATGAGATCAGAGGGGTCGACTTTACACATATCCTAGGGTTAGTCAGATGCCTTAGAGCCGAAGCTAGGGATATTCCTCCATTGTCCAAGTTTAATTCCATCATATTTAAATGATAGAATCTTCAATTAAGTTGCACAACTATCATATTTTTAATAATAGAAAAATAAATAAATATAGTAATAAATATGCAATAATTTAAAAAATCTTTATAATCATCATAACTATATGACCCCGCTCAAAAAATGTTGGAGTTTGATTCCTATTTCGATTTTATGAAATAGAAATCTCACCATGATCAGCAGTCCAGGAAGAGATTATGTGGATTGCGTATGAATTCAAACAATACATTACAACGATTGGGTGAAACTCGAGACTGCGGATTTTTCCAAATGACTAAGATCTACAACCCCAAATATGTCAATCTCACGTCTTACCATTTTTGAAATATGTCATAACAAGTACTAATACATTTTGTGGAGTGAAAGTAGGTGGCATAATTTAAAATGCGGAATATGATTTGTGTTTTGATTTAAGGGCAGGGAGGGGGATTCCTATTTTTTTTTTTTGTCTCTGTTTTTTTATACAATCATTTTCCTTCTCTCATGAATATCTAATCCCATCAACATCATCCAAATGTTATCTACAAGGAGTGGCTCACATGCCCTCAACCCCTAATACCATGATATAGAGTATGAGGATCGATCCTATCTTTGGGAGGAGGATGGTGATGATGAGTAGGTTGATGATATATCATGAGTTGACATTGCAGGCTGTAACCCTGGACTTGTCAAGCATAGACCACATAGCATGTACATCATCATATGCACATGCCATCCCCTCACCTTGCAAGTCCATTCCCTTATTCTCATCATGCCCTGCATCACATAACGTGTTAGCATGATGAACAATTAAGCACCCAAACGTTCTACCAAAAATAAAAAAAAATTAAGCACCCGAACAGCCAAAAAAACTCATACATATTATATATAACAACTTTACAAATAGATTTCATCCAAAAATTGGTCAATATATCCAACTAACAAATACTTATAGATCAACTTAATCTTTTCTTTTTATCTTGGTCTATTAGTAGATATTTAGACTATTACATCGAAAAAATAAAAACAATTTTTTTTATTAATTAGCTGAGCTAGTTTGACATGGATCTATTTAATTTCATTCACAAAAAAAACAAAATCAAGCTTTTTCTAACTAAGATATATTGACCACATCCTTGGAGAAAAAACAATTGATAAGAAAGCAGACATAATTGTTTTTCAGTTTTGTTTCAAGTATAACAATTTAAGAGAGTAAATATGAATGTACGTTACCTTGGTCGTCCTTGGATTTCTTGTCTCTAGGAGGTTGTTGGTTGAGAAAGGTGCAAGCCTTCTTAAACGGAGATGTGATGGTGTGATGGTCTTCTTCACCCAACAAGTAGCCATTAACCTATTTTTATAGTGATATGTATAACCACACAATGCTATATATGCAAATTAAACTATCTCTTCGATATGATCGATGATGGCCGGGTTTTTGTGTATGTGAGATATGATGATCGGGAATGGTTTCTAGCTTCGATGACCTCTATCAATGGCTTTGAACCCCCCTATACCTCCCCCATCCTAGTGTATTTATTATATACGGAGCTTATTTTAAAAGTCTATAGGTAGCTCGATATAATAAAAGCAATACGTGATGGTACTACAATACAGAACTCTACGTACTTGACTACTTAATTTTAACATAAAGTAGACCAATTATGGAAAGCTTTTCTATCAAAAAATAAAGGCTATAAATTGGGAGTATATAAATGTGGCAGAGTGGGGAAAGAGGTCGGCAAGATCCGTGAGTCGAGCCAAGCAATCAAGGTGGAAGAAGACTTTTCTTTTTTTTTTTTTTTTTTATTTTTTCTCCTAAAAGAACAAACCAGAGAAGAGATGATTTTTCCGGATATCAACCATTTAATTAGTCTCGTAAAATTAATTTGTAACATTTAATTTATTAAAAATTACAAAACTAATTCAAAATATACTTTTTTTTCTTTTTTACATTTTCTATTGTCTGCAACCCTAATTCAAATCTAAATTTCTTAATATTGTTATTTCTTAACAAATGTCGAGTGACAATGAAAGAAGCTATGAAAACGAGTTACGCAGTCTAGATTCCAGAGTACATTCACCAGTCATGTAAGTGTTTTTCTCTATTTTCGTAATTAAGTATGTGCACGTGCGCTGATTGCGTGCAAAAGAACTATGCACACAATTAATAAATGTGCAAAAAAGCCTTGCACGCCAAACACTTGTGTGCATAAACAAATTGCACGCAAAGCTTTTATGTGCAAAGAAGCAACGCAAACGGGATTATTGTGTGGATATTATAAATGCACACCAAATTGTTGGGTGCAATATCTGGACGACGTGACGATGGAGTGTGGAGTGGATGTAGCCGTACAGTTGAGACAGGCCTTCAAGGGTAGTCGGAGGAGGCACGGGGAGACGATGGAGCGGGTGTGGACGGAAGTGAAGAGGAAGGACAAGGAGAAGGAATTGCCAGCCTGGTCGCAAGTGGTGTCTTCAACACAATTGGGAGAGTAGAGGAAGAAAGGAATAGAAATAGAAGGATTTAGGGGATTATTTTGTAATATTATGTAAAAGAAAAACTGCAAACTAAAATAGGGGTGCATTGCATAGCTGCTATGTTTTTCTATCACATTGGATAAGAATTTTTATGGTAAATTCCGGATGGTACCCTCGAGTTTTGCACTTTTCCGAATGGTGCCCTAAAAAAAAGTTATTCTGCATGGTACATCCGAGTTCGTCATGTACCCTTTCTTCACTTTTCATCTAACCTCCGTTAAATTTTTGTTCTTTTTAAAAGGAAAATAATTTTACAAATTCAAAAACCAAATAAGAATATTTTTTGAGAGATTGAATCAAATGAAAATGGGGCTTATCATGAAAACTAAGAACAAATCTAGACCATCCGATTAAAACACTAGAAATGAATCTAGGCCATTGGATTAAAAAATTAGTAAAAAAATAAATAAAAAAATAAAAAATAAAAAAATAAAATAAAATAAAATAAAATAAAATAAAATAAATAAAATAAAATAAAATAAACAAAATAATTTTTTTATTACTTTATTTTTTTAAGTCTTTTTACGTATGTATAATGATGTAAATCGAGTATGAACATAAAGCCATAAAACGTGAACATGCAATACTAATATGTGAACGTATCTATATTATATGTGAACGTATACTAAATTTTTTGAAGTTAAAATGCGATTATATGTGAACAGCCCTTATAAAAATGTGAACATGTGTATAAAATATGTGAACAGAACGTAAAATGTTAACCGTCGAGTTTTTGGCAAAAATACAAACAAAAATTATTTTCTTACTTTATTTTTTAAAGTCTTTTTACGTATGTAGAATGATGTAAATCGAGTATGAACATAACTACATAAGGCCATAAACACATGAACATGCAATACTAATATGTGAACGTATCCATATTTTATGTGAACGTATACTAAATTTTTTGAAGTTAAAATGCGGTTATATGTGAACAACCCTTGTAAAAATGTGAACATGTGTACAAAATATGTGAACAGAACGTAAAATCTCAACCGTCGTGTTTTTGGCAAAAATAAGCGGAAAAAAAATTAAAAAAAATTAAAATTTATTTTTATTTTTTTGTCAAATTTTTTTATGCCGTTTAACGCTTGTATTATGATTTAATCGAACATGAACACATGACCATAAAACATGAACAAATAGTAATAATATTTGAACACACTTGTAATATATGTGAACGTATTATAAAAACCTTTGAACTGAAAAATGTGATAATATGTGAACATGTCTTATAATAGTGTGAACATATGCATAAAATACGTGAACCTAACGTAAAAAATCAAATTTTGTGTTTTGGGAAAAAACAAGCGAAACAAAGAAAATTAAAAAAAATATGTTTTTTATTTTTTTAATTTTTTATCAAAATTACCATTTTGCCCCTATCTCTTCTAATCTTAGCCATCCATTTCTCAAATCCAAGGGTCCTCATTTGTTCTTAGTTTTCATGATAAGCCCCATTTCCATGTGAATCAACCTCTATTTTTTGATCCATTTTCTTATCCTCCCATTGTTATTGAAATTTGGGTGTTGTTAAATTTGTAAATGAAAACTCATTTACACGGTTTATAACTGTTATCTAATTTCAAATTCTCTAATTTAGTCTTGAGCATGAGCATCCATATGCGTGTGTATCACCAACCTATAAGATCAATAAAAAATATACAAATTATCTTTATACAAAGTAATTAAAAATTAAAAAATCATTCAGCATGAATATGGAAAAAGTAACACCTTAAACATTTTCAATGAATGTTACCTCTTTGTTCATCGATAATTCCAAAATTGTCTCAATTTGAGGATCATTTTCAAGTTGGTCGCCTACTTGATTGACAACCATTTCCACTTTATTTCCAACCTTTCATACACGTACAAGCACATTTTAGTATTTTAAATATTGTAAAAAACACCAAAATAATGACATTTATTTATCAAATGCAATTATGCAATAAGAAAATGATATATTCAGTGAATACCATACATTTGGTGAATGAATATACAAACTGTATATAGTGAATACGGAAATTATTGTGTGTTCAGCACCAAACATTCATCTGTGACCTATAATTACTATTAACCTATATAAAAAAACTATTTGTTATTTGTACTGACCTCATTTTGATTATCGTGATCATCCACATAAGAGACTTTAACCTGATTTGCCAAACCTTCATCTGTGACCTATATGTATAAATCTACACATAAGATTTTCATCACATGATTCTATTAAATAAATTGGATATGGTATAAATTTTATTACCTGCTTTCCTGCTGCAACTTCACTTGCATTACCTTCATTGTTTAACTCTCTATCAAATGCACCTGCTGGCCCATCATAATCTGCACCAATAGACTGTGTGTTGACTTCATTCAAGTAATCCATTTCATCACCGACAAGACCATACTTGATTATGTCATCGCGTCTCTTCATGGCTTCCTCAAATTCATCCATTACTTTGTTCAATTCATCATCTGACCAAGGTGGTACTTGAGATTGGCTCAACACCTTGCTATAAAAATGACGATTTGCTACCCAACATTGCCTTAGCGGACTCAGCAAGTGCCTTTGCAGACTCACAATCCTTGCACTCAAACGGTATATTGTTTGTCTTTGATGCAATGCTAATTATAATATTAGCCAACTGCCTTATATCGTTTCCCAACGACCGAACAAAATCCTGTAAACATTACAAATAATACCAGTAATCATACCATATTAAACAAATTAAGTGTGAATCTAGATTTACATTGAATATCACTTAAAACAACAATGATTATCGATAATTTACTCCAATATGACTATACAAAACATTGAACATCACAAGTGCATATAATGAAAATGACTGCATAAATCATTTAATATCACAGTGAATATCACTTTTGTAGGTAATGAATATGACTGCACAGAATAATGAACATTATATGTGCATGTAATGAATATCATAATTTTACTCGACTTAACCTTGAAATCTTTTATATTGTTAATATCACTGATTAAATTAATGAAACGTAAATTTACTGTAAAAACATACTTGTTGCATGTGCATGTCAACACCAGCATCCTTTCCATCCCTCTCAAAGGTATCTCCCTCTTCTATGATTTGTCTTATATCAACTTTTCCCTTCCCAAATCCGCCATGAGACAACTCAAACTCTTCTCTCTTTAAAATCTTATCATATGTCCAACCTCTAAAGGCATGAAACATTCTTGGAACCACATCACGTTTTTGGTAGTTTACAACCCGATCAACGTACAACAACTGCATAGAAAATCAGAATTATTATTACATAACTCTACAACCCCAAAATAGTTTTTCCAAATGGTACTTACAGTCAAAAATAACAATGGACCAGTGAAAGGCGCAGTCCGGTTTGCTTCCCATTTCTCTTTTGCATCGTTTAAACACTTTAATACAAAACCACACCAGTTGTAACCTGATAAATTAAATACACATTCAATAATGCATAATAACAATTGGAAATGCATGATATAATATGAAAACAGAATTGTAAATCATATATTTTAAAGTGAATATAAGACATAATTTATCCTTATGAGTAAGAACAATTGTAAGATTAATAATTACCTGATACTTCATCCATTGATTCCAATGGTAAAACCAGATTTTGGTTGGTTGCCCCACTCTGATGTGGTTCAATGATGCAAGCGTAAAGCAATACAATGAAATCCCTTTGGAACTCTTTCACATTCATGTTCTCTTTATTGTCCATCATGACAGTGTACACATCACCAAGTCGGATAGAATGATCCTTAACTTTTTGAATGTCA
Source organism: Fallopia convolvulus (assembly GCA_964016875.1). Classification (NCBI taxonomy): domain Eukaryota; kingdom Viridiplantae; phylum Streptophyta; class Magnoliopsida; order Caryophyllales; family Polygonaceae; genus Fallopia; species Fallopia convolvulus. The sequence goes on from OZ024730.1 coordinate 32,484,669, forward strand.
ATATGGCTTCTCCATTCATGAATCTGATTGTTATCAGAAGGGTTAATCCTTGCTAAATCTATGCCACCTCGTGGAAACCCAAGACATATCTCCACGTCTTCTTCACGGACCTCAATAACTTCACCATCGGGCATCGTAATATGACCCTTCCTAGCATCAAATTTATCCACCAGCCAATAACATAGCCTCCTGCAGACACGAGTAAGAACATAAGAAAAATAAATTTATATACAGACAAATACCAATTTAACCAAAATAGAATCTATGTTCTACTATAAAGTATATGAAATACATTTCTTAATATTACCTTGGAATATATCGATTCAGGATGTCCAACAACCTTTCAAAGCCAAGTCTAGGAACACAATTCTTTTGCTCCTCATTCATTTTCCCTAATGCATCAGCCAACAGTCTTGGTTGTCCCCTGTGGATCAGTTTTGGATAATGTCCATCCTCAATTCCATTATCACCTTGAACTTCTTTATTGTCCACACTTTTTCCCTTCCCTTTACATTTCTCCCTTTTTCTCTTACTTCCCTCACATTTATCACCTTTAACTTCTTCGTTGCCGACATTTTTTCCCTTAATTTTTGCACTCTTCTTTCTAAGACTGTCAACTTTCTTCATCATATGCTTGACCACCTTCTTTTTTGTCTCAACTCCCTTTTTCTGAACAGTTAAAACAATTTAACAATATGTCAAATACAATTTGTTGAATCTCTTACGAATATAAAATGTAATGCCTAAAACTCACATTTGGATGCACTCGAGACCTTCTTCTTATCCCCTTTCTCATCCTGTTTTTTTTTTCACAACTTCTGGTAAAATATGTCTTCTAGAATCTAAGTCTGAGCTTCTCAATCTAGAACCAATGCTTTGAGGCAGGTTCGCATCTTCTCCTGAGACTACAAGTGCTAAAGATTCTGGATTATCTTCTTCAACAACCTTCTTGTCACAAGCTGTTTATTTGAAGAATGTAAAGAATATCAATTCATCCACCAATGAATATCAATGTTAAACATAATGAATATTCAATATATTAACAATGAATATGTATGTATTTATAAATGAATATCCCTTTTACTAACAGTGAATATCATAATTATGAGTATTGAATATCAATTCTCAAAAGTCTAACCCAACAAATTGAACAACATCAAGTACAGTCTCCAACATCGTCAAATTGATGAATCCATTTGGTCTATACAACACCCAATATAAGCAAGCGTCAACCAGTGAATATACCAAACAAGATAATGCCATACCTTTCATCAGCCTTCTTCTTTTTGAAGAACTCCCCCCTCCTTTCGACATCTAGCCCTAAACCAAACACACTAAGCATATGTAATTTTTAATCCAAAAACCCAAACCAAAACCCATAAAATCCCGTAAAACCCTAAATTCGAAATTGAATCAATTTACATACCTTGTAAATTTAGAATCCGATCTTCACCGTAACAAACAAATTCGACAATAGCACCAATGTGATTCGAAACCCTAGATTCAAGAACACCCAAATGGTTTCTATGTTGTAAATTTCCAAATCACAAACTAATAACAAATGAAAACAATCGAATATAAGGTGATTGATGCTAAATTAGTAGGATTATACAAAAAAAAACACGAAACCTGACTATTATTGAATCGCCGGTTGAATCGCCTCTCAATCGCCCTTTCCGTTCGGATGAGAGAGAATCTAGAGAGTTTGAGATAGGAGAGAGAGTACAATTTTTTTTTACTGAAATGAAACCGTAAAAAAGGTAAAAAAAATTAAATTGGAAAGAAAAATATTATGTAGATTTGTATCCTCTCCATCTGCGCGTACAATTTTACCATGCACTCTTTTATCTTAAATCCTGGACGTTTAAAAATATCAATCTAATGGTTAGGAATCACCCTCACTTTCTACTTCAAAAGCCTTTCTACCAGAACTTAATACTATATATATATATACATACATATATATATACACTATAGTTCCTCTTTTATGTGATGTGTAGACTATTTCCTATGGTTTAGGGTTGAAGAATCAAGAGTAGCAGATGAATACAAAGCAGCCATTACCTTGCAATGGTGGGCATCTCTAATTATAGGTTTAAAACCTAATTTAAATTAAAGATTGGATACCAGGTCCATCCAATTATAGGTTTAAACTCTAATTACAACTATTACCTTGCAATGGTGGGTATCTCTAATTACAGGCTTCATCGTCATTCTGTTTCTCTATCGGTTTTGACAAAAAAAAAAAAAAAGATCGATCAAATTTTTTTTTTTTTTAATTTCGTTAGCTGATTTGGGTTTTTAATTTGTAAAGTCATTTTACTTTTTTATAAAAAAGAATGTAACGGTGGTGAGATGAACAGTGGAGAAAGGGTACATGACCAACACGGATGAAAGCTCGGGGTACCATATATGCGGAATAACTTTTTTTTTTACGGCACCATTTAGAAAAGTGCAAAACTCAGGAATATCATCCGAAATTTTGTTTATTTAACTTTTTTAATGATTTTATAGGACTTATTTCTTCCCATTATGGTTCCCATTACATAATTTAATATCCATTTAGGATATAGAATAAAATATCAATTAGTTAATATACTATCCGAAAAAATTACAAGAATTTCAGATAACAACTTAGTGTTACAACAAAATAATGTGAAAATAAGCTTAAGAATTCATCATTAGACTCAAAAAGAATATTTATCAACAGTTTATTTCTACTGACTGCATAAATGAAATCATATTACAAGTTTAATTAATCAATTGCAAGTTAGTTTAATTTTTCGGTTGGCACCTATTATGCTTAAAATGAGTAAACATATATAATTGGCCTATTTGCTCGAATAGAGTTTTTCTAATGGAATTGCAGGCATATAGTCATTAACATCTTTTTTAATGAGAAAATTTAGTAAAATAGGGCAATTAGTAAGAGTTTGGTTCAAGTGAAACAAACTCTTAGCCTGAAACAAACTCTTATCTTGAAACGAATGCACTTTTTGTAGTTAGTAGTGCACTTTTCCTACTTCAGAGTGCACTTTTTCGCATTTGTACTTTTCATACTTTTTAGTGCACTTTTCATATTTTTGTAGTGCACTTTTTCGTAGTGCACTTTTTGTATTTTTCAATGCACTTTTATATAAAAAGTGCACTACTAACTAGGAAAAGTGCATTCGTTTCACGTTTTAGGATAAGAGTTTGTTTTATTTGAACCAAACTCCAATTAGTAATTACTATTCCTTTCCATCGATTATATGTGTCATTTTAGTATTTAAATTTTTTATCAACATTATTTATTGTTTAAAATTTTCTAGGCAGAATTAGGAGTGAAATATGAATATGGTTATTAAAATTTATTTTATTTTACTAATATTTTATATTTAAATTTTAAGGATTGTAAGAAAATTAGGAGTGAATTATGAAGATTGTACAAAAATAAAAAATTTAATTAATGATTTGTTAAAATTTTATACTCCCTCTTTCCCAAAATGATCGTACAAAAATTTAAATTTTAAATTTAACTAGTTGTACCCGTCGTACCATGTAAGACTATGATTCGGTATTTTATAGGCATTATAAATAGGATATTAATAAATAAAATATAATATAAAATTTAATATAAGCAGTTTTATTGCTCGTAGAATGTATACTTTTTTTAATCAATATAAAATTATAAATGGTTAAATTTAATGTTGCGAATGAAGATATATTATTAAGATAAAATAATCACATTTCACTTTTTTCTTGATGATATTTCATAGAAATGCAATTAAAAAAAGAAGATAAAATATGAATAAAAAAATTATATATTCAAATATGGAAGAGATAAGAATTTAAAAAATAATAGTTAACTTAATATAAAAGATATAATAAAATATGAAATATAAAGATAATTTAATTATATAAAATATTTAAAATTTAACTAATTTTATTTAATATGGGACCAAACCCATTTTGTGGTTCGATAAAGTAAAGATTAGATAAGATTAAATATTATATTATTCATATTTTATTATTTTTCATGTACTTAAACTTAGAGATTATCAAATATTTCAATATATTTATTAAATATTTTATTATCTATTTTTCTTAATTTTAAACATTTTAAATATTTATCATTAATTTTTTTTATTATAAAATAAATCAATATATATCTATAAATAAATTCGTCAAAAGATATATGCTAATATTTATATTTATTTTAAAATATTTTATCTTTAATTTTAAATACTTGTATAGGGAAGCTTTTAAAAGATATTGTTATAATAAATAGATATTTGTTTGATGTTAGAGATAAATTTAAATAGTTATAAAAAATTAATAGAAAGAAGCTATACTAATAGAAATAAAAATTAATTTTTTAAATATGAGGTGGGGTCAGAATCGTTCTGGTGGCTCGAAAAGGTACATCTTTAATATATAGTTATAGATTAATAATTTGTTAAAATTTAATTAATATTGATGGATAAAGATGGGAAGAAAGAGAAAGAGAATTGAAATAACAAAAGAATATTGAGGTAGATTTTTTATTAGATAATATGAGTAAAAATAATATTAAATAGGTGTAATATTGTAATAAAAATACAAAATTAAAAGGAAAGCCAAAAAAACGATAAATATTTTAAAATAATAAAAAAGAAAAGTAAATAAATATTATTGACGGAGGACGTACTAAGTACTTGAAACAATAATTTTGATGGTGCTGTAAATGCAGATGGCGTAGCTTCGTACAGTTTTATCCTCAGGCACTCCTACGGCTCCTCCATCCATTTTGACGGAGGACTGATTGGTCGATAGTCTGTTTTGACCTCTGTGACCATTGCCTTACGCCAGGGACTTCTCGAGGCCCCTTATCATGGCATTCCCCGGATCCAGATTGATGGCGATAGTTTGCAGCCAATTAAGGCCGTATTTGGTGACCGGCATTGTGCGTGAGAGATTGAGCTGTTACGTGCGGACATCCATTTCTTGCTTGCACGGTTCCAAGATTGGAGTATTACTCATATCTTTCGGGAGGACAATTCGGTGGCGGATTTCATCGTTGGATTGTTCAGTCATGTCGCTTCATTTCCACTCGCAACTGACCCATAGTTACTTGTACTCATTCGTCAAGATTTTTTAGGGTGACCAGTAATATGTTAGTGGCCACCCTAAATAGTTTTCTTATAAAAAAATACGAATTTTTAATGGGAGGGAGTAATTAAGAAGCATAGTATGAGGGGAGCACATGGACCGCGCTTTCCACAGAACCCAAGACGTGAAGGCTTTTCATATCTTCCATTTCCCTTCTTGTTTGGAGAAAAGTGACATTAATGGCGTGGCCCACGGGGTGTGAGACAAATAGATAGGATAAGACCACTCTGATTAAATATGTATGTAAGAATTGGGCTTTGCTTAGCAACTCAGTATTTATTGGTACTGAAATTGATGTTGTTGCCGATACTGATATTGATATTTAATTGTGGTTCCTGATTCTGATATTGGATACTGATTTTAAATATTGATATTAGTTGTTTATTTTTCAAATAATTCGGGATGTATTTTATAGACTAAGTTATTGATATTATAAAGAATGGGTGTAGAATTACTGAAAAGAGCTTGATAAGGGGTAACAAAAATAAATGAAATTTATGAGGTGGCTTGTCACTTGAATTACACATGCCTTAATTTTGCCCTACTTTTCTATTTGCCCTCTTTTCTACACTTGAATGTCGCTATTTCTCTCTTCTATGGAGAATATCCCCTCCTTTCGTCGGACTCGTGCACAGTTAGAGAGGTGCGTTGATCAGTATGTTGTCGAACACAATCGCTATTAGCTTCGGGTTGTGTTCACATCAAGAGATCTTTTATGGGTTCATCTCCGCATGGAGTGGTTCCCATCAAAGAAAAAGACTAAGCTCTCACCCCAACGTAATGGGCCGTTTAAAGTTATTCAAGTTGTAGGCGACAACACCAACCAAATTGAGCTCCCCAATGGCAATGGCATTCATCTCACTTTCAACGTCGCTGACCTTGCTCCTTATGTCTTGTCGGAGTTCGATGATGCTAAAGCAAGGATGCTTCACACTCGGGGGAGCGGGTGACGTGACTCCACCTCCTATGACTGTCATGGAGGAAGAGGAGGCTATGAGTAGCGCTCCCAAGGACCCGTGACAAATGCTCGCGCCTAGGCCATTGGTCGCGCCACGGCCTCTCTAGTATGTCTCGTCATCGCATCCCACAACACCATTGACATCGGTGCCAAGATTGTTTCCCTTGCCACCATCCTTGGAGATGATGCATTGCTCCCTAGGCCCGGATCCAAATTGCATGCCCTTGCTCCAATGCCATCCCGAGCATGACACCAGGTTCCCGATGCGCGCACTAGCTCTCTCAACACTCGTCCTTGGTAGGGATGTTCAAAAATATCCGATCCGGCTATCTGACGATCCGATCCGCAAAATTCCGAATCCAACGGATAATTATCCGAATCCGATCCGAAAATTAGCCGAGGGTATGATACTATACATAAATTTTTCGTACAATAAAAAAATATTTAATAGTTCAAGTGATTTTATGTGCTTCGCCCTCTAGTATTACCCTTTTTTAGTTTGTTTTTAATTATTTTTCTAATATATTTAACCCCACAATTAAAATTAAAGATAAATAAATCCTATATATATATATATATATATATATATATATATAAAACACCCTTTTTGTTTTTGTTTTTAATTATGCTTTTTCTTTCTTTTATTCGGATGGTTATTCGGATCATTTTTGGGTTAAATGTACCGGTTGAATTTTTTTTTGGAACTCAAATACACAAATATTCTTTAAAAAATAAAAATAAAAATAAATATAAATATTCGATTATTCGACACGAATATCCGATCCAATCCGAGATATAAGGATTGGATATCCGAGAATATGCGGATCGGATATCCGAGAATATGCGAATCTGATATGGATATGGGTTTGGTAAAAAATCCGGAAATATCGGCTAATCGGATCGGATATCCGGTTATGAACACCCTTTGTGCTTGGCGTGCCAGTACATCCCCGTGTTTGCCCTAGGCGCACATATCACCTATTCTACCATACTATTTTAGCTATTACTTTGTTGGACCTTTCCTATTTTAGTAAGTTTCAAATATCATTTTATGGGCCGAATGTATGCTAAATGATTGTGAGCATATCCTAGTCTGATTAGTTAATCGAGGTTTAGGGTTTGCATACTTGGCCACCCCATATATACTCTATCCTATGTATTATTTTGATTATGTCAAATGTATCAAAGATGCCGCAACTTGAGTCAAATCTAAAACTCCTCCCTTCGGCCTTGACGTGAACCACTTTTTCTCATCTCCTTCCCCGCATCAATGCTACGACACTGCTATCTTGACTCTCTTGCGAGTCCTCGTGCTGACTTCATCCCAACTAGGGTTGCGTCTATAAGCGCCGCCGACAACCTAATTCTGAGGTCAATCGTCTACCCTAGATCCGAGTCTGACCTTCTTCGTGAAATTCATCCGACATCCTTGTTCGCGAAATTCATCAAGGACAAAGCAAAGGTTTTCAGGACGGGACTCGAAAGACTCCCTAAACAATACTATATTTGGCGTTTGTGGTGAATTTAGCCCGATCACGGAAGTAGAGATGAATCATATAAGCAAATAAAAGCGCAGAAACACAAATCTCCAATCAAGTAAAAGGAAAACCCAACAAACAATGAAAAGCTAGCACAACATGGGAGGGATGAGCCAAACACTACCAAAAGCAGCACTCTCGATGTCGACACTCAAGGCAGAGACCTTAATTAGAACTTAGAAATGGTCTTATTGCTGCTAATGTAATATGATTTCAGAACATTGAGATTGAAGGAGATAACTTGACCTTAATCATCTCTATCAAAAAAATTTGCAAATGCCCTTGAAAATTGAAACCATGCTTTTTGATATCCTTGCCCACCTCTCTCATTACATGTCAATGCAAATATGTCATATTTTTAGGAAATGTAATACAGTGGCCGACAAAATTTCTCAACTTGGCCACACAAACAACCTAGACTCATTATTGAACCATCCAAAACTTAGAGTTCTCGTCTAAAAGGACGCACTATGTCATCCATCACCTTCCTAGGTAAGGCTTACCTAATTCTTACCTTATCAAAAAAGCAAAAAAGTCAGTATATATGCATGAAAAACGGGTCAACTTCATCTGGGAAGTTTACAACGGACCACTATGACATTGCCCCCACCTAGATGAGGGATCTTCACGATCCTCCAACACGACCACGACCTCAATCAGACACAACTCGATCTATTCCCATATTAGCTCGTAATTGCGGAAACAGATCTCTAAATCTGCTTGAAAAATAACAATATGACTTCATCACTTTTAATCGATATGCTAAGGTAGTTTTATACAGATAACAAAACCTTTTGTTATGATTTTTTTTAATTAAATGCACGAAGTCATATTCTTAGTTTCGTATATTTAACAATTTTCGTACAAGACGATGATTCAATTCATATTAAAATAAAAATGACCGGAAATCTTGAGATCATAAGGTCCAAATATAGTTATCATAGTGATATGTATATCAATTTATATTCTTAGTTTCTTATATTTGACACATTATAATTTTTTCAAGTATACTTGTTTTAATAACATTTATCTCTAATAAGGATTTTAAATACTAAAAAGAATGAAGGACAACGAGGTATATAAAAAATAGATAAGTCTACGTGGCGTAGCTAAGACACCGACATATATGAAAGAGAGATTCACCTTAAATTATAATATATTCAAAAAATACTTGTCCTAATTCCAAAATCCTAAAACCTTTAACCCTAAAAAAGAAAAATCGTAAGAAAATTAAAATTGAAAGCATTAAAAGAATTTGCATATGTTATGTGCAAAACTGCAAAAGATTAATTTTGAAATTCAAAAATTTGTTGATGGGAATGCCAGTATAAGAAAAGGTCAATTTGACCCTTAAGGGTAGGAAAAGTGCTAAGCCTGATGAGGCTGAGTCTTCGGGCTTTCCAAAAGGGGAAAACAAAAAGAAAGAAAAACCTGATATGCATGCTTTCCTAGAACAATTGTCTGGAGTAAGGGACAATATCCATATTCTTAAAGAGACTTCTCTCTTTGCTCATGTGTTGGATGAGGCCATTGAAGTTTCTAGGCTCAAGAAGAAGCTGAGAAGTGATTGGCAGATCAAGGATGATTTCTTTATCCATGTTAGAATTCAAGGGTGGATGGAATTAAGGTTTGCAAACCAGTTTGAGAAAAACAAAGGTTGGGTGGGTAAGCATTACCATGTGTTTGGTCAGCTTCTGATCCTTAAGCCTTGGAGATCTAATTTTGATCCTTTTACTGAATCCATTACTTTGGTTGATGTGTGGGTTGGGATTCCTAGATTACCAATTGAATATATTAGCCTTGAGGTAATTAGTACCATAATGAGGTGGAACAAGATGGGAAGTGTGATCAAACTAGCAGGGCCGTCCCGTATTTTTGAGGGGTCCTGTGCAAATTTTTTATAAATGTAGAAAAATTATTAAAATATACAAGTAATGTAGAAAAATTATTAAAATATACAAGTAGAAGCTAATGAAAAACATAAAAAGGGTTGGTTTGACTCGAACTCAAGCCTACTTACACAAATGTAAGGCCTTAACCACTACAATAAATTGATTTTACTTTATTTTTATATTGCTATTTTAAATATATTATACAAGGGGCTAAATGAGGCCCTGTGCAATAGCACTCTTTGCACTCCCTCATCTACGGCCCTGCAAACTAGATACCTATACTGAAAACCTTCAAAGGTTGAGGTATGCTAGGTTGAGTGTCAATGTTGATTTGGCTACCATAGATGACACAAGTATTGTTGTGCCTGATGAAAATGTTGTTGAACATGTCTACAAAGATGACACAAGTTTGCCTCTAGAAAACCCTTTTATGTTCATATTCTATATGCTTAAAGTAGCTTGCTGCTTGTTTTTTACCCTAGGAGAAAGTCTAATGGTGGTATTAGATTACAATGTCGTTTGCTGTTTGTTGGAAGATGTGATGAATGAACCACCTTCAACTTTTTTCCTTGCTTGGATTCCTAGAATCAAGCAAGTTGGTGTTTTTTTCATGACATCTGGTTTAGAACCCAACTGGAAGATGTATTGTTATCATGATTTTGCTATGAAGGAAACCTGCTTTGTGTACTTCAGAAATGAAATATATGAAGGAAAAGTTGTGTTTCTTAATGCTAATGATAAAACTAATAAGATCAATTATGAATGGACCCAAAAACTTAAGAAAGAGCACATGCATAATTATACAAACCATATGGATAGATTGACTGACTTCCAGCAAATTGAAATAGTTAGAGTTATGGGCACTCCCAAGAATAATAATGACAAGATTATTCACTTTTATTATGATGGGATTGCTTATAATTACTCTAGGAAAATGATCTATCAAAATAATAACATTATTCTCTATGATGACTTCTCTGCTTGCTTTAAAAATAGCTACACATGGAGACATAACAACAATATTGGAAGCAAGCCAGATTCCTTCACCACATACATGGACCAATTCTGCTAAACCTGGGGACATGGAAGGTGGAAAAAGAAACAAGAAAGATAAATGGCAAAGAGCAAGTCAAGGCCAAAACAAAATGTTCAACATTAAGAAGTATCTCTACACCTTAAAAGCTTATTTTGGAATGATAGAGATCCCTACTGGTACGAGATGCAAAAAAAATTAAAAAAATAAGATTAGGAAAGATTGGAACAATTGTATGTATAAACAGGACTGTATATATAAGCTTGTTTACTGGTTTATTTTCATACGACAACTTAGTCGTGAAAAGGTGAAAAATAACTTTGAATATGCTGTTAAATTAGATTGGAGATATGGGCTAATACACTTTCGATAGCAAAACTGGAAGATTGTGGTTTGCGTCTTCCAGGTCACAATAGAAATATGGAATCAAAATATGTATAAAAGGGAAGATTGCACACAACACTTTGCATGCTGGTTTGTGCGACTAAATGAAATCTCTAAACAAAACCCAGGATCGAATGGGGTGATTTCCTTGGAAGAGCCTATCAATAATTGTCACCATTCCTGGTTTTGGGTAGATCCAAATAGAATCCATAAAAAAGTAGAGGTTAAACAGGGAAGTATGAACAACAAGATTAATAATTCTCATCATAACGAAGATAGGATCTTGGAATTGTAGAGGCATAGATCGGAAGTCATTCTGGCAGGAGGTAGACTCCTTCTGTAAAATCAATAAAGTTCAAGTAATGGAAATTATCGAAATCAAAACTGACAAAATGCCAAGTGACCAGGTATGGAGAAGAGCGGGGTTTGACAATTTTGTGTGGTCCCTGGCAAACGGCAGAGCTGGTGGGATTGGAGTTATGTGGGAAGAATACCAATTAGAAAATGAAGAAGTCTCGTTGCTTATTCAGGAGCAGCGATACATAATTCTTAAGTACTACAACGCGATCACTAAACAGTCCATTGCTTTGTGCTTTGTGTATGCTCCACCTAATACTGATGCTAAAGAGGTTTTTTGGGAAAAAATAACTAGTGACATTGAATCCTTAAGTATCCCATCCATTATCATTGGTGATCTTAATGAGATCCAAGATTCTAGCGAGAAACAAGGAGAAGCCCCCCGGAACCACACAGATTTGAACGAATCCATAGATTTAAAAATGAGTGCGAACTAATAGACATTCCTACATATGGAAACCAATTTACGTGGAGGAAAAATAGTACTGAGGAAAATAACATTTATGAAAAACTAGATAGAGTATTAGTTAGTAATTGTATTATACAATGGTATCCTGGTATCCATACAACTAACCACGCCTTTACCTCATCAGATCATTGTAAAATTACTGTTGACCTAAGTAACGAGACAAAAATTAAAGGAGCACCGTTTAAGCTTGAAAAGGCGTGGATGCACCGCAAAGACTTTAGAAATGTGGTTAAACAAGCTTGGAGATTGAATGTCCAAGGGTCAAATATGTTTAAATTAGTGAAAAAAAACACAACTCTTTCAGAAAAATGCAAAAAATTGGAATAAAAGAACACTAGGAAACACCTTCCAACAACTAAAAGAAATTGATATAAAACTCATTGAGCTGCAAAAACAAATCCTCATATCTTCTCAACCAAACATAATACAGCAACAAATTATAATTATAAAACAAAAAGATAGCATTCTTAACTTTCATAAAACATATTGGAAACAAAGAGTTAAAACAAAACATATCAAATTATCAGATACGAATTCAGGATATTTTCACAAAATAGCTAGTGGTAGAAGAAACAAGAAGATTATTAAGAAAATATGTACAAGTGATGGCACCCATATAATTGTAACAGAAAACATAAGAGAAGAGATAAGAAAATATTTTAAGCAAAGGTATATAAAAGAACCTACAAACCAAGCCCTGACACAAGAATACCTTAACTTAGTTACAAATGAAATAACAGATGAAGACACTTACAAAGGCCATCTCTAATGAGGAAATAAAATCAGCGGTCATGCAAATTGGTTCCTTTAAATCTCCAGGACCTGATGGAATGACGGCTGAATTTTATAAGAAATATTGGGATATTGTGGGACCATCAGTCATTAAGGCAGTTAAAAGCTTCTTTCACAATGAAAACATATTAAAACAAATAAACCACATGTTTATACCACTTATACCGAAAATAGATAACCCTTCATCAACCAACCACTACCGACCAATAATTCTATGCTCTACAATCTACAAAGTCATCTCCAAAATATAAACGAATAGGTTAAAAAAAATAATAAACAAATTAATACACCCTCTCCAAGGAGCCTTTGTAAGTAATAGAGCCATATAAGATAATGTATTAATCGCTCATGAAATTTTCCATTCGTTTAGGAATAGTAAAGCAAAAGATGGTTGGATAGCAGTAAAGTTAGACATGGAAAAAGCTTATGATAGACTAGACTGGGACTTCCTGTTCCACGTCCTACGAAAATTTGGATTTTGTAATAAATTCTTAGGATGGGTTCATGAATGTGTTTACACAGTCTCTTACTCAGTCTTAGTAAACAATGGATCCACTGACTTGTTTCTCCCTAAGAGGGGTCTTAGACAGGGTGATCCGCTTTCACCCTTCCTATTCGTTATAGGCACAGAAATCCTTGCAAGAAAGCTCCAACGAGAATGCGAAAGAAATAAATATATAATTGGATTTCCGATTGCGCGAGGTGGATCCAGAATCCCGTTCCTAGCCTTTGCAGATGACATCATTATTTTCTCGAAAGAAACCCAAGGTGCTTGCTCCAAAATTAAGAATATAATTGAATAATACGCAACAATTTCGGGACAAATGGTGAACTACCATAAGTCAGCATTTCAACCATCAAAAAACATGAACAACCAACAAAAACAACAAATAAAGCATGCACTGGGGATACAACAATGACCAACCTAGAAAAATACCTAGGATGCCCGATCATAAATGGCAAAGTTAATCGAGACACTTTCAAAGAATCAGTAGAAACGGCAAACAACCAACTCACAAAATGGAAGGCGAATGCTCTCTCTCAAGAAGGACGAGCAACCTTAATAAGATCTAATATGGCTATGAAAGCCAATTACATAATGCATAGTTTCATGTTACCAAAAAGTATCCATGATGACTTGGATAGGATAAATAGAACTTTCTTTTGGAATAAGGATCAGCAATACAAGCCACTTATTGGATGGGATAAAATATGTCGACCAAAAGAATACGATGGACTAGGAATAAGAAAAACAGAGCATATGAACAAAGCTTTACAAATGAAACTCCTATGGAAAATTCTAGTAGAGCCAGATAATGTTTGGGTAAAGATAATTAAAGAGAAATACTTAAGGAATGATACCCTTTTTTCCTATAAAATCAAATCAAACACGTCATGGCAATGGTGGAAGCTCATCAACTTAAAAATGGAATTTGAAAAAGGACTCATATGGCAGAATGGAGATGGAAACTCTATAAAATTCTGGGAAGATAACTGGGCAATGGAACAACCACTAAAAAGTTTTGCAAAACATCCGACAACCATTATAAGCGGAATGAAAGTGTCAGAATTCATCACAGAAAACAAACAATGGAAAATTAATGAACTAGACCAAATTCTGCCACCATAACAAGTTGAAATTATAAAAGCAATCCCAATTCCGGATCATAAGATCACAGATCGGCTCTATTGGGCGTCTAGTAAAAACAAATGGTTCTCAACTCACTCGGCTATAGCGCTAATATCACAAACAACGAATCAAGAACCTAGCGAGGTAAACTGGATATGGAAATTAGACACTCTCTCGAAAGTGAAAATTTTCCTATGGAAGACTACTAGTAATGGCTTACCAACCAAAGAAAGATTAAGAGAAAAAGGAGTTGCAAATCCTGGCGGATGCGTTTTGTGTTTCAGCACAACCGAGGATACGTCCCATTTGCTCACCACATGCCCTCACACACTTAAAATAGTTATAATGGTTAACCCAAGCTTAGAACAAACAATAAGAAACTATGTTCAACAAAAAAATACACCAAAGAAAATACTAACTGACTCTTTAGTATGGTAGGTAAAAAGGAGTTTTCAGACCTGGCAATCTCATGGTGGTGTATTTGGCATCAAAGGAACAAATTAATTTTCCAACAAACACCAAATGATTTCATCCAAGATTTACCTCAGTACATCAGGAATCAAAGAGAAAAATGGGAAAGAGCAAAACATTGGAAAGAAGATGAAGAAAACATGAGCATAAATGGCAATAGAAGACAAACCAAAAAGAAAGTGAATCAGAAATGGAAAAAACCACCTCGTCAGGTAGTTAAATGCAACTTTGATGGCTCAAAACTAGGAAATGGACTAGCTTCTGGAGCTTTGATATTAAGAGACAGTGAGGGAAATATTATAAATTTGACAACGAAAAATTATGGAAGAATATCGGTAATTAAAGTTGAGGCCCTAGCAATGAGAGATGGAATCAGACTAGCAAAACAAGGAAGACACAAAAACATAGATATCGAAGGTGACAATATACAAGTAATCAGAGCAACTCAAGGTGAAAAGAATTGTCCGTGGGAAATAGAAATTATCATGACGGATATCCGTATGGCCCTCCTTGAATTCCAAACAGTACGAATTTCCCATGTGCCTAGGGACTGTAATGTTGTGGCTGATAAACTTGCTAGACTGAGCCACAGTCTCCCTACCTCGGCCATTAGGAATCACCCAGAACATAATGTTCTCATCCGTCAGGATGCTCTAGGACGCCCTCCTTAAAGGGAGCGCCTCCTAATCTTTACCTAATAAAAAAAAAGTCTAGTGGATGGGCATTATCGTAGAAAAAAAAACAAGGAAGTGTAAAATGGTTGATTTTAAGTGTGAAGAACAATAGTTATGTATTTTTTTTACATAACTATTCCGTACTTTATACTAAATGAAAAATTTTATATCGCAAAAAAATACCACACTTCTTCGTTTGCTATGTTAATATATTTTTTTGATAAGGAAAGAATTAGGGTCGCCACAAATAATATTTGGGTTCACCTAGAACATCCACTAGGATGAGAATTGATTACTAACTTATTCTAAAGAGAAAAGGGCAAACCGACGCCCGGGAGATTCGATACGGTGAACTCGGGGTACTACCCTAAAGGCCCAATTGTCGAACCAAAAGCATGAAGGCTTCGATTGCTATGTTAATTGATTGTAATTCGATTCCGG
This sequence comes from Fallopia convolvulus, assembly GCA_964016875.1. NCBI lineage: Eukaryota > Viridiplantae > Streptophyta > Magnoliopsida > Caryophyllales > Polygonaceae > Fallopia > Fallopia convolvulus. Next base: position 32,500,438 of record OZ024730.1, read on the forward strand.
TTTCAATTTCAATTTATTTCAATTAAATTTGAAACACCATTGTTGAATCCGAGAACAATATACCTGTTAAAATTTGATCCAATCTGACAATCCAACTCAAATAGCTTGAGATTTTTAGGGTTGAAACTCGATTCGAAAATCAATGACTCAAAGACTGACTCGAACCTGACTAAATTAAAAGCCCAAATCTGCCAGGTTGGGCTAACTATAAAGAGATTGAGATACTAGACTCATTTGTTCATGTGTCAACTAGGCTTAGACCAATTTTACCCCAAATTAAAATACACATTTTTACATGGAAAGTTGAAATTTAAAATATACTAATATATAAATTTATAAATTACTCTTTATATTCTCAATTAGTTTTAGGATGAAATCCTATAATGACTATATACATGACTCTCACTCTATATTCTTGATCATGGCCTCCCCAAAGGGAAATCTTCCATGTTCCTACCCTCTCTTTGGTTCATTAAACTCAACGATGGTGCCCTCGATACATAACCGATTTGTAATCACTAATTGGAATCTCTGTTTTGGTTCCCTCATGTAATAGGAAATTAAATCACGAGAAGTTAATATATGGGAATTTTATTCTACCAAAAATTTTTTTATGGGAATTTTATTTCATGGGATTTGCAAAAAAGTGTTTGGTTAAAATTAAGAAAAATTCCTTTTGGTACCCCTAAGATTTTGCATTTTCCTTTTGGTACCCAAGAAAAATACTTATTCCTCTTAATACCCCTGTGGTTTTGGCGTTTCCCGTTGACATCCCTCTCCGGTTCAAATTAGTTATTTTCAAGCTTACCATTATGTTATTCACCCTCAAATTAGTAGGATTCAACTCTTAAAACACTTAAATTCATAAGCAAACTACATCAATTTGAATTTTTAAACAATCATCTATTTTAAGGGGTTCTTTAGAAAATTGTTTACAATTCAAATTGATATGGTTAGATTATGAATTTTGATATTTTAATAGTCAAATCCTACTAATTTAAGGGTGAGGAACATAATGGTGAGCTTGAATTTAACTAATTTGAAACGGAGAAGGGCGTCAATGGGAAAAGCCAAAACCTCGGGGGTACCAAAAGGAATAAGTTTTTTTCTTGGACACCAAAAGGAAAAGGCAAAAACTTAGGGGCACCAAAAGGAATTTCCCTAAAATTAATTATGTAGGAGTTAGATATCTAGATTTTGTTTGGTTCGATTTGAGAAATCATTGGAATTTATATAAAGTTACCATTGTAGCCCTTGTCCATAAAATACAATTGATTTGTTTATAAGTAAATTAGATATTTTGTAATTAATAGAATCAAAAGAAAAAAGAATATTTGACATAAAAAAGGTAGAATTAGATCTTACCCACCCCCTACATGATGATTATAATTTCTCCATTTTAGAGGAATTAGAAATAATGTGAATTTAACTTTCTATGTTTTTTGGTTAATTTTTCCCAACCAAACACATATATTAGAATGTACTTCCTCGAATTTTGCAAATGATGGGTTTTTACCATCCAACCAAACAAGCACCTAGTTGGAGTGGACTCCTCATCACGTTATACTACTTTCGTTTCTTAATGTAACGATTTTTTTCATTTTTCACGTTTTTTAAGAGAATCAAATACTAATACTTACTAATGTATTTGAACGTGACTATTCTATAGTGTGAAAAAAGAAGATCCAAATACTAAAAATTAAGGAGTAATTAATAAGAAAAGGGTTTTGGACCAATCGGTACAATTGTGAAGAAGTACAATTGATGTGTACTCATCACAAAACACCTTTAAATCCCTAGTATTACGTACCATGTCCCAACTTACAAAATGGAAAGCTAACGCTTTATCCCAGGAGGGTCGTAAAATCCTAATCAAAGCAAACCTCTCAGCACAACCAAATTATATAATGCAATCGTTTTCTTTACCGCAATCAACCTTAAAAGAACTAGTATTAACAATTTTTTTTTCTGGAACAAGGAAAACAACGTACTACAAACAACTCCTAAGCTGGAATTCCATCTATCGCCCCCCTCCCCCCGCGCCCACGGAGGGTTGGGAATCACCAAGGCGGCCGAAATGAACCAAGCTCTCCAAATGAAACTGATGAAACCCGAAATAACGGCTACGCTACGAGACAAGGAACAAGATTATTATATTTGAGTGCAGACACTTGCTCCTTTATTTATGATTTTCTCCCAAATAACGAGGTTACAAACCTACGAGGCTGATGAACAACTTTGAGAATTACACCTAGACCTCCTACGAGATTCCGAGATCAAACCTAAATGTTGCGAGGTTGACTCTAGGGCGAGGTAGATTTGGGTACGTGGTGTAGAGAGCTTTGTGAGATTTTGTACCGAGGTCTTTAGTGTGGGCGAGGTCTTTGTATGACTTGGAGTAGTTTTGTGGACTTCTCTTGTCTGTAGCGAGGTCTTTTGACGATGTTTCTATCACGTCGATCTTCAACAAGCAAGAGACTTCTTGAGTTCAAGTGGTTTTTGGACCCCTTCCTCCTACGAGGTTCTCCTCTATTTATAGAGAATTGGGGAGCCGAGTTTAGGCCAAGGTCCGATGTGGGACGCCCGAAATAGGGTTTTTTTATTGGTTCGGGGACGAGGCCGCTCGTGATTGGTTCGGGGATGAGGTCGATTGTGATTGGTAGGGAATGAGGCCGCTTGTGATTGGTCTGGGTGGGTGGGTGTGTTAGTAGAGTCGGTGACGAGGTCGAGACCTCGTCCCGGGGATTTGGGAGACCTCGCGAGGGTATGAGTTTTGTTTTAAATAAACGAAGTATATGGATGTGGGTCCCTGAATTGCCCTTGGGAATCCCTCCGGGCCCACTTGCTCTTGGTACCCCGGGCCCACTTCTTATTTTACTGTTTTGGACATCATCATAACCCCATAGCCTAGGGACCTCGCTCCGAGGTTCGCAGGTCATAAGTTCCTTGGGGCCACGGGGTACGAGGAGGGGATCCTGTGAGGTTTCTTCCTTTGCGAGGCCTCGCACTTAGGCTTCTCTTCCGCTCGCACGGCCGGATCTTTTGGGGCCTGTTCTTCGTGCTTTAGACTAATCGGCCGTTTTGGTAGGGTAGGCCCAATAAGCCTTTTGCGGGTGAGGTGAGGCCCAAACTTGCTCTTTATAAGGGCGTATCTCACACGCTTCCCCTTCATCTTCTCCTTCAACCTTTTCGCTTTCTTTCTCTTCGTCTTCTCAGTCTTCTGCGAACGGTTCTCTAGACGGTTTCCGACGAACTTCCACCGCTTTCCAGCCGTGTCACCGCTCCTTCCACTCTGATTCTAAACAAGTAAGTTCTGGACTCTCTTTCTTCTCGCTTTTCGGTGTTTTCTTTTCTTCTTCTTTTTTTTCTTTGCTTCAGATTCCCTTTCTCCTGTTTTTTGTTTCGTGCTTCGGATGGGCGACGGTGTGTCGCCTGGCATTTCGCGCCGGTATCACGGTGGCAGAGCGGTGGTGGTGAGGGGGCGGGTGTTCCTGTGTGTCGTCCAGCGTTTTTTCCGTTTTTCGCTCTTCATTTGTTTGTTGTGGTTTTTTTTCTTTCCTCTCCTTTTTTGGGCGACGGTGCTTTGCCGGGTGTTTCTCGCCGGCGTTGCGGCGGTGGGACGGTGGTGGTGGGCAGTCACCACCGTGAGGTCAACGCTGTGTTTCTGGGTTTATTGCTTGTTTGGGGTGGCGGTTTAAACCTCTGCTGCTCCGCCCACCACTTTTTGAATTTCGAAACCCTCGGGAGCCCAAACGTCATGATGTCTGACTGACGGGACGTTTGGGCTTTCACCGCTGGCTTCCACCGTTGGCTAGCCTTCTTCTTTCTCTTTCCTTTCTTTTGGCGCTTCAAATTCTCTTTCGCCGTCCTATCTTGTCAGAGTAGCCTCTAGGGTGCCACGTGGCCTTCCTCCCTTATGACCTCGCGTAGTTTCTCCCTCCGAGGTCACGATCTCGTGCTTTTTCTTTCGAGTTTACGATCTCGTGCTTTTTCTTCCGAGGTTACGATCTCGTGCTTTTTCTTTCGAGGTCATGATCTCGTGCTTTTTCTTCCGAGGTTACGACCTCGTGCTTTTTCTTTCGAGGTTACGACCTCGTGCTCGTAGGTTTCTTCCTTTTTTCTTTGGTTACCTCGCCTAGTGTCTTACTGACCGTTTCTTTTCCAGGTGCTAGCCTTTCGCGACCTGGACGTCGCCCTTTCATGCCTAGGAGAGCTTTTGCGAGTCCGCCGCCTGGTTTTGTTTTCACCGTTCAAGAGAATTTTTACCAAGAGGTCTCCGAGTCCGTAGGGAGTGTAGAGCCTAGTGGCTCCCAGAACCCGAGTTCTCCTTCTTGGTTTTCAGCGGACCTTCTTCTAGCGACTCCGCTGCTTCGATCAACTCACTCTTCCCTCGTCTTCTTGTTTACTCCGGCGTTGAAATGGCTTCCTCTTCTTCTCCCGATGTGATCGTCGCCGAGGTTGAGGCGCGGTTGGATGCGGCAATTGCCTCAGCCTCTGCCTCCTACGTGCCCCCGAGCTTTCCCGAGGCCTATATTATTGATGCCGTGTCCGACGTCCCGGCTGTTCTTGATGAGCGAATCCCTATGAGCCCGAGCACCCCCGAGGCTTATCTGTCCGAGGGAATAGCCACCGACCTCAAGTTGGAAGACCTCACGAAGATAGCCAAGGACTTCCCCTGGCCTGAGGGAGTCGAGCTGGCACTCCCCGAGGAGGAGGGGCGGCCCTTGGCGTCTTATGAGAGGTGTGCAGTCGTGCACCTCTTCAACCTCCAAGTTGGCTTCAGGCTACCTTTCGCCCAGCACATCGTGGATTACCTGTGGGCTATGGGTGTTTGTCCCGCCCAGCTATTTCCGAATGCCTGGCGGCTGCTGTGTGCCTACACGATCTGAAGTCGCGAACTCATGGACGAACCGAATTGTAATGATTTGTCGGCGTTGGTTTTAGCGAGGAGGGAACCTCGGTGTTCCCTTATTAATCTCAGCACGCCGAACGTCAAGATCACCACGACCCAATCGAACGTCGGGACGTGGAAACCTAAGTGGTTTTTGGTTCGGGATGTCAGCGGGAGATATCTCAATTTTCCTGTGGCACTGGGTACCTTTGAGAGGTGTGTGTGCCCGTACAAGGTCGCCGAGTTTCAGGCACTCAAGGCTCGATATGCCATAGCGTACCAGGCGCCATATGAGATATACCCTTCTCAGGACCGGCTTGAGCCGGCCGGGCTGAGCCTCAGTCTCCCTCCCCGCGAGGGTGGAGAGGGTATTTTATTCTCTTTTTGATTGCTCTTCTTTTCTTTGTAGGGTTACGAGGTTATAAACCTCGTTATATTTGTCTTTGACTCCTTCCTTACTTGCTTTTTATGCTTTTTCTCCTGACAGTGGATCTTCTACACGCTCTTACGTCGAAGTCGAAGGGGAAACAGCCCCTGACTTCTAGTTCCAAGGCCCCGGCTCCCCGGGCTCCAAAGGGGATAAGCATCAATGAGCCGAGCCCGCAGGTGAGGCCGAGCACAACGCAGCCTAAACCCGTACCTCCGCCGACGACCGCGACTGGGGGGAAGGCTTCCGGGGGGGTTCCGCCCAAGGGGAGCGTCGCGAAGGCGTCCCAATGGACGTCGCCCAAAGGGGATCAAGAAACTCGAGGTGGCTTTGCCGCCAAGGGAAACCCCGAGGATGTCGTCCCATTCTTCCCGAGGAACCGGCGACAAAGCCGGCCATAAGGGGAAAAACGCGAGGTCCCCCCATGGGGAGAGGAAAAAGAAACCTCGGGCGGACGACCAACAACCAGGTACGTCCGTGGGGGACATCATCCCCGCCTTTAACTACGAGGGGCGAGCCATCGAGGCTGCTGGTCCCCATCCTGCCAAGTTTCACTGCCCGGGTCCGGTCAGGGGGGCCCCGTTGGAATGAGCTAGGGGGAATGGAAGGAGGAGGTTGCGTGGGCCAACAATCTTACAAACGCGGCGCTTGACGACGAGTCCGCCCGATACTCGGCCATGGTAAGCTTCTTTTATTTTCCTGCGTTTTACTCTTGTTTCCCCATTATTTCTTTTCTCACGTTTTTGCAAATCTGTAGCACAACGTTTTTGAAAAGTACAATCGAAGCCGCATCATCCTCTCCCACGCAAGAATAGACAAACTTGAGGCATCGCTTCGAGCCCGTGGCGAGGAATGCGAGAGGCGGGCCAAGGAACTGGCCGAGGTCACGAAGCGTTCTGAGACCGCGGAGGCCGAGGCTAAAAAGCGGGTTGAGGTTGCGGAGGCTTTGGGAAGGGACGAGGCTCGAGCGGCGGCGGTGGCGAAGGAGGGGGTAGAAGCAGGCGAGGGATGAAGCCGAGGCCTTGCGGGGTGAGGTAGAGGGGCTTCGGGGTAAGCTCTCCGCCTAGCACAAGTTCTTTAAGGAGAAGGAGGCGGAGGTTTTGAGGTCCGAAGAGGAGATCAGGCGCCTTGAAGGGCGTATCGTCGAGCTCAACGAGGAGGTCGAGGCCGCGGGTCCCAAGTATGTGGACTCGGAAGAGTACAAGGCGGTGTTGATGGAGAGCGTGAGGAAGATGTTCCACCAGGCCGTCCGTATGGGCGTCAAACAGGCGGTGGCCAAGTACGGACACCTCGATCCCCAGATTGTCTTCTTCAACCCCAATTACGATGAAACTATGGGGGAGTTGAGATTGGAGGACCCCGAGGGGGCATGCGAGTTCTTCCTCAACGAGGATGGGACTGTGTCAAGCACCGCGCCTCCCGAGGTAGATCTCACTAGAGGGAACCCGGAGTTGATCTCCACGGGACCTCAGCCCGCGACCGATGCGCCCGCGTCCCAGCCCTCCGCTACCTCCGCTGAATCCTCCAAGAGTGAAGCTGTCGACCTCACCGTTCCAAACGCCGAAACCCTGAAGAAGTAAAAACCATTTTTTTTCTTGGTGGTCCTACGAGGTCCGTAATTAAAACATCTTCTTTTTTTTGTTTGGGTGGCCCTACGGGGTCTGTAATCAAACATCGTGGCCCTCGTGGCCTTTTTACCTTATGCCTTATGTCACTTTCTTTTCCTATGCTTGTTTGTTTTTTTGCCTTAGTCTTTCTTGCATACGTCTCTCTTTATCTATCCAACCCCATGATTCGAGTGCCACATCTTTTGTGGAACTCGGGACACATCGGGCGTTTTAGTTCCGCATCGAGGTCATGAGCTTCTGTCGGACCTCGCCTTTCTCTAAATTCGGCTTCGCTGTTCCGGAAGTTCGTTCCAACCTAAAACAATTGTTATGCCAAGATTCCGGAAATTCGTAGCAACCTAAAACAACTGTTAGCGAACCCCGCCTTCTTAGGGAGTCCACGAATCTCAGGGAGTCCACGAACCTCGTTCGCCCCGGGGTGTGTTTAAACGCGAGATTTTTGCACCCTAAGCGGGAAGCGAGGGGTGGATTTTTTCTTTCGAACGAGGTTCTCCGACCCCAAGCGGGAAGCGAGGGGTGGACCGAACGAGGTTCTCCAACCCCAAGCGGGAAGCAAGGGGTGGACTTAACGAGGTTCTCCAACCCCAAGCGGGAAACGAGGGGTGGACTTAACGAGATTCTCCAACCCCAAGCGGGAAGCGAGGGGTGGACCTTAACGAGATTCTCCAACCCCAAGCGGGAAGCGAGGGGTGGACCTTAACGAGATTCTCCGACCCCAAGCGGGAAGCGAGGGGCGGAGCAAACGAGGTTCTCCAACCCCAAGCGGGAAGCAAGGGGTGGACTTAACGAGATTCTCCAACCCCAAGCGGGAAGCGAGGGGTGGACCTTAACGATATTCTCCAACCCCAAGCGGGAAGCGAGGGGTAGACTTAACGAGATTCTCCAACCCCAAGCGGGAAGCGAGGGGTGGACCTTAACGAGATTCTCCGACCCCAAGCGGGAAGCGAGGGGTGGACCAAACGAGGTTCTCCAACCCCAAGCGGGAAGCAAGGGGTGGACTTAACGAGATTCTCCAACCCCAAGCGGGAAGCGAGGGGTGGACTTAACGAGATTCTCCAACCCCAAGCGGGAAACGAGGGGTGGACTTAACGAGATTCTCCAACCCCAAGCGGGAAGCGAGGGGTGGAACAAACGAGGTTCTCCAACCCCAAGCGGGAAGCGAGGGGTGGATTTTTTCTTTCGAACGAGGTTCTCCGACCCCAAGCGGGAAGCAAGGGGTGGACTTTTGAGGGAGATTTTTTTGTTGAAAAGCTTGCAATCCTTTATTCATCAAAACTGCGAGGAAAAACGGGGTTTCGAGAATTTACATGTAATATTTTTTGAGTCGCGCGACGTTCCATGTCTTGCTCAGTGTACGCCCCTCGCTGTCCCTGAGCTTGAAAGCCCCGGGCGCGACTTCCTCCCCGAGGAGGTAGGGTCCTTCCCAGTTTGGGTCCAATTTGCCTCCTTCGGTGCATCTCAGAACGAGGTTTCCTGTGGCCAAGAGGCGAGGTCTGACCCTCTTGTCGTGGTATACGGCGACACGTCGCTTGTATTCTCTGGAGCGTAGGTCTGCCACCTCGCGGACTTCGTCCCGGAATTGCAGTTCGACCCTGAGGTTGGCTTCGTTTTCTTTTTCGTCGAAGTTGTACACCCTTGCCGATGGGATCAGGGTTTCTACGGGAACGAGTGCCTCCGCCCCGTAAGTTAGGGCGAAGGGTGTTTCGCCCGTTGCGCGGCGCGATGTCGTGCGATATGTCCAGAGGACGAGTGGGAGTAACTCGGCCCAGCGGCCTTGTGCCACACCCAGGCGCTTCTTTAGGTCTGTCAAGATGCGGGCGTTGACGTTTTCTACCTGACCATTGGACTGGGGATGGGCCACGGAGGAAAATTTGAGGTCGATGCCCTGCTCAGAGCAGAAAGCCCGAGTTTCTTCGCAGTCGAATTGGGGGCCATGATTTGTCATGATTGTCATGGGGACATTGAAACGGCAAACGAGGTTCTTCCACAGGATTTCGCAGACCTTCGCCCCGATGATTTTAGCCATGGCCTGCGATTCGATCCACTTCGTGAAGTAGTCGACAATGACCAAAATGTATTGCACCTGGCCAGCTGCTTTGGGGAAAGGACCTAAAATGTCCATTCCCCACATCGCGAATGGGCACGGTGCATGAATGCTGCGGAGGGGGGCCGTCGGGGTGTGTTGGAGGTTCCCGTGTTTCTGGCATCCGACACATCTTTGGACGTAAGCCTTTGCATCTTGTCGGAGAGTGGGCCAGAAGTACCCCAAGTGGACGATCTTGTGTGCCAAAGACCTCCACCCCGGGTTCCCTCCACAAACTCCCTCGTGGGCCTCGTAGAGGACGTGGTCCGTGGTCTCGGGCGGTATGCATAGCAAGTTGGGTTCAGCGTAGCCTCGGCGGTAGAGCTGGTCACCGATGACGTAGTAGTGGGCAGCTTGCATCTTTAGTTTCCTGGCCAGCACGGGGTCCTCTGGGAGGACGCCACTTTGTATATACCGCGTCACTAGGAACCTCCAATCTTCGGTCCTTATGGACAGGACCTCACTATCAACACTTCGTGAGAGTTTTCTCTCTACCATCATGCGGTTCCCCACATCCAGGGGAAGTGCGGAGCCTAACCTGGCGAGAGCATCCGCCTTTGTGTTTGAGGCTCGTGGAATTGACTCTACCGCGAAGGTCTCCAGGCATGAAAACAAGGCCTTCACCTTTGCTCGGTAGGCGGGTAGAAAACCTGTCTTGGTGTCGTATTGGTCGTTGAGTTGTCGTGCCACCAACTCGGAATTTGTGTAGACCCTGATCTTGAGGGCTCCACTAAGTAGCGCCATCTCGATCCCGGCGATCATGGCTTCGTATTCGGCGTCGTTGTTGGTGTCATCAAAGGCGAAGTTGAGAGCATACTCCGTCTCGATTTAGGGGCCAGCGAGGAATACGCTGGCCCCGCCACCAGCGTCACATCGCGAGCCATCAACGAACACCTTCCACTCGTCTGAGCTTGTGTCGGTTTCAGGGAAGGTGACCTCTACCATGAAATCGGCGAGGGCCTGTCCCTTCATTGCGGTCCTCGGGAGATAACTGATGTCGAACTCAGAGTGCTCGACGGCCCACTTCGTCATACGCCCGGAGAGGGCGGGCTGATGTAGGATTTGACGGAGCGGGAGGTCCGAGAGGACCTGGATGGGATGTGCATGGAAGTACGGGCGTAGACGCCTTGCAGCGGTCACTACTGCTAGCGCCATTTTCTCTGCTAGGGAGTATCGCTGCTCCGCAGGCTGGAGCACGCGACTCACAAAGTACACCGGGTGCATGGCTTCTCTAGTGAGCACCGCGCTGACTGTCTCGGGGCTCACCGCTACATACAGTTGCAGGTCTTCGCCCGCATGCGGAGGTGATAAGGTGGGGAGCTTTGTGAGGAAGATCTTTAACTCGGAGAAGGCAGTCTCGAGGCTCTCGTCCCAGACGAACTTGTCATTCTTTTTAAGGGCGGCAAAGAAAAGGAGAGATTTGTCTGCTAAACGGGGGCAAAATCGCCCCAAGTAATTTACAACGCCATTGAGTCGCTGCACCTTGGTTCGAGATCTAGGAGACCTCATCGAGAGGATTGATTCTATTTTGGCGGGGTTGACGTCGATCCTGCGCTCGCTGATCATGAATCCCAAAAACTTCATCGATGATACGCCGAAAACGCATTTCTCGGGGTTCAGGCTGAGCTGGTGATGCCTGAGGGTGGTGAAGACCTCGGAGAGATCGGCCAGGTGTTCCTCGGGGTTCTTGCTTCGTACCACGATGTCATCGACGTAAGCCGACACATTCCTGCCCAGGTGGTCTTTGAAGACCCGATCAATGAGGCGTTGGAATGTGGCCCCAGCGTTTTTGAGGCAAAATGACTTGACCTTGTAACAGTATGTTCCCCGCTGGGTGATAAAGGACGTCTCCTCCTCGTCACGCGGATTCATCGAGATCTGGTTGTATCCCGAATAAGCATCGAGGAAACTTAAGACCTCGTGCCCCGCAGTTGAATCTACGAGCGCGTCAATCGAGGGCAGAGGGTAGCTGTCTTTGGGACATGCTTTGTTGAGGTCCTTGAAATCCACACACATCCGCCACTTGCCGTTGGCCTTTTTGACCAATACGACATTGGACAGCCACCTCGGATATTGGACCTCGCGGATGAAATCTGCGGCCAGCAGCTTGGCCACCTCTTCGTTCGCGGCGATCGCTCTTTCTTCGTTCATTTTTCTTCGACGCTGCACCACGGGGCGAATGGCGACGTCGATGTTAAAGGAGTGCTGGGCCAATGTCCGAGGCACATCTCGGAGATCTTTTGCAGTCCAGGCGAACACATCGCGGGATCCAACAAGCAGGGCTTCTAGTGACGTCACTGCATCTCCGGCGAGGCAACCCCCGAGGTAGATTTTATGGGAGTTGTTTTCGAAGGGGGTAATCACCCTTCTTTCTGCCTCGGGGGTGGGTATTGTGAAATCCCGGACCTCGAGATCTGCTTCGTCGGAGGCCTCTACCATGAACACGGAGCATTTTTGTTTTGCCGAGGTCATGTAGCAGACGCGACCCTCTTCTTGGTTGCCCTTCACCTCTCCGACACCACCGTTGGTGGGGAACTTCATTTTGAGGTGGTAGATGGAGACCACTGCCTGGAAATTCATCAAGGAGACTCTCCCGATGATTGTGTTGTAGGCCGAAGGTAGGTGCACCACCGTAAATTCTATCACCTCGGTTCTCGTTGTGGAGCCAGTACCGAGGGTCATCCATAGGTCTATGAGACCAGCGACATCGACCTCGTTTCCCGAGAAGGAGGTGAGCTTCCCAGCGTAGGGCTTCAAAGATGTCGCGGAGATCCCTAACTGCTCGAAAGCGCCGAAATACATGATGTCCACGGAAGAACCCGTGTCCACCAGTATCCGCTTCACTATCTTCGAGCCCAATTGAGCGTGTATCACCAAGGGGTCGGAGTGGGGCATATGGAGTCCCTCGGCGTTCTTAGAGGTGAAAGCCATACCTACGTGGCACCGTGAGGTCTGCGTCACGCTGTATACCGAGGGCTCATGGTGACTTGCCCTCGCGTATCTCTTTCTTTCTGCCTGGCTCGAACCTGCCAGCGAAGGCTGATGTTCACATTTTTAGTATAGTTTTTAGTAGGTTTTGTTTGCTTATTAGGTTTAGTTTTGTTAAGTTTAGGATTAGTTTTGAGTTTTTTTAGGTAGTTTTGCATATTTGTATAAAAAGAGTGGAAGCTACGCTATTTTGTGTATTTTGTAGGTTTTAGCAAGGAAAGGAGCTATATGGAGCTGAATTTGGAGCATTACAGTGAAAAACGGAGGAGTACAAGATTGAAGAAGTCAGAGCTTAAGATTACGAGAGGAAGTGTGGAAGAAAACAAAGCCCAGGCTCGTTAACGAGGCTGTGAGGGCTCGTTAACGAGGCCACGAAGGAGAAGAATTGAATATTTATTTTATAATTCACCGATCCTGAGCGGGAATTTATTTCCGTGTCGGTTGAGTATCTTTTTAGAATCTTTTGAAGTTATTAGAATATGTATTTTAGGTCTTAATATCTTTTTAGATTTTATTTTTATCTTTTAGGGTTTGTTTCTATCTTTTTAGGAAAGTTTATATCTTTTAGCCTTTTTAGTTTTTTAGTTTTTTAGTATAAATACCCTTCTATCTAGCATAGAAAAGAGGAAGCTTTGAGAGAGATTTTCGAAGAGCCGAGAGAGGAGAAGTCGGATCGGAGTCGGATCGAAGAGGCTCGGTAGACGACAGTCACCGGGATCGTTAGTTGTGATTTTGATTCGGTATTTTGATGTTTTCGGTTTCTTCTGAATCTCTGTAAGACGATATTTTCTTATTAATTTGAGTTTGTTTTGTTTTCAATGTTTCCTTTGATTGAAGTTATTAGTTTCTTAGTTATGATTAGTGAGTAGTTTCCTTTTCTAGGATCGGGGTTAAGCCCGACATAGTTGAGCATGTTTGAAGAGTAAGATTGTGTGTTGAATGCCTTTTATCTTTTATTGAGAATTGTTTGTTGTGCTTATACCAAAACGAAAGTTGAGGTAATTTAGGTTTTTAACTTGATTGAAAGAGAAAGTTAGTAACTTGAAGGTTGATATTGTTTGAATACGAAAGTTTCAAGCTTTAGATCCAAAACAAGCAATTAAGTGAATTAGGATGCGAAAGTTTGTTAATTTACTTGTTAAGTCAACGAAAGTTGATGACTCTATCTGTTTAAAGGCATGATCTTATCTTCTTACGAGTTTTTATGCTTGGCTATGTTGTGGTGTCCCTAGTCCTAGATCTTTGTTTTATTTGAATTATCTCTAGTGAATTTTCGTTGCTGAGTACTTGCCTCGATACCGAATTTAATTAGATTTTAATTAGGTCGTTATTTGAAGTGTTCTTGTGTTCGGTGGCTCGTTAACGACCCTGACAACGTCGTTAACGAGGCTGCTTGTGAGTGTTTTTTATTTATTTTTGTTTGCTTTTTAGTAGATTGATCAACGAACAACCTTGCTTCATGTGGAACGATCCTGACCTCCCTATACTCAGCGGGGTCTTGATTATAAATTTATTTGTTGTCAAGAAACCCTCATCAACAAATTGGCGTCGTTTCCGGGGAAACAACGAGTTTGTTAGTTTATCTTTGGGTTCGAGAATAGCCCGACCCCGTTTTTATTTTTAATTTTTGTTTGCTTTGTCTGTTTTCTCAGTGTATGCCGGTAGGACGACGAAGGCTTCAGTTTGATAACACTGGTTATTACTCAGAACCCGAACGTTCCCTGCACCGTCAACTCCGAGAAAACCGAGCCATGGCCACAGCAGAAGAGATGGCTCGCGAGTTAGAGATCCTCCGGACCCAGATGGAGGCACTGAAAGCTGAGAAGGACGGCGCAGACGCCGAAGCTGAGCGTCAACGAGCTGATAAGGGTCGACTACAAGAAGAGCTTGATGCCTATCCAAGGAATACCAAACAATACATGCATCCAGAACTGAGGGTGCCAGAATCTCCTATTGTGCTTCCAGCGATAGAGAAACCTTTTGAGATCAAGTCTCAATTTATATCCTTAATCAAACGGGCTCAGTTTGAAGGGAAACCTGTTGAGTGCCCTATGGAGCATATTAGAAACATTTTTGATTTATGTGACACCATAGCTGCTGAAGGTGTCTCATTAGAATATGTTCTGTTAAAAGCTTTTAGATGGTCTCTTACTGGAAAGGCCCTGAACTGGTTGGAGAGCCTACCTTCTAAGTCTATCAGGACTTGGAAAGCTTTGTATGATCAATTTCTTACAAAGTTTTTCCCTCCTGCTAAGACAACGGAGTTGAGGAAACGCATCACCTCCTATCACCAGTTGCCTAATGAAACATTTGTTGAAACATGGGAAAGATTCAAAGAGATGCTTAGACAGTGCCCTACTCATGGGCAACCTTTATATGTTTTGCAAGAAATCTTTTTCCAGGGTATCAACGCAGAGACCAAGAACCACATCAACACGCATACTGCGTGCGGTTTTATAAAGATGAACCCGACAGACGCGTGGGAACTGTTGGATAAGCTAGCTAATTACGATGCTATGTACGGAACCCAGCAAACTCCACAAACTCAAAAACGTCTCTACATACCCAACCGAGAAGAAGTTGACCCAGATGTTAAAAATCAATTCTTACAAGATGAGGTCAACCGTCTGAGGAAACCGGTAAGTTTTCTGAAATCCTCTCAATCATGTCAAGAATGTGGTTCTTCTGCACATAGTACTTCTGCTTGCACTAACATTGAGCAGGTTAGAACCGCTGAGACAATAGTTGAGATGAACTATATGAGAGGATCATACAGGAACCAACCTAATTATAATGACAGGTCGAACAACTATCAACCATGGGGCAATCAGAATACAAGTCAAAACTACGCAAGACCCCCACCAGATTGACGACCTGCACCATATCGACCTCCAGGCCATCAGGAGACGCCATCATGGGTTCAGGAAATAAAGGAGAGCATTAACGGAGTGAACAACAAAGTTGATGAAGTTCAAGCCAAACTGAACCGACAAGATAAAAGATGGGGAGAGTTCGATGTTTGGAAGAGGATTGTTGATTCCCAACTAGGGGACTTAGCTGCACGGATTCCAAGACCACAAGGGCAACTCCCGGGCCGCCCCGAGGAGAACCCTAGAGGCCAAATAGAAACAGTGCACCTTAGAAGTGGGAAGACATTACCGGAGAGAGTTCAAGCTAAAGAGAAGGAGGAACAAGACCTCGCAAAACGGCTCGTTAACGAGCCAGCGAGAGCAAATACCGAGCCTACAAACCAGGATGACGAGGCTTCAAGGGTTCCTGACGACCCTAAAACAGGTAAGTTCTCTAAACCGAGCCTCCCTCTCAATCCCATGGTAGTTAACGACCCCATCAGGGTCGGTAACGACCCGCCGAGGGCATCAATCGACCCTAGTGTCGACCCGGTACTCTCACCTCTCGAGTCTAACTTGGTTTCAAGAATGGTAAAATCTCTTCCATTTCCAACTAAGAAATCTATGGACTCTACTGAGAGTAAGTTCAAGCGTTTCGTGAAGATTCTTCAGAGCATTAATATTTCCATCCCATTCGCTGAGGCCCTAAGCGAAATGCCGGATTACACAAAATTTTTGAAAGATATTCTTAGCAGGAAAAGATCCATTACAGAGCTGCAGGATGAAGTCAGATCGATAGCTCTACAGGAAAAGCTAGGAGATCCAGGAAGGTTTGCAATAACGATCGGCATAGGCAACCACAAGTTCAAGGCTTTATGCGATCTAGGTGCCAGTGCTAGTCTTGTTCCGCTCTCAATCTGGTCTAAAGCCAATATGGGACAACTAGAGCCAGTAGACATGAATCTGTACATGGCAGATGGGTCAAGTGTCAAAGCCACATGAGTGGTGGACGACTATCCTATTCAAGTCGGGAAATTCTTTATACCAAATGATTTTATCGTCCTTGATATGCCTGAAGACCCTCATGTACCCATAATTCTCGGGCGACCATTTTTAGCCACAGCAGGAGCAAGGGTTGATGTGCGGAAGGGACTCCTCACTTTTGATATAGGAGAAGAACGGGTGGAATTCAACTTGGATCAAAAAGCCAACGACCCAGTTGGAGTCGCACAAATCGAGTTGACTCAACCTGAACTTGACACAACAGTCCCTACCGAGTCTCATTTGCCGATCACCGAGTCCCATGTGCAAGAGTTTAACCAAGGCCCTACTATATGTAATACAGAAAAGTCCAAACCACCTTGGCTTTCGGACTACACTGACAACCCAGAGATATCAAGCATACTAATGGAAGAAAAGGTCCTAATTTAGCAACTCAAGCACACAGAGGTTGTAAGGCTACGAGAGGAGTACCTCAAGACCCCAACATGGCTACACATGAACCACCATGAGACTAGCAAGGGAGCTCGTCGGGCTAACGACGTTAAAAATAGCGCTTACGGGAGGCAACCCGCTTTTAGAATAGTTTTTAGTAGGTTTTCTTTGCTTATTAGGTTTAGTTTTGTTAAGTTTAGGATTAGTTTTGAGTGTTTTTAGGTAGTTTTGCATATTTCTATAAAAAGAGTGGAAGCTACGCTATTTTGTGTATTTTGTAGGTTTTAGCAAGGAAAGGAGCTATATGGAGCTGAATTTGGAGCATTACAGTGAAAAACGGAGGAGTACAAGATTGAAGAAGTCAGAGCTTAAGATTACGAGAGGAAGTGTGGAAGAAAACAAAGCCCAGGCTTGTTAACGAGGCTGTGAGGGCTCGTTAACGAGGCCACGAAGGAGAAGAATTGAAGATTTATTTTATAATTCACCGATCCTGAGTGGGAATTTATTTCCGTATCGGTTGAGTATCTTTTTAGAATCTTTTGGGGTTATTAGAATATGTATTTTAGGTCTTAATAACTTTTTAGATTTTATTTTTATCTCTTAGGGTTTGTTTCTATCTTTTTAGGAAAGTTTATATCTTTTAGCCTTTTTAGTTTTTTAGTTTTTTAGTATAAATACCCTTCTATCTAGCATAGAAAAGAGGAAGCTTTGAGAGAGATTTTGGAAGGGCCGAGAGAGGAGAAGTCGGATCGGAGTCGGATCGAAGAGGCTCGGTAGACGACAGTCACCGGGATCGTTAGTTGTGATTTTGATTCGGTATTTTGATGTTTTCGGTTTCTTCTGAATCTCTGTAAGACGATATTTTCTTATTAATTTGAGTTTGTTTTGTTTTCAATGTTTCCTTTGATTGAAGTTATTAGTTTCTTAGTTATGATTAATGAGTAGTTTCCGTTTCTAGGATCGGGGTTAAGCCCGACATAGTTGAGCATGTTTGATGAGTAAGATTGTGTGTTGAATGCCTTTTATCTTTTATTGAGAATTGTTTGTTGTGCTTATACCAAAACAAAAGTTGAGGTAATTTAGGTTTTTAACTTGATTGAAAGAGAAAGTTAGTAACTTGAAGGTTGATATTATTTGAATACGAAAGTTTCAAGCTTTAGATCCAAAACAAGCAATTAAGTGAATTAGGATGCGAAAGTTTGTTAATTTACTTGTTAAGTCAATGAAAGTTGATGACTCTATCTGTTTAAAGGCATGATCTTATCTTCTTACGAGTTTTTATGCTTGGCTATGTTGTGGTGTCCCTAGTCCTAGATCTTTGTTTTATTTGAATTATCTCTAGTGAATTTTCGTTGCTGAGTACTTGCCTCGGTACCGAATTTAATTAGATTTTAATTAGGTCGTTATTTGAAGTGTTCTTGTGGTTGGTGGCTCGTTAACGACCCTGACAACGTCGTTAACGAGGCTGCTTGTGAGTGTTTTTTATTTGTTTTTGTTTGCTTTTTAGTAGATTGATAAACGAACAACCTTGCTTCCTGTGGAACGATCCTGACCTCCCTATACTCAGCGGGGTCTTGATTATAAATTTATTTGTTGTCAAGAAACCCTCATCAACAAGGGCCCACCCGAGATGGTATTGATGTATCCATCGGGCGCCGCGGATTGTCCGGAACGCGACTGCCTCGCCGGAGCGTGTTGCTTCGCGTTGCTTGGTCGAGACTGGGTTGGTCCCTGCTGTACGAGGTTGGCTTCCGACGCAGGGTTGGCGCGCTTTTTTTCATCTGGGTTGTTGGCGTGGCCACCTTTGCCCTTGTAACCTCGTGTCCTCTCGCCGAAGAAGCTCCAACCCCCACCGCCACTCCCGCGGTTGTCGTAGAGACTGTTGTTCCTATTGTCGTTGTTGTTGTTGCCTTTGTTGTTGTTGTTGTTGCTTCTGTTGTTGTTGTTGCTTTTGTAATCGGCGCGCCGGTCGTGAGTTTGCGTCATGTACGCATCCCTCGCGGCTGGTGCAGCCACTTTAGCCTTCCCCTTAGCCTCGGTCACGATTTCCTTATCGGTCCTTGGTCGCGAGCTCTGGCTGGCAGCGTCCTCGGCGTAGACCTGCGCCGTGATCCGAGCACACAAACTCTCATACGTCGTCGGGTTCTTAAGAAAAATGCGACACTTAAAATCCCCCTGGCGAAGGTTGTCCATGAGGATATCTCGCACCAACGTCTCATCGATCTGTGCGATCTCTGCGACTGCGGTGGTGAACCTCGTAATCACGCCTCCTCGCTTCTCGTTTTCTCCCTGCTCAATGTCGTGGATATCGTGCATGTTCTTCTTGCGCTTCCTTGAGCCATTGAAGTGCCCGGCGAAGGACTCGCATAGCTGAGAAAACGAGGCTATCGACTCGACCTTAAGGCTGGTGAACCACGTCATTGCCGCCTTGTCCAGAGTGGTCGGGAAGATGCGGCAGAAAATGGCGTCATTGTAGGAGTTGACATTCATCTAGACGGCGTAGTGTTTTATGTGGTCCTCGGGGTCGGCCGTGCCATCGTAGAGCCCCATTTGCGGCCAATGGAAACCCTTGGGCATGTGTGCATCCTGGATCTCAGGTACAAAGGGATTCTTGTATCCACTCTCAACGGATGGGCGGGCAAATTTTTGATTTTGACTTTGCCAGAGGGTGTGTCGCGGTTGCCGCCGTTTCGGACAACTCCGTGTCACGCCTCCTCGCATGTCGCGAACGGGATCGCGAGATCTGCATCGGATCTCGGGAGGGTCTCTCCGTGGTGGAGCCGTTGGTGGGCGCCTCCTGCCCCGGCATATATCCCGAGACATACGCGGGCACGTACTCGGAGTGAGGTTGCCCCTGGGAGGGAATCGGGACATATGGAGGAGCTTGGCCCTGTTGGTACTGCCCGTAACCCGGGTAGGGATACGGGTTAGGAGGCGCGCCACCCTGTTCATACCCCTGGAACGGGTATGGGTTTTGTGGAACGTTGTACGTCCAACCCGGCGGAACCACAAAAGGGTACCCCGGGGGACCTGCCGTCATCCACGGAGGGGTCTCGGCCATGTTGTCGGGATGTTGGGGGAAGAAATTGTTTGGGCAAGCCATTTTGAGGGGTTTTAAGGAGTCAAGGTTCGCACTAAACGGGAGGCTGCTTAGGATGAAGAAGTTCCCACAGACGGCGCCTGTGATGAAACCCGAAATAACGGCTACGCTACGAGACAAGGAAAAAGATTATTATATTTGAGTGCAAACACTTGCTCCTTTACTTATGATTTTCTCCCAAATAACGAGGTTACAAACCTACGAGGCTGATGAACAACTTTGAGAATTACACCTAGACCTCCTACGAGATTCCGAGATCAAACCTAAATGTTGCGAGGTTGACTCTAGGGCGAGGTAGATTTGGGTACGTGGTGTAGAGAGCTTTGTGAGATTTTGTAACGAGGTCTTTAGTGTGGGCGAGGTCTTTGTATGACTTGGAGTCTTTTTGTGGACTTCTCCTATCTGTAGCGAGGTCTTTTGACGATGTTTCTATCACGTCGATCTTCAACAAGCAAGAGAGTTCTTGAGTTCAAGTGGTTTTTCGACCCCTTCCTCCTACGAGGTTCTCCTCTATTTATAAAGAATTTGGGAGCCGAGTTTAGGCGAAGGTCCGATGTGGGACGCCCGGAATAGGGTTTTTTGATTGGTTCGGGGACGAGGTCGCTCGTGATTTGTCGGGGATGAGGTCGCTTGTGATTGGTTTGGGAATGAGGCCGCTTGTGATTGGTCTCGGTGGGCGGGTGTGTTAGTAGAGTCGGTGACGAGGTCGAGACCTCGTCCCGGGGATTTGGGAGACCTCGCGAGGGTATGAGTTTGTTTTAAATAAACGAAGCATATGGATGTGGGTCCCTGAATTGCCCTTGGGAATCCCTCCGGGCCCACTTGCTCTTGGTACCCCGGGCCCACTTCTTATTTTACTGTTTTGGACATCATCAGAAACTACTTTGGAAAATCCTAGCAGAACCAAATAATCTTTGCATCAAAATAGTGACTGAAAAATACCTCAAAACAGAAAGTATCCTAAACTATTAAAAAAATAGAACACATCTTGGAAGTGGTCCAAGTTGGTTGGCCTACGTGACCTGTTCATTAAGGGGCTCATCTGGCAAGTGGGGGACGGCAAAACCATCCGATTTTAGAAAGACAATTGGACCGGCAATGGTCCCCTCAATCCAAAGCCCGAGGTTGAAACCGTCATTAATTGGGAGGAGCTTATATTGAGGTGTAACTTAGTGAGGATAAATCCTGGAACATTGAAAAGTTGAGGCAGGTTGTTAACCAAGATTGAAGGCGATAATTTGCAGCTGGTCATGGTTGTGCTCGGGGATTGGCACTGCCTGTGAGAGATTGAGCTGCTGCGTTCGGACATTCATTGTTTGCTTGCCCGGTTCCAGGATTGGTGTATCACTCAAGTCTACCGGGAGTGCAATTCCGTAGCGGACTTCATCGCTGGATCTTTCAGACGCATCTCCTCCGTCGCACTTGCAGATGATCCGGGTTTACTAAACCTCATCCGTCAAGATGCTCTAGGGCGACCACTGGGTTGTTAGTGGCCACCCTAATTACTTTCCTTAACAAAAAAAATATGATGTGTACTCATGTAGACCATGGTGAGACAAAAACTGACCATCGATCATTAGTTTAATTACATGAATAATTGCGACTAATTATATAGTAATAGGAAGGTTTTTGAAAATTGAAAAAATAATAATAGGAAAGGAGAAAAGGCACAACATACCATCCCCCACAATGATTTGGGTTGTTTTCCCATGTGGGAATCACATGAGGCTGGCCTATCCCCCACAAAGCCACAATACTCAAGGCTTTGTGGTGGCCATCTTTTTGTTTTTTCATCCAATTCACTATTTAATTTCGGTTTGGTTAATGTGTGCCCATGGGCACACAATAAAAGTATTAATTTGGGAAATTATTTCAAAACTATTCCCTAAATTAGAATTAATGAACCCTTTTAAAAAATCAAAATTAACAAACAATATCCAGATTTATCAAAATTAGAATTCTTATTGTGTGCCCATGGGCACACATTAGAAAAATCCATTTAACTAATACAGAAAAATTTGGTAAAAATATAATTGTTTTAAAAAGTGAATAAGAATTTGAGGTGTTGGATTGGTAAAAAGGATGGCCAGATATAAGTGTGTTTTTATTTTTAATATTGGGAAGGATTTGTGAAATTAAAAAGAGATTTGATTTTGGGTTACTTCCTAAAAAATAGGAGTAGTTAATATCAATGTTGTCAGGATCGGGATTCTTGGATCGGATCTATCGTAAGGGTGTAGTAGGATCGGATCGTCGAATTGGATCGTTAGGATCGTAAGATCCTACCACATTAATAAAATAATGAAAGAACTAATATTAATATGTTATATATCACTCAAACATGAAAGTTAATCATTAAAAAACATATACATTATTCATTATATACCCCAAAGGTAACAAATCCATATATAATATGTTTTTTTAATACTCTCATACGTTTCTTTTAAGAAAAATGAGAAAGAATGCAATTTTCATGTTTTTGAATTTTTATGTAAATTTTAAGTAAACAGTGAGTCATTATAAATAATTTAATGTATTTAGTTAAGGAGTTAATAGGCAAAGTGGGCAAAAATATCCAAAATGATGACTTGTAACTTTATTTGTGTGATTTAGGAGGATCTTACGATCCCATTTATGATCCTACAATCCTATACGATCCTACTAAGATCTTGTACGATTCTACCACGATCCTACTTGCTATGATTTAGTACGTACGATTCGAGTTGTTTTGTGAAATCCGGATCATAGGATCGTACGATATGGATTGTATTTTGACAACATTAATATATTAAAAATAAAATACAAAAGTAATGTATTTTGAAGGAGATAATTTTTTTTGATGAAGAATTTATACTCTTTGAACGTTTTTTCCTTAGAAGGAAAAAAGATAACTCTAATATGCGTAGAAAAATAATCAATTATAACAAACATGTACATGTTTCCACCATAGTTGTTGGTTTGCATTGGACCACACAAATCCAAGTGGATCAGTTCCAAGGGCTTTGTAGTGCTCACCACTTTCTTTGGTTTGATGGAACTTCTTGCTTGTTTTCCTTTGACACAAGCATCACAAAATTTTCCTTTATATGGATTGATCTTTGAAAGACATGTTACAAGGTCTTGCAAGAAACTTTTGAATTAAATTCAAGATAGCATGTCCATGCCAAAGTTCCGTGTGATTTGATAGAATTATGAGACACAACTTACTTGGTGGTTGAAAATGTGTTTCAACAATATATACATTGTTTGAACGTTTCCCTCTAATAATAATATATTTGGTCTCCTTGTTCCTTTGATCGTAAAGCTATACCACGCATAAGAGACTGTATCCCGAATCAGTCACAAGATTAACATTGTTTATTTGAATTGATTTGTGGACCTTGACTTCTCTTGATCCGTGAATGGAAACTTGATTTATTTTGCCAAAGGAAACATTTTCTCCTTCAACTTAGGTGTTACGCGAGGTTAGATTGCTTCTATTTCTTGTCATGTGGTTGGACCATACACTGTCGATGAACTACATACAGTTCTCCCTCGCCTTCACCTCGCCGGGTTGCTACCTAGTGAATTGTCCTAAGGCCATTTCACACATATTGGGTGTTGCTCATTCCTCTAGGTCCTCGTCATCAGAATCATCCCAGGTTGCAATGCAGGTGATGTCCTTTTCATCATTCTCACTTGACTTGTGGTATTCCTTCGAGGAACTGTGTCCTCCATAGTTCATTTTGAATTCCCCTTTCTTGTATAGATTTCTAAGAGCTTTTGTTATGAGAAATATGTCATCTTCTTCTTCTTCATCGGAATCTTCACACTGTTCCTAAACAAATTTGAGAATTTTCTCCAGTTTGAGTGCTATTTCTTTTCCAGGCTTGTCTAAGTCCTTGTAAGCATTTCTCCTTGTTTCAAAAGATTTCATTTTCCAAAGATCTCGTGAAGTAGCAAGTTCTAGTTAGTTGGATTTTCACTAAATGTTGTTCGATCGTGTGTCCATTCCCCTTAGAGTCCATTGATCACTTTCTTGCTTGAACTTCATCTTGTTAGTGATTTCCTCCTTTTTGATTCCCAATCCTAACAACTTGGTTAGTACACCCTCAAAACGACAATGATAAGTGGACACACTCTCTTCACGTTCCATCCTAAAGTTAAAGAACTTATGATGAACATCCATCTGGTGATCTTCTTTAAGATATGAGCTTCCCATGTGCATCTGTTCAATAGCTGCCTATATTTCCTTTGCAGTCTCAAGGTTTCCTACTTTCGATGCATCCATCTTATACATGGACTTGTTGAGATACATTTTGGCTTTGTAATTTGCCTCCATTTACTTTCATTCATTTGGACCCCACTTGGACATGTGATCCTTGATAGAGTCATTGATGGTGAAGTTCCCTTTCTCAATTATCATCAAGGCCTAGTAATCATGACTGCGCATCCAGTCTTTCATCAATCCTTTCAATTATTCAAAGCAACCTTCGATCAATATCGGTGGCTTGTTGTTCCCATGTCCAATATCAGTAGGTTTTGTAGACGTCCTACAAGTACAACAAAAATCTCGAGCACCAAGCTTTGATACAAATTGTAGGATCATAGAAGGTTGTGAGTTAGAACAAGCGGAAATTGTTTCAAATATAGTTCCCTTACGTAACAGAAAAGCAAAAGTAGAATGTATTTGACACAATAAATATGGACATGTGATGTAGTGAAGCCAGCCATGTCTCCTACCGACGTCGATGAGTTGATTCGAGTGCCTTCAGATGGACCAATAACTAGGATTCGGGCTAAGAAGATTGCTCATGCAAGGCACAACAATAATCTTAGTTCGATTGGCAGCGATCGTTGAAGGGTCCAACAAGACGAGATGGGTCACATGCATTCGACATCAACTAAGCCCGGATTCAATGGATTAATTATATGGGCCGAGTTTCACACTATTTCCTTATTTAGAAACATGCAATAGTTTGTCTCACTTTAGGGCTGAATTTAGTAAGTGACCGGGTGAGATAAGTTGTTATATGGGTCAAAGTCAACCCTTTCACTTGACTAATCTTAATATGAAAAATATCAGTTTTATTTATTTTATTATAGGCGTGTTTCATTTTAATAATGTAGAGAGTTCAATCAATAGGCTGATGTTAGTTGGTTGAATATTCTCTCCCTTATGTTTTAGTTTATCTTCTAGATATTTTATGTTTGTTAGGATATTTTCCTTGAATAAATAAATCATCCATGATTTATTTTATTTAAGGGAGATCTTGTTTGTTATAGCTTTAGATATTTTATTATATCTTGGGAAGCAAGACATGGGCCAAATCTTTCTATTAGGGCCGGCCATGTAGTGCCTTGCTCTCCAAGTAAGACTCTTTTGTATTCTCTATTTATACTTTGGTTTTTCATTAATAAAATTCAGATTGAGAGAGATTAAACCCAAATTGGTTTAATCTATCTCTTGGGCCAAAAATAATACACGTGTGTTTGCAAATTGTGGAGAACTCCATTCGATCATCATCATCACCGAACTCTCTCTCTCTCTTTGTTTTCAAATCGGATTTGTGGGTTTGATCAATCAGATTGTTCTAAGTTGATTGTTAAAGATTATACCTAGTTAATCATTCAGATTTAACGTTAGAGCCAATCCGTTTGAACTATCAAGTTGATTATCTCTAGAAGTCTGATCGGTTCATTCAATCATCATTCGTTTCAGTTTGGTTACTTGTTCTACAAGACAATAAATTTGTTAATCAAATTCAGGTTGGAACGAGATTACAAGGCAAGATCGGGATCTGTTGGGTTAACTACGAGATTTCTAAGGAGCAATCCGAGGCAATCACGTATCAAGTGGTATCATTCATCCAACGTCTCACCAAGTAATATTTTCTTTCCTTAATTTGCTTTCTAGTTAA
Organism: Fallopia convolvulus; assembly: GCA_964016875.1. Classification (NCBI taxonomy): domain Eukaryota; kingdom Viridiplantae; phylum Streptophyta; class Magnoliopsida; order Caryophyllales; family Polygonaceae; genus Fallopia; species Fallopia convolvulus. The sequence continues at coordinate 32,525,738 of OZ024730.1, forward strand.
TGTAATTCAATTTTTGATCCCAAAAATCTCACCTTTAACCAAGTTGCAATTTTTGAGACCTAAAGGCTGAATTGTTCCTCACCAAACCACCATATTCTGCCACCACCACCATCCACCACCGCCGGACCACCCACAATTAGTGTCACTTATACTAGTCGCAACCTCCACCACCTAGTTCCGATCACAACCCTACCAACCCCACCCTAATCGGACCACCTTTAACCCTAGATCGCCAAACCCAACCCCCGAAACCCTAACCCTAGCCTGTGGCACACCATACTGGAAGCCCTAATTTGTGCAAACCCTAAACCTGATTGCCCTTATTGATTGCTTGCCCGCCTAGTAATTAACTACCTAGGAGATATTTAAGGGATTTTGTGCATGTTTGTGGCTGAATTGGTTGAGTTTATTTGCAATACAGATTAGCAATTGTTTTCTTACAGTTTTATGAGTTTTTCATTCATATTGCATGATTGATAGAGATTCATATTGCTTGTTTAATATTTGCTTATTTTTGTTATTTCATCCCCATAAATTCGACCCTACCCCTTTCTTCTTTGTTAATTTGGCTTCTAGTTGGTGTCATTGGTAGTTAAAGTCACTAAGTTAAAAAAAAATCAGTTCGTTTCGGCCCTAGTTGCTTTTGTTATTTGCTTTGCATTGCTTTTCTTTGTTCATTGTAGCACAAGAGTAGTTTGTGCATAAAGTCAAAAAAAAAAAAAAAGTGATCTACCCCAGCTAGTTTCAAGCCACTTTCACCCTTAGTGATTTCTTGCTAGAAAAGTAGTTAAGTAAATCACTTTGAAGAAAAATAGTGACAAAATAAAAGTCACTTTATCCTACCTTCTTTTTGTATTTGCATGCGGCTTTATTTTACTTGCATAGAGTCAATTGAGAGATTGCTTGTGTTTGAAAGCTTATAAAGGGATATATTGCATTGCTTGTTTGATTGCATCTAATTGCTTGAACTGCATATTTCCTTTATTTATCATTAGAACACCATATCTACAGCTTTACTTCTTCATTTCAACCCAAAAACCGAATTAGTTGATTGGATTGCTTTGAGGCAAGTTTTGGCTTGATTAAGGTGTGGTAGTGCTTGTTGTGATTTGCTTTTGGAACACACTACTCCTTCTCGTTTTCTTGCTTGTTTCAGGATACAATGGTGATCCCAACTGAGCCTAACCCGACTGAACTGAATCTTACTAAGGAGGCAATCGATTTCATTAGGTTGTCCATTAGTGAGAGTGTAAGAGAAGGGCAACAACGACCTGCGGAAGTTGCAACAGCGGCGTTGATGCCGAGAATGCAGCGTATTGAGGAGCAACTTGCAACGTTAATTGAAGCATCTCAAGCAAGTCAAAAAGTTGCCCATGTAATTGAGCTTTCTAGTGACACGAATAATGCCTCAGCTAGCAACAAAGACAAACAACATGTAGTAGGTGAAGAGCATGATGTGCTTGCTAGCTACAATAAGGAGAATGATCTACCTGGCCCATACTCACCAACTGACAACCGAGGGAGAGGAAGAGGCAACGGGATGAGGCAGCCGCCGGTTACAGATCAACAACTCTATTCTCAGCAATAGGCACGGTTTCCTCAAGCCACTCATCATCAACAACAACAATAGAACAATCCTTTTGATGATGTGACTTATGGATACCCCGGAGAAGAAAGACGCCCATGGGATCCTCCCCTTGATGATTTTTACAACCAAGCTAAGGTTGTAGAAGATATTCCACCGGCTTATGGAGTATGATACGCTGGATTATGTATAGCATAATTATGTATTTTTATAAGGATTTCTGAGTGTTTTAGGCTCGATTAGGGCATTTATTTGTAAAATCAGTAAAGCCTACATATGAAGACTTTGAAGACAAAGATCCGAGTTTGAGTTGAAGACCCACTTTACAGCGGTTGCTAAGGAAATACAAGACTGACGATTCTACGAAGAAGAAGACCCGCGCCCTCGGGTTGAGACCCAAGACCGCGGTGGAGTTCGATTCCATGAGGCCGAGAGCTCGAGGCAGCCGCGCCCGCGACCACTGACTCGCGCTCACGGGTTGACCTGGAGTCTACGCCGACTCGTTTTGTTCTATCTTATGTTTTATTATTTTTATATTTAGTTTTATTCGAATGTTCTAGTATTTATACATAGTTTTGATTTTCAGTTTGGAGAGACAACTCTAGAGACTACTTTTTAGTTTAACCTAGTTTTAATTCTGCTATTATGGAGAACTAATCTTCCTTGGAATTTGTTCTGTCAAGGAAGCCTTTGTTTTGAATTCGTGAGATTCTGGTAACTTTTCTATCCGTTGGTTAATATCAAAACTCTTGTTTTAATTCCATGGTCTATGTTTGATTTTATGAGCCTGATCACCTTGTTTGATTGACTTAGATCTACCGTTTGGATTAAGTTTGATTGTTGTCTGTGCAATCTTATTTATCCTTGAAACAACTCTTTTCCAAGACCGTGAACTTGAATTGAGAAAGAGTATTTGATGATTATTTTATGCATGAGACTCGTTGTTTGATTGCAGGATTTGATTTCTTTTATCCTTAATACTTTGCATGATTTGAATTAAGCATCCTTGTTCATATAATAATTTTGCTTGGACCGTGGACAAGTAGAAATCTTAATAAGGATTGGAATTAACCTAGGAAATATAGAAAAGTGGATGAATCAATGATCGAAGGATTGAAAAAGGTGGAATTGATTGAATGAACTCTGCTTGCTTTTAATTGATTTAAAACTTAAACTTGTCTGCTTGCTTAAATCCAAAACCCCTGTCTTTGTTGATTGATTAGAAACACTGATTCTCTTAGGTTTGACCCCTTACTTGCATGCTATACTTGGTTTGTAATTTTGGGTAATTTATTTTTGATCTCGGCACAACGACTTTAGTCGAGTCAAATTTTGGCGCCGTTGTCGGGCATCGAACCTGGGTCACCCGCGTGACAGACGAAAATACTTACCACTATACTACAATGACCCCGATACACTGAACGCGGTGCAGAAGATGAAGTTGAAGCTGAACGTCAGCCAGAACCCGCGCCCGCTGAACCAAACCGCGGAAATTTTCGAAAGCCAGCCAATGATAAGGAAATTTTCGAAACCTTCTCAAAGTGTGAGGTAAATGTTCCTTTACTTAAACTTGTTTAGAGTATTCCTTGGTTTGCTAAGTTTCTTAAAGAGCTATGTACTATTAAGAGGAAACAAAAAGAGAAGGGGAAGGTTAAGAAAGTCGCTCTTGTTGAGAATATAGAGAATGTATCTTCCATGCTTCAAAGGCAATTGCCTAAGAAATATGGAGATCCCGGGAGATTTACTGTTCCCGTAACCATTGGTGAGTGAGAAGTTGAGCGTTCTATGCTTGACTTGGGAGCGTCTATAAATGTCATGCCACTAAGCATCTATGAGAGATTAGGTCTAGGACCATTACAAGATACAAATAATACTATTGAATTGGCTGATCACTCTAATGTGCGTCCGAAAGGATTTGTGGAAGATGTTTTAGTGTAGGTGGACGGTTTGATTTTCCCTACGGACTTTTATGTGCTTGAAATAGAGATACAACCCAGTTTTACTGTTGGGTCGTCCGTTTATGAAGATTGCATCCGTTGTGATAGATATTGCCAAGGGTTTATTATCAATGGCACATGAGGTCAAGAAGGTCCAGTTTCAGTTAGATGAGGACCCTTTTTGAGCTATAAAATGACGTCGAGCCAACGATGTTAAACAAAGGCGCTGCTCAGGAGGCAACCCGAGGTAAGTTTTTCTTTTCATTTCTTTTTGTCCTTTTAGTTTAGTTTTAGTTGTAGTTTCGTTTTGGTTCTGTCGGGCTAACACGCATGTAAAGTTTTTATCTCGAAGAAAGTGCACTACGCGACGAGGATCCAAGCATGCGGCTGGATCCGAGCCCGCGGCTGGACCCGCAAAATTAAGTTTTCGGAATTAAGTTTTTGCTTTTTGATAAAATTAAAAAATAAAAAAAAATAAAAAAAAGGTTTTACGGTGAAACCCCCTGAAATAAAAGGTTTTCGGGTGAAACCCCCGAAAAAGCCCAAATCAGTACCAACTTGAGCCCAAAAACTTTACAAAAATCTTCTAACCCACAAACCCTCCTTTGTCTTCCTCACTCCCTCATAAAAACATCCCTCAAAAACTCCAAAACACAAGCCTCTAGCAAAACCACCACCACGCCAGCACCATCGTGGACGAGCCTTAACCCCGCGACCAACCGGAGACCCACGCCCGCGGCCCCACACCGGCGTCCGAGGCTCGCACCACCAACGATGGTTTTGCTCAAGAGTTTGATCGGATTAAAGGCGTTTGTGCAAATTTGGGTCAGATCTACATCGGTTAGTACTCATTCTCGCTTTTGGAGTTGATTTTCTGCCTTGTTGAGGTCGAATTGTTGTTGCTTGAGAAGAATTTGAGGAGATTTGGGAGTTTTCAGCCGCCAATGTTGTTCGTCGAGTTCAGATCTGGAATTCGCTCTGAACCGCGCTCGCGGGTGGAGCTGTGACAGCAGTCGCGCCTGCGGTGTGTGACACGCGCCCGCGGTTTCCACATTCGCCATACCCCGCACCCTTGGTTTTCAACCTGCTCTTGCGGTACTCAGTTCCGGGTAATCTTTTTGATTCTGTTTTTAATTCAATATGGAGTATTTTGGGCTACATAATCTGAATGATAGGCAGAGGCAATTGTGGGATAAGTATGAGGTTCGGCGTTTTGTTAGTACTAAATTCTTTGATATTCCGACGCTGATTGATCTTGAATTCTAGGAGTGTACAAAGCAGTTATTAGAGATTGGGGGTTTGGGTGGACTCTGCACTATGCCCGTTCCCACCTACAAAGGGCTTACTATTGAGTTTCTGTCTACATTTCGATATGTGGATGGTGTTCTGACATTCCATGCCTGTGATAGAATCTGTATTGTATCCCATGAGCAGGCTTATTTGAATTTTGGGATTACTTCTCCACCTACTGAAGGGTGGAGGAATATATTGGAAGATGGCAGGTTCTTTGACTTCTGGTATGCACTCACTGGCTTCCCATTCAACATCGATACAGGGGAGCAGAATAGTAAGATTCCACATCCTTGTGTGCGTTTGTGTCACAAGGTTCTGGCGATAGCATTTCTAGGACAGGGAGAGGCGAACAAGGTTTTTGCACATGATATGAGGATGATTTGGTGCTTGTTTCCTTTTCCTTACGAGTGTCCTGATTGGTTTGGATTGTTTATTGAGTCAGCTAAGAAGTACCCCAAGAAAGGAGGGCAGATTGGATTGGGTGGTACGGTGACATAGTTAGCCACCCGGTTTGTTACTATTGACGAGATTGAGACCCGCTATGGAGGATGATTGGCTGATGGCTACCTATATAACCATCAGGCATTGATTAGGGCTAATTGTTTGAGGGGTTCAACTGAGGTTGGTTGGGCTTGGCTTCATGGGCATCCTGCTACACCTTTTCTGCGTCTACCTAGAGCGTTACCATACGGTAATACTGTGTTTGATTTCCATTTACAGTCTGATGTGGGTGATCATGTGGATGAGGAGGTTTATGTGGATGAGGATGCTGGAGGAGGTAATTAGGATGATCATATTACAGCGTATCAGACTCGATTTGCTTCAGAGCCGTCTGGTTAGGCTGCTCCGGGCCCATATTTTGCAGCTAGTTGGGGTGTACCTAACCCAGCTACATATGCATCTACTTCTGCATCTACATCTTCTCCTTCTGGTTTTCCATGGACTGCTGATATGACATTTGAGGAGCGGGTGTTGACTGGACTACAGTATTTATCAGTACGCCAGGATGCTATGGATCAATCTTTGGAGGCGCTTACTAAGCATCAGAGACATGCTGCTATTTTCTTCCAGACTAAGTGGCCAGGTTATCCATCGTTTACTCCACCAGATCAGCAGTGAGTCTTCTGATTCCTTCTATGCTTTGTTTTATATTTCTTAGCTTCATTGGGGACAATGAAGAGTAGTATGGGGGAGGGGATTCACTGCTTTGCTATGTGATATATGTACAGTTGAATTTTATTTCTGTCATTTGATTCAGTTTAAAAAAAGAATTAAAAAGCGAAAAAGCCATAAAAAGTTGAAAAAAGGCATGTAAAATCCTGGGATGAGTTGAAAACCCGAAAGGGCGGCTCAGGTAATAAGCAGCTAACCTGGACCAGCATTAGGCTGGGGTAATAAGAGGTTTATGAGAGATGTGAGCATATGTGAGCACACCTAAAGAAAAATAAAATGAGTGATTAGGTGAAAACCCGAAAGGGCACCTAAGTAGAATTGAGTGGTTTAATCAGAGTGTTTAGGATATTATTCTACTTTGGGGCTTGGGGATTACATCTTAGATGTTGGTAGATCCTAGGATGCTCTACACTTTTTAGAGCTTGAGAGTTGATGTTATATATCTATTCTGGTGAGGTGTGTGTTTAAGTTTTCATGTTTTTGCTCATTATTTTCTCTACATGGGTTCGGGTTGTGAGTTGAGAATTTTTATTTTTCATATTCCCTCATTACTTCCTATGGATCTTATTTGTATTGATTATTATATTTTGTTTGAGCTTACTCGAGGGCGAGCAAGATCTAAGCCTACATATGAAGACTTTGAAGACACAAATCCGAGTTTGAGGTGAAGACTCGCTGTACAACGGTTGCTAAGGAAATACAAGACTGAAGATTCTACGAAGAAGAAGACCCGCGCCCTTGGGTTGAGACCCCCAGACCGCGGTGGAGTTCGATTCCGCAAGGCCGAGAGCTCGAGGGAGCCGCGCCCGCGGCTGCTGACCCGCGCTCGCGGGTTGACCTGGAGTCCGTGCCGACTCGTATTGTTCTATCTTATTTTTATTATTTTTATATTTAGTTTTATTCGGATATTCTAGTATTTATACCTAGTTTTCGTTTTCAGTTTGGATAGACAACTCTAGAAACTACTTTTTAGTTTAACCTAGTTTTAATTCTGCTATTATGGAGAACTAATCTTCCTTGGAGTTTGTTTTGTCAAGGAAGCCTTTGTTTTGAATTCGTGAGATTCTGGTAACTTTTCTATCCCTTGGTAAATATCAAAACTCTTGTTTTAATTACATGATCTATGTTTGATTTTATGAGCCTGATCACCTTGTTTGATTGACTTAGAACTACTGTTTGGATTAAGTTTGATTGTTGTCTGTGTAATCTTATTTATCCTTGAAACAACTCTTTTCCTAGACCGTGGACTGGAATTGAGAAAGAGTATTTGATGATTATTTTATGCATGAGAATCGTTGTTTGATTGCATGATTTGATTTCCTTTTATCCTTAATACTTTGCATGATTTGAATTAAGCGCCCTTGTTCATATCATAATTTTGCTTGGATCGTGGACAAGCGAAAATCTTAATAAGGACTGGAATTAACCTATGAAATATAGAAAATGGATGAATCAATGATCGAAGGATTGAAAAAGGTGGAATTGATTGAATGAACTCTGCTTGCTTTTAATTGATTTGAAACTTAAACTTGTCTGCTTGCTTAAATCCAAAACCCCTGTCTTTGTTGGTTGATTAGAAACACTGATTCTCTTGGGTTCGACCCCTTACTTGCATGCTATACTTGGTTTGTAATTTTGGATAATTTATTTTTGATCTCGGCACAATGACTTTAGTCGATTCAGAGTACAAAGGCAAGCCAACAACAACGCCAACCAGAATGTCAATCAAATTGGCAAGCGTGACATTAAGATCAAGATAGAGCCATTCAGCGGAGAGCTCAATCCGGAGAAGTATCTAGAGTGGGAACAAGATACAAACTTCATTCTAGATCACATGGGCTATGAAGAATGGGAGAAAGTTGTTGTTGTTGTTATTCACTTTATTGGGACCGCTAGAAATTGGTTGTTCCAAATGAAGGAGAATAGAATCCGAAAGGCCTTGCCACCTATTGAAACTTGGGGCTAGCTGAAGTTTGTCATGAGAAAGAAGTATGGGCCAGAAGAACACACCGAGCACATGAGGCTTAAAGTTGTCACATGCAAACAAGGAAACAAGTCTCCAACTGAGTACTTCAATGAGCTTGAAGATTTGAGCTTCAAGGCTGGAATTCATCATTCCCAAAGGTCTCTAAGGACCCAATTCATGGCTGGACTTAATCAATCCATTAAAGACACACTTGAGATTCAACAAATCAAGGATCTCAATGCATTAGTGCATTCAGCCCAACTACTCTATGAGCAGTAACAAAGGAAGAAGAAGGAAGCTTGGAATGCACCAAAGAGGTATACTTCTAATCCTAGTTCAAATTCCAATTCTTTTTCTTCTAACCCTTCAATGCAGCAAAAGGGAGCTCTTAGCTCACCTAAACCAGCAGGTTCTCAAGGCCAAAGATGTCCCACAAATGCACCTCAAACACAACAAAGGACACGTGACATACTTTGTTACAAATGCCAAGGAAGAGGTCACTATGCTAAGGATTGTCCAAACCAAAAGCAAATGCTCCTTACCACTAATGGTGGTTATGTGAGTGATGAAGAAATACCTCCAAATCAATTGGAGGAGGAGAACAATGGACAAGAAGAAGAGGACGTGGAGGCCATCGAACCGGACTGCACCGAACAACCTTTAACCTTGGTAACCATGCGTACACTACTAGAAAACGCGCATATAGCCAGGAAATTCCTGTGTGGTTAAGTTTGTGGGTAAAGGCCACAACATCCCCCACAAATCTCAAATTTTTTGGCTGTTTACCCATGAAATTTATGGTTGGGGCTACATTTACGGGAATATTGTCGCGAAATATACACACAGCTAAGTTCGATTCTAAGTTTGTGGTTATATAGCCATGGTTTGTGGTCATATAGCCATGAAAATAAGGGCTACGGCTATAGTCGCGGCCATATTGACACGAATATATTACGAAGCTAAATTCAGTTCTACATTTGTGGAAAAATTGTTGCGAAATAATCATGCAACTAAGTTCGATACTAAATTTGTGGTCATATTGTAATGAAAACATTGTTGTGGATATACTTGTGGCCATATTGCCGCGATTGACTTACGTAGCTAGATGTGGTTCTAAGTTTGTGGCCAATATGAGGCAAACGAGTTTTTTTTATTGTGGATAGAAAAATTCTTCATTTCGTGTCTTACTTCTGCAGAAATAGCCACGAGATTCGCCACGAGTTCTTCATTTCGTGAGAAATCTGCAGAAACAGTCACGAGATTTGCCCCGAGTTCTTCATTTCGTGAGAAATCTGCAAAAACAACCACCAGATTAGCCTCAAGTTCTTCATTTCGTTCTTAACAAATGAATCTACATTCTAGATACAAGCGGGAATGAAAGTACAAGTGAAAAGGAAAGGTTGTAAAAATAAATGAGGGATTGCTATCCCTAAGAGTAGAACCCACGACCTCTCGCAACCTAAAGTCCCGAAGACATCCGAACCAGTTGTGCTAGCCTGTAATATCCGTCATTTTTATAAAGGATAAAAATGTAATTTTATATTTTTTTTAATATAACAAAATATGTATATATTTTATTTCTCTTATAATGTTATAACATTTTAAATGTTATAAGGTTGGTTTATAAGGTTAAGATCATATTAAAGATTACAAAATTATTTTCTCATATTATAATATTATTTATGAACCATGAGATTGTGGTTTTATAATTATTATATTATGATAAAAATATAATCATTAATAATATGTGTCTTATTTATTAATTAAAAATTATAAAGGAATAATTATAAGTAATAAAGCTTATGTAGAAATATCATGCTATATTTATAAATTCCTTAATAAATGTTTTAAGATAATGTTTAATTAAATAAAATATTTTCTTTAGTAATTATTTATTTTGACAAACACTATTTTATAAGTTAATAATTTATTTGGCAATGCAAAAACAAACAATAATAATAATAATAATAAAATAAAAATAATAATAATAATGGACAATTTGCCTTCTCAACCTTTATAAAAAAGACTCGAACCCACGCCCCACACTCATAAGGCCTCTTGACCACTATACCAACTCAGTTTTCCAGTTGTATGGGAACTATTCTATAGTTAAACCCTCACAAATGGCGTTAGGTCATCTTCAACCATCAAAACTGACGTTTCAATGTCCGTTTTATTTTCCGAACTTATCTACACTAATGGCACGACGTCGGATGGGATTTCATTTGATTAATCTTCATGTGTTTAATTTTGGATTGAATTAAGGGGTTAATTTGGGTTAATCGTGTGGAGATGAATCGGTGCCTAATGGTCTATATAAAGGGGGTTGCGATTACGTTAATTTCCACATCAATTGTCCTCAAACATTCAAATTCCGAGCAAACAAAGAGAGATTCGAGTATTTCGGTCAGATTCATTTGGGATTTTTGTTTGGATTTGTTCCGGGATTTGTCGTGGGAAGTTGTCGGGTTCCGCCAACCAGTAGGTACGACCATGAGTCTGGCCGCGGTCGTGGTGCGAACTGTTGCACGGGGTGCGCCGCTGTCGTGCGCAACCGAGTGTCGCCATATGCCTGGTTCACTCCTTCGTCCGTTGGATCTGGTTTCAGGTATTTTGTTGTAGTCGTTACTTGTAGCAACCACCGGCTCTAGTTTCAGCGAATGGCGACTACCAGCGGAAGAGGAGGCTTGCAACAACCATCGGCTCCTCCGAGGCCAGCGACGATGGATGCCTTCGAACAGAGGAGAGAAAAGGCGAGACCATGTGTGAACAACGTTGTGAAGCTCGGCGTCAATGTTAGGCACGAACAGTAGAGCGGCGGTGAAGACGAGAGCTTGGGCGGCGTCGAAGAGGGGTTGCCGGACCTGAGTGAGAGATTGAAGGAGTTGTTGCTCAACTTATATGGAGGAGACGAGCAAAGGGTGAGATGCCTGACTGGAATTTGAGAGCGAGATGGAGAAAGGAGTTTGCGCGGCACTTCTCAAAAAGGAAGGAGATGAACAATGATCTCCCAAAATTAGGGATATAAGGGTGGAAAGAAAAGATGGGCTAGTGTGGGTAAACATGTGATGGGCTTCGGCCCATCTAAATATCACGCCCAAAACTAAGAATGAAATAGTCTAAAGCTAGATTGGCCCAACAATTAAAAAGCCGGGAATAGGTCGCAATTTCTATACGCTCAAAAATTATAAAAGTTACTAGAATGCGAACTCGGGAATTACAAAAAGAATATATGTAGGAGGGTCTTTGGACCAATTCTAATGGCCTGACCCGAAAAAAAAATAAAGAGGAAAGGGGGAGTACAGGTTGGCCCAAAATTAAAAATGTCGGAGAAGAGACCGTAATTTCTATAATGCTTAAAGATTATAAATTATTATATTGCTTTAAAATCATTCATTCTTATAAGAAACGTTATATTCATTTGGAGTCATTCATTCTTATAAGAAAACGTTATATTCATCTAGAGTCGTTCATTCTTATAAGAAAAAATTATATTCAGTTAAAATCGTTCATTTTAATAAGAAATCATTATATTCCTTTAGAATCGTTCATTCTTCTAAGAACTTGTTATATTCAGTTAAAATCGCTCATTCTCATAAGAAAACATTATATTCATTTCGAATCGTTCATTCCTCTGAGAACTCGTTATATTCAGTTAGAATCGTTCATTCTTATAATTAAGAAATCATTATATTCATTTAGAATCATTCATTCTTATAAGAAAACATTATATTTCATTAGAGTCGTTCATTCTTATAAGAAAACGTTATAATCCTTTAGAGTCGTTCATTCTTATAAGAAAACGTTATATTCCTTTAGAGTCGTTCATTCTTATAAGAAAACGTTATATTTCTTTTGAATCGTTCATTCTTATAAGAAAACGTTATATTCCTTTTGAATCGTTCATTCTTATAAGAAAATGTTTTATTCCTTTTGAATCGTTCAATCTTCTATGAACTCGTTATATTCAGTTAGAATTGTTCATTCTTATAAGAAATCATTATATTCATTTAGAATCATTCATTCTTATAAGAAAACGTTATATTCCTTTAGAGTCGTTCATTTTTATAAGAAAACATTATAATCTTTTAGAGTTGTTCATTCTTATAAGAAAAAGCTATATTCCTTTTGAATCGTTCATTCTTATAAGAAAACATTTTATTTCTTTTGAATCATTCATTCTTCTAAGAACTCGTTATATTTAGTTAGAATTGTTCATTCTTATAAGAAATCATTATATTCATTTAGAATCATTCATTTTTATAAGAAAACGTTATATTACTTTAGAGTCGTTCATTCTTATAAGAAAATGTTATAATCCTTTAGAGTCGTTCATTCTTATAAGAAAACGTTATATCCCTTTTGAATAGTTCATTCTTATAAGAAAACGTTATAATCCTTTAGAGTCGTTCATTCTTATAAGAAAACGTTATATTCCTTTTGAATCGTTCATTCTTATAAGAAAACGTTTTATTCCTTTTGAATCGATCATTCTTGTAAGAACTCATTATATTCAGCTAGAGTCGTTCATTCTTATAAGAAAATATTATATTCAGTTAGAATCGTTCATTATTATAAGAACTCATTATATTCCTTTAGAATCATTCATTCTTATACGAAATCATTATATTCCTTTGAAATCGTTTATTCTTATAAGAACTCGTTATATTCATTTAGAATCGTTCATTCTTATAAGAACTCATTATATTCCTTTAGAATCATTCATTCTTATAAGAACTCGTTATATTCATTTAGAATTGTTTATTCTTATAAGAACTCGTTATATTCCGTTGAAATGGTTCATTCTTATAAGAAATAATTATATTCATTTAGAATCATTTATTCTTAGAGATTAGTGGTTAGACTTTAAGGTAAAAGGATTGAAGTTTAATGGCTAGAGTTTGGTTTAAGATTAACAAAACCTAATTAGTTCACGTGTTATGGTTAAAGTTTAAGATTAACAAAACCTAAACCTCTTTGATGATCTTCATATGATTGATGTTGATATATAAGTACCCACCGATAACACCAGGGGTCCTAGGGGGCGGAGCTCCCTAGTAGGGGGTTCGGGGGGCAACGCCCCACGACGGTGGTCTCGGAGGGCAACGCGCCTCTGGTGGGGTTGGGGGCAGCGCCCCCAAAAAAAGGTGTACAATGTTTTATGTATTTAATTTATTTTATTATCATGTTAGATTATTATCGGTTTATATATAAAATTTTCAATTTCATACTTTTAATTATTGTTCTTTCCAGATAGGAAATTGTATACATAGGAAAGTGTTTTAATTATTTAGATTATTTATATATAGAAAAGTGTATTGGGTTAAAGAATTTTTTTTCAAAAATAATTTATAATTTAATCATCTAACACATTTGGTTTAGGAGGGAATAATAAAAGGAATATTTCATTAAAAAAATTTGGGCGGGCTGAAAATATTAAAAGGAGGGAAATTTTGGTTAAATGAAATTTTGAGCTGGCTGAAAATTTTGGGCCTCTTCCTTACTGATTAAAAAGACTCCTTGAACTCTAACCCTAATTATTTGTGCTGCTCACTAGATCCCTCTTCTCACTTTCTTCCTCCACGAGAATCCTCGTCTCCTCACTCTCACCAGATCCCTTATCTGAACTCCTCCAATGGCTCCTCAAACGAATGTTCTTCCTCCCATCACCACTTCCCGCTACTTCCGCCGTTGCTGCCGTTCTCGGCCTCTCTCTTCTCCCTCTCCCGCAATCTCTCCACATCCACCGAACCTCGATCCAAGAAGGCATGCTCTCTCATGCCTTGATCCGACTAGGCCTCAACACTCCGTCTCTAACTAGGCCTCACCACCACATATTCATTTCTTATTGCTGAGAAAATGCAGGTTTATGTTTGCTCATCTTGGTTTATGTTTGTTGAGCAAATTCATTTCTTATTGTTTAGTATTTGCTTTTACTAGGTGTATGCCATTTGTTCTTGATGATGCTGTCTGATTTACTTGGTAGAGATGGTGTAAGTGAAGGCTAGTTTGCACAAAATCTACTATATGAGATTTCTGATTTACTCAACGCTAGCCGCCAGGTCTGTCATCCCCTTCATCGCCGCCAAGTCTCTAGGTCCATCGTCTCTTCTCATTCCTCTTATTCTTCTTATTCATTCCTTCTACTCTCTATTATTGTTATTGCTAATTTTAATAAACTGATGAAGGATTACTAATTTTTTTTTCTTTTTCCACAACATGAAAGTATGTTGTATGCTACAATCCATTTGCTTTTATGTTTGTGATGAGCTCTTCATAATACTATACAAGTCTCTTTATATTCAAAAGAAGAAAAATAGCCACTCTTGGTGAAGCAAGAACAAAGTTTTCTGAATTGGTAGTCCAAGAAGAGAAGGGAGTAGATTTTGTGATTGTGGATGGCTTGGATATTGTTGAGAAGCCCAATACAATGTCAACTACTGATGTTGAATGGTGAGTTGTATAATTTTGTTTTGTCAATGCAGAATGGTGAGTAGGCTGGGTGACATTAATTCAAAAATTCACAATGCTATTATTGCAAGTTACATGAAACTCGACATAGATAGATTATAATTCTGTTCACGAGTATTAACACTAGGAGCTTTAAATAAATGAACTGTTTTTGGGGTAAAGCTGTGATTAGATTGTGAAGTTCATTAGCTTGTGCTGCATAAATTTGGCTAATGTATGGGTATTTGAATCAAAATGCATGGCTTCGACACAATGAACCCAATATTGACCATAGATGACAAATTGAAGCTAGTAAGTTAGTGCTAGTCTACTTGTTTGGTCAATTTTGAACATAGAGATGGTTTCTAACAATGGAAGGAAGAGTTGGCTAATTAACCATGCTCTTAGTTGGTTGTGCCTAATGGAAAATGACTATGGTGATATAATTCAATGATTTCACCCTTTTATGAGCATTTATATGTTACTGATTTGTTAAGGGCTGATCTTAACAATCTATTGTTAAGGGCTAGTCTTAATGATTCATAAGGGCTTGTCATTCTTATATGGTTTGAACTTCATGATTATTAAGGGTTGCTCTTTCTTGTATAATTCTTGATTTTATATTTGTTTTTACAACTTGTTCTTAATGTCGTATATCTATTTCACATCTAGTTAATGTTTTTTCTTTATGTTCTTAAGGCTGAGTTTGAACGCCTTGTTGTCGAGGAGCAAGAGAACGATGAATCATCTCAACCATGGTCAAGTGCTAAGTTGATAGAGCTTGAGATAAAAGCTTCACATCTTGATAATTTTTTTTTTGTATTTTTGGATGTGATAAAAGGTGGTTTTTAGATGATTAGTATTAAGATGTTGGTGGATGAAGCTAGTTGTTTTTTATGAATAATTTGGTATGAGTGAAATTGGTTGTAAGATAGTTTATTTAAGTTGTAATTATATTTGCATTTTGTTTAATATATGCATATGGATTGGAAATAGGTTATTATAATATATATTTGGTATTGAATATATAATGGAGGATTATAATATTTTGATTTTTAATTTTTTTTAAACACGTAATAATATAACCACAAATTTTTCCACCAAAAGTTTTCTAGGCCAATTTTCATGCTAAAGGGCCACGACATTGGCCATTAAATGTATTCAGCCAATTCTTAGCTAAATTGCATGCTAAAAGGCCACAACTTTACCCACCAAATGTTTTCGCGACAAACTTTGATACTAAATGGACAGGACATGTGGATGATGAACACGACTTATTTCTACCGAATTTAGCCATAAAAATACTTCGACACTACGTTTTTGGTAAAATAGACTCAAACTTAGCCACGAAGTGTCTCTGGCTATACCATGCATTTAGCAGAACATGATTTTCGTACCCAATATTGGGTTACATAGGCACAAATCTAAGGTTTGTGGCCAGTTTTCACGGTATGCTATACCCACGACCGTTTTAACCACAAACATTTCGTCCTGGGAAAACTGGTGGCTATCTTTGTGGCGAAGCTTTTTTCCTGGCTAACTTTGTGGCTTATCGCGTTCCAATGCTCCTGGCTATAGACGCGTTTTCCAGCAGTGGTACTCTTACTTTACAAGACACACCTAGGCTAGATCAAAGGGAAAATATTTTTCATACTAGGTGTACTGTGAAGAATAAAGTTTTATGCATGATAATTGATAGTGGTAGCTGCTGTAACATTATAAATGCTAAAGTAGTTGATCGCTTACAATTAAAAACCCAATCTAGGGCTACTAGTTATGGTCTCAATGGCATTAATGATTCAGATGGTTCTAATCTAGTTACTTATCAGTGCTTAGTTCGTGTTTCCATTGGTAATTATGTTGATGATATCATGTGTGATGTGGTAAACATGGAATGCACTCATATCTTGTTAGGTAGACCATGGTTATTTGATAGGAGAGTTATTTATGATGGCATGTTTAATACCTATTCGTTTAACTATGACGGGAGGAGAGTGTCTCTTCTACCATTGTCTCCCCAACAAGTTTTACAGGACCAGGTACGTCGAGATCAAGCTAGGGCACTTAGGCGTACCAAGGAAGAGAAGGAGGAGGCCGAAGCATTGGCCAAAGTTGCGGCACACCACTCGGTGCCCGGCGCACCTACAAACAACACCGGTGTTTCCCAGTCTCCACCCGGGCATTCTGGCTCAAATTTTAGGGCAACATCAATCACAAGTGGAGCTACTGAATGGCATGAAAAATGACGAGAAAAGCCTCCTAATTCGTCAAAAGTGTCGAGCTCTACTTCAGACAGTGCAGCTGAGACAAAAACGGGGCTATCTCCCAAACCACTCGGGCGTTTTGGCTCAAATTTTGGGAGCAATTCATAGACTCAGAGAGCTACAAATAAGAAAGAAGAACTCCTGCAAAAGGAGCCAAAAATCGGCTTAAAATGCAGTGTAAAAAAGCGTTCTCTAATAGCACAGTCTAGTACTTCTTTCCCTACTTCCCTTTGTTTACTTCTTATGAGGAAAGAGATACTAATCTTTAACCAAGACATCTCTCATCTTCCAAAGTGTATTCAGGATCTTTTACAGGAATTTGAAGATGTCATACTTGAAGAGTTGCCACATGGCCTTCCACCAATTAGAGGCATTGAGCATCAAATTGATTTGGTGCCCGGAGCTTCTTTACCAAACCGTGCAGCATATAGAGCAAGTCCAGAGGAAACTAGTGAGCTTCAAAGACAAGTGCAAGACCTCATGGACAAAGGCTATGTTCATGAATCACTCAGTCCATGCGCAGTTCCGGTGATTTTGGTGCCAAAGAAGGATGGCACTTGGAGGATGTGTCTTGATTGCAGGGCGATCAACCAAATAACAGTTAAGTATCGTCATCCCATTCCTATATTAGATGATATGCTTGATGAATTGCATGGTGCTAATTTCTTTTCGAAAATTGATTTAAGAAGTGGGTACCATCAAATTAGGATGAGGGAAGGGGATGAATGGAAAATTGCTTTTCATACTAAGTATGGTTTATATGAATGGTTAGTAATGCCTTTTGGATTAACTAATGCACCTAGTACTTTCATGGGGCTTATGAACCATGTTCTAAGAAGATACTTGGGAAAATTTGTTGTAGTCTACTTTGATGACATCTTAGTTTATAGCAAAAATTTGCATGAACATGTAGATCATCTTAGGGCTGTTTGGACACTTTGAGATTAGAAAAGCTTTTTGTTAATTTAAAGAAGTGTTCTTTTTGCTTGGAATCTACTATTTTTCTTGGTTTTGTTGTGTCTAAAGGTGGATTGAAGGTAGATGAAGACAAAATCAGGGCTATAAAGGAGTGGCCACAACCGACTACCCCAACCATGGTGCGCTCATTTCTCGGCTTGGCTGGCTTCTATAGAAGGTTTGTGCATGATTTTAGCACAATTGCAGCCCCTCTGCATGAGCTTACAAAGAAGGATACAACATTTAAATGGAGAGAGCAACAAGAGAAAGCCTTCAACACTTTGAAGGACAGATTGTGCAACACCCCGGTGCTCCAACTCCCTGATTTCTCCAAAGCATTTGAGATTGAGGTGGATGCATCAGGCCATGGCATAGGAGGCTTCCTCTTGCAAGACAAGAAACCCACAACTTACTTCAGTGAAAAGCATAGTGGGGCTGAGTTGAATTACCCTACATATGATAAAGAATTTTATGCTTTAATTAGGGTTTTGAAGACTTGGTCTTATTATTTGTGGCCTAAGGAGTTCGTTATTCATTCCGATCAAGAGGCCTTGAAGTATTTGAAAGGCCAATCCAGACTCAATAGGCGACATGCAAGATGGGTTGAATTTATGGAGACGTTTCCTTATGTTGTAAAGCATAAGAAAGGTAAAGAGAATGTGGTAGTTGACGCCCTTTCTCGCAGGTACGTTCTCTTGAACCAATGTGATGTGAAAATCCTTGGATTTGCAATGATTAAGGAATTGTATTCTATTGATCCTCATTTTGCTGAAACTTATAAGAATTGGATGTCTAGGGGAGAAATAGATTCCTACTTTATTGATGATGGTTATTTGTTTAAAGCTGGAAAATTATGCATACCTTCATCTAGTATACGTAGGCTTCTAACTAAAGTGGTTCATGAATCAAGAGGACATAGAGGGCTAGAGAAGACCTTAGAAGGCTTAAAAGAACACTACTATTGGCAAAAAATGAGTAATTATGTGCTTAGGTTTGTCAAAAGTTGTGTTGTGTGTGCTAAAGCTAAATCTAGATTAAACCCTCATGGTTTGTACCAGCCCTTGCCTATTCCTAGTTCATCTTGGGAGGACATTTCTATGGACTTCATTGTTGGATTGCCTAGAACTAGGAAAGGTAGAGATTCAATTTTTGTGGTAGTAGACCGATTTTCCAAAATGTCTCATTTTATTCCATGTCACACGATTGATGATGTTGTGCATATTGTTGATTTGTTCTTCAGAGAAGTTGTTAGATTACATGGCATTCCTTGTTCTATTTTTTAAGATCGTGATGCTAAGTTTTTGAGTTATTTTTCGAAAAGTTTGTGGTCTAAGTTGGGAACTAAGCTGTTATTTTCTACCTCATGTCATCCACAAACTGATGGGCAAACTGAAGTTACTAATAGAACATTAGGGGTTTTACTTAGAACTATGCTTAAAGCTAACCTCAAACGTTGGGAAGATGTTTGCCTTTTGTGGAGTTTGCTTATAACAAGTCAGTCCATTCAGCTACAAAAAGACCCCTTTTGAGGTTGTTTATGGGCTGAATCAAAGGACGCCAATGGATTTGACGCCTTAGCCATACAAGGGAAAAGAGAGCTTTGAAGCTGATAAGAGGGCTGAGTTTGTGAAGAACCTACATGAGAGAACTAAGATGCACTTGGAGAGGAAATCCATGAAGTATAAGGCCCATGCTGACAAGGGGTGAAAACAAGTGATCTTTGAAGAAGGTGATCTTGTTTGGGTGCAGTTTAGGAAGGAAAGATTCCCAAATGAAAGGAAGAATAAGCTAGATTAGAGTGGAGATGGACCGTTCAGAATACTCAAAAGAATCGGCCCTAATGCTTATCATGTGAACTTGCATGGTGAGTATAATGTCCATCCGACGTTTAATGTGGCTGATCTTTCTCTTTATGTGCCAGATTTTGATTCCGACGTCAAATCAGAGACGATTCGAGCTCAAGTGGAGGAGAATAATGCAGTGAAGCCAGCCATGTCTCCTACCGACGTCGATGAGTTGATTCAAGTGCCTTCTGGTGGACCAATAACTAGGAGTTGGGCTAAGAAGATTGCTCAAGGCACAACAACGATCTTAGTTCGATTGGAAGCGATCGTTGAAGGTCCAGCAAGACAAGATGGGTCACATGCATTCGACATCAACTAAGCCCGGATTCAATGGATTAATTATATGGGCCGAGTTTTACACTATTTCCTTATTTAGAAACATGCAATATCTTGTCTCACTTTAGGGCTGAATTTAGTAAGTGACCGGGTGAGATAAGTTGTTACATGGGTCAAAGTCAACCCTTTGACTTGACTAATCTAAATATGGAAAATATTAGTTTTATTTATTTTATGAGTCCGGTTCAGGTGCGAATGGGCGCTCATGTGCGCAATAAGAAAGAACAAGACCCATTGGATCAAGAAAAATCAAAGGCGCTTATCATTTCACTTAAAAAGGGGAAAAAACTGCACGGGCGAATTTTTGGTGAATTATTCGCGTATTTTTGAAAAAAAAAGGGAAATAGGACACGCGTCCAGATTGTTCATCGAAAATGTGGATTTGTTCATCAGTATTGTTGATTTGTTCATCAATACTAAGGATTTGTTCATCAATAATGTGGATTTGTTCATCAACACTTTGTCATATTTGTTCATTGGTTTTAGCATATTTGTTCATCGTTTTGTCGATATTTGTTCATTAGTAACATCAATTTGTTCATTGGTTTATGCATATATGTTCATTGGTACATGCATATTTTTTTCATTGTTATATTCATATTTGTTCATTGGTTTTGGCATATTTGTTCATCGGTTTGTGCATATTTGTTCATTGATTTATGCATATTTGTTCATTGCCTTTTCATATAATAGTTCATTACTAAATGTATGTTTGTTCATTAGTATCCTCTTAGCATACACCATATTATTGTAAAGTCAGATTCTTTATCTATTATTTTTTGTATTCAAAGTTCTAAATCAAACTTATCTTGTTTAGGTACTACATTGAGCACTTCATTCGTATTGTCAATTTAGCCTTAAAGCACTTCATTTGTATTATCCTTTGTATTCAAGATAGCTTTAAAAGTACAAAATAAAAACAAAAAATACACAAATAGATAGTCCTAAATGTACAAGTTGATGATATTAATAGTCCTCAATGTACAAATTGATGGTATTGACACATAAACATAAGTATATATCTATTCACAAATAGGATATATCAATGAACAA
The DNA here is from genome assembly GCA_964016875.1 of Fallopia convolvulus. Classification (NCBI taxonomy): domain Eukaryota; kingdom Viridiplantae; phylum Streptophyta; class Magnoliopsida; order Caryophyllales; family Polygonaceae; genus Fallopia; species Fallopia convolvulus. The sequence continues at coordinate 32,546,596 of OZ024730.1, forward strand.
ATAAGGTTATATCAATGTACAAATATGGGTATATCAATGAAAAAATAATGGTTTATCAATGAACAAACAAGGTTATATCAATGAACATATAGTAGTATATCAATGAACAAATATTTGTATATCGAAACTAATTATATGTGCATCAAAAACTATATAAATATTGTATTCATACACATAAATAAGGTTAAAAAATAAAATTAAAAATTAAAAAAGTTCAAAATCGATGAACATTGTTATCAAAAACTCGATGCGCAAATAGTTAGTATTGATGAACAATTGGTCAATATTGGTGAACAAATCGCTAGTTTTGATGAACAAATTGGGCACGTCTCATAAAAACGTATTTTCGAAAAATTAGTGAATAATACGAGAAAATTCGTTTGTGCCGTATTTTATTGAAAAATACGTGAATAATACGGGAAAAATTCGCTCGTGCCGTATTTTATTTTTTTTAATGTATGTTTAATCAGGGACGTTGATTTTTTGGAATGAACAAACGAGATTTATTTTCAATTCTCACATGAGCGCCCATTCGCACGGAACTCTTCCCCTTATTTTATTATAGACGTGTTTCATTTTAATAATATAGAGAATTCAATCAATAGGCTGATGATAGTTGGTTGAATATTCTCTCCCCTATGTTTTAATTATCTTCTAGATATTTAAGTTTGTTAGGATATTTTCCTTGAATAAATAGTAACATCCCATCTTATAATATGGGTTGTTACCTGGTTGTGGACCACACCTGGGTCCACCAAAACAAGCCTGACAAAAAATTCACGAATATTGGACCTTGCAACAAAGGCACAACAAGAAAACCTCCAACTTATCATTTTCAAAATAACTCGAAAACCAATACAAATGCAACTAGCTACTAGAACTACATCCAACTTATTAGATACTAACATCAACTCAATGTGACTATTTATTACCCTGTCCTTACAACTAGGGACTCAAGCCCTCAATTCCCACTAAGACACATTACGTTGAGATCGAGCATCATCGTCCAAGAAGTGATCTCCTGGAACATTTCCCATACAAGGATATTTACCTAAAACATTAGAAGTGGAACACATTAGCTAACAATCCTGGTATGGGCCAAACAAGCAAATTGAATATATAGATTGAACCAAACATAGATTATCAAAATAACACACTCAATCATTCATGTACATACCAAACCAATATGCACACCAAAATACGTCGTATAATTATATATACTAGCATATCAATTTCCAAATCAACACTCCATTCCACAATAACAAATAAGCACGAGATTAATCAATGTAATGCTCATGCAACATATATCATAACAACCAGCAACAATTCCTCCATAATCCAAACCATAATCATTCTCCAATTCAGGCAACCCCAACCTGCCTTTGAAACATGGTACACGACTAGCGTGCATGCTAAACTCGTGCCCATTTTCTTTCCCATCACCCTTCTTTCCCCGGCTAAGCCTCTACTAGAGCACTTGCCAAAACAATAAATTTTTGAAGGTGATCTCCACACGCCGCATGACTATGTCCGGGGTCTCTTCTCCACCGACTTGTCCGTGTCCATAATCACACCCGCAGAGATCAAGTTGCACACAATAACAATCATTGAAACTATTCCAATAGCTTTCAAATATGAAAATATACTATAGAAGAATATTCCAAAATAGAGGACCACATATTCAATTTACTAGTTTACCACATAACATGATCGCAAGCTAAGTAAGTCTAAACGACTTACGTTGAAGACGAATTCTCTAGGCCAACAACCAATAACTAACACGCAAAGTGGTCCCTGTTGTCAAATATAAAAAAAGATTTCTCAACAACGAGCTCACGAAAACACTTCTTAGTTGTATACTCCAATTCTACAATCTCCTAATCGATAAACGATTTAATTTCCGAATATCGATATATAACCAATCCTTAGTTATAATGCTTTAATGAGCCATCTTGGCGAAATTATAACTAATTATCCGTTTCACTGTTGGAACAACTTTCTAAACAAAAAGTGTTCCTCAGTAACAGTTCTTAAAGGTGACCAAATCTCGGATCAAACGGATTAACAACGAATCCTGAGTAATTATCCGAAGTCCTTTACCTGCCAATCGATGTCAAAACTTGTGTACGCTATAATAGAAGATTTGGAAGTCCGTTTCCCGAGCGGTTTGAACCTGTGGGACCGTATCAACGTCAAAATTATAAAAACCATAAATTTAATTAGCAAAGCGGAACCGAAAGGCCCTTACGGTGGCTCCGCAATCAACCCGCTAATTAATTTCGATCGTATATACCTTCACTCGAGCCCATGGCTCGTTTGGCTCGATCCCCAAGCCCGAGGGTGGTCGAGTATTGCCCGGTGGCAGCTCCCATGGTGGTTGGTGGTCGGACAAGCCAACGGTCGCCGGCGGCGTGGCATAACGAAGCAAGAAAATAGCCGGCGGTGAAGACGTCTTTCTACCCGAGTCCTGCATTCCGTCCTTACTCTCTCGCTAGTTTGGCTCCTTATTGCAGCAGCTAGCACAACAACAACCATGGAAGAAGGAGGAGATGAGGTGGAGGAGGAGCTAGAGGAAGAAGATGGTGGCTGGCGGTGAAGACCCCTTTCTCCTGAGACCATCGTTCCGTCCAACAACTCTCGGTTCCTTCCTTTGAAATGAATGAATGGATAGACTTTGAAAGGCATAGAAGATATGCCTCAATTTCCTTCTCAATTAATCTAGTGAAAGGCGGCTTACAAAACCAAACCCGTTTCGGAACGGGCTTCGCGTTAAAGCGGTAAAATTATGTACCTCAGATGGAAAAACTTACTAAATACAAAACGTCCTGTAAATTATGTAGACCAATAAAATCAAGTTTCCATGATTTTATCTTACTACCTTCAATTTTTAAGGCTTCCGTTTTGCATTTTAAATCCTTTCCGGTACATAATTAAAAAGATGGCTTATCTAATAAATATTCTTTTTTCACCGAAAAATCCTAGAATTCACACCGATCCATAAAATAATTTCTTTGTGATTTTAGTATATCACCAATAATTTTCTAGGATTTAATTTCCAACAAAAATATTGAATTAAGCGTTAAAATGGATAAGGAGGTTAAAATGATATCCGAGAAAAATTCAAAAATATCCTTAAAAACCGCAGTTATTACATTAGTACCCCCTTAAAAATGGTTTCGTCCTCGAAACCAAGGAGAACTCAGATCACAAGGAAGGATAGCATAAACCCTCTCACACAACCACTACAAACCTATACAAATGTTTGTAATACCCCCCTAAAAAATGTTGTTACTTCTGTACCAAGCACAATCAACCATTGCTTAGTTACCAAACTTCTTCATTATAAAGTTCATTAACTTTGGAAAATAACTCAGCATTTCCCGTCTAGTTTCTCAAGTCTTTTCTTTACCTCCATTTATTGGCCAAGGTAGCCTAATCAAAGGTATTTTTTATATTCACGAAGACATTAGAGATAGAATGCACTAAAGGTGGCAATGCCAACCGATAAACAAGCTTACCAATTCTTTCCAGTATCTTGAAAGATCCAACATAGAAAGCATTTACGGTGTCTCGCTTTCTCAAGGGGAATACGCCTTTCAAGGCGGATATAATGACAAAAACGTCGTTCTTTACAATGAACTCAACATATTCTCTAATTAAAACAACACACAACTGTTGTTGCTTTTGAGCAGTTAGCACCCTTGATCGTGTTAGTGCGATATCAGTTGTTGTTCTCTTGGCCAAGTCTGGCCCATGAAGAACCTTATCAGCATTGTCATTTCAACAAATTGACAACCAACACTTCTGGCCTTATAAAGCCTTAAAAGAGTCATTTCTTTACCGTGTAATCAAAATTCTTGTATGTGAATTCACTCAAACTCAAAGTACCATTCCAACTCCTGTGGAATCCAAAATACATGTCCTCGGGAGTTTGAATTTGTTTCCTTGAATTGTTCATCACTTTGATGAGGGAAGCCAACGCTAAAATTCAATTCACTCCATAAAGCTTGATGTCACTCCCTTCAAAACTTTGACATGAACCACCTATCTCAATCTGAGATAAGTCTTCATGGATGAATACCTCATCCATGAAGACTTAAATGCATTAATTCAAAAACTTCATGCATGAATACCTCATCTAACTTTTTGTACTTTCTTAGTCAACTTAAATGCATTAAAAAGAGCACTCTAGGTGAGTTTATTAACAACCTCCATATGCACCCTTCTTTCATTAAGTCTTGAATGACTAATTCCAAGAATCCATTGTAACATCTTCCCACTTTCCTTCTGAAACAGGAAGAGACTATAACATTTCATCTGGTCTTCTATGCTCAATTAGGACTTCCAGACAAACCAAACATATCAAAACGCACTTGGTGCCATTTCGCTTCACGTCAGTCCATCAAAAGCTTTATCTTCAATCGTTATACATTTACTTGTTCCAAGATGAACCAATTAAGCAAGTAAACATGCTTCCTTTGAAATAAGCTTTCAAAACTCATCAACAACAGATACACATGATCAGTTTCGAAACCAAGCAATCCATAATCTTGAATAACAAATCTCGGTGTCTTACCTTCTTGATCTTCTCCATCTATCTAAAATAATATTACTTTCCCATACTACTTTTCCTTGATCTGGTCAACAGATTTTGAATAACATCATAGGGGAGTGACACAACCTTGTTGTCATCCAAACTAAACCTTTAGTCCTTCTCACATTAGTTTCCTTACAAGGATTACTTCAAATCCTTATTCAATTTCCTTTTTGAGATAAAATCTCAGTATTACTTTAACCAATAATATGAAACTTATCCATCACATGACAAGATAATAACCTATCTTGTCAATCTTTTACATCCTTTTCTCAACCAAAACTCAGCTTGGGCATACTAACATTCAAAAGTAGTTATCTCTCTCAACTACTTCGAACTACACTCTTACGCATTATTATACCCACATATTGGACAATAATACCTTTAGTCCAATAATTTCCAACAAAATTGTCTCCATTGACAATTTTCAGTCTTTTTCATCAAAGAACTATTTAGACTTCACTTAACATTCTGACTTGTTGAGCAACCTAACTCTTAGGATTAAAAACATATCCTCACGTGTCCACTCTCTATATCCAACAACTTATCAGGCTAAGACTGAATATCAATACTAATTTACATATCCAAACTCTAGACCCATTGGAGTTCTGCTTAAAGTCCTCACTTGACTATCTTATCTCAAAGAGATTTAAGTTTTCAAGACAACATGAAAACAAATAACAACTAATGGAGAAATTACTAGTACATCCTTTATTCCAACAAAAGGATTACTATAATATCATTCCTTAGAAAGGGTTCCATTCTAGGTGTTCATATCAACTTACTTTCAAGGACAATTCCGCTAAAAAGGCAATGAATTTATTAGGTCATGACGTCAACCAAGATGAACTACTAGCAAACTGCTTAGAGAATTCCAATAATCGTTGATTGAAAACAATCCCAAACTTTTAGAGAAGTACGGAATTACTCCATGCTCTTCAGAGACCAACACAAATGTGTAAAGAATCTTACCAAATTTCTTTACTTATAATCGAACTATTCTGGAAAGTTTGACCATACTCCTTAAATGGTATAGGATACCAAGGATATACTAACTCAAAAGAGTTTTACAAGATACAAGATATAGAAATTGATATAATGCAAAAGAAAGTTTGCATCTTTTCATCTCAACCAACTACACTTACAAAACTCATATAATTGCAAAATTTATATGATTGCCAAATCATACCAGAAACGTGTTATTCTTTATGACCCAAGTTAAATCATTTATCAAATGGTTATTTCCAAATTCCCATCACAGCCTTTGTGTAATCATTCCAACCTTGACAGGAAATGTAACTTCTACAAATTTCTTATTTCGAGCTTAAACCTGAGGAATTATGTGAACTAATTCCACCATAAACCTAACCAAATAGTCAATGAACACTCATTTTATCTCTCCATAAACACTGTAAGGGCATACGTCAATCTAAACGACATCACTACACCTTTATAATGATCATATCTTCCTAAAAAAAACTATCGTAGGAATATCTTTTCTTCAACTAATGATAACCCGATCTCAATTCCACTTCTGAAAACACAATGGCCCCTTGCAATTGGTCCAACAAGTCATCATTATAGGACAATGTGTTCTTGTTCATAATAATTACATAATTCAACTCTCAATAATCAATACACCATCATAGGAAATATCCTTCCTCGGGTCTATACGACTCAGATCTTTCGATATTGATCTCATTCCCAACTCCACTTCACTATTATAATCTTCCCCACTCTAAGGTGGTAATCCTTAAAGCTAATCCCGTAATAACATTCACTCACAGCTTACAAACATCAGGTATATTCTAGATGTGTAGTCTTTCCTTGTCCTCTTGAAAGGCAGATCACTAGTATCCCACATATCCATCATTGTACAACTTGCCAATCCTTGCCACACTCCTTACTAACCTAAACCCTTTGACCCTACTTCTTTGACATACAATCAACTACCTTCGATCTCGGTTGCCTCTGCAATTCCCCAAACTAACCTAGATGCTTTGCAACAGCATTTTGATTAGGCACAACTCCCGTGCCCCTCAAATTCAGAAGAAATTCCACCCAGATGGCTCGAATCACATTAACAATATCTAGTGGTACTTCAAACTATGGCACCACTACTGGTCCAAAAACTCTTCCTCCAATAGAAGCATCTTATCCTAGAGTTTTTACATCTTCCACTCCCGAATTTACTTCTCAAGCTATCTTCATCCTTAATTCATAGTCTAGGATATCCAAATCATAGATCAACTGAAGATTAACACTTCACTTGAAGATGATCTAATAAATCATCATTGGAAGAAAACAAGCACATGCCCTTGAGAGCATTCTTGATTCATTCTTAATAATTGCTACACCACGACTAAGCCATCCTTCTTCATCACGAATGTCATCGAATCTTGCTATGATGACACTTTAGAGCATATATATGATCTTTTATCTATTGCCTCCAGTTGCATCTAAGTTATCATCCCCGACTGATCATCATTGCTACATTCCAACCTTCATTGGAGTAAAATCCTTATAGCTCGTATAGAAATCATCCTCAATCCTTTCACACCTTAAATCCAAAACTTCAATCTCTACTTGATCTCATGAATAGCATATTCCAATCAACTGAAATATTTATCCAATAACTTGATGGATATCACAAAACTAACAACCTTTCAAATAGGTTGACATACTCCAACGATCTTGTTGGTTCTCAATATTCATCATCATTGTCGTCATACTTCTACGAATATCGTTTATATCCTGTCACTTATACTCTTTATTAGAATTATACTAATGTTCAACAACATCTTTGTAGAGTCTTCTACTCTCTCTTGATCCTTTAAGCAAAGCTTGGATACCTAAAATAGGTCCTCCAATCTCACTAGTTATTTTGTGATATGGTGAATCGATAACCCAGGGGTGTTGTCTCATTAGATCAACCAAAAGAAATACGACTAGTTTAGACCAAATCTGACTCATATCTTCCTCTTTGGGTTAACTCGTTGATCTTCCTACCTTGATCATTGAAGGATGGTTAGTTCCCAACTATACCGTTCAAGGTCATAATCTTATTATATATACTTGTATTTCCAATATGGATTCTCTTATCTTTCTCCTCTCAGATAGTCACAAACCTCATTATTACTTGGTTGAAGATGTTTGGGAATTCATCCCCAACCTACTTTTTAGCAAGCTTGTCAAAGGTAATGTCGATGGTAGCTCATGCCTCCTAATCGTGTTGAGCTCTTCGTCTCATGTTTCATTCCTAATTAACCTAACAATGTCTATTGTGAAAGTCAACCCCAACAATTTGTCTATCACATTCTGGTATTATCTCCACTTAAGTCTTAAAAATACGGTACAAGATTACTTCCATACCCTTGTCCTAAGGCTCACTTTTCATGAATTGTAAGTCGGGTCTAAAATAGTCCTCCTTAGAAAGCTAATGCACTAATAATCATGCTTAGTTACTCAATTAATTTTACCAACCTTCTTTAACTAAGTGCTATTTTAAGTTTAACGCTGTCACGTCTTCATTCTTCACTGTGTCTACTAGTTCTTCCACTTATAGAGGTAGTAACATCCGTCGTTACACCATCCTCGAGAACAATTAGTATCTTTTTTTTTAATTAGGCTTACATATCTTATATCACTCATTAGTATTCTTAACTTGGAGCTCAGGAGCAATTGTGTTTCTCCTTCCGCACAATCAATCTTTACTTATTTTACTTATCATGACATTAATCTATCAACACAATCAGTTACTTGGATTTCTACAAACATCAACTTCTATTAAACAAGCAAAATGTTTACGGAGATCCTCTTGTAAGATGGAGATCCTCTTGTATGATGGAAGTTCTTGGCTGTACCTGCGTTCCTTAGAATTACTTGAACAAACCTCATTAGTTCCTCATGGTGTTTGTCATTATCAAAACTCGGAAAATGGCATCGTTGACCCGTTGTTTAGAACCAGAGGTCCCAAACACATCCCAACATACTCCAATCCCTACTAATAAAGCCTTGGCATTGACGTACCAAGGTATACATGGGGTGACTTTTCTTCACCCCTGAACTCAACATCCTAATAATAATTTGCGAGTCAGACTCTAAAATGACGTGTTGAAAACCTCTATCCCATGCAAGCTTGAGACCATTAAGCGCTCCCCACAGCTCAGCCATAAGGACCGAGCATGCACCAATATTATGGACAAAGCCACAAATCCATTGGCCATGATCATCCTTAATCAGTCCGCCTGCTCCTGCAACTCCACCTTCCTTCACTGCTCCGTCCATATTAATTTTAACCCACCCTTCATCCGGCCATTTCCAACATATCTCCTGCAAATGCAAATTAACCCTATTGCTATCCAAAGGAGAATTACCTGACACAGTAACATACTCTCTAGCCATGCCCGTCACGAACGCCGATTTTTCCTCAATAGCCGTAATCTCATCCTTGAAAATCGTCGCGTTCCGCCAATTTCAAATCCACCAAATAGCAATGGCAAAAATATTACATCAAGCAACACCATCAAATTGAGCCTTCACCATAATATTACTCCTGATCCATTCGGCAAACGACATCTAAAAAATAAAGGAACGAAGTTAGTAGCCTGAAGATTAATCCAGATTAAGGATACTTGGTGTTGGATAGTAAACCGTTAGCAAAGAGCTTGGGAACTGGCAATTAAGCTGTTCCCAAGGCAACAAAAAGAAACAGTTCGCAAGTATTAAAGACAGTAAAGAACACAGTTCCTTTATAGAGGAACCCCACTACAACCAACTAGTTGTATGGGTAAACCTCTACCTCCGCTTGGAGGATTTTGAATGACTTACTTATATTGATTGCTTTGTTCCTTAGTTACAACAGTCGGATTCACACTTCTCTGTTCCTACGAGTTCTTCCTAACTCTAGCAATACTAGTAAATCCTCTCAACTGAGTTCCTAAGCTCACAACAGCAAAATACAAATAACTCAAACCTTACACCGACTTCTCAATTCCCTTGCCTCTGGGAACTTCGGCTTCTCCGTCGTCGAGATCACACACTCACCGTCGGGGACTTCTCTTCCTTTTCTTTCTTTTCTCTGGTATGGGTGTTTGTGAGTTCTGGGAGAAGTACTCAATCCGAGTACTATTCATTTGGCTTTATAGTCCAGGTGAGCTTGGGCAGTCGCATCTTTCGTTTGTGTCCAAAATGCCCTTTGCTTGATGCCCAAGCTATACTTTCTTCACATGTGACTTTGGTTTGAACTAGGTCAACTTCTTGGATCAATCGGACTGTTGGATCAAGCGTGACAGTCTGATCCTCAGACTATTCCTTCGGGCTGTTCAAGACAGAATCCCGCGATCTGCGCTGAACGGTCGTTGTCCTCACATGTGAGTTCCCATGTCATGGGAAATGTCTTGTTCAGAGTTCCCTTGATGGAAACTCTTCATCGTTGTAAGCTTGTGTTCTCTTGATCATTTCTGAGAGTTCCCATTTCATGGGAACTTTCCTCTTCAGAGTTCCCTTGGTGGAAACTCTTCATCTTGAGCTTTCTGTGCCTTTTGGTCATTCATGGGAGTTTTTGGTTGTACCTGCGTTCCTTAGAAATACTTGAACAAACCACATTAGTTCCTTATGGTGTTTGTCATTATCAAAACTCGGAGAATGACATCGTTGATCCGTTGTTTAGAACCAGAGGTCCCAACAACGTCCCACCAATTTCCCCCTTTTTGATGATGACAAACCCATCACAAGATATGCAAGTATTTCAATGAATGATATGCTGATGAGTTCCTAAGTAAGATTTTGGGAAGTCACTTCTAGTGAAACAATTAGATTTAGGGAGCCACTTCTGGTGAGACGCTTAGTTCTTACTTAGCTTTTTATGCAATTGTTCCCCCTTAGCTTATGCGTGTTCTGTGATAACTTAAACTTTTAACTCATCTCGCATTTTTTGTCTTTCCCCCTTTTGACATCATCGAAAACAAGCAAAGCAATAATAGGGAAGAAGAAACACGCAATCAAATTAAAGACCAATGCATTACTTAAGAAAATATTAACAATGGGAACGCAAGTACAATTTTGTGGTTATTTTTGGATTAAGGCAAAAAGAAAGGAGAGATCATGGGGCTTCAGGGAACAGGGAATCACAGAGGCGCGTCAGGACTTGTGTAAGCTTTTCTTGTCCTCTGGCCAACGCTGCTTGGTCTCTGGCAATCTGGTCGAGGGTGTTGGCAATACGGAGCAACACTTGAGAGTTTCCCTCTTGTTCACCAGACTCCAGTTGAGCCGTTTCCTCTACAGGCTCAGAGTGCCTTATTTTCTGGACAACTGAAATGTCCAGTTCCCTGCTAAGCACTATTTCTTCCTTAGAGGCGTCGTAGAGACCCTCTTTTTGTAGGAGCTTCTTGATCAGCCCAGAATAAGGAAGGGAATGGGACTTGGAAGCCATGCACTTCTCCATATGCCCAAGGATGATTCTGGGAAGGTTGATGGGCTTCTTGAGGAGGAAGTGATAGAGGATGATGGCATCAGGGATATTGACGACCAGACGCTTCTTTTGGCACGGGATCACCACATTGATGATGAATTGGTGAGCGAGCTTGGCGACCAAGGACATATGGTGAGTCGAGAGCACTTTAGAGGGAACTCGACCCTCAAAGATAGTGTTGCACACCTCGGCGCTATTGAAGTCGCCCCAGAGCTTGTTGGGCAACTTGTTAAGTCCCTGAACTGGGACCTGGAGCTGAAGGCGGATTGTGGACGTAGTAAAGATAAACTCGTCGCCTTCGTGGGAGAGAGTTCCCTGGGTGCAGTCTTTGGAGATAGTGAAGTTATTGTAGAATTGACGCACTTGTGAGGGATCTACGCTCATAGTTTCTTTGCAGAGGTTCTCCCAGCCTTGGGCCTTGATTAGGTCCCACAGTTCCCCTAAGCCGTTGTCGTTTAGCACTTCTTCAGAGATGATGAGTGGAGGAAGGAGCTTCCGGCGTTCGTCCACAGGGTGCCTTGTGGAAAAGAGGTCCCCTTCCCTTTCTTTGTAGTGCTCTTGGACGTGTTCCCCCTCGGCTGTTGGGAACTCGTGGACACCACCATTTGGTGTCCAGGTGTTGGGATCCGTGCTCGCTCCTTAGCAGCTGGAGCCTCTTCTTCTTCTTCGACCTCATCATTTGAGGTCCCTTCTTCCTCGGAGGAGCTCGAGTGTGAGCCCTCCGCGTCATCGGCAAGATGACTTGTACTTGCCTCAGCACCACCAGCAGGTGCTTGGTCTCTTTTCTCCATGGGCTCTTCAAGAGCCGCGTTCTCTTAGGACTTGGTCCCTTGATCGTTTGTTGCTTCAGTGGGGACCTGGTTTAGCTCCCTCTCTATAGCCTGGAGATGGGCCTCCTCCTCTACAGTTCCCATGATGAGAGGAGGAGGGTCCTTGGTCATTTTTCCGATGACCACGGAGAGAGGGAGATCATCATCGTCCGAGGTAAGGGCGACGGCAGTTTTGGATGGAGAGGGAGAGGGGAGTTTTGTGGTGGTGGGGGATGTGGTGGAAGAAGGAAGAGAAGAAGAAAGGGGAGTAGAGAGTTGTGTAGAAGGGGGAGGAGGAGTGGGTTTGGTGACCTGGGGAGTAGAGATCCCCGAGGTAGGAGTGAGAGAGATAGAGGTGTGTTTTGGTGAAGAAGGATGGGAAGGAGTTTTGTGAGGTGGAGGTGGAGTTGAAGTTCCCGTTGTTGTTGGAACAGAGGGGAGTGGTGGAAGGGGAGTGCCCTATGTTGTGGGAACGGAAGGGAGTGATGAAGGTGGTGTTCCCTTTGATGTGGGAATAGAAGGAGGTGGTGGAGGAGTCTTTTGTTTCGAGGGGAGAGGTTTTGGAGGTCACTCAGTGATGAGGAGAGGGAGAGAAGAAGAAGAAGGGAGTTGACTCTGGGATTGGGAGGTCCCAGAGTCGGAGTGGAAGACGAAGGGCGGTTTGGTCATACAAGAACTGTTCTTGGAGCAGTTCAAGTAATCGTCAATGGTGAATAAGGATTTCTTTCTAGGCTCCGAAAATTCAGAGACCTAAAAGTGTTTGTGTTTTTTGGATTTGGAGGGATCTTTGAAATGTTTGGACTTTTTGGGTTTTGAGGGGTCTTTGGAGGAGTGGCGTTGTTTGGATGAATGGCGGTGTTTGGATTTGTTGAGTTTCTCATTAATGGAGGGACGAGAATCTCCAAAACTGTCAACAATGACAATTCCGGAGGAGGTGTTGGTAATGGAGGGAGGAGGAAGGGATTCAGAGGAGGTGGCGGAAGATGTCCAGGCCAGAGTTTCGTCGGCCGGAGGAGGTGGTCGCAAGAAGGGGCTTACTTGGTTGTAGAGCCCTTGGATGAGTACGTCTTTCATGACGGGTTCTTGCTCTTTTTCGATCTCTCGCAGTTGAGAAATGAAGAGGATTCGGGGGTTGGCAAGCACCCACTCTTTGATCTAGGCGAAGGTGTGTTGAGGGGCCATTTTTGTAGAAATTTGGAAAAGAGAGAAGGTTTTGGAGGTTTCTTGAAAAAGAGAGTGAAAGGGATGTGAAGAAGAAGAATGACAGAGATGGAAGATGGAATAAGAGTCCAAAAATGGCAAATGAGGGTTTTAAGGAGAGAGAGAGCGAAGGGTAGAAAGGGAAGTGGGAAAACTTCGATAACCGTTGCCCAATGAACGTGGGGCATCGTTTCAACTTCCATAACACGCCTCTGGACACGCGTCACGATCTCTAGGGAAGTCGTTTCAAAATTTGAATACTTGGCCCTTAACGCTTGAGAGCTTCTAACACAAAGATCCGCTTCCCAAGTGAGGGTTCTTCTTCGTAGATGAGTCAGCGTTCCCTTGCTAGTGTGTATCAGTTCCCATGATCTTATCAAGGTCAAAGAGAGTGAAGTGGTTAAGGGAACTTCACACTCATCCTTTTGTGGGGCTACGGAACTCAAAGGGAACCAGACAATTTGCGACTCGATAAAGGAGTAAATATTTTGGCTCATGAGAGGCGTTTGTCTGGTCCCTAGCTTAGGGTAGGTTATATGATCAATTGTCATAGTGGCTTGTAAAGAGGGATAAAGAGAACTCTGGTTGATCATGTATGGCCGAAAGAAATAAAGTTCCCTTGTATACATTTATCTTTAGACGAGTAATCATGGCATAGTGAAAGCAATAAATCCTAGTTCCCTATCATGCAATCTTAGATAAACTAGTCAGGCATTGAGAGAGAGAGAGAGACAAACAGGGACTTGTTTAGTTTAGAGTTATCATCCCTAGAAGCATTTGAAAACGCTGGTAGGGACGTCTGTCTAAAGCTTTGGTAAGAATGTCCGCAATTTGCTCTTCAAATCTACAGTGTTCCATCGAGATGTTCCCACTTTCAACATTGTCACGTAGAAAGTGATGCCTTATATCTATATGCTTAGTTCTAGAATGATGCACAGGATTTTTAGAAATGTTTATGGCACTAGTGTTATCACAAAGTATGGGAACTGGGCGAAAAGACATACCATAATCCTGGAGTTGTGACTTGAGCCATAGAAAGAAATCCTTATGGCACTATTAATCTCATCAATCTTGTTACAAATACTCACCGGGAGAAGAGCCGACAACATTGAATAAACCGGAAGAGCCGACAAAACTAACTTAACAAACATAACACGCCCCGCAAGGCTAAGCGCATTATCCTTCCAACCTGAGAGCTGGGTGTTGAACTTATCGATTAATTTGGAGAATGTATCCTTAGTAACCGGCTTATGCAAAACGGGCATGCCAAGATAGTTGCCCAAATCACAAGTAACCCGAAAACCGCTCACTTCTTCAATCTAACGCACCACCCGACGATTCACATTCTTAGAAACAAAGATTCTTGATTTACTCGTACTCACCTTTTGGTCAGAAGCCATACAAAAAATATCAAGGCAACGCTTAATAACTTCGATTTGCTCAACTGAAGCTTCCGCAAATAGCATAATGTCATCCGCGAAAAACATATGTGAAAGAGATGGACCATTTCTAGTTAAGCAGATGGGATTCCACTCCTTCCGGTCCACCGCGTCACAAACAATATGACTAAGCCACTCCATACACAAAATAAAGAGGTACGGCGAAATCGGGTCCCCCTGACGAACACCTCTAGAAGCGGAGAATTGAGAGGTCATTTCCCCCATTGCAAAGAACCTGCATCCTCGGAGACGAAACACAAGAGATAATCCATCTAGTCCACTGCGCGGGGAAACCACCCTCCACCAGAGTAGCCTCCATAAAATCCCATCTCAACTTGTCATAAGCCTTCTCAAGATCTAACTTCAAAATCATCCAACCCTTACCTGCTTTTTTCCTTCTCATTGAATGCACCACCTCTTGGGCCACCACAATATTATCCGTAATCATCCTACCCGAAATAAAACTCCCTTGCGTTGGGCCCACAACCGAACTGATAATAGGCTGAAGACGGTTTTCAATAACCTTAGTAACGACCTTATACAATGATGTCTCTTTATTTGGTGGTGTTTTTATATATGATTTCCTTTGTAAATATGTTTCTTTTTCTCTTTTCTTGTGTGTTTTGTTCCTTTTTAGCTTAGTTCCCGTATTTCTATGAGATTCGGAGACTATGCGCGTTTTATGTGTTTTGTAGGTGTTTTGGCATGGATCAAGGGTCGTTTTGAAGGAGGATCGGAACATGGAGCAAGGCCCGAGCTTAAGAGGGAAAGAGAGGAGTAGGCCATGAAGAAGAACAAGAGAAAATCCAACAAGATGAAGGTGGAACGAGGTCCGGACCGAGCTGGAACCAACGCCGGACCCGAGATGAAGTTTTCGACCTCGGACCGACTTGCACAGTAAGTCGGGCCCGAGGTTGCTCCGTGTCGGTCCGAGTCGGTTGCTGACTGCTTGGGCTCCAAGGCACGAAATTGTAAACTACCACTTTTGCCCCTCATCTATAAAGGCTCTCTTGTCTTCTAATTGGAGGGGGTTCCCACACTTAGCATGGAACCAACCCTCAAAAACTCTCAAGAGGATACTTGGAGAGCAAGGAGAAAGGAGAGGAGAAGGAGGAGAGAGAGAATCGGCCAAGGAGAGGGAGATTTGATAGGTTTGGTTGATAGATTAGCTTTGCCTTGTTTTGATTTTGTGGATTTGGGAAACCTTTGATTGGAGTTTGTGGATTGCTTTTGATTTGTGAATGAATCTTGGCTTTGGTTTGAGATTGATGATGTTGATTGCTTTGCTTTTTGATTTGTTTGCTTTCTTTGTTTGCCATATGGAGTAGATCTCCTTGATCTTGGGTTATGGGGGAAAACTCTAGCTAGGTTGGGCTAGAAACCCCAATTCCATAGCCTTGAGTGCTTTATCTCGGAACCCACTCTACATAGAGCTACAATTCCTTACGAAAGTAAGGAATCAAGGCTTGTGATTGGCAAAGTAGCGAAAGTGAACATTTGTCAATCTCAAGACCTTGCTTCGAAGGGGATTTCCCCAATGATCGATGTGTAGAAGTGGTTGGAACGAGGGCGAAAGCACTCGATCCTATTCCGATCATCACTTATTGCTTGAATTGGGGTGGAAAAGCCTTAATCTACTAGAGAATGAACCCAAAAGCCCAAGATCCACTTTCAATCTTTGAGTTCGACAAACCCAGATACCTCGGGCCCGACTTGCTCTACGTCGGTCCCGACTTCCCTCTTGTCGCCAACATCGGGCCCGACGTGACACTTGTGTCGGTCCCGACTGTTCTCTTTGTTTTCCTTTGTTTTAAGTTCTCCTTCCCAGCTTTCTAGTGTCTAGGCACCTCAATCGAGTAGATTTCCCGAGTGTTCGACACCCACCACGTGCTACAACGGGGTCGGGTTATAAATTGTATCTCTAGACCCTCGCACACACGAGCGATCAAAAGATTGGCGCCGTTGCCGGGGATGTCTAAGTGTATTGAGTGCCAATTTGGTGAGTTTCTTGTGTTTTGGTAGTGATTTGGGTGAGGGAATAGCCCAAACCCTTTGTTTGTTTTTGATTTGTTTTGGTTTGTGTCTTTGTTTCGTAGGTGTATGCGAGCTCGTTCCTCCCGAGGAACACTTGAGCTTGAGTTTGTGAGTGATCCAGAAAGTATTCTCAAAGAAGCCCGAAGAAGGAAAAGGATGGAGAATCAAGCTCTCCATGGTGATGAGGTGTTGGCTCGACTTAGGGCCGAAATGGCTAGATTGCAAATTGAGAAGGACAATCAAGAGGCGATGGCAAGAAGAGAACGGGAGCGAAGGATGAGAGTCGAGGCTCAACTCAACGCTCTGCCCCGGAATGCACGCCAATACATGCATCCGGAGTTGAGGGTACCCGAACCGGTTATTGTGCTTCCCGAGGTTGCCAAGAATTTTGAGATCAAGACGCAATTCATTTCCCTCATCAAGCGTGATCAATTTGAGGGCCGTCCACATGAGTGTCCCATAGAGCACATCAAACGCTTTGTGGACATGTGTGAGACGATCTCTACCGACGAGGAGACGTTGGAGTATGTGCTTCTAAAGGCGTTCAAGTGGTCACTTGGGGGCAAGGCCACACATTGGCTCGAGAGCCAAGTCCCTAGGTCAATCACAACTTGGAAGGCACTCTATGATGCTTTCTTGATGAAGTTCTTCCCGCCCTCAAAGACAACCGAGCTAAGAAGGAAAATTGCAAGCTTTCAACAAGGTCCGAATGAGCCTCTCTTCGAAGCATGGGACGGTTTCAAGGAGATGTTGCGCCAATGTCCTACTCATGGCCAAAAACCTTATGTGCTCCAAGACATCTTTTTCCAAGGCATCAATCCGGCAACGAAGGACAAGCTCAATCTCCACACCGATTGTGGGTTCATAGACTTGACACCGGATCAAGCTTGGGAGCTACTTGACAAGCTCACCGATTATGAGGCCATGTATGGGGTGAGTCAAGCTAGCAAAGAGGTGAAAGTTCAAGGTGAAGGTGCAAGGAAGTTATATGATCCAAAGGGAGAGGACATTGACAAGGATGTGAAGCTCCAATTCCTTGAAGGTGAAGTGAGCAAGCTTAAGAGGCAAGTCCACTACTACAAGCAAAATGCTAGAGCTTGTGATGAGTGTGGATCCTTTGCACATGCTACACAAGTTTGTCCGAATGAGAGCCAAGTGCGCTTGGCCGAGCGAATTGAGGAGGCAAACTATGTTCGAGGAAATTTCGGTGGAAGAGGCAACTTCAACAATGGTGGTAATGGCAGGTGGAACAACGGTCAAGCTCAAGGCTACAACAACAACTTCAACCAAAACGAGTCAAGGGCGCCGCAACCACCACCATATAGGCCACCGGGATTCAATGAGCTACAATCATTTGCTCAAGAGATGAGGGATGGGTTCAAGGAGATGAGGACCCAATTCAATGAGTTTGGTGCATGGAGAAGGCAAGTCGACAATCAATTTGCCCAAATTGCAACTCAAGCCCCGAGAGAGAATGGGAGACTTCCGGGCTGACCCGAGGAGAACCCTCGAGCTCAAAACAATCAAAATGAAGTCCGGGAAATTGGATTGAGAAGTGGCCGAAACCTACTCGAGCCACACATGCCTAAGAAGAATGAAGAGAGCCGGACCGACTTACCCAGCAAGTCGGCTCCGACGTTCCCTGAAGTCGACCCAGCAAGAAGATCGACTCCTGTGCCCCAGACCGAGGTTGAGAGTAAGTCGGGCCCGACGTACCCAGATGTCGATCCGACTACTCTGCCTCAGCTTTGCCCCAGGACCGTGATACACGACATCGGGCCCGACGTGGTGCCTAAGTCGGTCCAACCAGGAAATGTTGCAAGTGAAGTGGGGAAGTCCAAGGAGGTTGATCCAAGCAAGATTCAAGGTGCAACAACTCTTCCATATCCCTCAAAGAAGCCGAAAGATGTTGTTGAGAACAAGTTCAAGAGGTTCCTCAAACTCTTGCAAGGTTTGAACATCTCTATCCCGTTCACCGATGCATTGAGCGAGATGCCATCCTATGCTAAGTTTTTAAAGGAGATTTTGAGCAAGAAGAGGTCCATAGTTGAAATGCAAGATGAGGTCAAGACCTTGGAGTTACCGCAAAAGCTAGGAGATCCCGGTCGGTTTGCTATCACTATTGGTGTGGGGTCTCAAAACTTCCAAGACTTATGTGACCTTAGGGCAAGTGTTTCGGTGATGCCCGCTAGCATTTGGAGAAGGGCAAATTTAGGTGAAATTGAGCCGGACGATATGTCCCTAACTATGGCCGACTTTTCCATCATCAAGGCTAAGGGAATATTGGATGACGTGCCGGTGCGAGTTGGAAAGTACTTTGTTCCCGATGATTTCGTGATCTTGGACATGCACGAGGACCCCTTGGTCCCAATAATCTTAGGAAGACCATTCTTAGCTACGGTGGGGGCAAGGTTTGATGTCAAAAACGGCAAAGTTTCCTTTGAGATTGGTGAAGAAAAGGTCGATTTTCACTTCAACAAGGCTTTGAATGAGCCGGACGCCTTGGCTATCCTCAAACTTGAAGAGAGTGCCAAGAGAAAAGGAGAAGAAGTGGAAGTTGCTAGAGAGGTCGTTGTGTTGAGAAGTGATGAAGGGTTCAATAAACAAATACAAGCAAGGGAGTTGTTGGAGCAAGTTGAGGAACAAGATGAGTCAAGGATCAATGCTAGCCCAAGGAGAAATGAAGAGTATCCTTACTTATATCCTTTTGATGTTGGTGATAACCACAATTCTTTCCAAACTTTTGATTCCTACATTTGTTTAAGTGATTTGAAAGATGACTTAGGAGACTCCTACATTTGCCTTAGTGACTTGAAAGATGAATTGATAGAATCTCCTAGGAATTCTTTGGATAACTTTGGTGTAGGAAAAGAGGAACATGATGGAGCAAGTAAGGAGGAGAAATCTCATTCGTTGGAGGAGTATGATGAGAGAGGCCCGAGATCGGAGAGCCATGCCTATATAGACCATCGTTGGTGGTTTTATGGGTATGAGGGCAATGGGAATGGGCACAACAATGGCGAGCAATTCACCGTGTTTCACCCGCCATGAGCTTGAGGTTAGGAAGTCAAGCTAGTGACTCTAAACGAGCGCTTCTCGGGAGGCAAACCGAGCTAATAGTTTTCTTTTCGTAATTTTAGTTTGATTTTTCTTAGTTTAGCCTAGCTTTTCTCTAACCAATCTCTATCTAGTGTTTTGTGGATTTTTGGTGTTGTGTATTCTTCAAGGTTGTGTAGGATTTGAGGTGAGAAAAATATATAAATGGAAATATGGAGAAAGAAGTTGCAAGAGGATGGAGTAAAATTGGTGACCCGAATACTCCCACATCGAGCCCAGGTAAGTCGGGCCCGACACAGGGACGTCGGTCCACAACGTAGGTCCGACCCGATTTGACTAGGTGGAATGCCAATTTTGCCCTTGACCTAATTTGTCCCTTTCCCCCATTAAATACCATCCCCCACCTACCTACCATCTTCATATTAACCACCATTCCATAAATACAACCCATCTCCCTCACACTCTAAAAATCGGCCTCCCTCTCACCATACTCGATCCCCCATCCTCCCTTTCTTCATCTCGAATCCAATCACGAAAAGGCCTCCCTAACCCGATTCCAAAGAGAAATTTCGAGTTCAATCTCGTTCTTCATCCCCCATCTCGATCTAGGTTGAGAAATTTTGAGTTCTAAGTAGATTGTTTGTTTAAAAGTCCATTACTCTTCAAATCCGGTATGTGTTACTCGATCACTACCTATTTCCTTGGAGATTTTGTGGTTTCATTGCATAGATTGAGTAATGTCATGTTTGATTGAGAGTTTGAGCTTGAGCATCAATGGTGGATTTGCATGATTTGTGAAATTGAGCTTCAAAGTTGTTTATGCATGCTTGGATCCATTTAGAATTTCGATTAGGGATGTTTGATGGTTGAATTTGAAATTTAAGTGCATGATAGAGTGATTTGGGTTGATTTGAGGTTAGAGTCGAAGCATGAACTAGGTCGAGATCGACGTGCCCAGGTAAGTCGGGCCCGAGTTGTGGAAGTCGGTCCATCAAGTCGGACCGAGGTTGAGGATGTGTCGGGCCCGACATAGGTTGGAAGTCGATCCATGTTGCTTTTGCTCTCTTCTTGTGATATCATGTGGATTCATGTGTTTCATTGTTGGCTATAGCTTAATCATGATGTAGTATGATCATTTGCTTAGCCATTGTTAGAAGATATCCATGATGATTCATGTTGGATTGTGATGCATGTGTGTTTAGAGACTAAGTATGGGGTTCCCTTGTGTTGATGTGTGTTGATGAGTGCTTTTGTTGAGTTGTATGGAGTTTATCTTGGACCCTTTTGTTTGGTTGGATGTGTGTAGGTACCATGGAGACTAGAGATTCATCATCTCATGCGGAAAGGCCGAAGAAGAAGTCCAAGAAGTCAAGAAAAGAGCCAAAGTTGGATGATGTTTACTTGGAGGAGGATGAGCAAGTTGAGAGTTATGCAAGGTATATGGCGCTTGAGCATCACACAAGGTGGCTTGATTGGGAAACCGTGAGAAAGATGGACATGGATCAAGCTCTTCCAAGGTGCTACTCTCACATCGGTCTCAATGGGATGCTAAGGTGGGACAACACCCACTATCCCGCCCTCACCTCGGAATTCATGGCCACTTTTGAATGCACTTATGATAATATGGAGGACGAGGAAGGGGCGATCACTTTCCAATTGGGCAATGAGGACCACAATCTCTCTCTTAGGGACTTGGCTACCTACTTCGGGTTTCCATGTCCAAGAGAAGAGACCGGCGTCGACAACGAGAAGGTGAACCAAGTGTGGCGGCATGTGGCCGGGAAGAGAGAGATGAGAAAGGGCGCCACCACAACCGAGATTGCTAGCCCTCTTTTTCGGGTCATGGTGCGAGTTTTGGGATGTGCAATCTATGCTCGTCATGAGTTGAGCAAGCCGATGAAGGAAGAGATTATGTTGCTACATGAGATGCTCTTCCACACCGAGAAGCCCATGAACCTTGCATGGGAGTGGGTCAAAATGGTGCGAGACTTCCAAAGCTCCTCTTGGATCTACTTCGGCGGGATGATAGCAAGGCTAGCCATGCGTCTAGGAGTCAATCTTAACAAGTATTCTTCGGCTCCGAATGGTGTTGAGTATATGAACATGAAGTATTTCAAGAAGGCCAACATCATCAAGGAGAAGCTTTACATGATTTCTTTGGCCCCTCACTCGAATTATGATGGTGTGTCGATCCGGTTGGCGGCCAACCTCTATGATCTTTCTCGGTATCACAATTGGTACCAAGTGTGGGCCGACAAGCCACACTCATTTGGTGACCCCGAAGGTGCAAGAGAGGGGCGGCGACAACAACCTCAACACATTCGGTTTACCTCCCCTCCATCTTCACCGGATTTCGACCAAGATAACTTTGTGTTTGCACCTCGTGGGGAAGACATGGACGTCGATCAAGAGCAAAATGAAGAAGATGAGCGCTTCCAAGGCTTGATGGCCAACCTCCGAGCCACGCACCAAGCTCCAACATTGGCGGACCGAGGTACACATGGCGTCGGGCCCCACGTCCCTCAAAGTCGGTCCGGTGCCTTCTATGGTGATGAGGTCCCGAGGCACTATGAGCATGGAGAGGGGAGTGGTGCAAGGCAAGAACAAGCTCAAGGTGGCGGTTATGAAGGCTACGCCCAATGGTATGGTCCGGGAATGGTGTTTCCCGAGCGACAACAAACGGTGGACATGTCCTTCTTGGCCAACCAAATGGCCCATCTCCAACTTCAACAAGAGAATGTTCTTCAAGAGGTCCATCAAGTGAATCTTCAACAACAATACATGTACCAACAACAACAACAATTTCTTCAACAACAAGGTGCTTTCCAAGCTAGCCAAGAAGAGATGAACCGAACCCTCGGCTACACTAGGCAAGAGGTGGAGGAGCTTAGAGAGGTGGAGGACCAAAGGTGGCGGGTCCAAGATAGCTTCAACACATGGATGAGCGGGAACTTCCCTTCCCGTGAGGACCAATGGACGCGCCCGGATCCTCAACTCCAACCACCACCACAAGACTTCTACCAAGAGCAAGTGTACGATAGGGAGCGGCAAGCGAGACTCCAAAGAGGACGTAGGCGTGACAACCCCTTCGAGTGATTCTAGACATGCCATTGAAGAATAAAGAAATTGTGAGCTCTTTCTACTCTTCTCTCTTGCTTTTAAGTTTTGGTTTCCTTGATTGATGGGGACATCAAAATTTTAAGTATGGGGTGGGGGTAAGTGTGCTCATGATTTCACTTGCTTGTGTGTTTGTTATTTTAAGGATATTTGGTTTTCGGTTTCTAGTTTGTGTTTGGGATGTTTGTTTCTTGGTTTGTGGTTTGATGAATGACATGGATGATTGATTTGGTTTTGAATGGATGAGTCTTTGTTTTTTGGTTTAGAGAAATTTTTGCAAAAATCCATAAAAATTTGAAAAATTGTGTTGAAAACAACAAAAAGATTTTGTGTTTTGTAGTTTTTGGACTAGAAATTCCCATCTTAGTTTGCCAAATGAAAGTTAATGATGATGTGAGCATGTAAATTCCTTTGCATATTTTCGGATGGTTTAGCCTCTAAAAAGATGTTGCTTTTGATGTGATCATGATATCTTGCTTGTTTTATTGAACATGTGAGTTCTAGGATGAGATCTTATGCAACTAAGTATGAGTGACCCTTGTGAGATTGATTTTTGGCCATTTTTGGGATGCTTGTTCATATTTGCATATCCCTCATGTTTCTTGTGTGATTAGCTCATGCCTGCTTAGTAAAACTTGCTATTGCGGTGTTTATCTATTTTCCAAGACCGTCATGAGATTTATCCTAGCATTGTCACATTGATTTTGAACTTTATTCTTTTAGTCACATAAATGTTCCATATCCTACCATGAAGTGAATCCTTTGTTTGTAGCCCCGTTTTAGCCTAAGCCTTTGTTTGAAACTCCTCAAAAATATTATTCCTAGCCTTATATGACTTGACCCTTATGGGATTGGACTTTAGAAGAGAGGTTTGGATTGTATTTGAAGAGTTGAGATTCTCTTTGGTTTAAGGGCAAAGAATGGTGTTATGAATCATGTGGGTAGTGCATCTTTGTTGTGCAAAAATGAAAAGAAAGAAAGAAAGAAGGAAAGAAAATGTTTGAAATGGAAAGTGGAATGAAGGTAAAGAGCTTAAGTGAAGAAAAAGGGTCCGACCGATTTACACACCACATCGGGCCCGATGTCATAAGAAAGTCGGTCTAGTGTAGAAAGTGTGGAAAATCCAACAAAAAGCCTAAGAGCAAAGATGAAGTGGAATGTTAAGTGAAATTTTGGGTTGAAAGGAAAAATGTTAAGTCTTTTGGGTGAGTGTGAAATTGATTGTGGAATTTTGGGTGAAGTTGGTGAGAGTTTAGGTTGTTCAATCCCCATTGTAAGCACCACAAGACCAAATAATTCCCACCTTGAGAAATACGAAAAGCCCCATTACAACCCGGCCGAATGGAACCTCTTTGAGGACCTCCATTGAGCCAAGTTCGAATTCTTTGTGTACTTTGTTTAGGCATCTCTAGGTGGAGGAATTGGTGATATTAGCTTCAATAGTAAAGTCCTTACTTGCATGATTTTTGAGCTTGAGTGTTCATTGCTAAACCCATACACATGATGAGTGATACACATTCACATATCCCTAAAGTGAGGCTTAGTTGCATTGACTCTATTCCTTGGAACACTTAATCATGTGTGATGATGTAATCTTGCTTGAATATCAATCACTTGTGCTTAAATGTGTTTTCATACGAGGCTTTACTTGAAGATTATGTTTCGGTCTTGCTTACATTGTTATTGCTTGAGGACAAGCAAGTTTAAGTATGGGGTATTTTGATGTCTCTTTATTTGGTGGTGTGTTTATATATGATTTCCTTTGTAAATATGTTTCTTTTTCTCTTTTCTTGTGTGTTTTGTTCCTTTTTAGCTTAGTTCCCGTATTTCTATGAGATTCGGAGACTATGCGCGTTTTATGTGTTTTGTAGGTGTTTTGGCATGGATCAAGGGTCGTTTTGAAGGAGGATCGGAACATGGAGCAAGGCCCGAGCTTAAGAGGGAAAGAGAGGAGTAAGCCATGAAGAAGAACAAGAGAAAAGCCAACAAGATGAAGGTGGAACGAGGTCCGGACCGAGCTGGAACCAACGCCGGACCCGAGATGAAGTTTTCGACCTCGGACCGACTTGCACAGTAAGTCGGGCCCGAGGTTGCTCCGTGTCGGTCCGAGTCGGTTGCTGACTGCTTGGGCTCCAAGGCACGAAATTGTAAACTACCACTTTTGCCCCTCATCTATAAAGGCTCTCTTGTCTTCTAATTGGAGGGGGTTCCCACACTTAGCAAGGAACCAACCCTCAAAAACTCTCAAGAGGATACTTGGAGAGAAAGGAGGAAGGAGAGGAGAAGGAGGAGAGAGAGAATCGGCCAAGGAGAGGGAGATTTGATAGGTTTGGTTGATAGATTAGCTTTGCCTTGTTTTGATTTTGTGGATTTGGGAAACCTTTGATTGGAGTTTGTGGATTGCTTTTGATTTGTGAATGAATCTTAACTTTGGTTTGAGATTGATGATGTTGATTGCTTTGCTTTTTGATTTGTTTGCTTTCTTTGTTTGCCATATGGAGTAGATCTCCTTGATCTTGGGTTATGGGGGAAAACTCTAGCTAGGTTGGGCTAGAAACCCCAATTCCATAGCCTTGAGTGCTTGATCTAGGAACCCACTCTACATAGAGCTACAATTCCTTACGAAAGTAAGGAATCAAGGCTTGTGATTGGCAAAGTAGCGAAAGTGAACATTTGTCAATCTCAAGACCTTGCTTCGAAGGGGATTTCCCCAATGATCGATGTGTAGAAGTGGTTGGAATGAGGGCGAAAGCACTCGATCCTATTCCGATCATCACTTATTGCTTGAATTGGGGTGGAAAAGCCTTAATCTACTAGAGAATGAACCCAAAAGCCCAAGATCCACTTTCAATCTTTGAGTTCGACAAACCCAGATACCTCGGGCCCGACTTGCTCTACGTCGGTCCCGACTTCCCTCTTGTCGCCAACATCGGGCCCGACGTGACACTTGTGTCGGTCCCGACTGTTCTCTTTGTTTTCCTTTGTTTTAAGTTCTCCTTCCCAACTTTCTAGTGTCTAGGCACCTCAATCGAGTAGATTTCCCGAGTGTTCGACACCCACCACGTGCTACAATGGGGTCGGGTTATAAATTGTATCTCTAGACCCTCGCACTTCCAGCGGATCAGTATTATACAACTTTTTAAAATGCTCAACAGCCAACACTTCCAACTCGTTACTTTTATCAACCCAAACGCCCTCCTCATTCTTGATAACTTCCACTCTATTTCCTTTCCGCTTAATAATTGTAAATGTGTGAAAAACGACGTGTTACGATCTCCATGTTGGAGCCATTGCACTCTTGACTTTTGCATCCATAAAATCTCTTCTTGCTCAAGCACCTTCTCCAACTCCTTTTATAACTCCTTCTCCATATTTAAAAGATTAACCGAATTCAACCGATTAGGATTCCCTTGAATATGCTCGAAACGACTAAGCAACTTTCTCTTCTTATGATGAATGTTCCCAAAAACTTTCTTGTTCCACTCAATTAAATCATCTTTCAACATGGCAAGCGTACCGGAAGTATCCAAGCTTCCACACCAACTTTTTTTGACCTTATCATTAAAATCGGGATGGGAGAACCACGCCACTTCAAAGCGGAAAGGGTGCCTAATTTCTGTTACATGACAAAGATGGGCTAAACGTCAACAACAAGGATTATGATCCGACAAAAATCTCGGGAGATGCCGAACAATAGCCTCAGGCCAATGATTTCTTCCTACCACATCCATAAAAACACGGTCCAATCTCTTAGACACAACCGAAGACGGAGAGAGTCTCCTACTCCAAGTGAACCTCGGACCCGTAAACTCAAGATCAATGAGACCAAGATTATTTCTCCTAGCGTTAAAAGTTGACGAATCAGCGTGAAGACCACCAAAGCCTCCTTCACGCTCATAATTAATCGTAATGCAATTGAAATCGCCTCCCACAACAACCGGGCTCGGGACATTCGTGATTGCCCTGTCAAGATCCTTCCAAAACTTCTTTCTCCTGTCAAATGTAGGCGGCCCATACACAACAAACACTCCCCCATCCGAATACGTAGCATGAATGAAGCATTTGTTCTTCTCAGCAATAGTAAGACGGACATTCATCTCTTTCTAGAAAATCCAAACCCCTCCAGCATAGCCCGACGCTTCCACTCTTTCAAACATTCCTCCCACAGTAACCGGGACCGGGACATTCCTGTTTGCCATGTCAAGATCCTTCTAAAACTTCTTTCTCCTGTCAAAGGTAGGCGGCCCATACACAACAAACACTCCCTCATCCGAACACGTAGCATGAATGAAGCATTTGTTCTTCTCAACAATAGTAAGACGTACATTCTAATCTTTCTAGAAAATCCAAACCCCTCCAGCATAGCCCGACGCTTCCACTCTTTCAAACTTTGAGAAGTCACATCTGACCATTCTATCACAAATCTTATCCGCTCTCTCTCCGGAGACTCGAGTTTCAAACACCGCCAAGATATCCACATTATTATTCCGACACATATAGCGAATTGCTCTTCTAAAACCCGACTTTCCTGCACCGAAATAATTCCACAATAAGACATTCATTATAACACAATATGATAAAGAAAAAAGGAACCAGAAGGGGAAATCAGATTGGCCCTTGGGCCACACCACCCTCCGGCATTGCGGAATCATCGTCCTCTTGACTATTGCTATGAAGAGAAATCACTCCATTGACCACTTGATGACAGTTTTCTCTTGTAGTATGATTTGGGGGTCGATCCTTGTAAATTATAGCAGGATCTAAACTCGTCTTCCCCTGATCTAAAGCCACTGTCTTTTCCACCACATACGAGCCCTGTTGATGACTAATCTCCTCTTCCGAAGTACGTGGTCTTTTAGAAACAATACCATGCAAACCCTCCCGGGGCTCTTTATGAGCAATTGGAGTACTTGTTTTGGGGGTGAACACTCCTACCCTTCTGCCCAATTTAATGGCCTTTTTACCTACATGAGTTTTATGTTGAACAAGCCCATTGTTAAACACTTGGATGAAATTGTCTTGGGCTATTGGGCTTGTAGGGCCACCACTCTCAACTTTCTTTTTTCCTTCAACTACTGATTCGCTTCCCACGCTTGAGGAACTCGTCTCCACATTGAAAGCTTTTTTCTCGTTAATGGCCTTTTTGCATAACTTCCCGCTCGACGGAACCGATATCCCCTGATTTAAGGAGACTTCCATAATAGAATATGTTATAATATCTTCCCTTTCCTTATCCATTATTCTGAGAGCACCGAACCTATTTATCTGAGGAAATAATTTGCTTGATTCCGGGTCCACCTTATTCTTGCCTTTATCCAACGTCGAAAGACCTTCCTTAGACTACTCTTTCCTACTATTACTGGATCGTTGTTGCGATTGATTTCCTTTCGCGTTAACTTTCCGTCTTTCAACTTTCATCCAATTACCATAATACCCCTTCTTTTCCCCAGCATTTGAAACATTGGCTTCCAACGCCTGTTCAACCCCCACCACAGTTCTTGATTCTTCCGGGCTAGCAAGAGCATTTTGCGGCGTACCACTTCCTTTCTCTTTTACACTACTTGCACCAGCCTCCCGAACACCCGCTTTTTGTTGAGAAAGGACACTCGGCTCTCCTAGTCTATAGGGACAATGGGTTTTGACGTGACCAAACTGGCCACACTCGAAACAGATGGTCAGGAGACCTTCGTACTCAATAAGGAATCTATCCCCATTGATACTCATGGACCATTTCAATGGCTTCTCAAGATCGAGTTCCACGCAAATGCAGGCGAACCTACCCCTATTGGTATATAAAGTTTTCTGATCAACCTTTATAGGGCGTCCGACAGCAGCAACAATTTTTAACATGATTTTCTCCTCATAGAGAGTCACCGGAAGATCAGAAAGCTTAATCCATGTGGGAGCGGTCTTGATTGGTTCAGTCATACTAAACTTAGGGGACAAACTACGGACGATCAAACATCTCCCGAAGATCGTCCATGGCCCATTCGTGAGAGCGGACATGTATTCCTCTTCCCTTAAGAATCTGACCAGATAACACCCATTTGAGATGTCAAGATTTTTATACCTCGAATTGGATCGCCATATCTATAATCTTTTTCTCCATGATGTGAAAGGCGATCGGATGACCAAGGAGCTTCACAACTACTGAACATTACCAAACGGATGCTAGGGCATCCATAACATCATTTGCAATGACAATAGCCGGATCCCCGTCTTCACCATCCGAGAAATGGATCTGAACTTTCCCTTCAAGAAAATTCTTTATTAAGAATCGTTTTTTGTTGCATAGCACTCCCAACAACCACCTCCTTCCATGACCCCGGTCAATCCGGAGGATCCCCCAGAGGGTGATCCCTATTGGATCTTCCATCGTTACTTCATTCTCATTACCCACACCCACCGGATTTTGCACCGGTGCCGACACAGTTGACATAGAATAACACTCAAGACAAGGGAGCAAAAAAAAAGAGTTTTCTAAGAGAGCATTTTCTTCCTACCGATGAATTTAATCATCTAAAATATTTGGACATAGAGATGTAGTTTATCCTTGGTTCACATATAATATAAATATGTTTATATATTATTATGCAAGGTTCCCGTTTTAGTAATTCATGTTCAGAGTTTTAAGTTCATATATAAGTTGCACATGTTCATGATATATAAATATGAGAGATTCATGTTTTATGTTCTCGTGTTTATACTCAATCGAATCATTCCACATACATGCAATAAATCGCTTAAAGAAAATGTAGTTAAAAACCTAGTTTTTTTTGAAGTACAGATCGGATGGCCAAGATCCGTCCACAATTTTCATGATAAGAGCAATACTCATTTGATCCAATGCCTATATCAAATATATCATAATTTCACCTAATATAATAATATATTTAAGGTTGAATAATTTTTAAATAATTGTATAAAATGAAATCCTAAACAATAAGTAAACTTATATTTACACAAACTATATTACCCGGGTCCGTTGATTTTGAGTTTCGGAAATTTTCGGGCTGGTTCATTTCAATTTCAGGTCCATTCAGATAATATCATGTTCGGGTCATTTTCAGGTTCAATTGGTTTGATTTAGGTCGGTCGGTTATTGGATCGGGTGAATCGGGTGGGTTCATGTTTTAACAAGCCTACAAACCATTTCATGTTCTTTTGCAATATTATTAGACGTACGTCTTATCTTTTTTGCTAAAATTGATCAGATTGATTCTCTATAAACAAATACTTTGCATTTATGTTTTTAGCTTCAACTAAGATATAAGATTGAGATGCGCATCGTACAAGATTGATTCGAAACATACCAAACATTTATGTAACAAAATACAAGATAAGGGAACACATACAGAATCAAGACAGATCAAATTACGAATGGAGTGATCTAATTAAACAATGTCTTATTATGAACCAATTTCACAAACAACTCATCCAACTCTCCAAGCATCGATCATAACTATGATTAATAAATTTGAGGAGGAACGAAGATGGAGCTAACCCAACATTAATGATTAATGAATATTATACATGCATTAATTAGAGTGGAGAGCGGTTCTTGTGGAAATTGTCAATGAAGGCGGACGCCCTTCGATCGATTCCGGGCTCGGCCACCCAATAGCGCCTGTCTTCGTCGCTGGCGTACATCCTCCTCACGTACACTTGCTCATCCCACGACGCCTCGTCTCCTCCTCCCCAGCAGCACAACGCTTTCAGAAACCCTAATATCCATCCCACGCGCTCTTTCCTCCTCCTTCCTCCACCTTCCATATATTCCCCAAATGGCCAAATGCAAGTACGTAGCGTATGTACGTACGTTCTTGATTAAAAGCAAGCGAGTGATGAGCAAGTATACGTGCTTGTGAAAGTACACCGAGTGAGATGATATATATACAGAGAGAGGGAGGGGGAGGGATGTGCGGTTCAGATTGATTCTGAACAGCTGTTAGTAACTATGTTATTCGATCCTCTTCTTAGTGACTCGTGAGGCTCCAACAAAAGGGGTGGGAAAAGCTGCTGGTTTTCAAGCTAGCTGCTAGTGTTTTTTTTCTTTCAATTCTCTAATTAAGTTGGAGCAATTAATTTATTATGCCAGCAATTGTACGCAGGTGTCATGCTTAACGTAACTGTTGAGATCTTTTCATCTATATGTTAGATATGTTATAAGTGATTATTATTTTTATATATGATGATTCTTTAATCAGCAAGTTGTTCCTCCCTATGCTATAAGTATAACAAGACCTTTCCTTGATGGTTCTTGCCGTACCTTTCTATTTTCTCTTTACTGTTTCTTAACAGGCAAGTTTTTGGATTGGCAGCTTTTGAATGTTTGTTAATGTTTAAATATATATTTGTACAAATTCAATCAAAGGAATATATAAATGTGAATGCGGTTGGGTTTGGCTTGCAAGCACTTCCGCACAACTCTCATAGTTCTCTATTAAAACATACTCGTATACTTCATCACAACTACTAGGTTCTACTAAATTGTGTTCAGAGGAGAATTGGTGGGTTGTACTATTTTCAAATCTTTATCACCAATTTATGCTAAAATACAGTCTATTAGATATTATTTTTATTAATATTAATGACACTTTTTGTTTACAAATATCACATTATATTGACGACACTTATTGTGCATTGATACATCCAAATTCAACGTACCCCATAAGTGTAGTGTATGAGATTGATTTACGTACAAAAGTGTCAAATTCAAAGATTATGTGATACCAACTGTTATCCTAAACTAATAATAGATTAAGCCTAAATAATAAATTTGGAGTGTTCTACAATAATGAATGAGCTATGACTAGTGTTGGATCGTGATGTGTTATTAGAGAGTCAAGAACAGACGTTGGAATGTTCCCAAGGCAGCAGAATTAGGACAGAAAAACACAAGTAATAAATCAGGATTGAATACAGTTCCCTTATAGAGGAACTTCACTACAACCAACTAGTTGTATGCGTAAACCTCTACCTCCGTTTGGAGGATTTTGAATAACTTCCTTCTTTTATTGATAGTTCCCAAAGCTATTACAAGGCAAAGCTCAAACTTCTCTGTTCCCAACAGTCACCGAACTTTGGAAACACTAATGAGCTTTCTCAACCTAAGTACTAGGACAACATATATATCACCTAAAACAAGGAACTCGAACCTTACACTCTACGCTTGTATCTTGACGTAGTTCCCTTTCACTAAGGAACACTGATTCACCGTCGCCAAGTTCACATACTCGTCATCGAGGACTTCTCTTGGTTGCTCTATTATTGACTAGCTCCTTTTTAGATTGTTTGAGGCTTTTTCGAGAAGTATCTTGCAAGTACACTAATCACTGGCTTATATAATCTCTTGAGGCTTGGGGCTGAATCTTCATTTTTCTCTTGTCCAAAATGCCCTTGCTAGCCAAGTGTGTACTTTAATTTCTTCACGTGTGATTCTATTTGAAATTGGTCAAATCTTGAAGCTAATCGGACCATTGGATCAATCGGCTCAATCTGAGGAACAAACTACGCCTCTGCTTTGTCTTCACATGTGAGTTCCCATGTCTTGGGAACTTGTCTCTCAAGAGTTTCCTTAATGGGAATTGCTTCTATCATTTAGTCGTCTTGTACGCTCTTGTGTTCCCTTAGGGGAATGCCTGTTCAACCTGAAGTTCTCTTGAAATACTTGAACATAAAACTTTAGTTCCCATATGGTGTTTATCATTATCAAAATTGGATAGGATTGTTGTTCCGATGTTGTGGAATGCGAGTTCCCAACACCGTCCAAACAATTTCCCTCTTTTGGATGATGACAAACCCATTTCAAAAGACAAGTATTTCAATGTGTGAGAGATCATGAGATGCAGATAAGTTCCTAAGTGCAATGCATATGAGTGATAAGTTGTTTGGGGTAAACCACTTCAATGGACAAGGTAGTTCTTAATTACTTAGCATTTTTTAGCCGTTAGTTCCCCCTTAGAAAAAGCAAGTCTAAGATAGCTACAAACAATGCATCTCACACATTTTTTCCTCCCCCCTGACGTCATCGAAAAGTGGGGGGAGACAAAGAGAGAGAGAGAGAGAGAGAGAGAGAGAGAGAGAGCTAGGGAGCTTGGAGGATAAGATCATGGGGCCATAGGCTTGAGATGATCCCAAATCTCAATGAAGATTTCCAACATTCGCTCACAAGTGACGTCTATGTGTTGAAGCACCTGGTTGTTCCCAACAGACGCTTCACTAGAAGGGAGAGTTCCCGTCTCTTATTCCTTTGGCACCTTAGAGTGATGCATCTTCTATATTAAGGTCACGTTCAGTTGCTAACTGACTTTCACTTCTTCCTTTGTAGTGTCATAGATACCTTCCTTGATGAGAAGTATCTTGATCAGAGAAGCATAAGGAAGAGAGTGGGTAGGAGAGGCCAAACACTTGTTAATGTGCCCGAGGATGATCATGAGCATGTTGATGGGCTCCTTTTGGAGGAATTAGTAGAGGAGAATGACGTCCTGCATGTTGAGTTGGGTCCTCTTTTCTTGTTTGGGGATCACAACCTTTATGATGAACTGATGAGCCAGCTTGGCTAGGAGGGACAATTTGTGTGTGGGATAGACTTTGGTGGGAACATGGCCATCATAGAGACGAAAGAGAATCTCATCTCTGTTGTAGGTGTCCCAATTCTTGATGGAGAGAATCTCATCTCTTTGTGTGGGATAGCCTTTGGTGGGAACATGACGTTGAAGGAGTACTTATTGCTGTGGAGGGTAAGAGTTCCCTGCGTGTCGTCCTTGTCAACCTCAAAGCAGTTGTAGAAGAGTGGGATCTGGTCAGAATCGAGCTTTCTTCTATTTGGCATTGTTGTGAAGTGATACAAGATTTCTACTATTTCATGTCATGTGACTCGAAGAACCACTGTCAAAGTACTAGCTTTTGTTCTCATCCACTTCAACCTACAATGAAAGGATTAAGTTTTACCGACCCAAGCAAGCTTCGCTTTACCTCGTTGGCTTTGGTTAGAAAAATGACGATGTTCCCTAGAAATAGCAACAAAATATTCAAGAAGATTAACATCGTTGCTCCTAGACTTAGGCATTGACTTTAAGTTTCCTTAGGGTTTGCTGTTCTTGTGGGATTTGGGAGCATGTTATTGGTTTGCATTTACATTTTTGTTCACATAAGCCCTTTGCTTATTAGCTTGGGCTTGTCTTTTCTTGCAATCCTCCTTAACATGACCCTCGTTCCCTTAGTACCAATAGGCTTTGAGATAATCTCTCATGAAATACTTGGGGCGATTCTTCTCCACCCGTCATTCTTTGACCCTTTGGGGATCAAAGTCTTTGGGTTCATTACATTTCAGCTAGTCGATGACCTGGGCCTTGCACGGGACTTTGTAAATAAAAATTATAATATGTTATTTAAATATGATATATGTATTATAATTTATATAATAAAACAATATTATAGACATTTAAGTTAATTATAATAATATATTTTATTATTAAAATAAGTACAAATATTATCTTATTCTCAAAAATGTTATTTATAATATTTATGTAATAATCATACAAAAGTTGACATTCTTAAATCATTGGGTTGACGTGAATCCGAACAAAAACTTCAATGAATTGACTCAATCAATCCGTAAATTTTAATGACATGAACTTGTACTCAACCGAACCAAAACTGACCCGATTAACTATTTTAACATTAAGGGATCAATAATTTTTTATTTATTTATTAAGGGATCCGTAATATAAAAAATCAACATACTTATGAATAGAAAATTAATATATTGTAAAACATAACATATTTATACCGATATTACTTAAAAATGATCATGCTTATGGATAGAAAACTTAAAAAGTTGTCATATTTGTGAATGAAAAATTAATCTACGAAAATCTTAAAGTTAATATAAATTCTAGAACTAAAAAGTGTGGGCGTAGTTAGGGATGCAATATTAATATAAACAATTTCGTAACTAAAACTATGGTACTTGAAATTAAAATTTAATGACAATATTGCGTTTAACTATCATATTTATAGATAT
Organism: Fallopia convolvulus; assembly: GCA_964016875.1. NCBI lineage: Eukaryota > Viridiplantae > Streptophyta > Magnoliopsida > Caryophyllales > Polygonaceae > Fallopia > Fallopia convolvulus. The sequence continues at coordinate 32,581,346 of OZ024730.1, forward strand.
AACATTAATATATAATCGAGAACAAGTATTTTCCAAATCAAAGATACTATCTTAATTAGCTGAAATGAACTTACAAACGCAAACCTTAGGTTTCTAGGTGTACACAAGTCCTAGTGACGAACGTAAGTTCCTAAGTGTCGAACATAGCTCTCGTGTTTTCTCTATAGAACAACTTGTTAAAAAAACCTTAACAAAAACTCTAGTTTAAACCAGACAAGTATCCTATTTATATACTCGTGGAATAACATTAAATCTATCCATAAATAAAAGATAGAATATCTTTTACATAGATTTAATTTATATATAATCATAAAGTTTCCTTGAAATAATCTATCTTAAACTTTTCATAGATACATTCCTATCGGAACATTCTATCTCTAAGCTTCATACGTGCTCGCAATACTCCTCTGACACAAGCGTTTAATCTGCCTCTAGTATGCCGCCTTCCATAGATAGAAACTTATGTCTTAGCGTTGTTCCATTGGGACCAACAAACAAAGAACTTGCTCAATGGATCAGACATACCTTCAGTTCCAAACGTAAAATCTACCAAGTTTTTCATCATCAAAACTTGATTAGAGACAACTTAATGCCTGAACATCATCTCAATAGAATTTTTAATAAAACTTCCATTTATAAATGACATTAAAAACACAACCATACATAATGTGGTCTTCTCCAACGCGCGCACACAAATTGAGTATCACGACATCGGCGTGGCCGGATCGATGGCCATAAAAAGGCACCACGCTTCGCTTGAACTTACTCTTGGCACTCCATGGGTCAAAAGGCCTGACTTCAAGTCTTCTTGTAAAGCACGAGCCTTGGCCCAAGTTATTCTAGCCAAATATAGATGAGCATCGGACATGGCCCTCGGTGCCACATCGGTAGCATCAATAGAAGGTCCTCCAAAAAGATGGCCCAACGAAACTTGAGAAGTATCGAATGGAATTGGCACATCCTCACTCGTCATTGACGTGCTTGGTGCACCCCAGCTCCATCCTCAACATTGATGTTAGTTCCCACTGGTCTTCTTGCACATGATGTGTCAAGATCACATCAAATAGTGGGAAGATCTAGGTCATGGGGAGTCAAGGGGCTTGATCATTTTGGCGATGTCTATGGAGCAGTTCCCTTATATCCAATAGAACCCTCAAGATCTGATCAGTTGAGGAGGTGATGTGTTGGAGGAGAATTGTGTTCCCATTAGTTCCCAAAGATGGCACAAGAGGTGGATCCTCAACCTGTTTTGTAGGCTGTTACGAGTGCCTCATCTTTTTGATATTAGTCATATCCAATTCTTGGCCACGATACAATTCCACTTTAGGCTCATAGAGGTCTTCCTTGAGTAGAATCTTCTTCACCAAAGTTGTGTAAGAAATTGAGTGGTCGGGCATGCCTATGCACTGGCATGTGTGTCCAAGGATGATCCTAGGCAAGTTTATCTGCATTCTAGAGAAGAAATGGTCAAGGAGAATGGCTTCTTGGATGTTGAGAGTGGCGCAAATCTCTTTATAGGGGATAACCACCTTGATGATGTACTAGTGGGCCACCTTGGTAAGTAGAGAGGTGTTGTAAGTTGGGAGTCCCTTAGGAAAAACTCACCCCTCATAGAGGTAGTGAAAAATAGTATCCTTGTTAAAGGCATCCTAGTTTTTGGTGAGAAGAGTTCCCAACCCTTCAACGGTCACCTTTAGCGTCCTCTAGATGATGGCCTTGAAGAAAGGATACTTCTCGTCGTTCACCTTGATTTGACCCATCAGTTGCTTCTTGTTGATGGCATCATGGGAGAGAGAAGGTAGAATAGAAGAGACTAATCTGTTCCGAATCGACATGGGAAACTTTAGAACACAATTTTTCTCATCCTTTGAATTTGATGAGTTCCCATAGCTCATCAAGCCCATTAGCAACCAAGAATTGAGAGTTGACGACCAAGGGGGTTATAAGCTTATGCTCACCTGATGAGATGCTCTTGGTAGCCTTTGTTCCCTTGGATGGTGTAGCAGTTCCCTTGATACGCTTGATTCTATCCTTCTTAGAGCTTTTCCCCTTCTTTTTTTTCACGGGGGTGGCTTGAGGAGTGGAGCCACTTTCCAGAAAAAGGACCTATTCCCTTGGTTGGAATCTAATGAGAATAGCATCCTAGGCTTCAGAGACAACAAGTTATAGGTCGTGTAATGGGAGCTCTCGATCGAGGTGTTCCCCAACATTTGTTTTGATTGCAGCCATGTGTTCCTTTTCCAAATCAACACCGAGGTTTGTTTCATACAGCACCTCAGTTCCTTCGGCGTTATCAAAGTTCCTTTGCTCTTCCTCAAGTTCTTCTCTAGCGCCTTGGGTGTCCTATTCAACACCCATTGCCTTATTAGATTCAACTTCATCTTTTTTTTTCTTCCTTGACTTCCCCTTCCTCTTCTTCTTCCTCTTCGTCATCATTACAAATATCCCTTTGGAGTTGTCTAGATACTTTTGTAAGAGAAGGAGACTTGGCTGATGAGCTTTTTACATCTTCCTCGAGCTCTTCCATGGCCGATTGTTCCTCTAGTGTGACCAGTTCTCGTTGGTTGGGAACTAGTTCTTTAGGATGGTAGTGACTTTTCTACATTGTCAACCTCTACGTTGATGGCTTCAGGATTTTTCTATTCCGAAATAGGATGGTCAGAGGTTGTAGGAATGACTTCTTTGGAGGGGAGAGGGAGTGTTTGAGATGTTGGTTGTAGAGGAAGAGTTCGAGATATGGGATGTGGTCATGTTGGAGATTGTGGAGTGGGAGATTGGAGTTATTTTTGTGGAGAGAATTGGGAAACAAGTTCTAGAGCCTTGGATTATGGCTTGAAACTTTAAGATTTTGAGATTTTAGAGTTGGGGGTGGAAACAAGACAATGATCGCCCTTTCTTCCTTACACAACACAAGGTTTTACGTTACATTCACATATTTTATGCATATATTCACACTATTATAAGACATGTTCACATATTATCACCTTTTCAGTTCAGAGATTTTATAATACATTCACGTATATTACAAGTGTGTTCACATATTAGTACTGTTATTGTTTTGGATAGCACAAAAACACACTTGAATTGTTTTGGATGCATTGTCTATCCTAACCATTCGATGGGGCGGGTTATTAATTAAGTTTATACCAATTGAACCATTAATTGTAACAATCTAAATTTATACTCAATCCAAACTTGAAATGACAAAAGCGGGATGAAGAATAATTTATAAAAATTTAGAATATTTATTTATTAAGTTTGGTAACATAAATATTAAATTAGTATTTTATTTAGAGATATTTAATTAATTTATTATGAGGTATTAAATTAAAACATAGAGGAATGTCAATATTAAATTTATATTTAATATTTGTCATTCTCATTGATAGAAATAAAAAATAAAAAATCCATAATTAAGAAAATATATGAATGATTTTCTTGGCATATTAAGGACACCATTAATAAAAAACATACAAATACCTCATTTCTTAATAAAAAAATTATGTGGCCTTAATTAACCCTATATAGGCCTCGTAGGAGCATATAGATAGAACTATTATATAAATGCAATTTTTATCTATATTATTTAATAAATGCAATTTTTATCTATTATTTTTAATGAATTTCATATTGATATATGGGTAGAAGATAATCCATCCAATCTCATACCAAATTGATAAAGATATTAAATAAGGTGTGTTAGTGAATTACATATTATAAAATTGGAAATTCTTTCATTAAACATATAAATGATGAAATCTAGTACCAAATTGTAACAAGTTTATTATTAGATAATGTGTACGATTATATAGAATTATTAAATAAGGTCAATGAGTAAATTACATATTATAAAATTGGAAATTCTTTCATTTAGATAAAAGTTTATTCAATCTCATACTAAAGTGATAATTAAATATTGCTATATATAATGGATAGAGATAAAAATTTATCCAATTTCATGCAAATTGATAAAAAATAATATTATTAAAAATAAGGTGAGTGAATTAGATGAGAAATAATTCATTATTAAAAATAGGGTGATTAGAATATAAATTCTTAATAACGAATTTGCCTCAAAAGTGTTTTAGGTTTAGAAGATACATATTGATATTGATTAGATGAAATTAGGTCTAGTATGCGAATGGACTATTTTTTTTACGATTTTTCTATCCTATGCCCCAATAAGAATCCAATTTTAGAAATATACCTTGAATTTTGTATTTAGAATGTTTTTTTATTATTTTTAAAAGGTTTTAGACTTTCCTATCTAAGGTTTTAGTTTCTATATTAAGAATATATCTTGAAAAAATGGTTTTTCTTACCTATGCCTATCAATTTTAGTATAAAATCTTTTTGGGTTTATATTATGTACACATGCACGTGTTCATACGGAAACTTATGTGTATCTATCAGCCCATAAATTTTTATCATGGTATCGGTCCACACTAACCATTCTTTACATGAACCCCCTAATAATATATATCATTCCATCGAATATTACATAATATAAGTACACAGTCTCGAATGTGGTAAATATAAGAAAAGATAAGAAATATAAATGAGGGAGACACTTCTAAATTAGTCTTACTAAAAACTATGATAAAAACAAGCTCAAGGCTAAACCCAAACTTCCCAAAACAACCTCCTAACAACACATAAAAACTATCCAAAGTGCTCATAAGTCGAGCACATAGCGACTAACCAACCAAGCAACACTTGGTGGTTTGAATACCCAATAGTGTCACCCAAAGCTGAAACAGTAGCCTTTACCCCAAACTACATCAAAGCCTTTATTTATATCAAATCCTCAAAAAAACATCTCCACTTTCTCCCATTTATCCCATTCAAGTCTAGCTTAAAAGAAATATCAAATTTACACTCATATAAAATTCTTACAATACCAGTGGTCACACTAGGATCCACACCATCAAAGATAACTTCATTCCTCATCCTCCACAAGGTGTCCACCAAGCATGTAAAAGTAAGTAGGCATACCTTGTACATAAGTGAGGTCTTGGCTTAGGAATCTTGGAACCACCCTAGCCATTACCAATTGATCCCTTCCTCACGCCAATATTCAACCACTCAAAGATGCCATTAGCAACCTCTCAGGTCAAGGCACAATTGAACCATAGGCATTGGTTGTCCTCCCTCTCTTCCTCACACAAGAAAATGATCGTCCTCCACCACTCCCCATCTAAGCAACCTTGCCCTTACTGTCAATAGGTCTCATCCTGCTATCTAAGTGTTGAAGCTCCATCTCTTGTTGTAGAAACCACTCCTCCACAAGCATCCCCAATCCAAAGATGATTTTCTTACCCATAAATAGTCATAAAGTGCTCGAGTCACATATCTCCACTAGCTCTTTCAAACTCCATCATGTCAACCTCTAGATGTCCTCCTACATCCCGAGTGACACTCATTCCCACAAGGAGATCATCTCAAACCCCTAGGATACATGTCCAAATCCATAAGTCATCCCTCCTTAATTTCCACCATATCCAAGAAGGACATCTCATGGCTATACTTGTTTCGGAATCACCTTATCCAAATGCTTACTTTTTCAATGTGAATATTCAACCCCAACTTCATGAGGTTAGCTCTATTCCACCTAAGGATCTCTATAAAATATAACCCTACCTTCCTCATATAGTGCGGCAAGAGCACCCCATGCCATCAGGCACTTTGTTGAGCCCTATTGCCCCAACCACACAAAACTCCTACTAATACTTTCCACCTTATTGATGACACCTTTGGTAATCTAGACTAATTGGCTCTAAAAGGGTGTCACTCCATAAATCACGACCTTAACAAAATGAAACCTTCTGGCATAAGAAAGTTTTCTAGTCGACCACCCGGAGACAAGGGATGAGATGGACTTCACAAGCGGTGTAAATTCACCACTAGGGGGCCTCTTGTAGTTGAGTGATACCCTAAGATACTTCACAGGCCAAGTCCCTATTTCGAAGCCAAGGACACCAAACACTCTCTACTTGATTTCCAACACTCTCACCATAAAGACTTGACTCTTTCTTGTTTTAACCATAAAGTCGAATTCCTTGCCAAAAGTGTCCAAGGTGCTCTTCAACACACAAACTCAATGTACATCTCCTCCCTAAAAAACAAGCAAATCATCCACAACAACAACATGGGTCAACCTCATCTCATCACATCGTGAATGAAACTTAAAGTTTGCCTATTGTCTAGATTCCACGAGTCTCCTACTAACATCTCCAAGACCAAAAGGAAGAGGTAGGGCGATAAAGGGTCCCCTTGGCATAGCCCCCACCTCCTCGGAACAAGCCTTCAATTTTTCCATTTATGAGCACCGAAGAGGAAGTGGAGATGACACACTCCATGATCCATCTAACCAATATATTTGGGATATTAAAGTAGATGAGTGTTTTCTTCAAAAACTCCTAATAAACACAATAATAGGCATTGTCGAGATCAATCTTCTTACAACATTTCAAGGATATGACTTTTCTATCATACTGACTTAGGAGCTCTTGAGCAATAGCATGGTAATACGAGATTTACCTTCATGGGATGAAGGCACGTTGAGTATCAAAGACCACATCCTCAACTACACCACCAATCTCTCCACCAAGATCTTTGAGATAACTTTAAGTATGACATTGTGTTGGATCGTAGGTTAGTCAAAATCAGTTATGGAAACTGTATCGAACAGTTCCAATGCAGCGGAATAAGTAAATATGTAGGAAAATAGAAACGCTAGAGACAGTTCCCTTATAAAGGAACCCCACAACAATCAACTAATTGTGTGAGTAAACCTCTACCTCCCCTTGCAGGATTTTTGAATGAGTTTCCTTTTCTTTATTGCTTAGTTCCCTTTAGGTTACAAGGTAGAATACAAACTTCTCTGTAACTACAAGGACTCTCTCCCTAGGCAACACTAATTTACTCTCTCGACCTTAACCCGGTGAACGCTCACAATCAAAGACAAAGCAAAACTCAAACCTCTGTCTCTCTTCTTTTGTCTCTTCTCTTAAGTTCCCCTAGACCTAGGAACTCGGTCTTTCTCCTATACCGTCGTTGAGATTAGCTCGCCGCCGGGGACTTTTCACCAGCTTGATGGCTCTCACTCAAGCAGCTCTTTTTCTTTTCTTTCTCTAAGTTTGGAGTTTATGATTTGGGAAAAGTGAGCAACAAGGTGACTGTTGAAGGGTTTAACTAGGCGTGATGAGAAACCCTTATCCATTAGAGGTATTTGTCCTAAATACCCTTTTTGCCTTGCTCTCCAAGTATGATTCCTTAAGTTGACATGTGGCTCTTGATTTGAATTTAAAATGTCAACTCTTACCGTTGGATGGGCGTCTTTTTTTTTGCTGAAGCTCTGAAGTTCTAAGACGCCCTTTTGTCCAAAACAAACAAGATCTGTAAAAACACGCTGAGATGTCGCTTTCACACATGCGCCAGTTCCCATCCAAAGGGAATTATCGTCTTCTCGGTTCCCTTCTCCTGGGAACTCATCTTGACTATTGTGGGATTCCGGTTCCTCTTATGTAGTTCCCATCATGTGGGAACTCTATTCTCTTCTGAGGTTGGTTGCCTTTTTTTTTTGGTCGTTGCATTAGTTCCCATAGTGTGGGAACTTGTTGTTCTATGCTTTGCGACGTGCAACCTGTTATGTTGAAATACTTGACAATTGGCATTAGTTCCCATGGTGTTTGTCATTATCAAAACTGAGGACATTGTTCAAGTGTTAATGAACATGAGTTCCTAACACCAACTCAACAATTTCCCCCCTTTTGATGATGACAAACCCATAATAAAATGACAAGTATTTTATTTAATTTTATGCTCATGTTATGCTCATACAAGTTCCCACTTAGTGTGACAACATATCGCAGGGAGTTCCACTATATGGTTATGCAGTTCCTACTTAGCATATATTGGGAGATTATTCCCCCTTAGCATAGGTCATAGTTTGATAATTATGAAACAACGCATCTCACACGTTTTATCCTTCCCCCTTTTGGCATCATCGAAAAGGGTAAACATGAATATCGGAACAATAAGGTAAAGAACACACATTCAACTAAAGATTCATTTTATTACTTAGGCAAACAAGTTGTACAGAAGGGAACTCCGAAATGAAGAACAAGGTGTCAGAGGAAGGGACGGAGCAAGAAGGGAGTAGAAAGGGAGGAACAAGATCAAGAGGGCCCTGGTTCTTCTTCTTCAACCAGGAAAACCTCCAGCTCACAGATTTGATCCAACCTAATGTTTGGAAATGGGTTGGATGTGGAGCTCTCTCACACAGTCCCTGTGGGCGATGGTCCGAGTAGATCTTCTCCTCCACGCAATGGTAGCTTAGGTTCCTGCTTGGTCCTCTTTCTCTTCGTATGGTGACCACGAGAGTCTTCTCACAAGCTAACGGTGTTGATGAGCTGATGCACCGCCTGTTCTTTGAGTGGACAATCTTGGTATTGAGTGTCTCTTGGGAAGGATGGAGTGTGTCGAAGGCTTGGCCGTCTTGGGGCTTTTGACGTGCACTTTTCTTTCCTTTGAGCATTTCATGAGGGGTTTTTGAAAAAATAGGGTTGAAGATGAGTTATGCTTTGAGAGAGGAGGTTGGTATTTTAAGAGTTTTGAACATAGGGGCATAATCATCTTTTTCATTGTGCCCTTGAGAATTGAACTCGGCCGATGCCATTTCATCTTCAATGTCTTCAGCAAGCTTTGCAACGTGGAAATTCCCCCTTGGTGCAATACAAATGCTTGGTTCACAGTTGGTCCCCCCCTAATAAATAGCATGACACACCTTTTTATCTTCCCAAGACTGAGTTGTTTACCAAATGAGACGTTTCGTCTTACTTTGAAGTGAGGTTACATGATCTTGCAAGAAAGGCTGTTTTGAACAGAGTGGTAAAGGGAACTCATGTTCAAACTTTATGTGAAGGATGGGAGCATAAAAGGGACTTGGAAAATTTCAACCTGAAAGGGTAAACAAAAGGAGGGCTCATGGGATGAGTTTATCCAGTCCAAGACTCTGGGTAAGCTTATGATGAACTATCATCCTGGCTTGTAATGCGAGTTAGAGATAACTCAAGTAATCATTTTGGGCCAAAAAGAAAATAATTTCCTATGCGTACAACCATTTGCCTTAGACTAGTAACAAAGGATAAAGTGAATGCAGTATTCCTAACTGGTTCCTATCATGCAAACAACTAAACTAGCCAATCATTGGGGACAGAATAAACAAGGACTTGTTTAATTTAAAGTTATCATCCCTAAGAGCATACGAAGGTGCTCAAAGGGACGTCTATCCAATTCCTTGGTGAGAATATATGCTCTTTGCTCTTCGGTTCTACAGTGTTCCATAATAATGTTCCCTTGCTCAACATTGTCACGTAAAAAGTGATGATGAACGTCAATATGCTTAGTACGTGAGTGATGAACGAGATTCTTGGAAATGTTTACGACACTACTATTATCACATATAATATTAACATGGCCATAGACATACCGTAGTCACTGAGTTTGTACTTGAGACATAAGACTTAGGAACAACATGATGCAGCGGCCACATAATCTACTTTGGCCGTCGAAAGTGCGACTGAGTTTTGTTTCTTTGATCCCCGTGACACTAGGCACTCTCTAAGAAACTGAGCCATACTTGATGTGCTCTTCCTATCTACTAGATGATTAGTAAAGTCCGCATCTGAAAATGCAACGATCTCAAGGGGACTTCTGCGTGGATACCACAAGCACAAGTTGTCGTTCCCTTTGAGATACTTGAAAATTCTCTTCACCTCTTTCAGGTGTGATTCTTTGGTGCTAGCTTGAAAGTGTGCGCATAAACACATGACAAACATGATATTGGGCCTACTAGATGTAAGGTAGGGAAGGGAACCAATCATACCTCGCTAGTTCCTTTATTCCACATCTATACATTTTTTCATCTGTGTTTAACTTGGAGGTT